>CM028670.1:12740635-13448135 GCA_016760335.1 Gastrodia elata | reverse complement strand
TGTTTCATTGCCTGCCAGTTTGATATATAGGAGCGTATTGCTTGAAAAATGTTTTCTGTTTCGTTGAGTGTGTTATGCACATTTGTTCTGCAGTTATAAATATATGTATAATGACTGGATGCAAATGAAGATTTACGTGTAAAACTTATATGATCACCTTTTTCAATAAAAAATTTATCCTTTAATTTTGGTTACTAACGGCTAAACATTAGGATACATTGCCTCCAATTATCAAATATTTTGGAGGCTAAATGAGGCAATAACCTCAATTTTTAGATAATAATTACCTTTGGCAATATATTAGAGCATAATTCTTTATAGTAAGCATTTTCTCTGATAGAAGAGTTATATCATTGGTCAACCTATGAATTTATGATACCATAATCGTATGTGCTTTAGCGATTGCATACAATATACATAATTCATTGCTAAATGAATGATAATTTGATTGTTGCAGTAAAGTGTACTATTTAGTTCTTTCAACAAGTTCTTCAGCAATATTTATTTGTTATCTGCCTTTGACACTACTATGTTCAACTGTAGTGGCTGAAAAAATACTCTTCTGAAGTTTCTACACGCAGTTAATATTTGTACCCTTAAACATGAGCACATATATCAAAGTGTTTTTTTATAATTGAGGTCTCCACCTAAATTGGCATCAAATACCTATTCAAAATGATAATCTTAAAACAAACAGTCACACTCCGTCTTCTTCAAATACCATAGAATTCACTTGATAGCTTCTCGATGTAGCTATGTTGAATTTTGTCAAAATACAGCTCATAACTCTCTGCATGAACAATGTCTGGTTTGATCTGTTGGATTACCAACAATTGATGCATATAAATTCTTATACTTTTGCTTCTTTTCCTCTTTGGTTTTTAGCGATTACTCTTTAATTAATCTGAAGTACTCTCTTAAAGGAGTGTCTATATGCTTTGATCTTTTAACATTGTTGAGGTATTTTTGCTGAGATATTTACAAATTCTTTCAAATCTGTATGAATGTTTTTATGCAAGGATCAGCTTAGCAGTTCACATGCTTATTTCAGATTCTTTTTTAAAATTGCTTTTTTGAGCATTTTAACTTCATGTATGGTTGATCTTGTAATTAATATATTATCAAAAAATAAATCTATAAAAATTGTAGAAATTACTGTCTTGGAACTTGCTTTTGCTGATGAATCATATTTTATTTGAAGTTTTTGAATTGTGTTTTGGTACACTTGCATCATCATATACATAATAAAAAAATTGAGTGTATATAGTGGTGTGTATAATGGTGGAAGTATAATATAATTCATATTGGATTTTGTTCTTTTCAATTTTGCATTATTTCTAAAAGTTAATGTATAATTAGAATAGTTCTGTAAGTAGGCTGAATTTGTATTATGATACATATATAAGTTCTAATTTAAAAGATAAATTTTAATTAAATTATACAAGTATTATAATCTTGCATTTACCTATGTATCTAAAGAAATGTTATAATTCTTAAAATATAGCTCTAATATTTTCTCAAAAATATAAAAAATAGAGAAAAAGCATAGAGAGAGAGAGAGTAAGAAGTATGATTTATTTTATAGTGACTTGTTCAATGATAAGAACACATGCATGCATGCCATATCATCTAATAAATTAGTAAGGTATTTAGTTTGGAAAATGTATTAACTAAAAATAAGATCATAGTACAATATATAATATACCTAACAGTAAGTTATCATCCATATAAAACCCAAGATATGCCTAAGATAATTAGAATTAAAACAGGGGCTTAGATATTTCTTAAGATCAAATATGCATGCGGCTGCTTATGTCATATATTTGTGGGATAAGCCCCCAAATACTACAAATCATTTATTGGAACTTCTCATCACCCATCCATGCAACCAAAACAACAATGAAAGAAAGCATAGCAACATACAACTAGAAACATCTATGATTAGACAATGGCTTGTGGCAACCAACAAATTTCATACATCCAATCACAAAAATATCATGCAAATAAATCGCTACAACCAGCCGAATGCCAGGACATGAATAACAACAAATTTATGTTAGAAAACCCCATAGTGTTGAGAATATTCGTAGTTTTAAATCACTCTTTTTAGTGCTTTCACCTAATACAAGCGAATATGAATCTATTATTTTTGTGCCACACGTACTTAGCCCACCAAACATCTGAGCACATCCACAAAAAACAATTTTGAAATTGAACAATGTTTGCATTAAATAATAGTAAACCTTATGTTCCTATGGATTCAATATAATGAGGTCTAAAAATTAGAAAGTCAACTGGTAACCTTTTTCTAGAAGAACGACCCCTTCCCACCCTCGGGTTATTAAGATGTGAACACTTTTCCTTTCACCATTGCATTAGGAGAGATGGATTGTTTACCAAATGCCATGGGAAAGAGAGTTTACAGGTGATCAACAATTTATTTATTAGGCTTAATGAGACTGATCCCACCTTTGGAGGTAGGTAAAGCAGTGGTATCCCAAGAGGTTATATGCATCTTTCTCAAGAGCGTGCCATGATCTATTAACCGAGAGCAAAGGAACTATTAATAAATTTGATTATTGTTGTCGAAACATATAATATGTAGTGGAACCAATGAATGAGTAGAGACCATACAAAAGTTTTTAGCAGTTGAAGTCCCCCAATTAAGGAGTGGAAGTTTTCGGCCCAGCCATCCAGCCAAATTCTAATTTTGTAAATCAAAGGGCATTAGTAGCACAAGAATTTATAAGTAGCCCTATATAAGTAAATGGAAATTGATGGATTGCCAAATCATTAATATCTGCCAACTCCATCCAATGCATACCTTTTTCGAGAAAAAAGTTGTTGATTTCTATAAGTTTAACATAAGCCTAGAGTTCATGGAGGATTCTTTTAGGCCATCGCTAAAGCCCATAATACTATGCGGGGATGCCTTACCAAATAATAATATATTATCTGAAAGAAAAGACAATAACAATAGAAAGTTCCCAGTTTAATGGGCATAATTTTTTTCTGCACCCCAACTTGCTCTATAAGGTCACACAAGAAATTCATAGCTTTATTGAAAAGAAATGAAGATAATGCACAACTTTGTCTAAGACTAGTACCCCCTCTATATTAATAGAAAATAAATTTTTTGAAATGAAGGTCGAAATCCAATAAATAAAGTCCTTTGGAAAATTTAATTTCTCCGATCTATCAATAATAAATTTTTTATTAATACTTTCAAAAGTCTGACACACATCAATCTTAGCTTACAAAAATTTACCATCATTATGCTCATTGAATTTGCGTAATAATTTGCTTAATTTAGGTAATACTATTATCACATCTTCCACGACAGCAGTGCGCCATGGCCGCCCATTAAAAACGTCTTACTTAGAAGCAGAACTACAGACCTGGAGCAAAACCGCTGCCGCGCGCCATGGCCCGCCGCAGCGCGCTACAGCGTCATATCGATAAGGATAAATTTAAACCATATAAACGTGTAATTGAACAGTAATACATAAGTTTGCACGTTGCAGCGCACCACGGCGTGCCGCAGCAAGCCACAACGTCATTTCTCAAGAACTTATTAAGACTTTATAAACAAGTAATTGAACAGTATCACACAACTTTCTACGCCGCAGCGCGCCGCAGTGGGTAAATTTTCATTTTATAAAATTATAGATGGACTAAATGAACAGTGAATCAGAAAGTTTGCCCGCTGTAGCGCGCTGCAGTGGGTAAATTTTTATTTTATAAAACTATAGAAGAACTAATTGAACAGTGAACTCGAAAATTTATTCGCTGTAGCGCGCCACAGTGGATGCTGCAGCTACCGAACGAAAAAGATACTAACTTACATACAGGAAAAGCGTTTGGAGCACTGCTGCTACAGCGCGCCGCATCAGAACAGGATTTGGAACGTGGTTGCCGCAGCGCACCGCAGCGGAACAGTATTTGAAACGCTACTGCCGCAGCAGGACAGTCCAGAAATGTCAGAAACAGCAATTAAGGCAGCATGGGGAAGGCCATAAAAATGTAATCTTTTGCCTTCCCCAACCTCTTGAAAATAGATGAATTAATCCCTACTGAATCCTAACAAATTTAATTAAATAAAAATATTAAAAGAGATTGGATTAAAATTAAGGAAGAGGAAAAGTCACACATTTAAGGCTTTGAGGCTGAGTGCATCCCTATTTAAGGGCCAATTTCAGATCTTGAAAGGGTTCTAATTTTTGTTATTCAAAGACAAAAAAAAAAAGGCTGCAGGAAGAGAAAGAAGGAGAACTCTCCAAAGGGAAAAGAGGACCAAGAACAGACACAAAGGGAAGACAACAAAGAACAAAGGGTGGAGCTTCAAAAGGATAGCGCAGGAAAAGTAAAGAGTACCCCAGAAAACCTCTGGGTGATTCATTGTATTTTTCCTAAACTCCCTTAATTTATTTCTTGCCATGAACTGATGACGATATTCACTTTTATTTCTATGTATGCTCTTTCTTACTTAGTAATGGAAGGCTAAAAATCTCTTGGAGAGGATTGAGATGTAGTTGTAAAAATATGTAAAGGATCATTGGTGTATGATGACATTATTTGAATGTAATGAAAGAATATTTTTATCATTAAATTTAATATTGAATTGAATGCTTGGATGAATTGAAATCTAATTTTTTTTAATTAAAAGAACTTGTGTTCCAATGCTCATTAATTGGATAAGAGCAAGAAAGATAGTGCAAGTAGAGCTGAGAATTATATGACAAAAATTCTCAAAGCTCACTTGCACCCTTCCTTAATAGCTCTCCTAATAGATTGACACTTGAGAACCAAGTTCTCCATTAACCTTGCTCTGCTGCTCAACAAAGTAGAAGGGATGAGAGGATGTTAGGAACCTCAATGGAAGATGTGACATAATCCATTGATCCACTGCATCCTCCTAACTAGCTAAACCGCGTGTGAAACGCATGATGCATGGTTAATGTAAGTCATTCTTGTGAGACCATCATAATTAAAAGATATCTTTTGGTAACATAGATGTAAGGAATCAAAATCTAATTAATCGATCATTATCTCATAAAAATTTATGTGCTAAGAGAGAACCCAAAAGGAGTTATTTTTATACACTAAACTTGAACCCAATGTAAATGGAAGGTACTCCAATTTCAATGGTATTTACTTGATTTAATAAAGCAAATAAATTTGAACGTATACATTCAAATAATGAAGTTATATAACCAACCTTCGCAAATATTGCAATGAAATCTCAACTCTCTCCTTTTTAATCATATCGTACCTTTACTTAAGGTCTTTTGTATCGCTAATTAGGAACCAACACAATCAACCAAAATTGTCATCTAAACATTAGTGAAGGAAAATACAACTTGGTATTAGAACAATCGTTCCTTGAGGTTCGATAAATCCCAGAAATTAAACTTTTCACTTATTACTTCAGACCACATATACTTGCGTGCAAACACAGACGTGTGTTTCCGTCTATCACAGGACATCAACTGTTTTCACTTTGAACTACATTCCTTTAACATTCCAATTACTAATATACGATTCATTATTCATTTATTAATAAAAGAAAGGATATCCACTTGGCCAAGAGGCCAATTACAATGCATCTGAGATAAATGAAGAGCTAAAAGGAAAAGATATTTGCTCATCTAGATCTACTCCTCCCATTATCCTCATTATTGCTTTCAGTCACCACAATAGAAGTCCCTTTATTAACAATCACAAAAGAGGTGTTGTTTCTTATTTCTTGGTTGGAGTTAAGCCCCTGTAACATACTCATATTAGCAGTTTGAAGGCACCGTGAACTAAACACTAAATTTGTGTTTTCTTCCATTCATGGATGGGGAAGATGAGCATTGGATTTGTTAGGATATGTAACCACCCTAATATCGAATAAGAGCTTAATCTAACATTGGAGCATTTCTTTAGCATCTAATAAATATCTAATTAGAAGAAAACTAACAAAATGCTAGATATTAAGTTGGTCAAGTATCTTTATGAGTAGTGTCAAGTTAAATAAAAATTGTAATATAAGCATGTATGAAGCATATAAGGAAACATGTAACAAGTACAAGTAGAATATGTAGTATTTATCAACTTATTCAATTTAAGCAATTTCAAAATAGATAAACTCAACATATAATTAGCTAAAAATATCATAAATAAATTAAGTTATTACAGGCCATTTAATTGAAAGTTAAGTAGTAAAATCACTCTCTCACATAATCTTAAAGTAAGTAATGCAAATTAAGCAAAAGCAATTTGTAAGTTCTTCAAGTGCTAGGTCCAGCTCCTCCTAAATTATATTGCTCCTGATCTATCATATTTTAGTATTTAAATATGATATTTTAGTATTTAAATATGATAGGGCAAAGTCAAGAAAAAAAAAGAGTAGTTAGACTAAACAGTCTAAGTACATTTTAAGATTGGGTAACATTTATAAATTTATTTAGATATCACAAGCTAATTTATAATTTTATATAAGCAAAGGAGCATTTGAAAAGCATTCAAGTAGGGAAAGAAAGTAAATATGACTATAAAAAAGAACAATTGAAAGTAAAGGAGTAAGAGTACTCACATGAATAATCGTTATAGCCTACAACCAAAAAGGTAAGTGAAAAGTATCCTAAATAAAGCTAGAAACTACTAAAGTGCAATTGAAAATAAAAAAAATGGAAACATGTATATGTCTAAATGAAAATTATGTTAAGTAAGAAAAAAAAAATGTAATGAAGCATTTAAATGAAATTAAAATAATATACAATGCATTCTATATGAATTATAAGTAAGTAAAGCATAGTACTAAAAATAAAAAGTGTAAAGCATAGTAAGTAAAGAAGGATCTTAATCTCATGGACTAAGAATGTATAGTCTAGAACTATACAATGGAAATATAGCTAAAAGGCTATGATGAGATCTTATAATTAATAAGATTGTATAAGACTCATATAATATTAGTTGAAGTTATTTTATGGAAGCTTCGATCTGCGGGCACATACAGAATGACATTAGGAGTTAAGCATGTCTGCCCAACTAATAAGGAAAAGCGGGGTTTCAATAAATATAACACTCACATTCACCCTCTGAGAATGTGAGGTCTCCTTATTACTCCTATAGCATGCCCTTGGTTATTCACCATAATTTAAACCCCTATAATTTTATTATGAAATTTTAATTTATGCACAATATTTTGTATGTATGTTCAAAGGAAGAGGCTCAAAGCTAAGCAAGTATTTCAGGAAAATCAAATAATTATAAACTATTTGATATCCAGAGTTATCAAATTTTAATGATCTACTTAATTATTAGAGCTATTTGAGCTCCAAATTGACTTGTAGATATTAATCTCCAAGTCAATTTAAAATAATAGTAGAAGTGAAAGAAGTTGGAAAAATAATACTTTAAATTTGTTTATTGAAATGAGAAAATAATTTAAAGTATGTTCAAGTAATTAGAATTTATTCTATACTAGTCCTAAACAAATCAAATCAATTTGATTAATGAATAAAGTTTAGGGAACTAGTAGAGATGAGTAAAATTAATTATTTACTAAGCTAAAAGAAGTTGAGGTTAAAGTACAACCTATAAACTTTATCATAATAGCTTATGTGGTGCCCCGATCCTTAAGTCCATAATCATTAGACTAAGGAGTGGAGTGTCACTTTGGCAAATCTCTCACTTATCATTGGATTATGTAAGATCCACAATCCACTACTAAGGGAAGAATGTGCACAGAATAAAGAAGAGAATTAGTCACAAAATCTATATATACATACGGAGTGCGGAAACAATAAGAAGTAAAGATTACATCCATTCACCATACATTAGTCATGAAATAAAATGAAATAGCTCAGAAAATAATAATGTGCAGAAAGTAAATACAGTCACGAGCACCTATATTATTACAACATTTTAATTAAAGTTTAGAAAATGAAATAAAAGTACTCTCATCCTCACAATGAATATAAAAGCAACTATATATCATCTGCTCCAAGCTACTGCGCCTCCTCTATGTACGATTCCTCTTTAGGCACTAGCTCCTCAAATTGCTCAAGATCTGACATTATCGGTTTTACAATATCAGGGCCCCAACCAATAAAGAAAAAATCTTGTTAGACAAAATGTCTAAGTATATCTTAGGTAAGTAAATTTATTAAGCATTTGTTAATATCACCATTTTACTCTAAATCAAATGAAACATCTATCTAGCATGCGAGCAAGTAAGCATACAAGGGGATGATGATAAGTTATAAATATAATATTTATAACTAAGCAAGAATTGAGGCAAAATAACACATCAAGTAAACTAAACAAGGTAGGGCATACATATATAATACAGTAAGTAAAAATACTGAAAAAAAGTATAATCTAAATATGCTAATGATCATATGATATATACTAATTTAAAACATAAATCTGAAAATAGTACATATAATAAGCAGTAAAGTCTAGCATCCTATATATGCATATACTTAAGTAAGCAGGTAAAATAGAAAAAATATAACTAACTGAAATAAAATGCATCAACAACATAGAAAATAGTAAGCTAAACTAAAATGGAATGTATAGCTGCCATATCAGAAAGAATTGACCAATCCAGCCTAATATATTCCCGTAGCCTTTATGGGTTAGGGCAGACATAATATAACAATATAGTACAATATGATTGAAGAGGCAAATATTACTATGCAAATATCTTTTAGTTAGTTTATTTTTATTTCTGTGGACAATTTCAAAAATAATTGAAGAGTCAAGCACATCTGTAAGACTGAATGGGTCCCAAGCTTAACACATTCTCCTCCATGAGTGATGTTAAGCATCCTGATCTCTTCTTATCCATGTTCATTGGAGTAATGTGCACCAAAATCTACCATGAACTGAACTCAAATGCAAATGTTATTTCTAATATTCTAAGTTTTCATCTTCTTGCAACAATACTTTTCTTATATGACATATTCAAGGAAAAATAATCACAAAATTTAAGGATTGCGTAGCACAAAGTCAAATAGTAAGCAATGAACTCTACTAAACATGGTGATATCATTTGTTTTCTAATTTAACTATTCTAACTATTCCAAGTAACACAAGTTCAGGATCTCCAATTTCTTCTATCGAGTGTAACTTAGAAGCATGACCTTATAAGTTAAAAAGAATTAGAAATAATCAGGTTCTAATCTAATTCAAACAAGTATGACTACAGGTTAAACCAATTAATCACAACATCCTAATTTGATGAATTTAGATATTTTACCTAAGGTCTGATCAAGATCTACTAAATTATATATTATGGATTAAACACCATGAGATTGAGCTTAATCACATAATCCAAAAAGGATAGGACATAAGATCTAGGCTTTCAATCTAAATGTGATCTATTGGATAAAGGAAATCCTATTAAGCAAATCGACTTAATAGGATGAATCTCCTATCCTAAATATAGGGTTAAAAGACAAAATAATCAAAATAATTTGTAAAATTTAGAAATTAATAAAACCAAAGATTCATTTATTGAATAACCCACTTATCTAATGAATGAAATATAGCATATGAGCTAGTCATAGTCTCAGGAGTAGTCCTGATGTAAAGTGAAATGATCCTAAAGAAAGGACTTGGAGGAAAATTAAGGATTTCCCACATTTGTCCTAATATTTGATTTAACTCACTTAGAAGATTCTAATACATTTTTAATATTGGTTTTATTGACTTAGAAGATAATCCTGAATCTAAGGATGCTTAACCTAAATTTTGGGCAAAATAACTATTTTGCCTTACTTAAGGATCCAGAAAACTACTTTTTGAATCAGGGCTCCAAATTAGAATTTCTTACTACCAAATGATTTATTACTGTATAACATAAAGATATACAGTAAGTACACTCAATTTGGATAAGAAACAGTTCTTATAGTCTAAACTAAGGTTTTTGATCTAAGGGGCATTTTAATAATTTATACCTATTGGAATATAAAATTTTGTGCAGTTTACTGTTGGTTACTATTCAAGGATTCTATAGAGTCCAGGAACACTACATTCTGAGGTCAAATGACTAAGTTATGGCTATTTCAATTTTAATGGCAATTCGGTAATTTTGTCGGTCAACGGGAGATAAAAACTAAACTTTTCCATTTGAAGTCCAATTTCAGCAAACTCAGTTTATATAACTTCCATATAATATACTGAGTGCTTTGACAGGGTGCAAACCTAATTTGGACTTCAAATGGCCAAATTATGACCTAACTGAGGTTAGGAGTATTTTAGTCATTTTCTAATTTTTTAGGATTCAGATCCTAAATATTATTTTAGTTTATTGATGACACTAAGATTCTATGCTAGTTAGCACTTTGAATTTATAAATTTGGAGTTGAGTTAATCAAGTTATAGTCAATTGAAGAGTAGGGGCATTTTGGTCATTTTTAGGGTGTGATCATAAATGTTACTTTTTAAACTAAGCGCCGATTGGGGAAACTAATACTTCTATAATGTTGGGCTATTCTCCTGAGTATTTTAAGATCCATATAGCATATGTTTGGACAACTAGGTTAAAAGTTGTGAGAGTTTGTTTAGGTCCTAAAATGTCACTACATTATACTTACCATAAAACTAATTTTGAATTACGTCATTTGATTCTTTTTATTTTTTTGAGTAAAATGAGATATATATTGACTATGTTTGAATCATTGTATAAAAAGTTATTAAACTTTAAAGATTTTGAATTAAATAATTTAAATTAAATAAATAAAGTTACTATTTATTTATTCAATTTATATTATTTTACTGTTCATCTCTAAAGTTAAAAATAAATTTATTGTATTTTTAAATTACTTAATTAATTATTCTTAATCTGTATTAATTAACATTAATTATTAATTAATTTTTACTATAAAATTTAATTGATTAAATTAATTATAAATATTAGAATTACTATTTAATTAGGTTTACTGTTTAAGCTTAAATAATGAATTAATTAATCTATTCATGATTTATTTAATAATACTTAAATATTTCTTTAATTAGATCTAGGATTATTACTAATTAATCCTTAATTAATTACTATTAATAATATTATTATAATGTTTTAATTATTATTAAATTAAATTAAACCTAATTAATTATATTTACTATTTATTGATTTAATTGAATAATGTCAATTACTGTTACTATTTAATTAGTATTAAAATAATTTTAATTAGATTCTGATTAACTAATTATTAATAATAATATAATGTTAATTAAATAATAGTTAACCTAATAATTAATAAACTAATATTTAATATTAATAATTAACTAGTTAATTACTTAAATAATGTTTATTATGTAATAATAATTAATTAATAATTATCATTAATTAAATCTACTAATATAACTGCTAAGCATAATTAATTGCTAATTAACCGTAATTAACATTAATTAACACAGCATAATGATTAATAATAATTTCAGATTCGACCGGTGGGACCCATCGCTGCCACATGACGCAATAATATTGGCCACGGAAGCCGTGGCGGGCCCTACTGATGACGCCTGATGGGACAGGTGAACCCCACCCCTACACGTGGCAGCGCCTGATTAGGCACTGTTCTGCGCGTGGGTCCCATCGCTGCAGTCGAAGAGACAGCAGCAAGCAGTGGGTCCCATGTGCGATACGTGGCGTCCTCTGCGCACGCCAGGTGGCACCGCGGGCCCCACACGACGCAGACGCGGACCCGAAGTAATCGGGTCGGGCCCGGGTCGACCCGGCCCAGCCCAGATTTCATCACCCTCGCGGTGATTTGCCGGCCCACCCAGCGTCGGACCACCTCGGCCCGTCCAGCCGACGACAGCCCTCGACGAGGCCTACATGTCGGCGGGTGAATCAACATGGGAGGTGGCCGGAGTCACCGGTAATCGCAAACCCTAGTGTCTAGGGTTCGACGGGATTTGGGCTTAACGGTAAGTACTGTGGACTCGAGCCCAAATCCCGCCGATCGGGTCGAGCTAACTCCAATTGGAGCCGCTCGATCGACAATCCGGCGTTGGAAATAGGGTATCGAGGTGTTAATCCAATAATAACTGGAATGCAAGCAGAGATCTGAAGAGTACCTGATTGATGACTACGGGAGGTTAGGGCTGTCGAGCTCAATCTGGGACACTTCACGCAAAACGGCGAGTCCCGAGCTCACGGGAGGGTCCTCGGGCGGAGTCGGCGAGGTGCGGAGGGCGCCAATTGGCCTGGGCTATGGCGAGCATGCCGCGTGGCTTGTGGAGACATGGATGAGGGACGATGTCCGCGGGCCGTTCGATCGATCACGATCGGGCCGTCAGCGTTATCGGATGCGGATCCGGATCCCGCATTCGACCCGTTAAGCTCGCGGATCCCGACCCGATATGCTACGTAACCGAATCCGCTAATGGGGCGGATCCGACTCGTTAAGAATGGCGGATCCGACCCATTAAGCTTAAATATATATATATATATATATATTAGTTATTTAATAGAATTAAATATTATATTTAATTCCAATTAGTTTTAATTAACTAATTAGTTCCCAAAAATTTCCAAACACTCACCCCTAGCTAATTGAGGGGTGGGGAGCGTAACGACAAGGTCTGATTTTTGATTCGACGAATATTTTATTTTCTTGATTTGCGGGGTATTTAAATATTATTAAAATATTTGTCAAAATTTTGACGACTTCCAATTGACACGAAAATATCACCCATAACTAATTTAAGGGCAATGAGCGCAATGGGAAAGTTTGTTTTGTGATCTGAGGTCAATTTAGATAGATCAATTCCCAAGGTTTTATGAATTTTCCCAAAATCAGGATTTGATCCATTTGACCCTTGATTTGGACTAAGTCTTAGAGGTTGACTCCTAATGACTTGATTAACATTTATGATCAAGATTAAGACTAAGATTAGTTTTAATCAACTAAAATAACAACTTGGGTTGTCACAGTGTATGAGTTGAAAGGTTTCAAATTAAACTAATTATTAATTTAATTAGGATCAATTGATATGAAATATTTAAATATATAGGAAATATGAGATTAGTAACTACAAATTCTATGTTTACTAAAGTTTATAGATTAAGGAATCTTATAGGAGGTCTTAGATCAAAATGATTTGTTAAGGAGTTCTTAATTCAAGTATTAGAGAACTTAAAAGAAAATTAAGAACCAAAGGAGAAATGAAAATTAAAGATTTAAATCTAATAAATGGAACACTATTTTTATAGATTCTCTAAATAAAATTAAATATACAACTAGAATACATATTTTCAACTTGCTAGAGGACTAAATGAAAAATTAATGTGAAAGAATTAACACTAAGTTTAATTCAATTCATAGAATATTAGATTTAATGAACTCATAACATGATAAGAATGTAAGTTATTTGTAATCTAAAATCATGGGATACATAAATTAAGATCTTGATGACAATTCATGCAAATTAAGATCATAAATTCCACATGAAGTATACAAAAATAAATGGAGGAATTGTATTTAGAATATGCCATGCAATAGTTTCACTAAATTCAAAACATTACATAATTGTGAAAGCGATCAACAATAATTGGAAATAATTTAACTTATGAGATCACATGCACTTCATTCAATACAATCCACTACATTTGAAGAAGATTAATTTAATTAAGTGCTAGAAATTTCCGAATCATCAAATTATAAAAATTCATATTTCAAACATATAATTAAAAGTATATGTGAGGTAAGAAAGTTAAAATATGTTTGCTATTCTAGGGTTTAAATACCTTAAAACAAACATAATTGAATTTTATGAAATTACAATTTTACTGAATTTAAGGAGCCAAAAATCTAGAATTCTCAATTGTTGTCCAAATCAAATGATATACATATCAATGAAATCCTTATAACATAAGGAGTAAAATGACACTAACTAAGTCGAATTTGAACAACATTGAAATTCTAGAGTTTGGAATATCCCTAAATAAGATTAAAATATTATTAAGAAATTTAGGATTGAAAACTTAAATCAAATTTCATATTAATGTTATGCACATTTTTGTGAGTGAAATAAAGTATTTGGTCATCAAGTTTGGATGCCAAAGGGTCCAAATATGTCGGCAACTAGCCTCCTGCGTTTCGTACACCTCTGCACTTGATCGTGGCTCAGAGATGTACAATAAAACCATCACAGCTGTTCAAATGATCTCGACTACGGATGGTCAGATTTAGGTACCGAGGTGGGTCGATTATGGATTGTCCGTTCTGCCTTTGAAAAGGTGGAACAGTTTAGATGAGAGAGATCCGGTGTTTGGTGTTTGGCATGACTCATGGGATTTTCGCGTTTCTTAAAAGATGCTGTAGGACTATTATTTAATATATATATATATATATATATATATATATATATATATAATTAATAAATTAATATATTTTCCTTAATTTATTTCTTAAATTTAAATACTTAAACGCACTCCGAAAAATCTCAAATTCTCACACTTACTTATTTGAGGGGCGAAGAACTTAAAAATGCAAATGAATTTTTGATCAGAGGCATATTTAATTATTGTATTTTCTGGGTATTTAAATAATATTAAAATAATCAAAAAAGTTTCAATGACTTCCAAACACTTCTAAATTACCACTCATAGCTAATTTGGGGGTGCTGAGTCTAATGGATGACTTCTTTTTTGATTCAGTGGTCTAAATAAATTAGGCATATTTAAAATTATCAGAAAATCAGAAAATGCTGGAAATTGTCAAATAGTTTCCAAATCATATAAAATTCAAGGTGGATGTTCTTAACACTAATATAAGTGCATTAGAAAAGAAATTAAGTTGATTAGGTTACTAATTGATGAGTAACAACACTAGAGTTGTTACATGAGATAAGGTCCATGGAGAGAAAGGTACAAGATTAGAGGCTCAGAAGCCAATATAGAGGAAAATAAAGTCGGATATATAAGGCAAACCCTTAAATTAGGGGTAGACAAAGTTTGCACATGAAGAAAGTCAGGGCTGGAGGCAAGTAAAATGCAAGGGGAGTATTAACTTCAACGATAGAGGATAACTGCATAATATTGGTAGTAGAGGTAATACTAAACATAGGAGGCTGAGTGTTTAGAGTTAACATTTGAAATGGAAGTCTGTGAGGCCTATGAGAACAACTCAAATCTCTATAGGCAATTTGTGGCAACCTAGAATTTTCACAACTACACCTCATATACACGAACACCTTGCAGAGATTATAAATAAGAGGAAGCCAAGTATAAGTTATCCTTTGGGAAATGGTGGAATCATTAATCTAAAGGTTTAGGGAATCTGAAAGAGTCGATAATGGCACAATTTCTACACAAACCCTCACATAGAATAATCTAGCTTTATTGGCAGTAAGCTCATCATTCAATAAAAGAATACTAATCGCACTAACAACTTTGGTGAGACCAACAATTGACCATAAGTGAAGGGGGATATCTGGAAAAAGATATCAAAATTGGAAGAGGAGAAAGCTATAGTAAGGCAGAAAAGGTACGATGAGTTGAAGAAGGACCAATGTCTACATTGAACAATTATAAATTTAGGGTCTTAATAATATTCCCCACCCTTTTTGAGCAGAATGTGTGTTCTTTTAAATGTAATAAATAATAATCAATAAAATAGTACTGTTGTAAACACACTAGAAAACATATTTTTTACACTTTTGATTTTGTATACACTGTAATTTGCTCTGCTCTAATTGAGTCCTGAATTTTATTACATTTTTTATATTTATTTTTAGTTTCTTTTGTTTTAATTGGTTGGTACAATTTAATCTTAGTATCAAACTTTTGTGTAATGTGCTTGTAAATAATATTTTCTCTTCTAATTATTTTCATATTTCTCTTAGCCTTTTTCTTATAGACAATGCTACAATACCCCTCTAATGCCCCCAATTTTTTTTTATGGCATAGATGCTGACGTGGCACTTCAGCCATGTCAGCTTTTTCCTTAACCTAATTGCGGGGGATCACTCGACTTTCCCCTAATAAGTTCCACAGACATTCAACTTTCTCTTTCTCATTCCCTCCGGACCTCCGTGTCGTCCTCTCCCTCGGTCTCCCCTCAAGACCCAAATTCCCCGATTGGCTCTCCTGATCTCGCATTGACCTCCCCATCTCGGCAGCCTCCCTTCAAATCGCGCACTGGAGTTTCTGGATGCGACTCTGCCCAGATACATCCCTCCCAGTGGTCTGATCAGCCTTCCACCGCGCTCCGCTTCTAATCCCCTTCTTCGATCGATGCTACATCCCCTGCCGGCCCTCTCTCGCCAAGAACCCTTTTTTCTTCGTCGATGAAACCTGCATCCTCTACCACCGTTATCTTCTGTCTGTCCATTTTTATCTTTCTCCGCACCTCCTTTGCATCTCTTCACTGTTCTTCTTTTCTGCTCGATCTCTTGGACTGAAACGGGCTCGACAAAGATGCCATTTTTATATTTTCACAAATTATGAGAGAAGTGTTAGTGCTGGACTTTGCCGCTTTTTTGGTGATCCTCTTGGCATGCAGCCATGCTGGGCTGGTGGATGAGGGGACCAGCATATTCGAATCAATGGAAGGGGGCTTTGGAATAAGACCGAAGCTCAAACAATTCGGATGTATAATAGATCTTTTAGGCATGGCAGGGCATGGTCTGCAGTATGCCAATGGAGCCTAGTCTGAAAATAGTGGGAGCTTTGCTGAGTGCTTGCAGAATTCACGAGAAATTAGAATTGGGGGAGCTTTTTTCTATAAGAATAGATCAATGTCGAGGGGGTGCCAGTGTATTTTTTCCAATTTGTATGCCAATAATGGTCAATTGCTAGAAGCAATCTCTCTTCTTCTTAGTAATGCTCATCCACTCTTTCGACAAAATTAGTAATGATCATCCATTCTAAAGTGCGACAAAGGTGATTTAATTTATATTTTATTGTTTTTTTATTAGTGTAGAGTGATTTATTCTTGTTCATACTTGTTTATTATTTTTAATTTCTAGATTTTCTAGTAGCATAATATCTTATATGTGGATTTAGTAAAGCAGAAAAAAATTGTGGATTTGGTAATTCTGTGTAATAACTAAAGTTATTACCTAAGTCAATTAAGGTTAACCCAAGTCCTAATCTTGATTTTAGTGCACTATTGAAGTCATTAGGAGCTCACCACGAAGACCTAGTCCAAATCAAGAGCCAATTGTATCAAATTCTGATTTTTGGGAAAATCCAAAAACCTTGGAAATTGGTCAATCTAAATTGACCTCAAATTAAAAATCGGACTTCGCCATTGCGCTCATTGCCCCCAAATTAGATAAGGGTAATATTTTGGTGGCAATTGAAAGTCATCGAAATTTCGTCAAATATTTTAATAATATTTAAATACTCTGAAAATTAAGAAAATAAAATACTCATCAAGTCAAAAATCAGACTTTAGCATTGCGTTCCTCACCCCTCAATTAGGTAGGGGTGAATATTTGAGATTTTTCTAAAGATATTTAAATATTTAATTTAATTAAGGAAATTAAAAATTTTAAATAAAATAATTAATAGTTTAATTATCATTAATGGTGTCATCCACTTAAAACCACGCCATTAGGGTCCTGCCATCTGATCTGATAGCTAATCTGAGCCTTCTGATCAAAGGATCAGATGGCGGTGCATCATCTCCCTCGCGGGAATCACCCGCGTGTCGAGTGATAACACGCGGCGTTCCGCCGCTGAGCGTGCCCAACTGCGGCCTCTCGGGCCTCTGTGAGTTTGCTTATGACCCATTAAGGCCCCCTCTATTTGTGCTTTCAAGACCTCAGGAGCCGTCGTGGACCTTCTTCCTCGAGCCCTAAATTCCCTGCCGTCGATCATCAGGTACCTTTGATAACCCCCTTCCTTCACTCATTCAGTCCATTGTACTTTCAGAAACTTTTTCCATACTTAGGATTGAAGATCCATCGAGTTTGATTATTGATAGAGGCACTTAATAAACCTTATTTGATTGACCGTCCACAGTTAAAATCGTTATCCACACGAGCCCGTGTGGTCGAACCTAGGGCTTGATCTAGCCGAAGCTATAGGCCTCCTCTAGCGAAGGTTTGATCGCCGTTAGGAAGGTCTTCTCATGACCTAACCGTTGCCGTGTTGGCTAAGTCTTGGCAACATCGGGAAGGGCGCTGAAATACATGCCCTAGCTCGATGCCCTCGGGCTATCTGCGGAAGGTGAGGCGAGGTCAGGCCAGGCTGGGTCGACACGAGCCCATCCCGCGAGTCGTCTGCCTTGCGAGACTGTGAGGTGGGACCCGCTACGCCCCGCTTGTGATCTGGTGCATGACGCGTGTCTCGTGGGCCCCTCACCTTCGACTGTCCCCTTTGTCTGAGGTCGTGGGGCTGATCGGACTCGTTAAATATTTAATGATGCATATTATTTTAGTCAGTTTTACTTTACTTACCTGCTCACTTATACATACTTATAGAATGCTAAATTTTGCTACTTACTATATGTACCACTTTCAAATTTACTATTCTAAACCTGCATATGTCATATGATCATCAGCATGCTTAGGATTAGTTTTTCTTTTAGTACTTTAATTACCCTATTATATATATTTGCTTATCCCTGCTTAGCTTGAGGTGTGCCTTTTTGCCATAAATCTTGTTTAGTTATAAATGCTGTATTCAAACTTATTCTTTTCCTTGCATGCTTACTGCTCTTATGCTAGATAGTTTATTTTGTGCTGTTATGTAAAATTGTGACATTAATAATTCATGAAAATATTCAGCCTAAAATGTACTTAGACAATTATCTAATAAGAATTTTCTTTTATTGGCTAGGGCCTTAGCATTATGAAACCGATAATGTCAGAATCGGATAGGTTTGAGGAGCTTGGTACTGAAGAAGAGGAGCCTTATCTCGAGGAGGAGCAGCCGGGAGAACCAGAAGCCGTTTAGATTATTTTCTGCTTATTTGTGAGGATGAGAGTTTTGCTCTTAATTTCATTAAACTATTTTAAAATATTGTAATAATACAGATATGTTTGACTGTACTTTTTCTTACTGTACTATTTATTCTGAGCTATATGTTGCATTTCCTTTATGTATTGTGATAAACTAGATGTACTATTTACTTTACCTTGCTTTCGCACTTTGATTCTGTATTTGCTTAGTGACTGATTATATAGCATGTATGAAATAGCTCATCTCTTCCTTACTAATGGATTAGGATTTACAACTAATCCAATGTTAAGTAAGGAATTTCCCAATTTAGGGTCTGAAACCTATAAAATTAGAAATGACCAAAATACCCATAACCTTAGTTAAGCCATAACTTGATCATTTGAAGTCTAAATTGGGTTTTCTTCCTGTCAACACACTCAGTATATTATAGGGAAGCTATAGAACTAAGTTTGCTGAAATTGGATCTCAAACGGAAAAGTTCAGTTTTTGTCTCCTGTTGATCGATAAAATTACCGAATTGCTCTTAGAAACTGAATTAGCCATAACTTAGTCATTTGACCTCAGAGTGCAGTGTTCTTAGACTCTATGAAATCATTGAATAGTAACCAATAGTAAACTACATAAAATTTTAGGTTCCATTAGGTGTAAATTACTAAAATGTTCCTTAAGTCAAAAAGCTTAGTTTGGACCTGTATGACTCGTTTCTTATTCAAATTAAGCGTACTTACTATTTATCTTCATGTTAGATAGGAAGGAATCATTTGGCAATAAGAAATTACAATTTGGAACTATAAATAAAAAAGTAGATTTTTTTTACCCTAAAGTAGGGGCAATCATTTTGCCCAAAAGTTAGGTTAAGCATCTTTACACCCTAGATTTCCTTCTTAGTAAGACTAACATTAAACCTGAAATAAAATTATTTTAACTCTTTAAATCAACTGTTAATTCAAAATGTTAAATTTTCTAAAATTTCTCTAAGTTTTTTCTTAGGATTTTACACCTCACATTAGGATTATTCCTAAGACTAGGACTAGCTCATAGGTTAGATTTCATTTATTAGATAAGTGGGTTATTCAATAAATAAATCCTTTATTTTATTCGTTTCTTGATTCTTACAAATTATTTTGATTATTTTGTCTTTTAACCCTAGATTTAGGATAGGAGATTCATCCTATTAAGTCGATTTGCTTAATAGGATTTCCTTTAATCAATAGATCACATTTAGATTAAAAGCCTAGATCTTATGTCCTATCATTTTTGGATTATGTGATTAAGCTCAATCTCATGATGTTTAATCTATAATCTATAATTTAGTAGATCTTGATCAGACCTTAGGTAAAATATCTAAATTCATCAAATTAGGACATTGTGATTAATTAGTTTAACCTGTAGTCATACTTGATTGAATTAGATTAGAACATGATCATTTTTAATTCTTTTTAACTTATAAGGATGTACTTCTAAGTTACAATCGATAGTAGGAATTAGAGATCATGAACTTGTGTAACATAGAATAATTAGAATTGTTTAATTTGACAATAATTGTATCATCATGTATAGAAGAGTCCTTTGCTCACTTGACTAATTTTGTTGCTACGCATTCCTTGCATTTTGTGTTTAATCCCTTGAACATATCATATAAGAGAACTTTGTGCATGAAATAAAAACTTTGAATATTTAGGATAACAGTTGCCTTTGGGTTCAATTTTTTGGTAGATTATGGTGCATATTTATCCTAATGGACAGGGGTAAGGAGTAATAAGGATGCTTAACATTACTCATTGAGGAGTGTGTGTTAAGCTTGGAACCCGTATAGTCTTGCGGACATACTTGACTCCTCAGTTGTTTCTGGACGTGTCGACAGAAACAAAATTAAATAACTAAAAGATTCTGCATTTATATTTACTGCCTCCTCACTTCTGTTGCTGGTTCTGTCTGCTCTATCCCAGAAAAGCTATGGAAATATTTATCTGCCTAAGCCTAGAAAGGCTTTAGGGATTTCACTAGGACTGATTGGCCAATTTTTTGATATGACAGTTTTGCATACCCGTTTAGTTTCAGCTTACTGTGTACTGTATTTTTGATGCATGTTTCAGTAAGTTGTGTTTCTTTACTTACCTGCTCACTTGTACGTATTTATAGGATGCTAGACTTTACTGCTTACTATAAGTACCATTTTTATATTTCTGTCTTTAATTAACATGTCGTATAATCATCAGCATATTTAGGATTAGAGTTTACTTTCAATACTTTTACTTACTATATTATATATATATTTATATATATATGTGTGTGTGTGTGTGTGTATGCCCATTCCTTAGTTTGTTGAGGTGTGTTTTTTACCTCACTTTTGCTTAATTATAAATGTTGTATTGATAACTTATCATGTTTCTTGTATGCTTACTGCACCTATGCTTTTACTTTACTTTTGTTGTGCTTAAGTTAAAGTGGTGATATTAAAAGCTCATGTAAAATATTCAGCTTAAAATATACTTAGACAATTGTCTAACAAGATTTTGTTTTATTGGCTAGGTCCCTGGCATTATGAAATCGATAATATCATATTCAGATAGGTTTGAGGAGCTGGGTGCTGAAGAAGAGGTGCCTTATTTAGAGGAGGATCCTTAGCCAGGAGAGCTAGATACTACTTAGTCTTCTGTCAGTCTTTGTGAGGATGAGTGACTTTTAGATTTATTTTCAGTCTTTTAAATTATTCATATAAATATTATAATAATACAGGTACTGTGACTGTGATTACTTTTCTGCACTTTATTATTTATTGAGCTATATTTTTTTCTTACCCAATGTATGGTGAATGGATGTAATGTTTAATCTATTTTGCTTCTGCACTTTATATGTATGCCTTATTTAGTGACTGATCCTCTTAGTTATTCTGTGCACATCCTTTCCTAATTAGTAGATTATGGATCTTACCTAATCTAATAATAAGTAATGGATTTTCCAGAGCGACACTCCACTGCTTAGTCTAATGATTGTGGACTTAAGGAGCGGGGTGCCATAGTTGGTATCAGAGAGTTCCATAAGGTGTCAGATTAGAATTTATATTCCACTCTACCTAATGGATGATTCTTCTACCAATCAGTCACTAACTGAATACATGAGTTACATCCAAAGTACTATAATTATGAGCTCAAAGTAATAAGAGTATAGAAATGGAAATGCATGCACAAGTAGAATATCAGTAAACTAATGTAACTTAGAAAATTACTAGACGTACAAGGATGACGCTTAGGTGGCATCACCAATGATTTGAAGATAAGTGGAAATACATCATCCAACTCTATTAGTAGCACGAAAAGTACGTAGAAGGAGTGTCAGACCTAGAAGTCCGAATGCTGGATTGACTACTTCGGCAAAGTGTATTCAGGGGATAAGATCACCCCGTTGCAGCCAAGGAGTGGCTGAAATGAGTAGATTTTATGTTTGAAACTATTAACTTCCTAGACAACATTAGAATCCCCATTGTATCCCATCTCCTACATGACAGAGCCAAGTATTGGTGGAGTGTCACCATACGAGCACTCACCCATCGACATGAAGAAATGCAAAGGGAGGTCACCTATGCGGACTTCCGCCGTGCCTTTACCGCTAGGTATATCGGATGAATCTTCTGGCCTTCATTCATATGCTACCTATTTTACCTTCTACGTTTTGTATCTTAATTTGAAAATAAATGTTAGAATTAGAATTGAAATAATATTGCTTGATCTAGACATCTAGGAATATTACTATACAAGCATGTCAGCACACGACTTTTTCACCCACTTTGAAGATAGGTGGAAGTTCACCGTGTACTTGGCAAAAAGATATGGGAGAGAAGTCCAAGGGGTCTCCCCAGCAGGAGCCAGTGTTTTGAAGAGAATGCTAGAAGATGCTGTATATTGGGGACTGGACTTCCCCATCCTAGCTAAGGAATGGTTACGAAGAGTGACCAGAGTGTTCGACGATCTGGAATGCCCAGATTGTGTTTGACTCGACATCATTGACATCCTCCTCCAAGACTATGCCGAGGAGTGGTGGGCTTGCAAAGTGTGGGTGTTTGAGCGTGGATTTGCTCACCACCGCTGAGAGATGACCTACGCTGACTTTTCCCAGGCTTTCACTGAAAAATACATAGGATAGACTCTATGTTTTCCCAGTTATTGTCTTTTATTATCTTATATTCTATCTACTGCCTCCGATGATGTATTTTCATTTCTACTTCTGATTAATTAAAGAGATGGAACGTTATGATCTTCTATTTTCTGGATTTCTTAAAGTGTATTATTCTTTATTCAGATTCTAACAAGTCAAAATCATGAACCTTGGACAGAGCCCTTCTCCTGCTCCCTCCAGCACCTCATCCAGTGAGGTGAGTACCCTGTTGGAAGCAGTAAAGATGATGGTGGAATCCCACCAAAACAGGCAGAATTTCACCAAGAGCAAGCCAAACAGGCCGCAGAGGCACAAGCCAAGCAGACCAGGAGAGCAGCCATAGCTCAAGCTCGGCATGCAGAATGCACGAAGCGATTGCTCACCACACAAATGAGCAAGAATTGCTCAATTCCTGAGACCAGCATAGCACCCCACCATTTGTTTCAGCACCACACCCAGTCCGCAGATGGACTGCTCCACAGTTTTCTTCACCTCGGACCCCCAATCTTTGGTGGGAGTCTCTCTAATATCGATACAACCAACTCGATAAAGATAGTAGAGAAAAACCTAACCAGTATCAAATGCCCAGATGCTGAGGTAATGTTGGGCCCCCGTACTAACAAATAAAGAAGTACGGTGCTCCAACTGTGGCAAATCCCCAACTTAAGTAAAGTTAGGCGAACCCAACTTGTCTTAAGGCAAGGACTTATCACCCAGTGCTGTAACATTCATCAATATAAATATCAAAGTAGTAGAAGCAATATAATATAGAGTAACATCCACAAGCATACATAGTAGGAAAAAAAATACGATATAGTAACTCATCATAATGCAGAAAGTAAAGTACAACCAGAAAGTTTAATTATTACAAACTGAAATGAATAACTGAAAAAAAATGAAAGACTCTCATCCTCACTAAAATAACAAGGCAAAGCTAGCTAGAGAGCAGCTGGAAGGTCCTCCTCCTGAACTGGCTCCTCCTCAGCGACACTGCCCACGAACAAGTCTGAATCTGACATTTGTCGGTATCACAAATGCCAGGGCCCCAGCCAATAAAATAAAAAAGTTACAGTTAGACAATTGTCTAAGTACATTTTAGGCTATTTAAAGTGAACTGAATATTAAAGGATATCACATTTAAATTTAACTATACATGCAGCAGTAAAGGGGTGCAATAAGCTATGAAAGAACTGGGATACTATAAACTATCTATTTATAGCATGCAACATGTATGTAAAGTAACATACAGACTCAAAATAAGCAAGATAAGGCTAAGAATAAAAATAACTGCAACTACTGAATAAACATGATCCTAACATGATTATGATCGAAGTAAAACATGCTGAGTATAAAAGAACACGAGTACAGAATATAATAAAATTCTAGCATCCTAAACATGCCATTTATACATATATCTAAGCTATAAAATATACATACAACATGCAGATTAATATGAAAAGGAAGGCCACTGAGACATGTGGCAAAAGCAAAGCAATATATGATAAGTAAAGCCATTGAGACATGTGGCAAAGCGAGCAAATATTGAAAATAAGGCCACTAAAGCATGTGGCAAAACAAACCAGAAATCAAAATAATACAATACAGGTAAAGTAGTAATATGCCTAAGTTCTAGTACTGCCATACCAGCCAATAGGCCATACAGGGCCTCCAATATCAATCAATCAGTCAATCCCCAGCCTAGCCATCCAAATATGCTAGGTTTGAGTCCAGTCTATACAAATACTACTACTGAAGAGGCAGACTAAACTAGGTCATATTCTACTAACTATGACAAAACAAAATTGAATGATATGTAAATTCAATACTAGCTTAGAATACATCATCCTAAGTTTTCCTATTATGCTCAAGGAATAAAGCTCAAAATCCAAGGTATGCAAAGAAATCTAATCAAAGTAAGCAAGAGACTCAATTTGGACTTATGTGATATCTGTTGTTGTCTAATTTCCAAATCTAACTACTCTGAGAAAGTACAAGCTTAGGATCTCCGATATCCAGCTATCGAGTAGAATCTCAGATTTACGTCCTTAAAGTCAAATATTAGAACTTAACAAGTTCTAACCAAAAATCATGTGATAACTATATGGTTTAAAATAAGCAAATCAATGACCTAATTTTATGAATATTTTACTCTCTTACCCAAATCTTGATCAAATAAATCAAGATTTAAGGATTTCGAACTTAAACCCTATGTTGAGTTCAAATTCTAATCTAAGGTGATACTAAAATAGGATCTAGGTTTCTCACTTAATCTCAAAGGGTAAAGAATCCTATAAGTTGAAAGATTCAGGAACTAATATTATAGTGAAAGGCTATTCTATTAATTATAAGATAAAATAATTAGTTAAGAACTTGAGAATCTAAGATCTATGTTCAATCTTTAAGACAATTTCATTATCTTATTGATTGAATCATCCTACACCCACATGGAAGGTTTCAAAAGATTAAACAATCAATCATCAAAGAACTTCAATTGGAGGTGGTTTGATTCAAATTGAAGATCTAAGTCTAGGATCTAAGATCTAAAGATCTGAAATTTGATCACTTCAGACATTAATTGGATTTTAACTTAGGATTAATAGTTCTAAACATTAGGTTAACCATTACTCATAATAATCTCTTTAGATTACTTAAGATCTAAGAGTCTAAGTTTGATCAATTTTAGATCTTAAGCTGGATTCTTAACTTAAATTTTTCCAATTCCTTATCTTTTGATACTAAGCTCTTAAGTTATCTTATCTGAGTTTATTAATGATACAATTGAAAATTCTTATTATTATATTTCAATTTTTTTAGGTCAAATGATCTTTAAATGGAATGCTTAAGAGTTAAGCATCTTATATAAGGATTAAATGAAGATTTGATGATTTAAGGATCATATGAATAATATTATTGTTCTAAGATTTCAGAGAACATTTCCAATTTAATTTAAAGTATATTACTGAAATTTTCAATCCTTGAGGGACATTAATCCACATTTTGGTCAAAATGACCAAAATGCCCCTCTTAAGGCTAAAATTGGGATTTTAGGGTTTACTTACCCAAATTGGTTCCAATCTGTTTTGATATGTTTCACATGACTTAATAAAGTGGGAAACACCTTTACTTTAGATTTTGAAGACCTAATTTCTCTTAATTAGCACTAATCACTTAATTAAGCCATTTAGGGTGATTAGTGAAATTAAGGCACTTTAGGGCAATCCAACTCTACACTTAGATTCTAATTGACTTAATATAAGGTTAGGAATAACCCTCACTCAATTCAGAGGCTTAATTAGGGTTAAGTTCACTAATCCTTAATTAGGGTGATTAAGGAGTGATTAAGAGAATTAGTTACCTAAAATGGATTTTAAGGGTCTGGAATTATTCCTTAGGTCATAAGGAGCATTTAGTGCCCTTAAACTCACAATTTGGATAATTAGGTGATTTTATGAGATTTATTTAAGAACAGAAAAGTTTCAGTTAATATTTTTAAATCCAACCATTGGATCTAGAATTTTATTTTAGATTCAGATTCCTGGAATTTTTCTGATTCAAATGGTATATTGAATCATGCCATTTGGATATGTGGATCTAAAGTTATTTAAATAATTCATTCTGAATGTTTATTTAAATTAAAACTATAGGTTTAAATTAATTTAAATCATAACTATTAAAAATACACTCCAATAAATATTAATTAACCGTGGCCCAAAATCAGAACCGCGCGGGTCAGCGGCCGGCCCGACCCGGACCTGCGACTTCGTCTTCAACCTCTCGACGGGCCCCGAGCCCGTCGAATTTCAAAGCTGAAATTCTCAGCGCTCCGGCGACGGCAGGGGCTCAAATCGATCCCTACATGTTCCCTGAGGGAAGACGCATCGATTGGACCAAGAACCCCCATCTGGATCCCTCTGGATCGATGGGTCTTACTCACCCGAGACGTCCTTCTGTGAGGCATCTCAGGTCGCCTGTGAGGGCAAAATTCTCCTCACAGGGACCATGATTCGACGGGATTTTGATCCCTACACACTCAGGGGAACTAGACGCGTCAAACCCCCAACATATCTTAACCCGAGACGCAGCCAATCGCTGGGTCCTTACTCGGACTCAGCCATTGGCTCGCTGGCTAGCTCGGTCGATCGATATGATCGACTCGAGCTAGCCTGGCCCCAGGCGACAATCACAGGAGTTTCCTAAGTGGCTATGGCTACTTAGACGACATTCAAAGCTCAATCCAGATGACAGAAACGAAAGGGAGCTTCAGAAATTTTTAATGGAGGAAGCTGTACCTGAAGTCAGGGACACGGGGCTTGCCGAGGGAAATTGGAGGGTGCTGAAGCTTCCTGAAGACTAGACAAAGATTCCCAGGGAGTCTGAACACCAGACGGACCCTCTATCAGCAGTTTAAAGCTCTGCAACAGCCAGGAAATCATCGAGGGAAGGGGGAGCTCCTACAGGCCTTCAGCTGGGGAAATGGGGATTCACAGTGAGCAAAGGGACTCACTTTGAAGTCTCGAGGTATTTATAGGCTCTAGGAGGGCTCAGGTATGGAGGCCGGGGCTCGGGTTTGGAGTTTGGCTCGGCCCGGGTACTTCCCAATTTTCCAGAATTGGGGCGACCCAAGCCACCTGGCTCAGTCGGCTAGGCTTGGCCACTTACGGGAAGGCGCCAACGGTCGAGCTGACTTGGCGAGGGGAGTAGCGGACAGGGATTACGTGGCAAATTTCTGCGGATTCTTACTGTCGGGATGAAGCCTTCTGGGGATGAAGATGAACAGCGATGGGGTCACCAGAGCCATCTGATGGTTCGTTAGTTGGCGCGGGACGGTCCTGATCACCCGACATCTAACGGTCGCGTGTGGGATTGGATCGGCCGTTGGATCTGATCCGCGGATCGAACGGGCGAGTGGCTTACTTAAGGCGGATGGATTGGGTGCCGTCGGATCAGATCTCAGAACCACGGAACGGTCGAGATCTGCCGGATCCGATCGACAGCGCGGGCCGTTGGATTGAAGCGCGCTAAGATGCGTGCTAAGGATCCTACGGGTGCAAAATGGCGCGCCGCTGTCGGGACCCCGCAGTGGATCTGCCGCGGTCCTGACAGCAAATCCCAACAGTGATTTTAATAATAAAAATTAAATTTAATTAAATTAAAAATCATTTAAATAAATTTCAATTATTCCAAAAATTCCTAAATTCAATTTAGGTCCAAAAGAGCTCCAAAAATTCCCAAAAATTCACCCTTAGCTAATTTGGGTATGAGGAATTCAAAAATGAAATCAGATTTTAATTTGGAGATCAAAATAATTTAGGTATTTTTCAGGGCTTAAAAATAGCCAAAAATACCAAACTTTCCAATTTAGCTCCGATTGATTTTAAACTTCTAGGTTTAGGTTTAAATGACCCATTGAATCTAATGGAATCAAAATCAAACCTTGGTTTAGCTTAATTAATCTAGTTTTAGCTAGGGTAACAACCTAGGGTTGTTACAGGTAATCCGTCTAACAACTCATTTACTCTAAGGAGAGGCAGAATACTGGTGGGACAACATCCGCCACACGTTATTCGCAGATTGGAAATTTGAAGAAATATCATGGGACGAGTTCATAGCTGCATTTCAGACTCAATACATCCCTACCTCTGCCAGGCACACCATGGAAGATCAGTTCCTTAAACAGCAGTAGGGAAGCCGATCAGTTTTGGCTTATGAATCTGAATTCCAGCGGTTAGCAAGATTTGCCTCCAATCTCATTCCCACGAAGTCTGATAGATTCTATCACTTTCAGAGCAGACTTCAACCCTCCATCCAAAGGCTGGTCGTATCTCACTGCTCAACCAACTTAGCAGAACTATTAGAATCCGTCAAAATGATTGAACTTGATGAGGTCTCTGAGCCCAAGCGCAATTATGGTATGACAACCGTTCAGCAAGAGAACCCTAGGAGGGCTAGGGTATATCAGCTTTAGGCTGGAACTTCATCAACTGATCTTTTTGATGGCTGCACTTGCTCCCATCCTTATGGGCGATGTTACCATAAGACTGGGAATTACTTCACCTACGGCCGGCCAGGCCATAGTTACTTTTGATGTGCGGCCATGGAAACGATCGATGGCAACCAGATCGATCGCTTTAAACGCCAATGAACTTTCAGTTTATTCCAAAAGCCTACCGTAGCCCGTCCAACATTGCCACCTCCTCCTTCTACTATGTAGCATTAAATAGCTATGGTCCCATGCCCAAATGCTCCGAGGCCGCCTTTCTGGCAGCCTTACAACAAGCAGCAGGCTAGTTCGGCACGAGTCTATGCTCTCACTCCTACCAAAGCCACGGAAGATAATAACATGGTATCAGGTACACACTTCTGAACCAATCTACCACTTTAATTTTTACTTGCTTAAAAGTAACTTGTAGATTACTGCATCCATAATTAGGTACAATCTATATAAATAATAAGCCATGCAATATCTTATTCGACACTAGAGCAAGTCACTCTTTCATTTCAGAGAGCTGAACAAAGTCTCTCAACTTGTCATTACACCGTTTAGCAAAACCCTTAAATGTAGGACTGTCGTTTGGAGCTTAACTACAAGCCAGTCAGTTTTGCAAGATACAGGTCCCTATTGAAGAAACAGAATATGAAGCCAAGCTTGTAGTCTTGCTAATAGTCAACTTTAACATTATTTTGGGCATGAATTGGCTAAGTCAGTATGACGCCATCATCAACTGCCAAAAGAAGAAGATCACCCTGGGAAATGGTAAACGAACTAAGTCGTTTATTGGGAACTTTAGTACGAGAGCTTCTTTAGTCAATATTATCAAGGCTAAGAAGCTAGTGAGCAAAGGTTGCAGCACCTTCCTAGTAACAATACTAGGAGAAAAGAAGGAAGACGTTCCTATATCCAAGAATCCCATTGTTTGTGAATTCACCGATATTTTTCCTGAAAATCTACCTGGTCTTCCACCTATGCGAGAAGTAGAATTTGTAATCGACATTTCCCCAGGAACCCAACCTATTTCCAAGGCACCCTATAGAATGGCACCCAAAGAGTTGTAAGAATTGAACAAACAGTTGCAGGAGTTATTGGAAAAAGGTCTTATCAGGCCTAGTTCTTCCCCATGGGGAGCGTCAGTTTTATTCATCAAGAAGAAGGATGGGTCAATGCGAATGTGTATTGATTATAGAGAGCTGAATAAGGTAGTCATAAAGAATAACTACCCTCTGGCCCGCATTGATGATCTATTTGATCAATTGGCCGGAGAAAAGGTGTTTTCAAAGATCGACCTGCGATCAGGGTTCCACCAGCTGCAAGTGAAAGTTTTCGATATCACGAAGACTGCTTTCAGAACTAGATATGGCCACTATGAATTTCTAGTGAAGTCATTTGGGTTGACAAATGCGCCTTCCATTTTTATGGATCTGATGCAGCATATCTTGAAACCATACATTGACAAATTCATCATCATGTTCATATACGACATTTTAATATACTCTAAGATGAAGAAGGAACACGAATGTCACCTCAGGACAGTGTTAGAAGAACTGAGAAGTCACCAACTGTATGCCAAATATTCAAAGTACAAATTTTGGCTGCCACGTAGTAGATGCTCAAGGGATCAAGGTAGAGCAAAATAAGGTCAGCGCAATCCAAGAATGGGTACAATCCAAGTTAGTGACATAAATTAGAAGCTTCTTGGGATTGGCTGGTTATTACAGAAGGTTTGTGAAAGGCTTTTCTCAAATAGCCTCTTCACTCACCAAACTTACCCAGAAGGCTGTACCCTTTGAATGGTCACCAGCTTGTGAAGCAACGTTCTAGGCACTAAAAGATGCGCTTACGTCTGCCCCTGTTCTAGTTCTTCCTAAGGAAGGGGTGAACTATCAAGTATATACTGACACCTCTCGTATAGGCTTAGGCGATGTACTAATGCTAGAGGGGAAAGTTATAGCCTATGCTTCTTGTTAGCTGAACACCTACGAAAGAAATTATGCCAATCATGACCTCGAATTAGCTGCTGTAGTGTTTGCCTTAAAGATTTGGCGTCACTATGTCTAAGGGATTCAGTGCTTGATTTTCACCGATCATTAGAGTCTAAAGTACATAATCACTCAAAGAGAGTTAAATTGCTGACAGAGAAGGTGGTTAGAGTTAATCAGTGACTATGACCTTGATATCTAGTACCACTCTGGAAAGGCAAAGGTTGTAGCTGATGCTCTGAGCCATCATGCTACTCTTAATGCTCTTATCTCCAAGAGTCCTCTAGAAGAAGAATTCCATAAGTTGGATATCCAATCAATGCATAGTGACCATGTGAGTACGATGCTCTCAATGATTAATGTGGAACCCATATTCCATAGAGATGTATCAATCACTCAAACAAAAGATCATGAGCACCTAACTTTTAAGCAAACCATCGAGAGTGGCAGTCATATCGATATTCGATTCCATATAGGTGCCATCTATCAAGGAGATCGCTTATGGATCCCTAAGTCCATGCATCAGGAGGTGCTAGTTGAAGGCCATAATTCTAGATATCAGGTCCATCCGGGAAGTTTAAAAATGTACCAAGACCTGAAATAATCCTTTTGGTAGCCAGGGATGATGAGAAGTGTAATAGCCCAAACTCTTAAGTACCAATGTATTGTCCGCTTTGGCCAGAAAGGCTTCGCAGTTTTACCCTTAGAATATAACTTTCCAGTAGGTCACCCATCCTGGGAGTGCTCCCACCTGAGCATGATTAACTTTAGAGTTCATATCAAGAGCTCCAATGTTATCTAAAAAGATACCTCGATATTTAAGAGTTTCACTTATAAGTACTTAAGCGGGTCTTCACAATCTCCCCAGCTTAAGTAACTGACATCCTCATCAGTATCCACACACAAATCCAAGAATCATCCATTGGGTAGATAGGACTAAAGGTGACTGCTACAGGCATAAGAGGTACCCACAACCATGTAGCACCTTAACCATCATGGGTTCAAGAGGCTGCTCATATGAAGTGGTACTTTGCCCTATATGACACTTAACTCTTATCTGACACCCTATGGTTTACTCTGATATTATTTGTAACAGCCCAAACTCTTAAGTACCAAAGTATTGTTCGCTTTGGCCAGAAAGGCCTCACAGTTTTACCATCAGAATACAACTTTCCAGTATGTCACCCATCCTGGGAGTGCTCCCACCTGAGCACACTTAACTTTGGAGTTCTTATCAGGAACTCCACCATTATCTGAAAAGGCACCTCGATATTTATGAGTTTCACTTATTACTACTTAAGTGGGTCTTCACAAGAAGTGTGGCTGGGTTCATCGCAAAGTGTCATGCTTGTTATTTAGTCAAGGCAGAGCATCAAAGACCCGGTGGTCTGCTTCACCCGCTTGAAATTGTCAAATGGAAATGGCTAGATATATCGATGGACTTCGTTATGGGTTTGCCACATGCAAGATCTGGAGCAGACATTATTTGGGTCAGAGTTGACCAATTAACCAAGTTTGCCCTTTTCGTTCCTATCCGACAAACAGATTCAGTTGAGAAACTTGTGAAACTCTACATTAAAAAGATAATCAAGCTTCATGGAATTCCCAAGATAATAGTATCCAATAGAGACAATTCATTCACCTCTAAATTCTGGCAAACTGTGCATCAAGGTCTAGGCATAACTCTAACAATGAGTACAGCCTTTCATCTACAGACGGATGGTCAGACAGAACTTGTGAATCAAGTTCTTGAAGATCTGCTTAGACTGTGTATACTTGACTTTACTGGATCTTAGAAAGATCACCTCCCACTAGTGGAGTTTACTTACAATAATAGTTTTTAAGTCAGTATAAAAATGGCTCCGTATGAAGCCTTGTACGGTAGAAAGTGCAGTATCTTGTTGGCATGGTTAGAAACAGGCGGTGTACAGTTATATGGATCTGAACTAGTAGAAGAAACAAACTAGAAAGTTCAGTTGATTCAACAGCGAATTCGTGCAGCCCAAGACCGCCAGAGTAAATACCACGATCTTCACCACCGTCCTCTGGAATTCAAAGTTGGAGGTTTCGCGTACTTAAGGGTCAGTCCAATGAAAGGAGTATTCAGGTTCGACATAGCTGGGAAACTTAGTCACTGCTATGTTGGTCCATTTGAGGTAGCAGCTAAAATAGGTTCTTCTGCCTATAAACTCAACCTTCTAGATGATTTTGCCGCAGATCATAATATATTTCACGTATCCTCTTAAAGGAGATGTCTTAGAGACCCATATCACTTAGTTCAGTTCCCAGAAGTTCAAATCCAACCTGATCTATCATATATTGAGGAGCCAATTCAAATCCTAGCCTGTGATCGCAAGCAACTTAGGAATCGTGCAATCAAGATGATCAAGATGCAGTGGAAGAATCATTCTCAGAATGAAGCCACTTGGGAAAAGGAATCAGATATGTGAGTTAAACATCCTAGACTCTTTGAAAATCTAAGTACTATTTCTTAGCATTTCTAAGCTTTCAACTTCAAATCGTGTTTTTAATCATGCTGTCTTCTTTCCACTTGGGTGATGTCGAGGACGACATCATTCTTAAGTGGGGCAGCTTGTAATAACCCAAGTTATTACCTTAGTTAATTAGGACTAATCTCAGTCCTAATCTTGAACCTAAGTGTTAATCAAGTTATTAGGAGTCATCCTTTAGGTCCTAGTCCAAATCAGGAGTCAAATAGATCAAAACTTGATTTTTGGGAAATCCTGAAACACTGGAAATTGACCTGTCTAAATTGATCTTAGATCAAAAAATAAACTTCTCTATTGCACTCATTACCCCCAAATTAGCTATGGGTGATATTTTGGTGTCAACTAGAAGTCGTCAAAATTTTGACAAATATTTTAATAATATTTAAATACTCCGATAATTGGGAAATTAAAATACTCATCAAATCAAAAATTCGATCTCATCGTTGCATTCCTCACCCCTCAATTAGCTAGGGGTGGATATTTGGGAATTTTTAGAATTTGTTTAATTAATTAATAATAAATGAGAATTGAAATTAATTAATTAATTAATTAAATACCAATTATAATAATTTAAATATATTTTTTTATTTGATTTCAAACTTAACGGCGCCGCCAAAATAATAACCGCGCCGTTACTATTCGTGGACGTCGTCAGCCCCGCCGTCAGCTCCAGATCCGATCCATCAGACCGTCCAAACAGACGGTCCAGATTTCGCCGTCCCCGTCGCAAAGCCTGAGGGAGCGCATGTGTAAAAACCTTAAGTTATTATCCTATAAGAATATAGTTTAATTACTCCTTAACTTTAATACCATTGCTTATAGAATATCAAATTGAGCTTATCCTGAAGATTTGAAGTCCATTGGACTTCTCTAAGTCAAAGATAATATTTTGATCAGTCTAGATGCCCTAGATTAGACCTAAAATATTTTGATCTCAAAATAAAAATCTGATTTTATTTTTGAATTTCTCACCCTCAAATTAGCTAGGGGTGAAAGTTGGGTGCAATTTGGAAATCATTTGGGCCATAATTCACATTTAATTAAAATTGTCTAATTGCATAAAAGGGTTCCTAATCTTTTCAAATTGCAAATATATCCCTAAAACTAAATTAACGGCTACGCAATCCACTGTGGAGCCCGGGTCGCATGACAGCGGAGTCCCGTAAATCTAACCGTCGCGCTTAAATAATCGATGGCTAGAATTAGATCCCGCAGAACCAAGGATCAACCATCAGATGCGCCCCTTGAATCGTATGGCGTGGATCAAATAGGATCTGGTCATTAGGATCCGAAGGATCAGGACCGTTCTGCGGTCCTGATCGATCCATCAGACGGCCCACAGTGCACACACACTATGGATCTTCGTCTTCTCCAAGCCCGAGTCCGACCGAAGAAATCCTGCAGATTCTGGACAGCCTGGCTGTCCCCCACTACCCGTTCCACCTCAGCATGCTGTTGGAGATCTTCCCTCAAAGGCATATCAGTCCTGATCGGGCCTCGTGACCCGGCCGAGCTCAATTATGAAAATTGAGAGCTCGGCCATGGCTCGACCCCTCGGGTCTTTTCCAGCCCAAGCCAACCCTCCAGAAGCTTCCCAATCCTCTGCCAAGGCTATAAATAGCCCTAGCATTGCTCCATTTGATCCTTGCTGATCAATTGAGTGCTCTGCAACTCCTGCCATTGTCGATCACTCGAGCTTGCGTAGGCAATCCCAGGAGCTCTTGAACCGTTGACAGTAGGTTCTCCTGAAGTTCAGGATCCTTTGCAGCGTCTGGAAGCTTGGCTAAGGCTGGGAACAGCTTCAAGTGCAGGAGGCCAGGCCACTCCTACTATCAGTGCAACCACACCGACACTATTGATGGCAACCAGATCGATCGCTCTAAGTGCCAACGCACTTTTGATTTATTCCAGAAGCCTGCCGCAGCTCGTCCAGTGTTACCACCCCCTCCTCCTGCTCAGTGGCATGAGAGAGCTATTGTCCCTCACCCAAATGCTCCAAGGCCGCCCATCCGGTAGCCTTACAACACACAGCATACTGGCCTGACATGAGTCTATGCTCTCACTCCTACCGAAGCCGTAGAAGATAATAACGTTATATCAGGTACACACTTCTGAACTAATCTGTCATTTCATTATTACTTGTTTAAAAGTAACTTGTAAATTACTGCATCCATAATTAGGTACAATTTAAATAAATAATAAGCCCTGCAATATCTTATTTGACACTAGAGCGAGTCACTCCTTTATTTCTGAAAGCTAGACAAGGTCTCTCAACTTGTCATTACACTGTTTAGCAAAACCATTAAATGTAGGACTACCATCTAGAGCTCAACTACAAGCTAATCAATTCTGCAAGATACAAGTCCCCATTGGAGAAACAAAATTTGAAGCCAAGCTCGCAGTCAATAAGTTAATAAGTAAAGGTTGCAGCGCCTTCCTATTGACAATACTAGGAGAGAAGAAGGAAGACATACCCCTATCCAAGAATCATATCATTTGTGAATTTGCCGATGTTTTTCCCGAAGACCTACCCGGTCTTCCACCTATACGAGAAGTAGAGTTTGCAATCAACAATATCCCAGGAACCAACCAATCTCGAAAGCACCCTATAGAATGGCACCCAAAGAGTGAACAAGCAACTGCAGGAATTATTGGAGAAATGTCTTATCAGGCCTAGTTCTTCCCCATGGGTAGCGCTAGTTTTATTCATCAAGAAGAAGGATGGGTCAATGCGGATGTGTATCGATTACAGAGAGCTGAATAATGTAACCATAAAGAACAAGTACCCTTTGCCTCGCATCGATGACCTATTTGATCAATTGGCAGGAGCAAAAGTATTTTCAAAGATCAACCTACGATTAGGGTACCACCAACTGCAAGTGAAAAATTTTGAAATAGCAAAGATTGCTTTTAGAACTAGATATGGCCACTATGAATTCCTAGTGATGTCATTTGGATTGACAAATGCGCCTTCCATCTTTATGGACCTAATACAGTGTGTCTTGAAGCCATACCTTAACAAATTTGTCATCGTGTTCATAGATGATATTTTAATATACTCCAAGATGAAGAAGGAACACGAAAGTCACCTCAGGACCGTGTTAGAAGAACTGAGAAGTCACTAGTTGTATGCCAAATATTCAAAGTGCAAATTTTGGCTTGCATCTGTCGCCTTCTTAGGCCACGTGATAGATGCTCAAGGGATCAAAGTAGATCAAATCAAGGTCAGCGCAATTCAAGAGTGGGTACAACCCAAGTCAGTGACAGAAATTAGAAGCTTCTTGGGGTTGGCCGGTTATTACAGAAAGTTTGTGAAAGGCTTTTCTCAGATAGCCTCTCCACTCATCAAACTCACCCAGAAGGCTGTACCCTTTGAATGGTCACCAGCTTATGAAGCAGCATTCCAGGCACTGAAAGATGTGCTTACCTTTGCCTCCATCCTAGTTCTTCCTAAAGAAGGAGTAAACTATCAAGTCTATACTGACACCTCTGGTATAGGCTTAGGTGCTATACTAATACAAGAAAGGAAAGTCATAGCATATGCTTCCTGCCAATTGAAGACCCCTGAAAGAAATAATGCCGTTCACGACCTTGAATTAGCTACTGTAGTGTTCGCCTTAAAAATTTGGTGTCACTATCTATATGGGATTCAGTGCTCAATTTTCATAGATCATCAGAGTCTAAAGTACATATTCACTCAAAGGGAGTTGAACTGTCAGTAGAGAAAGTGGTTAGAATTAATCAGTGACTACGACCTTGATATCCAGTACCACCCTAGAAATGCAAATGTGGTAGCAAACGCTCTAAGTCGTCATGCTACTCTTAATGCTCTTTTCTCAAAGAGTCCTTTAGAGGAAGAATTCCGTAAGTTAGATATCCGATTAGTGCATAGCGACCAGGTGAGTACAATGCTCTCAATGATTAATGTGGAGCCCACATTCCACAGAGATGTATCTATTACTCAAACGAAAGATGATGAGTACCTAAATTTTAAACAAGCCATCGAGAGTGGCCGTCGTATCGACATTCGATTCCATAAAGATGCCATCTATCAAGAAGATTGCCTATGGATTCTCAAATCCATGCAGCAAGAGATTCTAGTGTAAGGCCACAATTCTAGTTACCAAGTACACCCCGGTAGTACTAAGATGTATCAAGATCTGAGGAAATCATTCTGGTAGCTTGGGATGATGAAAAGTGCAGCTGAGTTCGTATCAAAGTGTCATGCATGTAATCTAGTCAAGGCTGAACATCAGTGGCCTGGAGGACTTCTCCATCCTCTAGCAATTCCTGAATGGAAATGGTTTGATATTTCTATGGACTTCATGATGGGTTTACCCAAATCAAGATCTGGTGCCGATTCAATTTGGGTCATTATCGATCGACTAACTAAATCGGCACATTTCATTCCAATGCGTCAAACCGATTCAGTAGAAAAATTGGCGAAGTTGTATATCAAGGAAATCGTCAGACTTCATGGGATTCTGAGGTCTATTGTATCTGATCATGATAGTCGATTCACTTCTAACTTTTGGCAAGCTGTGCATCAAGACTTGGGAACTATCCTAGCCATGAGCACTGCTTTTCACCCTCAAACAAATGGTTAAATTGAATGAATTAATCAAATTCTTGAAGACCTTCTTCGCCTATGTATTTTGGATTTTGGAGGTTTTTGGGAGGATCATATTCCCTTAGTTGAATTTGCGTATAATAACAATTTCCAATCAAGTATCGGCATGGCTCCGTATGAAGCCTTGTACGGCAAAAAATGCAGTATGCCCTTAGGGTGGTCTGAAACAGGCAGTGTTCAGTTGTATGGTTCAGATTTAATTGAAGAAACAAATAAGAAAGTGCAATTGATCCAGCAGAGAATTAAAGCAGCTCAAGATTGCTAGAGTAAATATCACGATGCCCATCATTATTATCTGGAATTTAATGTTGGAGATTTTGCGTATCTTAAAGTGAGCCCAATGAAGTATGTATTTTGTTTCGGTGTAGCTGGAAAGCTCAGTCCTCGCTACATCAGACCATTTGAAGTAATAGAGAAAATTGGTTCTGCAGCGTATAGATTAAAACTTCCTGAAAATTTCTCTGTAGTTCATAATGTGTTCCATATCTCCTTGCTGCGGAGGTGCCTTTGTAATCCTTCACATCTAATCCAACTTCTAGTAGTATCCCTTCAGCCGAATCTTTCTTATATGGAAGAGCCTATCAGAATCTTAGCTCATGATCAAAGGCAGCTAAGAAATCATTCTATCCCTATGATAAAGGTTCAGTGGAGTAATCGCTCTATTGAAGAACCTACTTGGGAAAAAGAGGTTGATATGCAACAAAAATATCCAAGTCTCTTTGATAATCCAGGTACCTTTAAAATAATTCTTAATCATATGCATTTTCTTTTCCCTTCTTAGTGATGATGTTGAGAACGACATCATTTTTAAGTGGGGGAGTCTGTAATAACCCAAAGTTGTTACCCAGCTTAGTTTTAGCCTAATTATATCTCAATTATCATTATGTTAAGTTCATCTAGTCATTTGAATCAATCCCTAAAGTTTTGACGCGATTCAGAGCTAAATCCAACATTTTGGATTATTTTAATATTTAATTAATTAGAAAATTGAGGTATTTATTTTGACCTTAAAATCAAAATCTGACTTCGTCGTTACGATCGTCACCCCCAAATTAGCTAGGGGTGATATTTTGGACGTGTTTGGAAGTCATCGAATTTTTGTCAATATTTTAATATAATTAAATACCCCAAAAATTTTCATAATTAAATAATTGTCGGAATCAAATTCTAACTTCACCATTGGATTCCTCACCCCCCAATTAGCTAGGGGTGAATTTTTGGGAATTTTTGGAGCACGTTTTAAAAATCTGAATTTTAAAATAATTAAGGAAAATAAATAAGTAATCATTGAGGCCCTAACTTGCAATTTCCCCATTATCCTTCTATTTTCTATTTGGCTGATAGCCTCCATGGTTTGGCGCCTCCATGCTTCTTAGGTAAGCAAGATGACCTCCCTACTCCACCATACCCTTAGGCTCATCATTCATTCTCCTCACTTAAGAAGGGGGCCTAAACTCATTCTTCATCCCCTTTGCAAAAATTCTACTAACTCCCTCCTCCCTCCTTCCTCCTTTCCAGGGTGCTTGCTGAGAAAGAAGAAGTGCATCTCTCCACCTTTAAAGTTCTTAGAGAAATCAGAGTATCCCCTTTTTCCTCTTCTTGCAATGACTAAGGTACCCCTCTACCCCTCTTTTTTGTCTTCTTCATATAGCTAAAATACTTGAATACATCTCTAGACATCCATGTTTAAGTATGCAAGCTATTACAGCTCTCCAATAGATTAAATTTAATACTCTATTTTTCTTGTGTTCTATATACCCTGTCCTTTATCTACATTTTTTGTATAGTTAGGATGCTCCGTTTGTGCCGATTTAGGTGTCGATGGAAAGGTATCAGAAAGACCTTTCCATCAATATATGGCACCGCACGTGAAGTGCTCTAGGTTAAGAATAATTGAGCCCGAAAGTTGACCCGTCACTATTTATGCTCAGGCAAAATCACCGCCTGACGCTACAGAGCGCTGCAGCGCCCAGAGTTGTGAATTTGGGTCCGCTACAGCGCGCTGTAGCGCAAAATCAGCCTACAGCGCGCTGCAGTGCCCCAAGTTTCGAATCCGGGTCTGCTATAGCGCGCCATAGCACCGAATATTGCATTTTTGCCTGCTACAGTGCGCTGCAGTGCATTCCAGCGCCCTCATTTCGTATAGGGACCACTATAGCGCACCCTAGCGCTTAAAAATGCAATTTTTGGCTGCTACAGCGCGCCACAACGATCAGAAAATTAAATTGATCATAAATTTGTCATCCAGACTTTAAATTCAAAAATTTAAAGTGCTAAATAGCTTAGAATTTCAGTGCCTACAATAATATAAAAAAATATTTTGGTTTTGAACCCTAGAAAAATCAGAAATGACCAAAATAACCATAATCATAATTAGGTCATAATTTGGCCAATTGAGGTCCAATTTGGGTCTACTACTAGTCAAAATAGTCAGTGTTATATAGGAAAGCTACAGCCACTGAGTTTACTAAATTTGAATACCAAATGAAAGAGTTAGAGCTTCTTGACCCCTCTTAACTTAGAAAATTACCAAATTTACCCTTAAAAATTCAATTGGCTATAAATAATTCATTAGACCTCAGAATTTAGTGTTCTTAGACTCTATGGAATCCTTGAATAGCAACCAATAGTAAATTGTATCAAAATTTAGATTTCATTAAGTACAATTTACCAAAATACCCCTTAGATTAAAAACCTTAGTTTAGACCTATAGAACCTGTTTCTTATCCAAATTAAGCATACTTACTGTCTATCTTCAAGTTAGACAATAAGAAACCACTTGGTACTAGCTCATAGGTTACATTTCATTTATAGGATAAGTGGGTTATCTAATGAATGAATCCTTAGTTTTATTAGTTTTTAGAAAATTTATGACTTATTTTGATTATTTTATCTTTTAATCCTAGATTTAGGATAAGGAGATTCATCCTATTAAGTTTGATTTGATTAATAGGATCTACCTTAATCAATAAATCACTTTTATACTGAAACCTAGATCTTATATCTTAACTAATTTGGATTATGTGATTAAGCTCAATCTCGTGGTGTTTAATCCATAATCTATAGTTTAGTAGATATTGATCAGATCTTAGATAGAACATCCGAATTCATCAAATTAGGATGTTATGATTTATCGATTCAACCTGTAGTCATACTTGATTGAATTAGATTATAATCTGATCATTTCTAATCCTTTTAACTTATAAGGCCATGCTACTAAATTACACTCGATAGTAGGAATTGGAGATCCTGAACTTGTGTAACTTAGAATTGTTAGAATGGTTAAATTAGATAATAACAGTGTCACCATGTATAGAAGAGTCCTTTGCTTACTTGATTAATTTTTTGGCTATGCATTCCTTGTATTTTATGCTTAATTTCTTATTCATATCATATAAGAGAACTTTGTGCATGAAATGAAAACTTAGAATAATTAGGATAACAGTTGCCTTTGGGTTCAGTATATTAGTAGATTCAGGTGCACATTTATCCTAATGGACAAAGGTAAAGAGTAATAATGATGCTTAATATTACTCATTAAGGAGTGTGTGTTAAGCTTAGAATCTATATAGTCTTGCAGATGTGCTTGACTCCTCAGCTATTTCTAGATGTGTCCACAAAAATAAAGTAAAATAACTAAAAGATTCTGCATTTGCATTTACTGCCTCCTCAGTTCTATTGTTAGATTATGTTTGCCCTAGCCCAGAAAGGCTATGCGTGCTTCTGTCTACCCAAGCCTAGAAAGGCTTTAGGGATTTCACTGGCCCAATGGCCAACTTTCTGATATGACAATCTTTACATACCTATTTTAGTTTTTAGCTTACTGTGTACTATGTTCTAATGTATATTTCAGTCAGCTATTTTTCTTTACTTACTTACTCAGTTGTACATATTTATAAGATGTTAGACTTTACTGCTTATTATACGTACCATATTTAGATTTCTGTCATTTAGTTTGCATATGTCATATGATCATCAGCATATTTAGGATTAGACTTTACTTTCAGTATTTTTACTTACTGTACTATATATGTATATGCCCATTACTTGCTTAGTTATTGAGGTGTGCTTTTGCCTCATTTATTGTTTAGTTATAAATATTATATTTATAACTATCCCTGTTTCTTTGTACGCTTACTACACCTATGCTTTTAGTTATTTTTGTTGTGCTTAAGTATAAAAATGGTGATATTAATAACACATGTAAGATATTCAGCCTAAAATATACTTAGACAATTGTCTAACAAGATTTTTCTTTTATTGGCTGGGGCCCTGACATTATGAAACCAATAATATCAGATTCAGATAGGTTTGAGGAGCTAGGTGCTGAGGCAGAGGTGCCTTACTTAGAGGATGAGCTTCAGCCAGGAGAGCCGGATATTGCTTAGTTCCTTTTTGCTACTTGTCAGGATGAGTGAATTATCTTTCAGTCTTTTAAATTATTTAAACATTGTAATAATACAGGTATTGTGACTGTGATTTAATTTATATATTTTATTATTTTCTAAGCTATCTTATTACTGTTTCTTATGTGATGCATGGTGAATGAATATACTATTTACTTCATTTAGCTTTCGCACTTTGCCTGTATGTCAGATTTAGTGACTGATCCCTTTAGATGTTCTGTGTAAGTCATTCCCTTGTCAATGGATTGTGGATCTACCTAATCTAATGATAAGTGAGTGATTTGCACAAGTGACCCGCCGCTCCTTAGCATAATGATTGTGGGCTCTCAGACTCCATGTAATTCCCAGATCTATCGTATCCGATCAAGATAGCCATTTTACTTCTAAATTTTGGAAAGCAGTGCATCAAGACTTGGGGACTACTCTAGCCATGAGCACCGCTTTTCATCCTCAAACAGATGGTCAAATAGAAAAAGTCAATCAAGTTTTGAAAGATTTTCTTCATCTCTGTATTCTAAATTTTGGAGGCTTCTGGGAAGATCATATTCCTCTCATAGAGTTTGCACACAACAACAGGTTTTAGGCGAGTATTGGCATGGCTCCATATGAAGCTCTGTATGGCAGTAAATGTAGTACTCTATTAGCATGGTCTGAAACAGGTAGTGTTCAGCTATATAGTTCTGATTTGATTGAGGAAACGAATCGTAAGATTCAACTAATCCAACAAAGAATCAAAGCAACTCAAGATCGCCAGAGTAAGTATTATGATGCTCAACATCGTACTCTAGAATTTGATGTTGGAAATTTTGTGTAACAACCCAGATTATTACTTTGGTTAATTAAGACTAATCTAAGCCTTAATTGAGGTTTTAGTACACTAACCAAGTCATTTAGAACTCATTTCTAAGATCTTGGTCAAAATACGAGTCAACTGGGTCAAACCTGGATTTCTGGAAAATCTCAAAACCTAGAAATTAACTTTTTTCTAAACCTCAGATTGAAAATCTGACTTCTCCATTGCGTTCACCACCCCCAAATTAGCTAGGGGTGAAGTTTTTGATGCATTTGCAAGTCGTTGGATTTCCAATGAATATTTTAATATTATTTAAATACTCCAAAAAAATGATGAGATAATTAAATACTTGTCGAATCAAAAATCTGAATGCACCATTACGTTCCTCACCCCTCAATTAGCTAAAGGTGATTTATTCAAAATTTTGGGATGCGTTTAATTACTTAAATTTTTAATTAATTAAATTGATAGTAATTAAGTTAATATTAATATTAATTTTATTAAATTAACGGATCCCATCAAGTAGCTTTTGGCGTCATCACCTTTAACTCACAGCATATCCTCTCCATTTGATTCGACATCCATGCTCTGCATCGTCCGATCGGATCAATTGATCCGATCGAACGGTCTGAGGACCGTCTTTTCCACTGGATTGACGCGTGCTGCATAGATCTGCACGCGTCCCGCTGAGCACCAGACACGCGTCCACAGCTGCCCAAATGCCTCGCTCCCAACCCTAACTTAACTCCTAGCTTTCGCAAATGGACAGGAGGGCAGCGGAAGGGAAGGTCTTGCGAACTCAGCTGTGCGTCTCAATGCCCTAAGATCCTCAATTAGGTACGATACCTTCCAAATAATGTTTCAATCATTCACTTAGAACGACATCTATTTGTCTTAAATCTAGTGCTATTATGTTCGTTGATCCTAAATTAACCAATCGAGTTCAATGAAGCTCGATTTTTCATTCGATTATACCTAATTTAATTATCAATTAGAAAAGCTTGGGCATCCCAATTATTGCCGAATGGAGTTTGGTCGGGGCTGGGTATTGGTTCAGCCTAGGTCCTGATTATCTAGTTAACACCTCGACTGCGCCTGGTAGACTCCGATTAGCGATCTCAGACGCTGCCCTAGTTTGCTTCCTCCTCGTCCGTCGAAGAAAAAGATTCTTCTGAATCGGGTCGAAGCGGGCCGAGCCCGACCCGCGTAAATACGGCGCGGGTCGCTTCTGAAGTCGCTGAGTTAAGTGGCGGGTCCCACCTGCGCCGCTGTTGCGTTGAGGGTCCCACGGACTGGAGCTACGTCTGATAACGATGGACCATCACTGCCAGCTGTCGGGTCGTGGTTGATCTCAGTAAATAATTGTGGGGCCCGCCGCTTTATGTTAAACCGCAGAATTAAGGAATTAAATTTGGATAAAAATAAATGTTAAATTAATTAAATCAATAAATCACAAACATTCAATAATCCATAACTTTAGATCTACACATCCAAATATAATGATATTATATATCAATTTTATCAAAAAATTATGAAGAATTTATTGGAACTATCAAGATTCCAATTGGAGTAATATATCACATAGTGATATTTTAGGGCATTTAAATAATTCCAAAATATTACAAATTTTCATTAAGTCATAACTTTGCACACACTAATTCAATCATACCCAATATGAGTCTCAAAGTACTCAGAAAACCCTAAAGATTAATTTAGTAGTATACATTTTTCTGTTTAGATTAGTTTTAGACTAATCTCATATAGGACCTAATCCTAAATAGGTCAACTAACCCTAGGACTTCAATTGACCATAAGTTGGTCAATTGAGCTCCAAATTAGGTGATCCAAATATTTATTTAGATCAGAAAAAAACTTAATTAGCAATAAACTGCAAAAATACTTAGGATCTAACGGTTAGATTTCTTAATTAACCATAATTACCCTAAAACTTAATTAGTAAAGATTAGCAAAATTAATGCTCCAAATTGAGTAATTTCAATTTCTAATTACTCATAAAGTATATTAGAACCTAGCTGTATAATTGGTTTAGGGATTTAATGATTAATTTTACTAATCATTCACTAATTACACTAAACCATAATTATTAACCCTAGAACTTGTATTGGCTATAACTTAGCCAAAACATATCAGATTTTGATAATTTTAAGTTCTACGGAAACCTTAGGATATAACCTAAAGTAAATTAATAGAAAATTTAGATTTCATTAGGGTAAAATTACCAATTTTCCCTTATAGGTCAAATTCCTTAAAATTGACCTTATAAGGCTTAATTCTTAACCAAAATTAATGAAGTTACTGTCTAAACTCATATTAGACAATAAGTAATCATTCCACTTTAAGAAATTTTAGATTTGAGCCCTAATTCATAAAAATAAAATTTAGACCCTTAAGGAAAGGGCAAAATGATCATTTTGCCCAAATTTAGGTTTAAGCATCTTAAAAACTTAAATTCAATCTTAAACCTCTAAAATTAGTAAAATAACTGATTTGAATTCATTTTGAAACATTCAAACTTATTTAAGTAACAGTATTTTATGAGAAACCTTAAAAATGACCTAAAATAATCTAAGTCCTAAATTAAGTCTCATGAGGTGAATTTAGTTCACCTTATGCCTCCTTTAAGTTAAATTCATCATAATAGTTGTTAAGAAAGATCAAACCTAAAGTTTAATTACTCTCTTAAGGTTTTCCCTCAAATTTTAGGATCTTAATTCCTTAGGATTTATATTAGAAATTAGGTTAGAGTTCATCTATTAAGTAATTAGGTACTTAATAGACGAAACCTTAGTTTTATAATTTTATAGATTTCATCCTTTATTTATAATTATTTTGTATTTAAACTCTATATTTAAGATTAGAGATCAATCTTATTAGGCTTGATTTTGCTTAATAAGATAGCCTTAATTATAGTTCGTGAGATTTGGGTTAACTTTATACCATTAGGATTAGAACTTATTGGATTAAGAAGTTAAAATCCAATACTTAGATTTTAACATCTTAATCCCCCAATTTTGATTCATACTAATCGAGATTGGTTTGGGATTCGTAAAATCATTAATTAGGATGTTTGATTTATTCTTTTAACTTAATTAAGCGTCATGTGATTTATAAGTGTTAGAACTTTATTAGTTCTAACATTCTTTTGACTTGTAGGCTCGATATTTTGGATTTATACTCGATAGTTGGATATTGGAGATCCTAAACTTGTATAAGTTCAGATTAGTTAGAACGTCTTAAATAGAAAATAAAGTGATATCACAAATTTTGTTTAGTGCTATTTTATATTAATTAAAAATTATATGCTATGCTTTCATTTGCTTTGAACTTCCTTACATTTGGATACATTGCATTAGATGATTATTTCTATGTTAATTTTAATTATATTCATATGGCATTTCATATTGTTAGAAGGGAATTTGATGGAAAATAGCTTTACTAAATTTGAGGAGATATGTCTTTTTAGTCTGCCATGTAGTATGACTTTACTTAAAAATGGTTTTGGGCTAGGACTAATTTCCTAGTGCCTGTAGGATAGCTTTTGGGGCTAGGACTACTTTACTAGTGCCTATTGTTTCTGACTAGGACTACTTTCCTAGTGTATCTGGGACTAATTTTCCAGATACTAGTTAATTCTGACTAGGATGACTTTTCTAGTATATCTGGGACTACTTTCTCAGATACTATTGTCTCTGACTAGGACTACTTTCTTAGTGTATCTGGGACTACTTTTCCAAATGTTGTTGTTTCTGACTAGGACTAATTTCCTAGTGTATATGGAGTACTTTTCCAGATACTAGTTTTTTTGACTATGACTACTTTCCTAGTGCCTATGATTTTGGACTAGGACTACTTTCCTAGTGCCTGCTATTCTGACTAGGACTACTTTCCCAGTGTATCTGGGACTACTTTTCCAGATATTGGTTGTTTCTGACTATGACTACTTTTCTAGTGTATCTGGGACTACTTTTCCAGATACTGCTTGTTTCTGACTAGGACTACTTTTCTAGTGAATCTGGGACTACTTTTCCAGATGGTTTGCAGTACTTTTTGATGGAATTAACTTTAATCTGGGACTACTTTTCCAGATGTTCAGCATTTACTTTTTAGATGGAATTAACTTTAATCTGGGACTACTTTTTCAGATAAGCAGATGGACTTTACTGGTGGCAGGACTAAGTAGAAATATCTCATTTATAGCAGTTACTTTTCAGTTACTTCTTTTGTATTACAGTCACTTTGCAGTTGCCTTTTATTTACTTTATAGTTTTGGCTCACTTTTACCTTACAGTTTAGTTTACTTCTGCTATAGTTTCATTTTCTGCAGTTCTTACTTGTTTTATAGTTTAGTGCGCCTTCTGCTAAATTTTCATTTTCTGCAGTTCCTTTGTACTCACAGCTTTGAATATTCAGTTTTACCTTTTAGTAGTTCACTTTTACTTTTGGCATGTTAGGATGTTATAATTTTACTTTCAGCTCTGTACTTTTAGCTTAGTTGTAAAGCAGCATGTTTTATATTAATCATATACTTAGAAGTTTCACTTTGTTTAGTAGATTTCTTTATGCATTACTTAACCTTTTCTGCAGCTTGAGTTGAGGTATGTGCTTACCTCACATCTTATTAAGTTATAATTATATTAATTATAACTGTGTTACCTTTCCTTAATGCTTATAACTCCTATGCTGCTTAGTATTGTAATATCATTATACCTTAACAATTTATAGCCTAAAATATACTTAGACATTTTGTCTAACTAGATTTTTCTTTTGTTGGCTGGGGCCCTACCATTGTGAAACTGACAATGGTAGATTCTGAGTTATTCGAGGTTATAGTACCTTATGGAGATCCTGTACTGGAGGAGGAGCATACAGGAGAAGATCATTAGTCACTGTCTGATATTATGAGGATATGAGAGACTTTACTCTTCTTACTGCATAAACTGTAATATCATTTTGTAATAATACAGAATTTAACTGCTTTACTTTTCATGCTTATATATTCTGAGTTGTACAGTTTTTATCTAGATTGTATGGATGTTACATTTGTTTTTCTTCCGCACTCTGATAAATTATATATATTCATTTAAGTGATTATTTCTGTTGCTGCTCTTTGCTTATTAAGGCACATTCTCCCTTGGCATTCGATTAAGAAGGTTCATTCCTTAATCTGAATGTTAAGTGAGGGTTTGCTAAGTGACGACCACTTCCTAATCCGGATGATTAGGGGGGCGGTCGCCACATTTTGTGTATCTTAAAGTCAATCCAATGAAAGGCGTGTATCGTTTTGGTGTAGCCGGGAAGCTAAGTCCCGCTATGTCGAACCATTCGAAATCTTATAGAAGATTGGTTCTGCAGCTTATTGATTGCAGCTTCCTGAAGATTTCTCTATAGTCCATAATGTTTTCCACATCTCCTCTCTGTGGAGTTGTCTTCGCAACCCCTCTTATCTAATTCAACTTCCAGCAGTGTCTCTCTAACCGGATCTTTCTTATGTGGAGGAGCCAATTAAGATTTTAGCTCATAATCAAAAGCAGTTGAGAAATCGCTCAATCCCAATGGTAAAGGTTCAGCGGATAAATCGCTCTTTAGAAGAATCTACTTGAGAAAAAGAGGCAGATATAAAAAAGAAAGTATCCCAGTCTCTTTGAAAATCCAGGTACCCTTTAACTTTTTGAATTTTTCTATTCTTCAAAATCATGCATGGTTGTCTACTCTCTTGAGATGATGTCGAGGATAACATCATTCTTAAGTGGAGGAGTCTGTAAAATATAGCTTAATTACTCCCTAACTTTAATACAATTATTTATAGAACATCAAATTGAGTCTATCCTGAAGATTTGAAGTCCACTGAACTTCTTTAAGTCAAAGATAATATTTTGATCAGTCTAGATGCCCTAGATTAGACCTAAAATATTTTGATCTCAGAACAAAAATCTGATTGCATTTTTGAATTCCTCACCCTCATATTAGCTAGAGGTGAAAGTTTTGTGCAATTTGAAAATTATTTATACAATAATTCACATTTAATTAAAATGGTCTAATTGCATAAAAGGGTTCCTAATCTTTCCAAATTGCAAATATATCCCTAAAACTAAATTAACGACTGGGATTCGCTGTGCGGACCACGGGAGATCCGCTGCGGAACCCGGGTCGCGCGACAGCGGAGTCCCGTAAATCTAATCACCGCACTTAAATAATCGATGACTAAGATTAGATCCCGCGGAACCAAGGATTAGCCATCAGACGCGCCCCGTGAATCCTACGGTATGGATCAAATTGGATATGGCCGTTAGGATTCGAAGGATCAGGACGGTTCCGAGGTTCTAATCGATCCATCAGACGGCCCACAGTGCACCCACACTATGGATCTTCGTCTTCGCCACGCCCGCGTCCGACCGAAGAAATCATGCGGATCCTGGATAGCCTGGCCTGTCCCCCACTACCCGTTCCACCTCAGCACGCTGTTGGGGATCTTCCCTCAATGGCATATCGGTTCTGATCGGGCCTCGTGTCCTGACCAAGCTCATTTAAAAAAATTGAGAGCTTGGCCATGGCCCGACCCCTCAGGTCTTTCCTAGCCTGAGCGAACCCTTTAGAAGCTTCCCAATCCTCTGCCAAGGCTATAAACAGCTCTAGTATTGCTCCATTTGATCCTTGCTGATCAATTGAGCTCTCTGCAACTCCCACAATTATCGATCACTCGAGCTTGCATATACGATCCAATGAGCTCTTGAACTGCTGATAGTAGGCTCTCCTAAAGTTCAGGATCCTTTGAAGCGTCTAGAAGCTTGACTAAGGCCAACCGAACCCTCTGTTGACCGCCCCGAGCTCAACCGACAAACCAGGTACCCCCACTTGTCGGTTTTGAGCCAATGAGGCTCGGACCTTCCTTCTTTTCACTCGTATTACTGCGTATTGTCAAATCGAACCTAATGCAATTATAATTGAGCTATGAGCTAGCCCCAATCGATTGAATTGATTGATTGGGCTAAGTCCGTAAAGGAGTCTCAGGACCGAGTAAGGTCCTGGTATTCCAGCCCACCTCAGGCTCTCATACTAGGGGGCTTCGATCCGTCTCACCTCCCTGATGGTGTAGGGATCAAGCCCCGGGTCTGGCGTGGCCTCTGTGGGGAGAATTGTCTTCCCACAGTAGCTCCATTAAGGGAGCCCTCGGGTGAGTAAGGTCTGGCCGATCCTGACCATCTCACAAGGGGCTTCAAATGTCAATCGATGCGTCTTAGCTAGGGGATCAATTTTTTATCAACCCGAGGATATGGCGTGGTCCCTAAGCTGCGGATTTGGCTGATTAGGGTTACCCTAATCGGTGAGGCGTCGGGGCTGGCGAGGGGAAGAAGACAGACTGTGTGGGTCGGGCCGACCCATGACCCGTGCGGTTCGACAGTAATGGGCCCCCGGGCCGAGCTGACCTGCGTGTTTTGGTGAATGGGTCGAACCTGTTTTAAATAATATTCGAATAATTGGAATTATTTTCCTTAAGGAAAATAATTCAATTATTCCAATCATAGGGATTTAGTTAAGTAAAAATACAAAATGTATTAATGAAATAACTTTCAATCCACTGGTCTAAACCCTATGATATTATATATCAAATTGATCAAAAAATCTTTAGAAATAAGAATATAAAATAATATTGAACATCTAATGACTGGATCTTCTATTTTAACCTAAGTATTACAAAACTGAATTAGGGTGGATTAGCAATTATACTTAACCAATTTGCATATTTAAGGTGCCATTAATTTCCTTATGTAGTGTAAAATGAATGTGCTAAGTGATTTATTTTTTTGATCTCTGTATTTCAATTTATGCCCAAATCTTGTTAAACCATGATTAGTGAAAATTAGGATTTGTAACCATTGGATTTTAGCAAACTTAGTTTTTGATTAATTGTATGGTAAAATAGAACTTATGTGGCAAATTGCATGAAATTCTGATGATTAGATTTGTAATTATGTGCTAATCTTTTTGGATTAATTTAAGGTTTAATTAGCACTAATTACTTTCTATTTTCTAAAATTTTTCTATTAATATAATTCATAGCAGTAAGGGAGATATATTGAAATCTTGTATGCAAATTTATGATGTATAAATTGAATAAATTAAAAATGGAGAACTTAAACCTCTTAATTAACCTTAAGAAGTCTTAAAATTTTGATCAAGTTATTAAGACTTGATCTAGGTTTAAGACTGCCCCCATTAATACCTCTCAAATTCACTAATTTAACATTTGATTTATAAATAAATATTTGATCTTAATTAGGCATGAGTAAGGGGTTAAACTCTAATATATTTGATTAAGATCCAAACTCTTAAATCCTTAATTAAAGTGATTTGATTATAAGATAATGAAATTGACATTATTCCAATAATGCATCTGATTTAGTATTGATCTCAATATTTGAATTAGATATATTAAGGTTATTAATAACTCTATATGATTAATTAATCTGAATCTAAACTTTAGATCATTAATTTTCTCCTAAATATGACTACTAGCATAAAAAGATAATAGAACTAAATTGATTTAATAATTGATCTGACTCTAATAACATCCTTGATTTAAATCCCATAATCTTAGAATAAGATATGATCATATGACTTAATCATCTGATCTGATCACTCTAAACTTAACTATTAAATAGAACCTAAAATGTTAACTTTAGAATTAAGGGTGTGAGATCTTAAGTATCTCAGCATAAGATTATCTCTAAAATATTTTAAAGACCTAAATTTAAATATACATTGAGGAAGGAGAATTTTATATAACTCATTGAGGTAGAAGCTTAGATGATCCCTTAACCTTAGAAGCTGATCTTAACCCATCGTGGTAGGAATCACTTAAGATATTAGAATGACACTTTTTCTTGTGGTAGAATCTGTATTTAGTGATCCTTGATCACCTTTTACTTGGATCCTTGTACAGGACTTACCTATTTAGCATATGAATTAATAGTCTTATTAAATCCTTGTTAATTAAATAGAGTTGTTTTAAACTAGGTCATTGGTTGGTGTAGTATGGTATACCCATAGTACTAGATTTATTCAGTGGTATTCAGGATTGGCTGATTCACTCCAATATGGACCTATGAGTATGTGCTATCTCGAGGGATTAGACAAATACAGTCATGTTAGAGTAAATCTCCTAAGATTAAGAGTGTATTAAATATGTACTCATTCCTTAATTTGATTGAAATACAAATCGCCAACGGGCGATGCCTGCTAGCGAAGACCGCTTCAATAGGTGTGGCTCAAACAAATTAAGTAATTAAAGTCACCTTCTTTAAGACACTAAGTGTGATTGTGAGTATGGCATCTTAATAACTTAGCTTGAGATATAAATTGTTAATGGGAAATGCCTCCTATCGAAAACTGCTTCGTTAGGGTGGCTTAATCAAACTAAGTGATAAGAATCACCTTTTTACCAAACGTGCTAAATATGTGTATACAATCATCCCATCTAATGATCTTTAAGTAAATCTTTAACTTTAACCTATTATCATTATAGAAGTTAGGAATCAGAATCATTTTAGCAGAATTCTGCACAGTGGAGACCTGAAATTCATTATCGGTGTTCAAAGTTTTGTGAATTTCTGGATTTTACTCTTATAGAATAGAAGCATGTGCATGAACATGAGCATGAGTTTGAGGGATTATTTCAGTAGTGATGCATGAGTATCAGTGATAAATTATGGGTTACGGAATATTGCATACATTGCTGGGAATTTCATGATGCATCGGCATCACCGTACTGTCTTTCCAACTGGGTGTATGTATACATTGGACCATATGACTCATAGCCTTTCAGTGATAGTTATATTACAGATTGTGGCATACCGTATTGTTGCATATTTGGGTGCATCATTCCAGTGACATATAGTACAGCATTGGACATTTTTCACATTGATTTCTGAGCATTTGATATTTTCATTTACCTTCAGTATTTAGTTTCGATGCAGTTTTATTTTGCCTAGTCTTTATAGTTTTAGATAAATAGTACCTTTGCTATTATGTTCTACAGTCATGTTTACTTTACTGTCTATTGCATTTACTTTAGAACTGCTTAGTTAGTTGCGATATGTTAGACTTCTTGTCTAACACGGGGTACTTTTGGGATCCGATAATTTGCTAGATCCCGAGCAGCTTGTGGAGACAGGGCAGGAGGACATACAGGAGATCCTGAAGGAGTACGTGGAATCTTAATGAATCAGTCTTCCACCTTTTACTTTCTGTTTTATTTTCAGTACTTCAGATAGACTTTACTTTTCATCTTTTAAATCAGTCTTTAATAATTCTAGAGATAAATATTTACTACTGCTCTGTGATGAATGTATTCTATATATTTTGCTTTAGCTTCCGTACTCTGTTATACTACTATACTTAGTATTGTGATGTGATTAGCATACTGGAAATGCTGATATATATTGATAACGTATATTGGATTCATATTTACCTCTTTAAATCCAATATATATATTAGTCTAATACTTAAGACAAGTATTCTACTATTGTCTTAAGTATTGACTCTCGATCCTACTCTTAGGTTTGAGTCAGCAGCCTTCAATGTGGCTCAGTCCTTTAGCCTATTCAAGGAGATGGTGTTGTCAATTGCTCCCTCTCCAAGTAGCGCACAACTTTGCAGCCGATCAGAGTATAATTGTCTTTTGCGCATGGCGACAGGGCGGGGCGCTACAGCGTGGCACCCCCGCACTTGTCGTCGCCTCCCTTGCCCTCGAGGCCTCCGCCGGGCCTCAATTAAGGCCCCGCGTGCGCCCAGCTTCTCGAGCACGACATGCCAAACCCTTAGGAAAGCTCCGAGAGTCGTCCCCGTGAAAACCCTAATCACGTTCCAACAACAGCCTTCAACCAAGTACCCCCCCTCCTTTCGATCCCGACTTTTAACATTCACATCTTAGTTTTGCTTGAAATTTGTCATTCTATCGTCTCCAAAATCGCTACAATCGTGTGTTTTTCCTAAACCCTAAATCGCCGACGCTCGATGAAGAAGAAGGAATCAAACGGTTGTGGTATATCGGGCTAGATCCAATATGGATCGTTGATCCAGCTGGCCCGCTCAGTCACCCGTCTGCTTGCATGTGCTCGGGAAGGCGAAGCGCCATGGGGCCGGGTCGCGCGAGACCCGTCCCGTCTCGGCTCGAAGGCAAACGGTCCATGCCCCGCAGTCGATCGTTGACGCGGGGCCCACAACAATCGCCGCGTCCAATGAGTTCGCGCCACACATCGTGTGGGCCCCACCGGGTCGCATCTGCAGCCGTCGTGGGTCCCGCCTCATCCGGTTCCGCGAACCGGTGGCTACCACGTGTAGCCGTGGGTCCCACCTTCATTATGACATGCAGAAAATAATTAGATTAAATATATATATATATATATATATTTATATATTTATTTATTCATATATTTGTATATATATTCATATATATGTAGTTATATTATATTATTAGATATCTGTTAATAAATTAATATGTAATTAATTAAAATTGTAAATAATTAATTAACAGCAATATTAATATAATTAATTATTAACATCAGTTATATTAATTAAATATATTAAAAATAGTTAATTAGGTAAGTGACTTAATAAATTAATTAAATACTAAATAATAAATAATGTAGATTAATTAATATTATTAAAATTATTAAATAGTTGTTAATAAGTTAAATATTAGTTTATTTAAAAATAGTGTTAATTAATATAAGTAATATAAAATCTTAGTCTTAATTAATTAACTGATAATTATTAGTAATTAATTAATTAGTAATTAGTTTAATTTAATTAATTAATACTAGTTAATTAATTAAAAATAGTAAGCATATATAAGTTTATTAATTTAGTAATCTTATTTATTTAAAATAGTAGATTTATTCAATTTGTATAAATAAATAGTAATATCATTTAATTTAAATTTAAATTAAATAAAACTTAAAAGCTTCATAACTTTAAACACATTCTAAACATAGCAAATATAAGTCTCATTTTACTCAGAAAAATAAAAAGAATCAAATAGCGTAATGCAAAAATTAGTTTCAATGTACATATAACGTAGTGACATTTTAGAACATAATCAAACCCTCACAACTTTTAACATAGTTATCCAAATATATGTAATATGAGTCTTAAAATACTCAAAAGAATAGCCCCAACACTATAGAAGTATTAGTTTCCCTATTTGGAGCTTAATTTGAAAAGTAACACTTAGGACTATACCCTGAAAATGACCAAAATGCCCTTAGACTTCAATTGACCATAACTTAATCAATTCAACTCCAAATTTAGAACTTTAAAATGCTAACTAGCTTAGAATTTTAATGTCATCAATAAACTAAAATAATATTCAGGGTCTAAAACTTAGAAAATTAGAAATGACCAAAATATCACTAACCTTAGTTAGGCCATAACTTGACCATTTGAAGTTCAAATTGGGTTTACTTCTTATCAACACACTTAGTATATTATAGAAAAACTATAGAAACTGAGTTTACTGAAATTGGACATCAAATGGAAAAGTTTGGTTTTTGTCTCTCGTTGACCGACAAAATTACCGAATTGCCCTTAGAAATTGAAATAGCCATAACTTAGTCATTTGACCTCAGAATGCAGTGTTCTTGGACTCTATTGAATCCTTGAATAGTAATTAATAGTAAATTATATAAAATTTTAGGTTCCATTAGGTGTAAATTACTAAAATACTACTTAGGTCAAAAATCTTAGTTTGGACCTGTATAACTTTTTTCTTATCCAAATTGAGCATACTTACTGTTTATCTTTATATTAGACAGTAATGAATTATTTAACAATAAGAAATTCCAATTTGGAACCCTAAATCAAAAAGTATATTTTTTTGACGCTAAAATAAGGGCCCAAAAATTAGGTTAAGCATCTTTACACCCTAGATTGCCTTCTAAGTTAGTAAGATTAACATTAAAACTGAAATAGAATCATTCTAAGTCTTTAAATCAACTGTTAGGTCAAAATGTTAAATTTCCAAAGATTTCTCAAGTCTTTTCTTAGGATTTTACATCCCGCATTAGGATTATTCTTAAGACTATGACTAGCTCATATGTTAGATTTCATTTATTAAATAAGTGGGTTATTTAATAAATAAATCCTTGGTTTTATTAGTTTCTCAATTTTTACAAATTATTTTGATTATTTTGTCTTTTAACCCTAGATTCAGGATAGAAGATTCATCCTATTAAGTTTGATTTACTTAATAGGATTTGCCTTAATCAATAGGTCGCTTTTAGACTGAAACCTAAATCTTATGTCTTATTCATTCAGATTATGTGATTGAGTCCAATCTCGTAGTGTTTAATCTATAATCTATAGTTTAGTAGATCTTGATCAGATCTTAGGTAGAACGTCTAAATTCATCAAATTAGGACATTATAATTTATTGATTAAATATGTAGTCGTACTTGATTGAATTAGATTAGAACTTGATCAATTCTAATTCTTTTAATTTATAAGGATGTACTTCTAAGTTACACTCGATAGTAGGAATTAGAGATCCTGAACTTATGTAACTTAGAATAGTTAGAATAGTTTAATTCGATAATAATTATATTATCATGTATAGAAGAGTCCCTTGCTTACTTGACTGATTTTGTTGCTACGCATTCCTTACATTGCTTAATCCCTTGAATATATCATATAAGAGAACTTTGTGCATGAAATAAAAACTTTGAATAATTAGGACAACAGTTGCCTTTAGGTTCAGTTTTTGGGTAGATTCTGGTGCATATTTACCCTTATGGACTGGGATAAAAAGTAATAAGTATGCTTAACATTACTCATTGAGGAGTGTGTGTTAAACATGGAACTCGTATAGTCTTGCAGACGTGCTTGACTCCTCAGCTATTTTTAGATGTGCCTACAGAAAAAAAATTATATAACTAAAAGATTCTGCATTTGTATTTATTGTCTCATCACTTTTGCTGCTGGTTCTGTCTGCTCTAGCGCAGAAAGGCTATGGAAATTTTTGTTTGCCCAAGCCCAGAAAGGCTTTAGGGATTTTACTGGGACTGATTAGCTAATTTTCTGATATGGCAGTTTTACATACTTGTTCAGTTTCAGCTTACTGTGTACTATATTTTTGATGCATATTTCAGTCAGCTATGTTTCTTTACTTACCTGCTCACTTGTACGTATTTAAAGGATGCTAGACTTTACTGTTTACTTAAGTACCAATTTTTATCTTTAATTAGCATATGTCATATGATCATCAACATGTTTATGATTAGATTTTACTTTCAATATTTTTACTTACTGTATTATATATATATGTATATGCCCGTTTCTTGCTTAGTTTATTGATGTGCGCTTTTTGCCTCACTTTTTCTTAATTATAAATATTATATTTATAACTTATCCTATTTTTTGTACGCTTACTACACCTATACTTTTAGTTTACTTTTGTTGTGCTTAAGTTAAAGTGGTGACTTTAATAACTTATGTAAAATATTCAGCCTAAAATGTACTTAGACATTTGTCTAACAATATTTTCTTTTATTGGTTGGGGCCCTGGCTTTATGAAACTGATAATGCCAGATTCAGATAAATTTGAAGAGCTGTGTGTTGAAGAAGAGGTGCCTTATTTAGAGGAGGATCTTCAGCCAGGAGAGCCAGATACTGCTTAGTCTTCTTTCAGTCTTTGTGAGGATAAGTGATTTTTAGATTTATTTTCAGTCTTTTAAACTATTCATATAAATATTGTAATAATACAAATACTGTGACTGTGATTACTTTTTTATATTTTATTATTTATTGAGCTATATTTTATTTCTTACCTGATGTATTGTGAATGGATGTAGTGTTTAATCGATTTTACTTCCGCATTCTGTATATGTCTTATTTAGTGACTAATCCTCTTAGTTATTCTGTGCACTTCCTTCCCTTATTAGTAAATTATGGATCTTACATAATTCAATGATAAGTGAGGGATTTGTCAGAGTGACACTCCACTCCTTAGTCTAATGATTGTGGACTTAAGGAGCGGGGCGCCACAGCTTGATACCCTCAAGCAACCGATGTCACTGAAACTTTTGTAATTGAAGGTAATTCATTTACTAATTTCTCAGCTTTACATGAAATATTTTGCGATCTTTTCGGTTGAGTGGAAATAATGAACATATCACGCCTGCTTATTCTTATTTCATGGCTTTTTTGGATAACTCATAGCAACCATTTGTTTTGTTTTTTTTTTTTTGTTATATGCTCTCATTTTTTAATTATTTTTATTTAAGTGAATTTGTATTTCATTCTATAAAGGTGAATGATGGCTAGTTTACTATGAACTGGTTGTTTTTTTATTATCATGCTATGAAGTGGTGGGTGAAATGGGTTCAGCTCAATATGAAGGAGATCTCTTCAGCACATGATTGATGCCAAACTCAAAAAAAGAACTTCACTAATTGCAATGCGATAAGATTTTTGATTTCACTGCAAAATTCTAAGGTATATATATATGATCACCTATGGATTTAGCGCAGCTGTAAGGTGCAGTGATGTTTTTTAAAATTTGAATAATTTTACTATGCATTCTTTTTCAAGCTTTAGCAAAATTTGAAGGTTGAATATATATGACATTTATGATAATAGCACCCGATTTTTGAATGAGATTGGCTCTGGAAACATTAGCAATGCAAAATGCTGTAGCTATGACGCTTAAGCTTTCAGTATTTCTTACACAATGTAATGTTGTCACTGTCTTTAAGGTTCAATAGTGATTATAAGTGTTAATGTTTTGCTTAACATAAATTTAAAGATGTATTGGCAAAGCACAGTACTGAAAGGTGCAGTCTTGGGGAAGCCAAAGGGCTGGAAGAATCTAAATTAGTGACCTTGGCTGCAAACAAGGACCTCTATTTTTTCTATTCCAAGAAGGAAGTTCCCAATTTTGCAGAAGATAAGATTCTCTTAGATGCATCATCTGAGAAATGATCAGATTTTTTTTTTAAATGCATATACCTAAAATTTTGATGAAATAATTTTTTTTTGTTATTATAATGAGATGATCAGAATTTTTTTTCTTCTTTTTAGATGCAAGTACATTCTTCTTTTTAGATATGTGTACATAACATTTTGTAATTAAACAATATTTTTGATTGGCACACTTTCTTTTTTTTTCAACCTTATTTATAGCTTTCTTATTTTTATTTTTATTTTCAATGTATGAGATGCTGTAATACATTCTTTAATTATCTTCATAAAAATATCAAAAATATCATAAGGAGTATTATTCTCAAAAAGAAAAGAAAAGTTGCTGGTGGATGAGAACGATTGTGTCAACATTACAAGGGAAATAATTGTGGAGTAGGTCAATGAATCATTTTACCAACTTTAAAATACCATAATGAGTTTCGAATTATAAAAATAGCCAGTGAATTGCATGGACTATAGCCTGCTCCTCCAAATATTGTAATTAGAGCAAACAAATTCTATCGAAGAGTTCAAAGTGATAACTGATTCATCAGACCATGGGAAAACTTGCAGTTCAAGAATTGAGCCATTTAGCTTCCTCGTCATAGCAGTTCCATAAAAATCATGAAAATGACTAGAGAACATACAAATCAATGAAGTCACAAATATATTTATACAAACAATTAATGTATTACTTAGTGATGCAAGGGATCATACCCCGACCTCTTGCATACAATGCAAGCGCTCTACCATTTGAGTTACATCCCAATGCAACATGACTCAAATATATGTCTTAACAATCACCCAAAGTTTAAACAACAAAATGAACATTCAGTTTCCATTTCTCTTTTGCTAATACATATTAAACTTGTATAAGCACTTTCTCTTCAATATTTTAAAAAGTTTCAAATAATAAATAACTATCAAAGCATCTACATCACAGCTTGCTACAAAGATTTTAACACGCCAAACAGCAATGCTACTTGACCAGCGGCACACTTCTGCTTCGATCCTATGTAAAATTCATCTTTCAACAGCTTTTCATTGTTTGTTTCCACATCAATTGTAAAGGGCAAATACTGTAAAATTAAAAACTATAAATTACTACTTTCTAGTCAATCAAGTTCTTAAGAACATAACAAACCAATAGGTGTTAAGTCATATCTTGAACTGTAAGAGTACATAAATGAGAACAAAATACAACGACACTGAAGAAGATAAGCACTTATTGTTGACGGGTGAAGACCTCCAAGGGCTGTGTATAAAGAAAGATTTCCCATAGGAATTTCCATGCCTTTTATAAAATATAAAACAACTCCCACACATTAGGTAAGGATTAATTATCCAAATCTTTCTTCAATAAACCATTTGATTATATGCATATATTTTTGTGTATAGATATACAATTGTGATTACGCTAATGATGATGCTGATAATTTTAGATTATGTATTTAAATAGATAAATGTTAACACATGCATAATCGTATACAACCTGAGATCCCAGATCACCAAGTCCCAAAATCTGTTCACCGTTAGTAACTACAATAGCTTGAATATTTTTCTTTGGTGGCCAATTCTTTAAGACCTGAATAATCTGTCCCCTACGATTAATTGCATAATCCATAGATTAGCTGAAAAATTATGACCAGTAAAAAAATATTTTTAAAATTACATGCCATACCTTTTCTTTAGACTAATGTAGAGGCCCCGCGGTCTCCTAAAATTGCTCCCATATTTCTGGCAAGCCTCACCAACTGTTGGTGTGTAGATGACTGGAAGGAATTCCTCAACATTATCAATCAGAAGTTTGTAGAAAAGCTTTTCATTCATCTCCTACCAATAAAAGACATTATTACTATCAGCTTGCTTTTGCTTTGAAGAAGATGGATTACAAACAAAGATGCATGGCAATTCAAAATATCAAACTTTTTCATGTAGAGATGTGTTGAATACAAATGATTTGAATTTTCCTAGCATGTTGCAACTATGCTAACAATATTTAAAACTTAGATCAAATTGTACCAATAACTATTTAACTGCTTCTTCATCCTCCACAACCAGAGCTGCTGCTTCAAGTTAGAAAAATAATATGACTTCAAATCTACACAACTAAAGAAGAGAAATACTTCCATCCATTGACCATTATTGACATACAATTGAGAAAAAATACAATGGCACCCCCTTAACATTGATCTATTCTTCTAGAAAAAAGCTCCCCCAATTCCAATTCTCTGTGAACTCTGTAAGCACTTAGCAAAGCTCCCACTATTTCCAGATAGGACTCCATTGGCATACTGCAGACCATTTCATACACATGATATAGATGCCCTGCCATGCCTAAAATATCTATCATACATCCGAAGTGTTTGAGCTTTGGTCTTATTCCAAAGCCCCCTTCCATTGATTCGAATATGCCGGTCCCCTCATCCACCAGCCCAGCATGGCTGCATGACAAGAGGATCGCCAAAAAAGCGGCAAAGTACGGCACCAGCCCTTCTCTCTTAATATGTGAGAATATAAAAATGGCATCTTTGCCAAGCTCGTTCAAGTCCAAGAGATCGAGTAGAAAAGAAAAATGGTGAAGAGATGCGAAAGAGGCGCGGAGAAAGAAAACAATGGACGGACTGAAGATAACAGTGGCAGAGATGCGGGTTTCGTCGACGAAGAAAATAGGGTTCCTAGCGAGAGAGGGCCGACTGGGGATGTAGCATCGATCGAAGAGGGGGATCAAAAGCGGGGTGCGACGGAGGGCTGATCGGGCCACGTGGAGGGATCAATCTGAGCAGGATCGCGTCCAGAAACTCACGTGCGCGATGCGATCTGAAGGGAGGCTGCCGAGATGGGGAGGTCGATGCGAGATCGGGAGCGCCAATTCGGGAATCCGGGTCCTGAGGGGAGACTGGGGGAGAGGACAGCGCGGAGGTCCGGAGGGAAAGAGAAGGCGAAAGCAGAATGTCTGCAAGACTTTTTAGGGAAAGCTGAGTGATCCCCCGCGATTAGGTTAAATAAAAAGCTGACCCTGCTAAAGTGTCACATCAGCATCTATGTTATCAAGAAAAATTGGGGGTATTAAAAGGGTATTGTAGCAGTGTCATTTTCTTATTTTCAAAAAAATCCACTTGATAAAATAAATATTTATTTTATCAAAAATATGTTTTGATATAAAAATATTATTCTTCTTTCATTAATAACTTTTAATCAATACTCAAAAAAAAAAAATATTTTTACACTTACACATTATTATACACCAAAAATATATATGATATGTTAATACAATATATAAGTAGATTATTGATTGAATACACTTTTTTATAAATTCCACTATATACAAAATTAAGAAAAAAAATTTATATTGATCATAAATACTTTTTGATATATATTCTTATTTAAATATAATATTTTTCAAAAAAAAAATAAAAATATCAAAACATTATATTTGGTCTCAAATATGATTAAATATATATTTAATTTATAATATGATTAAAAGGTGCAATTTCTTGCTAATTTATTTTAGAGTATTGCTACACTTACATATTAGTATACACCAAAATATATAGATGATGTGTCAATCTAATGTGTAAGTAGATTATTGATTAAATGCACTTTTTGATAAGACCTATATACAAAAATTAAAAAAAAAATTTTTTTTTTTAATTTGTCATGAATACTTTTTGGTATATATTCTTGTGTAACCATAATATTTTTCTTTATTTTACAATCACACTTTTTTTTTTTTTTTAAGGAATTAGTATGCTAAATAATTGTTATTGAATATGAAAAAAGTAATTTTATATATTTGTCTTAATCCCCTATTTTTTTCTAAAAAATATTATTTAACTCTCTAATAACTTTTAAAAATTATTAATAATTATAATTTTTACTTAAAATATATATTTTAATATACCTCATGCACAAAATTATATATAATTCTAAATTTTTTAAGAAATAAAAAATATATTTATTCTTAAAAATTATTTGGAGTTATAAAATTCATTTCGTTCAATAAATTTTTAATATTTATTATTTCTTTCTTTTTTTTAATATAATTATTTATTTACAATAAATAATATTTATATTTATTGAGGTGGCACTAAAAAAAATAATACAAAATATCATTTCAATACAAACTTTAAAAATAATATTTATATTATTTTAATATAAATAAATAAACATTAATAAAATATATCCAAATTTTATTGAATATATTTACACAATAAATCTAAATAGCATTTCTCTTTATTTATTTATTCATGGGTAAATTCATTTCTTTCAGCATATTTATTTATTTAATATTTATTATTTGTTTATTTGCTTTCCATTAAGATTAGATGCTGAAACCAGGATGAGCAGGAGCATAAGGCTCCAAGGGAACGCTCCTTTGCTTATCGCCCGATCTCCCTTTTTCTTCACCCACCCATTAATCTTTTCTTGAGAAATTTTGGGCTTTACGTTGAGAGAGCTTGCATTTTTTATCAATTAAAGCACCAGAGCAGCAGTTTTGATGAGCAGGAATTAGATCCCAGCTGCAGTCTCCTGAGGATCTATTTCTTTCTTAAATCCGTCGATTTGGAGCAGCGAATGGTAATAATGGAGGCTTTTAATCCAGAGGATCTGTCAAAGATTGGAGGAATTGCTACAGTTTCCGTTCTCCATTCTTTCATACCAACCCACTGGCTCCCCTTCTCCATTGTTGGGCGAGCCCAGAAATGGACTCTAGCAAAAACTCTTTTCGTCAGTGAGTTTTACGAATCTTACTGATTTTATTTCTTTCTTTGTAAAAATCTTATATGCTGATGGCAAGTGCTTCTGTTCCCGATCGAATAGGTATATGATTTCTGTAGATTTAGTTTTATAATCTCTCAGTGGAACTGAAATTTGGGAACGGGTTTGCGATTTATTCATGAGCTAAAACCTAAAGTTGATTATTTTTCTTTTTCTTTCTTTTGTTGTTGATACATTTTTCTGTTAAATTATTTGTGTTTGTTGTCGAAATCAATACCATCGGAACGCATGTTATGTACAACTATTCTCATTTTCTAGCATAGAAGAGAGACCTTTGCCACATGGAATCCCATGGTCTTATCAGTATACTGAAAGACCAGAGGATCCCAAATTGCTGCTGTAAATTAGCATGCTAGTAAAATTTGTACACAAACATTTGATACTATCCCAGTCTGGCCATCTTTATCTGATTTTAAATGGATATTTGCTTAAGCAGGCATAAATTAAAATTTTCTGTTTTCATGCAAATTTTTTGTGGTTGTTTCTTAGGATGCTTTTTCTTTGAAATCAACAACTAGCACTGATACTTAGTATACACTGTACTGTTTACTTTTGGTTTCTTCTTTTTGTAAATGATTATTTACTTAACTATATGTGTTTTTTTTTCTAGGTTTTGTTTACTATGTTTTAAATTTGAATTCAATCTGGTGTACAAGTATTGTTCATTTCATTAGACTGCTATTGTTTTCTGCATCCTTTTTTTTCTTAATTTTGTTGGTTATCTGAGAAGCTCATGAAACTTATTTGAACATATTGTTGCAGCTGCATTTGGAGCGGTCTTGCATGTAATTTCCACATCCCTTCTTGGAATAACTGCTGTTACAATGGCTAACACCATTGCTGATGAGGAGACTGTTCATAGGCTTGCTTCTGTGATGCTCATACTTCTTGGAGGTAGTTATGTCTTGTTTTATGCATTTGGAAAAGGGGTTCATAGTCACTCTCACAACCATTCTATGGAGAAAATGGCAGTGGCTGGGCTTGTTCTAGTACCGGCATTGTCTCCTTGTGCAACAACACTGCCTGTGTTTCTTACTGTGGGGAACTCGTCTTCTATGATGGTGCTTGCTGTTCTTGTGCTTCTCTTTAGGTAGCCTTTTTTTAACTTTTAGCATAATCTTTAATAGATTTTTGCATAAAATATACTTTCTGCTTCTTGTTCCTGGGCCAATTGGTTCAAAATTTGGAACTTTGATGCCACTTAGGAGGTCTTGGGTACAAAAAATGGTATGTATTCGCATGCTCACATCTCCCCAAAATTGAGAATATGCTTTCTTAGTTTTTTTTTCTGGAACCTTGCACTGAAGTTGAAAATTTAAATTCATGTTTTCAAGTGATTATTGGAAGATTGAGGGAACAGGAAGAATTCCTTTTTTATTTCATGTTAAGGAAAATCTAATAAAACTGCTATTAGGTTGGTAGTACTGTATGAATTAGCTTGTTGAGCAATATGAATATATGTTAACAATTAAGCTGAGTGTGGATGAGTGGTAGAATTAGGAAATACAAAGTAAGGAGTCGTAATGCTCTAGGTTTTAGGGTACCTATTGATAATAAAGAATGTTTTGAGGGTGATATCTTTCATTCCTTGCGCATCACCACTCCCAAGGAATTAATGAAGTAAGAAACTCATTTATCAATAGGTGAAATGTCAATGCCAATTCATCTTTTAAGGAGTAAAAGGAAAAGATGTATATGACAAGATTCTATTCATCCAGAGGAATGAAAAGTGCAAGTCATTCCATTCAGGAGGCCTTATATTTTTGGCTTACCATCACTCCAAGTAGCCGAGTAAAAGGTTGACTCATAAGAGATGGAAGACAGATGCCAATCCACCTGTTAATGAGGAAAATGCAAAGATGTATATGTGCAGGGCCCATTCTCTTTGGGAATTGAGGATGTAAGCCATTTTGTATGGGGAATTGAAGGGAGTAACTGATTGTATGGCCAGTCTACCACATTAGGTGCACCTTAGGGTCATTACGTTAGAGCATGAAATCATGGTAAAGTTGAGATTGGAGAGACCTCTAGTGGCACTCAGAATGCAACTCTGTGTGCAATACTTAAAAGAAAGTATTATTCATTTTAGCACTACCATTCTGTACCACGTTGGATCTCATGATTTTTTTTATTTAAAGCTTTCATTAGAAAATTTTCTATTAAGCTCAAAATGTGCATTGCATATTAAATTATAACATTTACTTATTCGTTATGGTTTCATCTCCTTTATTTTTTATGTGGATTCAATTTATATTAATCACAATTTTCTTATAGAAGTCTTTTGAGAGCCAGCTTTTGTTTGATTCATTCTTTAACTACGCATAGAACTAGGGGATGTCAAGATTTCTTACCAATTGTTATTTGCAAGCATATTAAACAAGGTATTATCCGCTTTTGTTCGGTCTGTCCCGTACCAAGTTAGACCTCATGGTTGTGCCTGATAACTTTTTAGATGATCACTCACTCGAGAACCAATACAAGCACTCTTAAATTTGGAATTTTTTTTAAAGTTCTACAAGTTACCACAAAATGTATCTTAGCTATTATGCCATAGCTCTTATATAGTTCAGCATTCTTTTATCTTTTTTTGTTGTTGATTCAGATCATTCGTATAACTCTTTTCTTATAACTCTTTTCTTTTAGAAGTTTGTCCGGGTCTCACATTATCCATTTTTTTTTGCTTTGGCAATTTCTCTGATGATTATTCCCCAATCTCTTATGATTCAAACTACCCTACAAAATGAAATGTGGGACATGCTCTTCAAGAATGAAATAGGGGATGATCCAACTGTAGAAAGAAGGTGAGCAATCATACTATTGAATCAACAATTCTTGTAAAGGGATACTTTATTCAAAATCAAGAGAATAAACCTCATCACCATAGAAGCCGCCAGAGATATATATTGATAAAAAAAATTATGCTACTTCTTATCACATAAATTGATGTTAAACATTCCTAGTTAGAGGATGCTATAAAGGTGATACAAAAACTAGAAAAATTTCACGATGGAAAAGGTGATGTCTCGCTATGACTAATTTTCTGTAAAACAATCTCTTGCTGGAGAAAGAAAAGGGCATACTTGGTTACACCTGTTGCGTACCTCTCTTTTGCGTTATTATCATATTTAACTATTTCAACATATTTGTTTGCATGGGATCTTTTCGGTGATGAGAAAAATCAACACAACTCCCGTAGCTCTTTGCTTACTATCTCCTAATTTGGCTTTAATCTTGTTTAAATGTAACCAAATAGATTGGGAAACAAAAAATAGATTAACAAAATAAATTTGACCTTCTCTTGGTGTTACTGAGATAAGGAAATATTATATATATATATACATACATGTATATGTATATGTATATTTATTAATCTAAAAAAAAAGTATATTTATTAATCTCTTAGAAGTTTCCAAATAGATTGGGAAACACAATAGATTTACAAAATAAATTTGACATTCTCTTTGGTGTTACTGAGAGAAGGAAACATTATATATATATATATATATATATATATATATATATATATGCATATGTTTATGTATATTTGTTAATCTCTTAGAAGCTTTCTTTTATTAAAATTTGCAGCACAATTACTGTGATGACATCGCTGGTGGCTCTTTCATATTATGGGGCGAGCCAGATCAAGTTTCACTGGGTGGAGCGCTATGACAAGCTTCTTGTGGGTTCTGTGCTGTGCCTTGTCGGAATTCTAACTCTTATTTTTCATGACCATGATGGTGGCAAAAATCATCATTCCGTTGAGGGCCGTTTTAATAGAAAAATTGGTAGTTTTTGATTCATGGGCTTGATCTTTTGTTTCTATGCCCATTTATGGCTTGCTATTTTGTTTTAGGGCATTTCTAAATTTTTACCGAAATCTCTCATACTTCAATAATTCAAATCATAACAACATCCAAGTTAGGTTTTTCCAATCATTGTAAGTGAATGAGCTTATGAACGTGGGCTAATATTAGGTGTTAGTTTTGTAATATTTAAAAATTGGGTGTTCATTATGTAAATATAAGAGATTTTGATGCTTTATTTATGTAATTTTTGTTTTGTTTATTTTTGGGGTTAGTACCAGTAGAAACCTACTAGTAGTTTTTAATATTTTGCATTGTGTTAATTGACTGATGGTATTTATTGTGTTAGCTTTTTGAAATAGGTCGTTGAATATTAGTGAATGTTATTATAGCCTAGTGGTTAAGAATTTGGATTTGTTGTCCTATGCCATAGGTTCATCAAACCCCACCAGCCACATATTTACTTTTTTTTTGAAGCACTTTCTTATAAAAAAATACTTGTATACAAACATTTACTCTTGAATAATTAATTATTAGAAAGGAGCCATTACTCTTGCAACTTTGTTTTGAGGAATCATTTTGATCTCTTGCTTTTAAGGGTTATAGAACTGCAAATGGTATTATGGCTCAATAATTGAGCATTTGGATTTGTTATCTCAAGTATTGAATTCAAATCTCATCAGTCACATATTTGATTAAAATGAAGCTCACCCACTTAAAAAAAAAAAAGATTATAAAACTGCTAATGAGTTTTTTTATAATCATTCATCTTCATGTTTGTAGCAATCATCTAAGTTTTGGTTAGAACATGAAACATTTACTTAATAGGCGGCATATAGCTTGCAAGGCATATATCTGTCAGATTTTAGATATGTTGAATGTGATGCAGCAACTTTCAAACTATATGGTGGGTCATATTTTAGTTGGTTTAGGGGTATATCCATATTTGCATGTTGTTGTATTTGGCTTTGTATCTAATTGATTGAAAATGGTCAGTTTCCTATTCATAAGACTTTGATTATTAAGTAACCTTGAAGGTAACCACTACATATGATCTTGATCTACATGTTCAGTAGCTATTAATTAGTTAGTTGCATCTCAAAAGTATATGAATTGAAGCAAACAATAACAACTCCAAGCCTTGACACATAAATTAATCTATGAATTGAAACAAGCTTTCAAATAGTGGTTCTCCAAATTCTCACATGCTTTGATAATTATGATTTTGCAGTCAAAATCTGATTGTACTCTCCTCACTAAATGAAGTAGAACCTCCTGTATAACTTTGCTAGTGTAGGCTGACCACTTTAAACCTGAAACTTCATATATGATTATGACCACTAGGAACTAAAATTCTTATTGCTAACATGCTACTATAATTTTTGAATGTCATTGCATATAATATATTATTTAACATAGAATAGTGATTTTGATGCTTCAACAAGTTGGTGAAACATAGTATCTACAAAAAAAAGAGGGTTATACAAATACTATCTTAAAACTTGCTATTATGATTTTAACAACCCTACATAGGTAAGTTGTTAAGATTAACATTTAATAATATAAAAATAGGAAGAAAACTTGTTGATAATCTAAAGGTAATAACAATTTTACTTATTGTGTTTGTTGCCAAAATCTAAAGACATTTCACCAATTTTAGTTTGCTAATTAAGTTATTATTGAGCACTGTTATAATGACCCAATGTCTTCTTAGAATCATTAGATATTAATTTAATCCTGACTAAATCAAGTGAATCTAAATAAAAAATGTTATTAGATAAAGCATAATTTAATGATTTTACTAGTCAAATTTGAGAGCTATTAAATTACATATATTTTTAAATTAATTTATGAAATTTTAACTTTAAAATTCAATATAAGAAAATATAGATCCAAATTAAAAAAATTTTGTGTCCATCAATTGAGCATTGAATAAATATGCTATATTTTAATTTTTGTCAAATTTAGAGTTACAAATTGTTTATAATAAATTTTAGAACTTTAATATTTAAAAATTAATATAAATAAATTTAGTCTAAATTTAATAATTTTAGCTCAAATTAGACCTAAATTTGAAAAAAATGTAATATATATATATATATATATATATATATATATTAGAAGAGATAAAATCCCGTGAATAGTCCAATATCTACTCAAAACAAAACACTTCAATTCTCTAATTCTATTTTCTCAATTTTTTAAATTAAAAAAATAAAAAGGAGGAAAGGAACCGATCCGATCGGGAGAACCCTCTCTTTAATCCGCGAGCTCCTCCTCACAACGGATCCCCGCCATCCGTTTCCTCCTTCGGGGACTTGGCTTTGCAACCGAAGCGAGTCGCCTCCTTCGCGCGACAGACACCGGCCGTTGGCGTCGTCAACGCCGGCCAGCTGGCCTCCACTGAGACCTCCCTCCAGCCCTCTTCACCTGCTACTTTCGACACACATCGAAACCTCTCCGGCCTCCACCGCAAAGCCGCAAACTACCCCAACTAAGGATCTTTTTTTTTACATTTCTTAGAATTTGTTTGGATTATGTTGAAATCCTAGTCTGAGATTTTAATCTGCTTATTTTCTCTCCGTCTTTTATTGGACGATGGTGCAATCCCTAATACTTTACTTCCAGCAGCGCATATCTCCGACGATGGCGTCGAGAATCGCAAACACCGCCTCCAACCTCTGTTCTCTAATAGCTGTAAAACCAAATATATATATATATATATATATATATATATATATATATATGTTTCTTTTATACCCTATACTCATATGGAGTGTTGGAGTGTCATCTGGCAATGCATCATAATCCCTTCACGAGTTCCCTTTAGGAAATACGGAAGTCTCTTGGTATAATCAAGGGCATCGCCGCTGATCTTGAGAAGGCGGAGCGGTTATATATATGCAGATAGGAGAGATAAAAGAGAGAAACTCGTGCTAAGCAGCTTTCATTCGGCTATCACCTGCTAGCATTTTTTTTGAAGAACAAAAAATTGGGGCGTTTCTTCGCCTTCACTTTTGTCTCTTAAAAGTTCCATTGCTTCACTCTCTCGATACCCTTCCTCTGCCCTAGACGAACAGGAGAAGATAAGCTGTACGTCTCGGCAACCCGATCACTTCTTTTGCCTTTCGGATGCCATTGATAATAGTCGAAGGTTCGCAGATACGTCGTCGAGCGTCTCGAACTTTCTCCTCCTCTATTGACATCGGGGCGGTGATATTTGGAGCATCGTTCAGATACTTGCTTTTGGCTTCTCCTGTAATCTGAGGTGGTCCCCAAGGAGCGAGCAGCATCGGTAGTCAAATTCTCTGTATGTAAATTCTTAGGTTGTAGCCTGATTTTTCGCCACTTGAACAATTTATTCAACTCTTGAACAATTTTTTCTTCCAAATCATCTTTGAATATTCTTAGGTTTATGGAGTTGATATTGCTGAAAAAAATTCTTGATCTTTATTGTCCTTAAAATTTGTAGAGAACATCATTTTATTGAATAAATAAATTTTTGATAATTTAAATGTTAGTATTTGCAGAGAACAGTATTTTATATCTTTATGGCATGCAATTGAAAAAAAGACTGCATTTCATCACAACTATTCCAAGGCTTTGAGAAGGAAGAAAGTTGCTCATATGAAAAAATTTTGAGGAAACTATTTCCACAGCAAAAATCTTGAATGATTGCTTTTCTGGTGATTGAGTGTATGGTTGAGATATTGGTATATGAAATGTATGTTGGGATATTTTTCATTTTTATAAAACTTCGTTTATATGGACTCAATGTTTTCTTATGAACTCTAGATAAGGGTTTGTGTTGGAAGCCATCCTTCAAACTCCATGTAAGAGGTTTGCTTTATTGGCTAATTTTACAAGCATTAGATTTACATAGTGGGATAAACTTTTTGTGATATAATTATATGGTGGACTACAGTCAAGTATAGTTAATGCAATAAAGGATATTGAGATTTTTGTATTCATTGTAATACTTAAGTGTTTTAGACACATCTTTTTAGTGTTTTTTATTTTTAGTAAAAAGTTCAACTGTTATGAGGTGTTGCACCAGTTACACATTTTTTTTTTGTCATTGCGATCACTCATATGGTATTTTCTAGGCTTATTATGATTTTGGTTAGGCTGATTGTAAAGATTCAAACAAAAGTACATTTTAAAAAAAAAATTATAGACTTGCATTATTGGGATATTGATTTCTAGCATCTATATTTGTATTTTAATGTATTTGTTACACTTACGTTTTTCTTATCCATATGATTTTGACACAAATGAAAGTATTGAGAGGATTTATCAAAAATGATGAATCAAGCCTTTACATTTTTGTGCATTGATATAATATTGTATATATTAATCAAGAACATATATTTTAGTCTCGAACAGAAATAAATAATTTGAACTAAAAATATGAGTGAAATTATTGATGAGAATGGGATTGTTAGTTAAGGAACAATGGTTTTTGCTTATGATATATTGTATTGCAATCTATAGTGAGGTTTGTTGAATTGAGTTTTATCATTTGTTGTGTTGATGCTTTGTATTGCTGGTTTAATCATGTCATTAATATTCTTAATTAATTTTTGATGGTTTGTGTTGACGGAATGTGTTGAAGGAATGTGTTGCGAAATCTGTTGACGAAATTTTTAAGAATGATTTGTGTTAACAAAATTTTTTCTTAAGCAATAAATAAAATTTTTATAGCTTAATAGAATTAGCTTTTGTGTTGCATTCATATTTTATAAATTTTATGTTTATTAATTGCGTTGGGCGGTTTCTTATTTATTTGTTTTGCAGTTCTTACCCAAAATAGAGATTGTTTGTTTTCTTTATCAAATTAGAATTTAGAGATTTGCTCTTTGTTGCCTGATTAAAAGCCACAGAGATTATTTATTGTGTTAATATATTTGAACAAGCAATAATTTATTGTCATTTTGAAAGGGATTTATAAGTAGTATATTATTTTGTATTTTCTGGAATATCTTGGGTGCATGATTGAACCTTCATTCAGAGGAGTTTAACTTCGCCTGCCGCAACGCTTTTCCTCTGTGAGCGCGCAAGTTTTTTTATGTAAATTTTTTTCTACGATTTTATTGTGTTGGCTTTAAGTTTTTTTTCTAAATTTCGGTTCTTAATATTTCTAATTTTCTTACTTAATTTCCTTTCTTAAATTGATTTGTATGTATGAAAGACTTACATATGCTTAAATAAAATCAACCAAATAAATTGACTTGTATGTACAAAAGACTTTATCATGAGAGTTGTTTCATCATTTGTTGTATTATATCAATCCATTAACCTTCTACACCACTGCATCACTATCACTCTCATCCCAAACAAGTGTCTAATGTTATCATTTAATAAATCTCTATTGAATGGGTTAACGGTGCAAAATCACATAAATATTTAAAAGATTATAATATCTTACATTTGGTTACACGCATTAATAGAAAATTATAGGAATAGAGGCCTGCAGCAGCTTACATATAATTGCTCGCCGACACCATTTAAATCTCTTATATAATATATTTCTATGGGGGGAGGAGGGTTATTTTTGTTAAATGGTTTTAATGTGTTTCAATAAATTTGCTTAATAAGCTTCAAATCAAACTACAAAATATTTGTCTTCCAGCATATCTCTCACTTGGTTTTGACTCCCCTCATTTTGTTGAATTAAAAAAACAAAATAAAACATAAGGTCTCTTAAAAATTCTTATTGCTTTGTGGGCTTTCGACACTCATTTCTGTCAAGACAGAGAGGTGAATAGTGACATTCTTTTGCCATCCCATAAGCAAAAGAATGTCACTGCATTGCATGGGTTTCACTCTTTTATATATATATATATATATATATATATATATATTTCACTACTTTGAAACCCTTCTTTCCCCTTCAAACCCAACGTGATCTCTTCCCCAACCCCCTTCCTATTTCCCCCTCCCGCATGCGGCGGAACCTCCATTAGCCGTTGATGACTCCCAACGGCCGCCACTAGCTGTCCTTTTCTCCCCCCTCTCTTATGAATAGTCTTTACCCCTATTGTTTTCTTCACACACCGAAACCTCAAATCCTTCTCCTTCCTGAATCTTACTGAGACCAGATATAGCGACACTTCTCCTCATTCGGCGCATATCTCTTCATCCTTTGAAAAACAACTCTGCGATTCTCCATCTTCTCCTTCCTCACAACAGAACGCCTAACGTCGTTCTTAATCTTCGTCACCGCTGTAGTTTCTCCATACGGAGCGCAGGTGTCCTTCGACAGCTCGACGTCTAAGCGAGTTCGAGGGCTACACAGCCTAGACTGTAAGAATTTGCTCATGTTTTCCAATATTTGTGCGCAAGTTTTTCAGATCGTCTTACAAAAGGTTGTTTGGGGATGTTTGGTTCAGTGTTATTTGAAAAGTTATTAAGATAGCATGTTATTCAAATAAGAGTGTTATTCAGATAACAGAGGTTGTTTGGTTCAATGTTATTTAAATAACAAATGTCAGTGTTATTCAGATATATGCTGTTTGGTTCAATGTCATTCATGTTATATTATATTTGAGGTAAGAATACTCCCAAATAAGATCCTTTCATTTCATAAAAAATTTTAATTTCATTATATTCAAATAAGGACGTTATATTTCAAATTTAATCAATTTTTGAGCTCCGAAAATTCACCATAGTGAAATTTTGAAAATTTTTATTTAAAAATTAGTATAAAATAAAATATTCATCCAAATTTAATAATTTGAACGTGTGAGTTTGCCTTATTAAGATGCTCGAATCGATTTTAAATTTGTTATTTTGAAGTTTAATCGGCGATTGATCTTAAGTCCATTGTTAGACACGCGATTGAACTTAATTATCTTAAATTCTCGGATCTTAATTAATAATATCTCTGAATTAAACTTAATTTTATCTTAAATTCTGAAGACTTAATTAAAAATGTCTAACAATAGGCCGGAGATAATTTGAGACATTTTTAATTAAGTCGATCGAGGAGCAGCAGCCGAAAGGAGACCCTAAAACGCAAGCAGACCGAATACCCTAAGTCGCAAGCTAGCAGCCTCCATTCGCGCCGATCCTTGATCTCCCGACATCCATTCACGCCGGCCCTTCTCCTTCCTCACTCGAATGCCGCTCCTTATTGAACTCGCCTCTTCCTTCCTTTGAAGACTCGCCGATCCTTCTCTTACCTTGGAGAACTCATCGATTCCTCCATCTTCACCCTCCATGCGGTAAGGATCTTTCTTTCTTTCGTAGGTTATCTTCTTTACTGTAATAGCACTACTATGTTCTTCCTACTTCTCTTCCGATACCTCTCTTTCGTAATCGCGGAGTACCCTACCTCTCTTCCGTAATCTTCCGTAATGTTATTGTCTGAATGTCTGTAGAAATCGACCGACATTCAGATAACATTATACGATGGCATTTAGGTAATTTTTGAGTCAGATAACATATCATAACATCAAACCAAACACCTGTAATCTTAACAACAGTTTTAAATAACATAACATTACCTCAAATAACTGCAAACTAAACAGCCACTTGGTCACATGTCATTTGCTGTAACTGCAATTTACTCAATTTTTACTGGAGCTGATCTCTGACAGATATCTTGTGGCATTAAAATTTCTTATGGAAATGTTCACAATATTATTGTTTCTTGTGTTCCGCATGTTGTTTGTTTGAGAATTATTGCGAATAATGCTTAGCTATAAGAAGTGGTATAGTTTTTTTTTTTCATTCTGTTCTTGAATAAATTTAGATGGCCGGTTAAATACAAGGCAATTAAAAGCACGTAAATTTTAGTATCATTTCAACATATGTGGGCTTCAGCTATTACAGAAATATTTTCTTTATGCTGCAGTAAAGGTTTTGATCATTTGAACAATATTTTAATTCAATATTTGAACAATATGTGGGTAGATGGTGCTAGCACTGATTCACAAGGATTTTTTAACATTGTAATATATTGAAAAAGACTGAACAAAAGAAGGAAGCTATTGGGAAATACATTAGTTAATTTGTATTAGTTTTAAATTAGTTAAAGCAATAGTGAATATTTATCACAAAAAAGCCCATTTGTGCAGATGGAGGCAGATAAGGAGACTAAAATGATTTCTTAATAAATATGGTTGAATACATTTTCATAATAAAACTTTAAAATAACTAAATAACATAAAGAAATATGAATATGACTAATGGGTTCTAGTGGAATTTATCTTGCATAAATTGATTAAAAAATTGTACTATAATTGAAGATCACGCTTCTTCTTTTTTTTTTGCTGTATGTGCATGTTTAGTTGTTTGTAATCAGCATCACCATTAAAATGAGTATGCAATGATACTATCTATATAAATGGAACGCATTAATAAAATAAAAATATGGTTGATATAAAATCCACAAAGATCAGAATTAGCTTCAGCCGTATAAACTAAATGTGTGCTAAATTTACTTGAATTAAACAAGCATATATTGAATTCTAAATAAAATGTAAATTTACTTGAATTAAACAAGCATTATATAAAGGTAAATTGAATATATGTATGGGAGTATACATACATAAACTTAAACATATATGTTTGGTACAAACACGAAGATGAACTAATAAACAGACTAATAAGTATATGTCGAACCTATATAGACTAGTAAAGATGGATATAGCTAATCACATAAAGATAAATGCACTAATAGGAGGAAGTATTGAGTAATAAAGAACATTGATGAAGACGACACCTTTATTGTTAATTCACATAAATCTAAGGAAGCATATGTTAACCACTTAGCTTTGAAGAATACAAATTCTGTAAATATAGTAAGGTCGGTGACAATTAAATTTAGAAATGGCATGCGCGCTCATAAAGTGTTAATACAAATGAACGATCTAAGTATTGCATTAACACATGAAGAATTATAAACTAAAGAAAATTCTATAAGAAATGAGTACATATAGGACTTTGATAAGAAGATCACATTAATGAATAATGATAGTAATAAATAAACCAGACTCTTATTAGGTTGAAATGATTGTGATTTTATAGATAACCCTGGTTGTTGACATATTTTTTATTTCTACTTTTTTATCTACTTTTGAGCTTATTCAATATTGATGTTACTTTGTTTATGTATCAAAAATATCAATTATCAAAGATGGATAAAATATCTTGTATTTGTTTTATTTGGCCACTGGAGTGATAAGCTTCAAGGAGAGCCAAAAGAGTGATAAGCTTCAAGGAGAGCCAAAAGAGTAATAAGGATAGAGGTGAGTCAATGGTAATAAGCTTAATGGAGGGTCAATTAGGATGCTTCTTAGAGTAGTAAGTTTGTGGGATGAAATATTATTCTTTTTTTGTTGTTGTTGACATATGCTCCATGAAATGTTTTTCTATATACACTTGAAATATTATCTAATCTTTGGAATTGACGTGGCAATCTTTAAAAGTGGCATGATGGATATGATGAAATATGTCATGATATTTATTATGATAGGTTGGTGCATATATATATGTATATATATATTACAGGTTGATTTTGGTAAATATTGAAAAGCTAGCAAACGAACGAGAAAGCTTCAGTACAAAGAATATGAGCTTACTGCAGAGACAGCTTCAAGTGTGGAAGATGGGAACAGTGAAGTACTTGGAGGCACTAAAGCTTCAAGAGAAGCTCTGTTCTGATAGAAAGGCTAATAAAATTCCCGACACAGTTCTCTGTCTCCAGCATCCTCCTACATACACTCTCGGAAAGAGACGAACAATCCATAACCTTCTGGTTTCCGAATCTGATCTGAGGGCATTGGGTGCTGAGCTTCATTACACAGAGAGGGGCGGGGACATAACGTTTCACGGGCCGGGACAGGCTGTTCTATACCCAATTATCTCTCTAAGGGATATAGGATTTGGCGCACGAAAGTACGTAGAAACCCTGGAGTTGGCTATGATAGAGTTGACTTCGTTGTATGGTGTGAATGCACGGCCGGGACTCAAGGGAGGCGAGACTGGAGTTTGGGTTGGGGATAATAAGATTGGTGCTATCGGTGTGAGGATATCTTTGGGGATTACTTCTCATGGATTAGCATTTAACATTGATCCAGATTTGAACTATTTTAAGCATATTGTGCCATGTGGGATTGCAGATAAAGGGGTTACTTCTTTGAGAAGGGAGACTGGATTGGATTATTCCTTAAATGATCAAATTATTATTCAAAAAAGGCTGATTCAGGGCTTGGCAGGATTGCTTCGCTATGATAACATACAGTGGAGACAAGATGATGAATCATATTTGTAGATACTTGTGAAATAAGAAGTGATTTTTTTTTCTTGCTTTATCATTATGCTTGGCACGTTAACATTTAGGCACTAAAATGTTACTTTGCCTTCATTCTATTTTTAGGCGAGATCTGTAAATTTATTGGGCAAAGTTATTGATGAATACTTGTTACATTGCACTTTTCTTCCTTATTTTACTCCATTTTTTCTCTATTTTTCATTTACCATGTTAGAGAATGTTGTTCTAATGTTGCATGATGTCAGATCATAAAGGCATATGAATCTAGAATAAGGATGATGTTCAGACGATCAGACATTCCTTCAGCATCATTCAAGGTTATTTGATGTTATTCTCTGTTACTATTCTCAACTATGATGAAATCAAGTTTAAATTTTATTTTGTTTTTATGTTATGAGAGTTAAACTTGTAAAATCAAATTTAGGAGTTTTAAATTTATTGCATGCAGTTAGTTAAGTTATGGTGAATTATAAAAGTTGTTCATATTCAATAGTCATCAATTTAAATTTGTACACGTCAAGAGTTTAAATCTAAGATTCTTAATTATTGGGCCACAACAATAATTACTAGTTATATGTTAAGTGTCTAAATTCTACTGATAACATAATTGTCTTATTTGAACTTAATTTCTTTCAAAAAAAAAAAAAAAAGAGTTCCAAGAAGCTATATAAAGAAGAGTTATTTAAGTAGTTCCTCCACCTCCATCTACCATATTAATCTCTAAGATATTCAACAAATCAAAGCATTGTGCACTCAATCTTACTTCCCACATAATATTTTATTCAATTGTGTTTTTGAAAATGGTTGATGCCCCATCCACACACACTTACCCTGTTTTCAGCCTCATCCACACACACTTACCCTGTTTTCAGCCCCATCCACACACACTTAAGATTGATTGAACTGCTGGCATTGTTTCAGCTGTACTTTTTACAATTTTAGGCAGAAAGCTTTACGAAAAGGCACAAATCACTTGCAGCACGCAGATCCTCTTAACAAAAACCACTTCGAAGCAACCTCAAAGAAATTCGATTCCCCTGATACGAATCTGGAGAAGGAACCTCTGATCCAGCAATTAAGTCAAAATTGAGTTGACGGAGATTATCATCTCTGGCAAATCGTCCCCACTTTTATGGCGGCCGGCCGCTGCAGCTGCAGAGGATTGATTTTCAGCAGCGATCCTTTCGCCGTAGAAATATCTTTCTTTGCTGATTTGGGGCGAATCGGAGGGCCGAAGCCGGTCCATGGCGACGGAGAGGGCGTCTTCTGGGTGGAGAAGCTCGGAGAGGAGGAGAACTAGAGAGGCCATAAGAGGTTGAAAGTGCTTAGCACGGTGAAGAAAAGACGTACAGAGGGAATGGAATTTTTATACCCCCCTCCCCAAAGATTATTTTGGCTGATTTGCATCGGGATTGGGATGTGGCCGTGGGTTTTTGAGCAGCTAGATTGGCGATGAAACTGTGGATCGTTTGGAGAAAGCTGAAATGTTTTCTCCTCCTTCCATCATTTCAAGAAAACTTGGGTGTGAGAAATCATTTATGCATTTTAACCAATAACTCATTTTTTAATTTAATATTATTTATTTTATTTCCAAAAATTCAAAATATTTCAATAATTATTATGAATTGTTTAGCTTAGTATTTACACTTATCAAATTTTGAATTATTTTAGTCATAATTAATTAGGTTAGTTAGCATTTTGATTAGCTTGATAATATTGAGATATGCTTACTGAATATTATTAAAAAATCTTACATAATTGGAGTCCCAACTTTAGTGGCTATTTTTGATAGGGTTTGATCCGACCAGACGATAAGAGCATGGTTAGAAAAATGAACACAGATCGGCTAAAGAAAGGATCCCATAGCCGAAAAAGAAAAGGGCATTCAAACAATGAATAAGGGCCACCGTTGAGCTAAGTCTTCCGAGCAAAAAAACTGCAATATGTAAAACCTCCTTCTGTTGAGAGAAGGTTGAAAAAGGAAGGAAAGCGCCTTCTATGATGGAGGTTGAGCGGGGGAGGAAGGGAAGGGGCGGGGAGCGGCGGATTCTGAAAGGGGGGGGAGGGCTTGAGCGACATCTAACCCTAGCCGAAAAAAAATACTCAACGCTTGGTGTTGAGTTCTATGCCTCATCATTTTAATTATTATTGATTTAATACTAAATTTAGAATTATTAATTGTAGTCAAATTAGTATCCATATAAAACCAGAGGGGCAGATACATTTTTTAATGGCCATGGATTATCTTAAGAAAATAGCTTAGGTTATTTATTTATATATATGTATTTATTAAAGAATTGCACAATAAATGGCTCATAATGAAGCTTGAATGCCCTTCCCTATTTTCAGTCAAGACACCCGCACAAGTATTTAGAAGCCAACTAAAAGATCCCTTTAGATTTGGACCCACTAACTACTGACTTTGGAAGATGCCAAAATTAAAATATAAACATTTATTAAAAAAAATAAAAAATTTTATATTTATAATATATATTTACACAATCTTTAGTTTAATGTGTATATGATTATATAAATTTAGCAAAGTGCTTTATGAGCTAAATAATAGCTCTCTTTCCTTCATCAGAGTCATAACAATGCGAGCTCAAAGCCTCGCAATCTCATCAAAACCAAAGCTTTTCCACCCCTGCTTTGCCGCTCTCCTCTGTTTCCTCCTAAAGCCCTTCCTCCGACTTGTTCACTTCAACCCATCTATTCCTGCGGATGCAGACGCAGCTGATGGCATCTTTCAGCAGCACAAGAAGACATCCGGGGAGCAATTTCGGTGCATTTTCTGTCTAACGGAGGCCGAGGAAGGAGAAGCAGTCAGCAGATTATTAGGCTGCAGCCACCTTTTTCACAGCGACTGTTTGGATAAATGGGTCCAACAATATCAAAGAACAAACTGTCCTCTGTGCCGACGCTCGTTGGAGATTCACCAACAAGAAGATGAAGAAGAAGAAGAAGCTGAGGAGGGGAGTGCTGAGCTTCTTCTGCTGTTGGTGCAAAGAGAGTTGTGGTTCGTCATTTATGTCTTTTCATTACTATCCAGATCTGAACTTATACTCCAACAATATCAGGGCTTCATTCGGGATTTTGTTGACCTTTTCACGCTGTGCATTGGGCAATAAATCTTTGTTTTTTTTTCTGCCGACAAGTTGTAAGTTAATTAGCTCTACTCGCCTGCTCGAAATATCTACTAAAAAAACATTTCTAAAGTACGGCCTGCAAAGATTTATTGCCCAATACAACAAGCCTTGCAATCTCATCAAAAACATAAGGATAGAATCCAGATCATTAACTTGATTTATCATGATTGAATGCAACCTGTCAATTGTAATACAAATTCCATCAAGACTAAATAAGTTGCTAATTGGCCTAGTCTTTATTTTGTCAAAAAAACACTCCCCAACGAGATAATGGGATGAAAACTGCACAAAAAATATATTTGTATTATTTTAATATTTTATTTTTATTAAATAATTAGAATAATTAATTAATTTTGTATAGTGAAAATTTTGATTTTTTGAATTTTTTGCCCTCAAATTAGTTAGGGGTTTCATAGTTTTCGGACTCAAAATGGAAGAAAAAATACACAAAATACAAACATAATAAATTAAATTAATTGAACAGCAGACACCAACCAGCGCCTTCACAATCGTCGAATCAGCTGATCCCACGGCCCGAATTCGCCCGATCTAGCGTGGCGGGCGAATTCGGAACAACTCGATCCAAACCATTCGTTCATTTTACATAGAATACGACGACCCATAATTCACCTGGATTGCGGGGCCAGATCAGGCCTTCAAATTTGATCCTGGATCCGACGACTAGGATCTCTCCATGGTCCGTCATCCCACTAGCGACATAGGCAGGCTTGTCCCGTCGCAATCGCGTGGCAGGCGAGCCCCGCACGCCAGCGCTACCGACTGGCGGGGCTGGGGTTATAGACCTTTAGTTAGACCTTTACACATCCCTCTGCCCTCGAAGCTCCCCCGACACCCTCTATGGGGACCCGATGCTAGGTTAGCGGGAGCTACTCTAGCGCCAGTTTTGGAGTAGTCCATTAGCCGCATGATCATATTGAGTGGTTTAAAATACATAATATATATGCATCAGACATAACTTATTCATTTATTAATTTAAAAATATCACAAAGTTTTGATCACAAAGATTAAATAAAATAAAAATATTACAAATTTTAAATAGACTAAAAAAAAAGTAAATCAACAAGTAGCAGTATCAGCACTACTTGATCCTTAGCGAATTTCTTCTAGGATGAGGTCTTGATCTGAGCACGTTTCAAAAGTGCGGGCATTTGACTACCAGTTAGCTGTGAAATTAAGTACTGATAGATGTCAACTTTATAATTATTAAATAATAAGCAAAATAATCAATAATTTGACTAGAAATAAGAAGTTGTGCAAATTTATCCATACAAATCTGTTTCAATTGCATTGAAACTTTAACAAAAAAAATAATTATAGTCACAAAAATAAATATAAAATTTAAGTGTTTGGTATCTAGCGTAAAAATATGATTTTGTTGGGCAATTACGAAATTGAGGAAAATAGGATTCTATCTTGTATTATATATCTCAACTTCCATATATATTTGTCCCCTCAAAAATTTATCAGTATAGTCTCTTTATGCCTCCCCATATCGGACAGCCCCGTCTAAGCAGTTGTATGATCAGATTAAAAATGGATCAACAGTAAATCAGTGTTACTTAGTTATCCAAACTTTTCATATATCATTTTATGTGACTTTTAAAAGCACTTTTATCAAATTTATGCGATGCTAAGCAGAAAAATATATTAAACAAGAATAATAAAAGATATTTGATACATTTCATTAGTGTGTGAATCAGAAAGTCAAAAGTCAAGTATTTGGACAATTTTGAACTTGATAAACAATTACTAAAAGAGTTAATAGTTAATTTTAATAATGATAATTAATTATAAGAAATAAATTATAATTATAAAATAAAATAATATTTATAATAATTATATAAAAGAAAAATAATATTTCTTCATTCTCTTATTTTCCTTTTGAATTTATCATTTCTCTTTCTTAAATAATAATAACGATAAATACCTATTGCATCCTTAGTTGATTCTGTGATCTTTCTGGGATCTTATCAAATAATAACTTATCCTATTCGAGTGAATTCTAATAATAATATGTTTATTATTTTTAATTATTATATAATGATAATACTAACTTTAGAATATATATGTACATATATTTATAATATGTAGCAAAACAATAATAGCTTTATTATTATCATTATTATTATATAATAATAATAGTAGTAGTAATATATATATATATATATATATATATATATATATATATATATAAAGAAAATGACAGAAAATAACATAAATTGAAATAATAATAATAATAATAATAATAATAATAACATTATTATCATTATTAAAAGAAGAAGAAAATAAATGAAAAGAATAGAAAAAATTTCATCTCTTTTTTATTATTGATGATGCTTTACTGGATGTTAATGGGGACAACTGATGGTGGCTGAGAAAAAAGAGGAAGAAGTCGAGGGGAGAGAGGAGTCGGAGGATGTAACAACCCAAATTGTTATCCAATTTGATTAGGACTAATTCAAGTCATAATCTTAGTCTTAAGTGCTAATTAGGTCATTAGGGCTTCACCACCAATACCTAGTCTATCAGGAGTTAAATGGATCAAATACTGATTTTTGAAAAATTCAGAAACCCTAGAAATTGATCTATCTAATTTGATCTCAAATCGAAAATCAGACTTCGCCATTGCGCTCATTGCCCCCAAATTAGTTATGGGTGATGTTTTGGTGTCAATCAGAAGTCGTCAAAATTTCGTCGAATATTTTAATAATATTTAAATACCCTGAAAATTAGGAAATTAAAATACTCATCGAATTGAAAATCCGACCTCGCCATTGCGTTCCCCAACCCTCAATTAGCTAGGGGTGAATATTTAAAATTTTTTTAAATTCAATTTAATTATTTAATTTAAATAAGGAATTAATTATTTTTAATTAAATAATAATATTATTTATTAATATCCTAAACGGCGCCGTCACCCTGATTTTCGCGCGCCATTGCTTTTTGCGAACGCCGTCCAGCCCCTCCGTCTAATTCGATCGATCAAACGGCGCGGGCTCGTTGTCCTCGGCCTCTCCGTGCCCTCCCTCCATGCGGCGAAGTGCCGCGGCCTCACCCAATCCGCCTACCCGCAGCCTCGCTGACTCCGCTTGCTTATGGTTAAGATCTCCTTCTGCGCTCGGGGACGCAAGTTTGGTGCGATTGAAGCTCGGACGTGTCCCCCCGAACCCTATTCTCCCTCAGCCGTTCATCAGGTACCCCCTCGACCCCTCTATCTTCAATTCCATTATTGCAATTAAATTCTCGAATGCTTATTCCGTTGCATGGATCATCAATTGACCGGCTCGATCGGGCCAATTCGCGCCCGATCGAGCGTAAAACGCAATTGTGACACAGTACTTACTGTTAGCACCTTTGCCTCTTGTCCCCCTACCGTAGGTAGTAGCCTAGGTTTAGGTTTCACCAGCGAACCAGGCCACCTTAGGTGATGTGGCAACTGCAGGCGGCTAGCCCTCGTCGTCCCCGACCGATAGCCGTACGGGTCAGCCCTCGGCACAGCCGGGAAGGGGCCTAAAAACCGTGCCCTAAGGCTTCGGGCTCGGGTTGTCTGTGGGTGAGAGGGAGAGAATCTCGGGCAGGGCTGGGTCGGCCCGGGCCCGATCCGCGTGGAACATGCGTTGCTGAGAGGTGGGGTCTGCTGTCCCTCAGTGACAACGGTCGTGGGCCCCACTCGCGTCTCGCCGCTATCATTGCCTGCATAAATTTAAAAACAATATATATATATATATATATATATATATATATATATATGTATATATGCATATATTATAAATAAACTTAGGGTTATTTAATCAGAAACTTTAGGAATGTAAATATAATATATATATATATATATATATATATATATATATATATATATATATATATATATATATATACTTATGTATATATATATAGATATATGTATGTATATGCATAACTGAAATTTTAGATTGGATAAATAATTAATTAGTGTTAAACAGAAATTAATTAACATTAATTATAATTAGTTAGTTAATTTAGTTGCAATAATTAATTCTAACTAATAATTAACAGTAAGATTATTAGTTAATTTAATGATTAGTTAATATTAAACAGTAACTTAAGTTAATTAATTAAGTAATCCAATTTAATAAAAATAGTAAATTAATTTAATTTGTTTAAATGAATAGTAATATCATTTAATTTAAATTTAAATTAAATGAAACTTTAAGGCCTCATAACCTTAAAAATACTGATACAAATATTTTAAATATATGTCTCATATTACTCAAAAAAATAAAAGATATTAAATGATATAATTCAAAAATTCAATTCGGGGTGGGGTGCATTTAACCTAGTAATATTTTTGGAACTAAACAAACACTTACAACTTTTTACATAATTATCCAAATATAGTCAATATGAGTCTTAAAATAATTAAGAAAATAGTCCCATCACTGTGGTAGTATTAGTTTTCTTATTTGGAGCTTAGTTTGCAAAATGATATTTAGGACCCCTACCCAAAAATGCCAAAATACCCTTGGTTTTCAATTGACCATAACTTTGTCAATTGAACTCCAAATCAAGAAATTAAAAGTACTAACTAACTTAGAATTTTAGTGCTAATAACAATCTAAAATAATATTTAGGTTCTGAATCCTAGAAAATAAAAAATGACTAAAATATCTTTAACCCTAGTTAGGCCATAACTTGATCAATTGAAGTCCAAATTAGATCTACTCCTAGTTAAAGTACTTAGTGTGTTATAGAAAAGCTATAAACACTAAATTTGCTGAATTCAGACCTCAAACGAAAAAGTTTGGTTTTTGCCCCTTTGACCCTTAATAAATTATCGAATTGCCCCTGAATTTTAATACCTCCATAACTCAGCTATTTAACATCAGAATTTAGTATCCTTAGACTCTATAGAATCCTTGAACAAAAAACAACAGTAAATAGAATAAAATTTAGATTTCATTAAGTGTAAATTACTAAATTATCTTAGGTCAAAATCCTTTATTTGAACCTATAGGACTCATTTCTTACCCAAATTGAGTGTACTTATTATCTATAATCATATTAGATAGTAAGAAATTATTTAGCACAAGCTCTAATTCAAAAAGTAACTTCTTGGACCCTTAAGTAGGGGCAAAATTGCTCAAAATTTAGGTTAAGTATCCTTAACTCCTAAATCATCCTTTGAATCAGTATTATTAATATTAAAACTATAATAGAATCATTTAAGTGTATAAAATCATTCATCAAATCAATTTGGGTAAAATCCTGTGAAAAGTTCTCTAAGTCTTTCCCTTAGAAATTTATACTTCACATTTGGACTATTCCTAAGACTAAGATTAGATCATAGGATAGTTTTCATTCATTAAATAATAGAATTATTCAATGAATGAATCTTTAGTTTTATTAGTTTTAGATTTTCCAACTTTATTCTGATTATTTTGTCTTTCAATCTTAGACTTAGGATAGGAGAATTATCCTATTGAGTTTGACTTTACTCAGTAGGATTTGCCCTAATTTGTAGTTCACTCTTAGTAAAACTCTAGATTTCTTGGACTGTACCTTTGGATTATGTGATTGAATCCAAGCTCATGGTGTTTAATCCATAATCTCTAGTTTAGTAGATTTTGATTAGATATGAGTTATAATGTCTAAATTTATCAAACCAGGATGTTGTGACTTATTACTTAACTCATAGTCATACTTGATTGAATTAGATTAGAACCTGATCAGTTCTAATCCTTTTAACTTATAAGGACGTGCTTCTAAGTTACACTCATTAGTAAGAATTAAAGATCCTGAACTTGTGTAACTTAAAATAACTAAAATGGTTTTAACTAGACAACAACAGTGTCACCATATTTAGTAGGGTCTCTTGCTCAATATTGAATTTTGTTGCTTACGCATTCCTTGAAATTGTGCTTTAACTCCTTGGACATGTCATATAAGAGAACTTTATGCATGAAATGAAAACATATAATATCAGGATAATATTTGCATTGGGTTCAGTTATTGGTTGATCTGGCGCATTTTGCTCCACTGGACAGGGGTAAGGAGAAATAAGGATCCTTAACATTACTCATTGAGAACTGTGTGATAAGCTTGTAACCTATATAGTCTTGCAGATGTGCTTGACTCTTCAGCTATTTTTGGATGTATCCATAGAAATAAAAATAAAATAACTAAGAGATTATGTATTTGTATTTACTGCCTCTTTAGTCTTATTGTTTTGTTCTGTCTACCCTAGTCTAGAAAGGCTCTAGGAATTTTGTCTGGGCCTGATTGGTCAATTCTTTCTAATATGATAGTTATACATATTTGTTTCAGTTTTAGTTTACTGTTCACTATATTATTGATGCATGTTGTTTCAATCAACTATATTTCTTTACTTACTCATTTGTACGTATTTATAGGATGCTAGATTTTACTGCTTACTATATATACCACTTTCAGACTTACTATTTTAAAATCAGCATATGTCAAGTAATCATCAGCATGTTTAGGGTTAGACTTTTCTTTCAGTACTTTTACTTACTGCATTATATATGTATGCCTATTCCTTGCTTAATTTGTTTGAGGTGTGCTTTTGCCTCAATTTCTACTTAGTTATAAATGTTGTATTTATAACTTATCTTATTTATTGTATGCTTATTGCTCCTATGTTAGTTGGTTCACTTTTGCTTATTTAAGTAAAATGGTGATATTAATAATTCATGTAAAATATTCAGCTTAAAATATACTTAGATAATTGTCTAATAAGATTTTCTTTTATTGGATGGGACCCTATGTAACAACCCAGGTTGTTACTTTGCTCAATTAAGACTAATCTAAGTCTTAATTAAGGTTCTAAGTCACAAATTAAGTGATTTGAAGCAAATCTCTGAAACCTAGGTCAAACCAAGAAGTCAACAAAGTCAAAACAGGAATTCTGGAAAATCCCAAAACCTGGAAATTTGACTTTTTATCTAGACCTCAGATTGAAAATCTGACTTCGCCATTGCATTCAGAACACCCAAATTAGCTAGGGGTGAAATTTTGGAGGCATTTGGAAGTCGCTGATTTTTCGTCAAATATTTTAATATTATTTAAAAACCCTAAATAATCAAATAATTAAATACTCGTCGAAACGAAAATCTGAATGCGCCGTTGCGTTCCTCACCCTTCAATTAGCTAAGGGTGATTTATTGGAAATTTTTGAGATGCATTTAATAGGTTAAAATTAATTAATTAAATCTGAATATTTTAAATTAAATATTATTAATTAAAATTGGACTTAACGGCGCCATCCATCCCTATCTTAACACCGTTCACCTGCATGATTCGATCTAACGATCGAATCTGACCGTTCGATCAATTGATCGAACGGCTTCGGCATCGTCCCTACCGAGAACCCTCGCCTCGCTTGCGCGTGGCGTTCCTGCGACGCGCGGCAGACGACCTCGGCACCGTGTGTCGACCACCGCTTTAGGGACCTTCCAATACATTCTTCTGCTCGCATAGACCGGCTAGTTTTTCAGTTTTTGGTTCGAGAAGAAGGAGTGTAGCGCTGGGATACATCTGAATCTTCTTCCCCAAAGTTTTCATTTCCAAATCAAGGTACTCCACTTCTGTACTATCTCTATTCCTCATTTGCAATACATTCTACTACTTAATGTAATTACTTATTCAATCATCATTATAAATTACAGTATGGATTTGTCAAATTCAATTGAATTTAACTGAATTAAACTTTCGTATTGCCTTATTCCTAAAACATACAAATCAGAACAAAATGATCAATATAAGATAATTGAACTTAAATGGAATAGAATCGATTGTTAATTGATGATTGAACCATATTGGAGGTATCGATTCACATCCCTAATAAATCTAGGGTATCATCTGTCGATTTGATATAAGCCTTCAAATTGCAAAACCATTAGCTCGTCGGGAAGTCTGGATCGTGAACTTGCTTTCAGCTGCGTGTCCAGTCATTGGGAGGGCTAGGATCGATGAGGGGAGGGATGCCCTAATCGTCCCCGTCTTCGGCTTCGAAGAGAAGACTAGGCCCGAAGGAGACGTTCGGGTTTTTGCGTGGCCCGAGCGTGGATCCCCGGCCCGATTCTTCAGCGCCTCCACGTGGCCTGTTGTTTGAATTGAGGGACCCGTTGCTTTATTAAGAATTAAGAATTTAAATTAAATAAATATGAGGTTAATTAAACAATTAAATTCAAATATTCAAATAACAATATCTTAATAAATATAAGTCCAAATATTGCAAATGAATATATCAAATTGATCAGAAAAAATGAGGAATTTATTGATGCCAATAATTTTGCAATTGGGCTAGTATTTAGCAAAATGATATTTTAGGGTTTAATTAAGTTCAAATTTTTGTCTCAAAATTTTATTTAACCATAACTTTGTGTAGAATGATTCAATTATGCCCAATATGGGTCTTAAAGTGATTAGAAAACCCTAAGGATTAATTTGATAGTGTTTATTTTGCTGTTTGGATTAGTAATTGCTTAATGACATTTAGGACCTAACCCTAATTAGCCTAATTTGACCTGGAACTTCAAATGACCATAAGTTGGTCATCTTAGCTCCAAATCAGGTGATCCAAACACCAATTTAGATCAGAAAAACTTAATCTACAGAAATCTATAAAAATATTTAGGATCCAACGGTCAGATTTGCTAATCACCCTTAATTGCTCTAAATCTTGATTAGTGAATAATAGCAAATCTAGTAACTCAAATTGAGAGTTTTAAACTTCAGAGGGCTCATAGATCCATTTAAAATCAATCCATAAGGTTGGATTAGTTTTTAAGTGATTAATTTTGTTAATCACTCACTAATCACCCTAAACCCTAATTAGGTCTTAACTTAGTCAAATTAGGTCCAAATTGAGCTTACCACATGTCATTATGAACAGTGGGTTACTTGTAATTTATAGCCACTGATTTTGCTTAATTTGGATTCTAATTGGCAAAGTTAGGATTTTTGACCCATAAGTAAGATTTTTCCTTAATTAACCTTAAAACCCTAGATCTTGTATTGGCCATAACTTGGCCAATACTCATCAGAATTTAGCAAATTTAGGTTCTATGGAAAGCTTAGACAGTAAAGAACAATAATCTAGAAGAAAATTTAGCTTTCACTTAATCAAATTACTAAATTGCTCTTATGAGTCAAATTCACAAATTTGATCTCATATGGCTTATTAATCACCCAAAATTAACTTAGTTGCTGTCTAACCTTATTTTAGACAATAAGAATCACTTTCCAAAAGAAAATTTTAGAATTTAAGCCCTAGATTAAAAGTTGATCTTTTGAACCTTTAAGTTGGGGCAAAATGGTCATTTTGCCTAAATTTAGGGTTTAGTCTTTTAAAACCCTAAATTCAATTTTTTTTTTCCAATCACTAAAATCAGTAAATAGAATGATTTAGAACTAAAATTAATCAAATCCAAGTCTAGATTAGATTTTGATTAAAATCTCAATTTTAGCTCCTTAAGAAAATTCCTAAGTTTTAAGTGAGTGATTTCTCTTCTTTAATCATTTTTAGATCTTTCCTTAGGTCCTTATAACATTAGTTAGGATGTGTGTCTTGAGAGATACTCTTAGTAATTAAGAGCCTTAATTCTAAGATTAGGAATAGATCTTAAAGTTAGAATTCATCTATTGAGTAAATTGGGTTACTCAATTAGATGAAACCTTGAGTTTTCTAGTTTCTAGATTTTTCTTAGTTTATTAAATGATTATTTAATCTTTAAACTTTAGAATTAAGAATAGAGATCTATCCTAATGAATTGATTTATCATTAGGACTTGCCTTAACCTAATCTGTGAGATTTGGGTTCTAAACCTTAGACCCTTAGATTATACCTTTAGATTAAGTGATTAGACCCCATCATCTGGAGTCTAATTCTTAATCTTTTCATCTTGATTTGGCTAATCAAGATGTGGTTAGGATGAATTAAATTACAAAACTAGGTCGATGATTTATTCATTTTAACTAAATAGTCGTCTTTTGATTAAGTTATAATTAGGACTTGGCCAGTCCTAATTATCTTCAACAAGTAGGATTCGTGATTCTAAGTTACAGAATGTGTAAGAGTTGTTGATTCTGAAACTTATGTAACTTAGAGTAGATAGAACGAATAAAGTAGACAACAAAGGATATCACCTGTGTTCTAGATAGAGTTTCTTGCACTTTGATTTTGATGCTTCGCATTCCTTGATTTTGAGCCTTATACCTTGAACATATATTATGTACTTAAGACATTTGATGAATATCTTATGTCAATTTTGAACATTCATAAAAAGCATTGTGTTCGTTTCACAAGTGGTATGTAAGGTGTAGCTTGATTAGTATACCTCTTCGATCAACCCGTCCGGGGTCGGCAACCTTTCGAGGGTTTAATGTCCGACAGTCTATTGGCCATGCCTAGTCCGAGTGATAGGATGGATAGACTCTTGCCCTACTGACTACAGAGTCAGGATTCTGATATGGATATACTAATTCAAGTACACTTACATTCAGTTCTGTCTTAGCTCATCAGGCTAAGAGTTTCAGTGATGTTCAGTTCAGAGTTTCTTAGCTTATCAGGCTAAGATTTGTTGTATATATGCTCAGTTTGGGAGACTTAGATAGTCACTGCAGTTTCAGTTTACAGTTACTGTTTTACTAGCATATTCTGCATTTCAGCACTATTTTTACTTTCAGTATTTCTGCACATGTTATATATATAGGATGCTAGTTCTACTTACTATTTTCATATGCTCACATAGGATGTTAATGTTTTCAATTTTATACTGTTTAAATGTTGTACGTCACTTAGCATAATTTGTTTGATCATAAGCATGTTTAGGTTGTACTTTCTCACCTTTCTTTTACTTTTCTTTTACTTACCTGTCCTTATTGCAGTTGCTTGGGGGAGGTATGTATTAATTCCTATTTGTTTAGTTATAAACTGTGGTTTATAACTTATTACTGTTCTTTTGTACGCTTTTCTGCACCTATTATGCTTGGTTCTGTTTTTATGGTGATATCTACTTAATTTAATAAAATTGTTTGCCCTAAAATGTACTTAGACTTATTGTCTAACCAGTTTTTCTTTTATTGGCTGGGGCCCTACCATTATGAAACTGATAATGGTAGGTTCTGAGTTTGTTGGAGTAGCAGATCCAGTAGAGAGCTTACCATTGGGGGAGGAGCTCGTTCCTGAAGATCTGTAGTTTCAGTTTTCTTTCTTCCAGTGAGATTGAGAGTTCCTTTCAGTTCTTTTAAAACTTATTAAATGTTGTAATAATACAGGTTTATAATTCTCTTTCAGTACTTTACTTATTCTGTATTGTAGTATTTATACTGTATTTGGATGGATGTTATGTTTTATGCTTCCGCACTCTGAGTTCATGTATGATCATTTAGTGATAGTATTTCGGGATTGAATGGCAAAGTCCTTATTTAAATTGGATTAGAATGTGTGTCTAATCCAATCTTAAGTGAGGACCATGTCATTTGGTGACCCCTCCACCGTAATCATGTTAACTTAAGGGTTAACAGGACCACGGCGGGGCAGGGCCGCCACACCCTAGCATTGTGAAATCGATAATGTCAGTTTCAGATAGATTTGAGGAGCTGGGTGCTGAAGAGGAAGAGCATTTCATTGACGAGGAGCATCAGCTGGGTGATCCAAAAGTTGCATAGTTCTTTTATATTATTTGTGAGGATGAGTGATATTGCCTTTATTTTATTTCAAACTTTAAGTAAATTTTGTAATAATATAGGTACAGTTGTGACTGTATTTACTTTCCTGCACTATTATTTTTTGAGCCATGTTTCACTTTGTTTCTCATTTGATGTATGGTGAAATGGATGTATTCTTTACTTTATATGCTTCTACACTCTGTACTCGTATTAATTTAGCGACTAATCCCTTGTATTTATTCTGTGCACATCTTTCCCTTATTAGTGGATTGTAGATCTTACCTAATCCAATGATAAGTGAGGGATTTGCCAGAATAGCACACCACCCATTAAGTCCGATCCTGCGAGTTAGGGGGTGGGGCACCATAGATGATGAGGAGAGGAGGAGATGTATTTATAATTTTTTTTTAGTTTTCTCTTTCCTCTATCTCTCTCCTCTATTATTCCAATGTGATAAATTCAGCTTCTCTTTCTCTTAAATGCTTTAAGTGTACAAATTGGCATGCTCTTCCTCCTCTCTCATCTTTCTCTCTCCGCTTTCTCTCGCTTCTTTCTCTCTCCTCCATTATTTCAAAAATAATAATAATAAAATTTAACACGGAGGTATATCTTGATGAAACAAACACACTCGTGCCAAATTTTTTTGATTTGGAGTAATATTTTATTTTTTATTAATTTCTAAAGATAAAAACTTTAAAATTTAATTATGGCCAATATGGAGCTATAAATTCGACGAAATCTTTTTTATAGCCTTTTTATAATATTCTTAATCTAGCGACACCAAAATCGTTGAATTTGGACATGAATATCATTTTCTTAATTTACTAAATTTGAATAATTTAGAAATTAATTTAGAAGTATACATTATCTAGATTGCTCCCAAACCTAAGCATTACTAATGATCATAAAAATGTGCTCTATCCAATGGTATTTTTGATTTGCCCTAATTTCGAAGTCGCCTGGGATCCTAATTTTTGAGTCGAGTTTGGTCTTAATTTGGATGGTAACGACTTGGGTCATTATAAACTCCCCTACTTAAAAATGATATCATCATCGACATCACATAAACAAAACTTAATTATGGATGAGATTAATACCAGACATAATGCACAATGTTGAGTAATTCTCCCTCATGGAGTCTTCTCTTTCCCAAGTAGCTTCTTATTCTGATGAATTTTCCCATTGTAGTTTTACCATTGGGATGTGATGACTCAACAATTTTTAACTATTTGTGGCGCCCCACCCCTTAATCCACAAGAATTAGGTTAAGGGGTGGTGTGTCACTCTAGCTAACCCTTCACTTATAATTGGATTAGGAAAAAATCCACAATCCACCTAATAAGGGAAGGAGTGAGCATATAATCAAACATTCAGTCACTATTTAAGTAAACATACATAGTGCAGAAGCAATTTTCAATATAAAATATCCAAGCATCATAACATAAGTATAAGGAAATGTATCTCAGAACATAAGTATAAAATCCAAATATGCAGTCATCAGTACCTATATTATTACATCAATTTAAGTTCAAATAATAAAGATAAAAGGGCACTCATCCTCACTTAAGAATAGAAGGGCTAAATAGCTGCTTCTTCCACAGGCTCCTCCTCCGGATATGGCTCCACACCAAGATCCTGATCGTCCAACTTAAGAGGATTTGCCATTGTCGGTTTCACAATATAGGGCCCCAGCCAAAAAAAGAAAAATTTGATTAGATAATTGTCTAAGTACATTTTAAGCTGATAAGTTTTATATGTGTTATGTAATATCACCATTCTATGACTTTTAAGCAACAATGTGTAAGGGAGCAACAAGCAATACAAAAGGAAGAAAAAGATATAAACCATCATTTATAACTTAAGCAAAAAAAGAGGCTAAGACATGCCTCAAGTGCAAGCTAAATAAGGTAAGGCATAAATGTAAATAATCAAACAAGTACTGCGAGAGGAATACTACATCCTAAACATACTGGTGATCAAAAGAAATATGCCAATTAAGATAAAATAACTCAGCATTGGTACATATAAATAGCAGTAAGATTCTAACATCATAATATATAAAAGCAATACAAAGAAATAGCTGACTGAATAAAAATGCTGAAAAGTAACCAAAACATCAAACTGCATATAAACATCCGTGTACAATCTGCCATACAAAAATAGCTAATCTAGCCCACCAGAAAAGGCTGAAGGATCTTAGCACCAGTATGGCTAAGGCACCAACAGTATAATCGAATGATCTTATCACCAGTACGGCTAAAGTACCAACGGTGTACCCCTAGTGTCAACAAAGAGACTAGGCAAACAGCACACAATAAAACAAAGTCCTTCCCCTAGTGACATAAGTTGACTAGGCAATCAGAAGGCAATACTGAGAGGCAGCTCAAACACATCTAATTATTATCTTCCCATTAATCACTTTAATATTTTTACAAGGAATCTAAGGAGTCTCCATATTTTCTTAATATTTTATTCATGCATCAAAAATCTTATATGATATGCTCAAGAAAATATGGCACAAAAGTACAAGGAATGCATAGCAACAAAATATCAAATAGAAGCAAGGGACTTTACTAAACATGGTGATATCATTTGTTTTTTACTTAACAATTCTAACTATTCCAAGTTACACAAGTTCAGGATCACCGTTTTCCTACTATCGAGTGTAATTTAGAAATTCATCCTTATAAGTTAAAAAGGATTAGAACTGATCAGGTTCTAATCTAGTTTAATCAGATAGACGACTACGAGTTAAATCAATAAATCATACGTCCTAGTTTTGTGAATTTAGACGTTCTAACTAAGATCTGATCAAGATCTTCTAAACTTATAGATTATGGATTAAACACTATGAGATTTAGGTTTAATCACATAATCCAAAGAGGATAATACCTAAGTTCTAGGTTTTATTCTATAAGTGATCTACTAGTTAAGGCCAATCCTATTAAGTAATTAAGCTTAATATGATGGATCTCCTATCTTAAATCTAAGGTTAAAATACAAAATAATCAGAATAAATTATAAAATAAAAGAAAAGTCTATAAACTAATAAAACTAAGGTTTCACTCATTGAGTAACCCATTTACCTAATGAATGAACTCTAACCTATGATCTAGTCCTAGTCTTAGGAAAGATCCTTAAGGTATAGTGTTTAAAACTTAGAGAGATTTCTGGAATCTAACCTAATGGTTGAGTTCACTCACTTAAATGTCACTAACACGATTATAACATTAGTTTATGAGTTTTGAAATATTAAATAGAAGTTAATAGTACTTAGTCCAATCTTAGGGCAAAATGACTATTTTGCTTTTGCCCCTACTTTAAGGGTCAAAAATCAACTTTAGACTTACGGGTCGGAATTGAATTCTCTTGGTTCCAACTGATTCCTTACTGTTTAACTTGAAGATATACCGTAAGTATGTCCAAATTGGATGAGAAACGGTCAAGTTATGACCAAAATGAGGCCGAGGGTATTTTGGTCATCTTCTAAATTTCTAGGGTTTAGATCCTAAATATTATTTTAGTTTATCGATGATATTAAAATTCTAAACTAGTTAGCATCTTGAATTTTTAAATTTGGAGTTGATTTGACTAAGTTATGGCTGTTTGAAGTTTAGGGCATTTTGGTCATTTTTTACTAAGAATTTTATGGTTGACTTTTTGTCTGATATTCAAATGAGAAAACTAATACTACTACAGTGATGGGGCCGCTCTCCTGAGCATTTTAAGACCCATATTGACTATGTTCTGATAATTGGGTAAAAAGTTATGAGGTTCTAAAGAGGTCTTAAAATATTACCTCGTTATGCGTACCCCAAAATTAATTTTTATATTATGCCATTTGATTTTATTTATTTTTCTGAGTATTTTGAGACCTATATTAGTTATATATGGATTATCCTACAAAAAGTTATTAAACTTTTAGGTTTTATTATTCAAAAATGCAATTTGTATTAATTTACTGTTCATTTATTCAAATTGAATGATTTTACTATTCATTCTTAAAGTTTATATATACAATTTAAGAATTTATTAACCTTTAATTAATCTGTAGCTTAATTATTAATTAACAATAATTAATCCATTTAATTAATTAACTAAATTACATAATATTATTATTTTATTGTTGAAAAGTTATTAGCACTAATTACTATTTAATTAATCTTAATCACCTGTTAATATCTAATTAAGAATAATTAATTATAGTTTACTATTTAATAATCATTAACTATTCTAATTACTGTTTAAAATTTAATTAATATTAAAATAATCCTAATTAATCTCTTAATTATTAATTACAGTTAAGTAATTATATAATTACTGTTCAAAGTTATTAACACTAATCCTAATTTAATTAACTACTAACTGTAATTAATTGGGCTAACAGTAATTAATTTTATTTTAATTAACAGACAGTGGGCCCCACCAGACACGTGGCACTACCAGAGGCTGCCACGTGGCACTGTGGGTCCCACAGGAAAGCCGAATAGGCTCGGGTGACCGGGCAGCGGGTCCCACTTGACATGTGGCGGGCCCAGAGGCTGCCACGTGGCACTGTGGGCCCCACAGGGGAGCTGTAACGCCGCGGGGGCTCGGGCTGTGGGCCCCACGCGACACGTGGCATGCCGGCTGGCTGCCACGTGGCGCAGTGGGCCCCATGGCCAAAGTCGAAGAGACGCGGTGCGGTTGGTGGGTCCCACGTGACACGTGGCAAGCTTGGAGGCTACCACGTGGCGCTGCGGGCCCCACCTGGCTTACGCGGACCCGGACGCGACCGGGTCGGGCTCGGGTGGACCCAGCCCGGCCAGGACTTCGTCTCCTTCGCGGAGACGTCCCGAGGGTGCCGGGCTAGGGCCCGACTTTTGCCGGCCTTCCCGGCGCCGGACCACCTCGGCCCGCATGGCCGACGGTAGCCCTCGACGAGGCCTACACATCGGTGGGCGGACCCTCTCCGGAGGTGGCTGGGATCGCCGACAAAACTCAACCCTATGTACTAGGGTTACGGGTTATGGGATCCTAATGGTTTCTACTGTGGATCGGTCGGTGAATCCGATCGATCCGGTTGAGCTAGTCTAGATCGGAGCCGATGGATCGACAATCGGACGTATGGAATAGCATTTCGAACTTAAATTGCAATCCGATCTATCTATGCCAGTGGAGTGCTACAGTTCCTACTATACAACACTTCGTAAGGTGCCATGTCTATGCTGGATTAGTGGCTATTCTTGCAAGCAAATTCCATTTGTCAAAGGTGTTCCTCATAATTTCCACCAAAATCTACTAAGCATAAACATAAGAGATCTTATAGTACTTGGTTGACTCTCTCTGTTTGTCCGTCAGTTTGAGAATGGAAGGTTGTGCTCATGGCTAAAGTGGTTCCTACATCTTGGTGTACAGTTTGCCAAAATTGGGAAGTAAACATGCCAACTCGATCTGAATTATAGTTTTGTGGATTCCATGCAGTTTGATGATTTCTCTAATATATAATATTGCCAGTTTCTCCACTGAGTATGTTTACTTTATTAGGATAAAGTGGTTTGACTTTAGTTAATCTATCAACTAAGACCCATATAGAATATGCTCCGAATTTTTCTCTTGGCAATCCCATTACACAATCTATGGAGATGTTTGACCATTTCCATTTTGGAATTTTTAGTGGGTTTAAAAGTCCACCAGGTCATTGGTGCTCTGCTGTGACTAGGCTACAAATGTTGCACTTAACCACAAATTTAGCTATATCTCGTTTGAGTCCAGGCCACCAGAAGACTGTTTTCAGATCATGATATATTTTGTTGCTTCCCGAGTGTACTGTATAACATGAGTTGTGGGCTTCATTTAATATATAATTTCAAATGTAAGAATTATTTGGGACACAAATTCTATTGCCATTGTAAATATGAATTCCTTTTCGTGGCTGCAATTCTATTATACGACCATCTTCTATTTCTAATTTCAGCTTGGGGTATTCCTCGTTGATTTTTTGAGCATCTAATATGCTTTGTATGAAGGTAGGTCCTATAGTATTAATGTAAGGCAATTCATTTAACTGATCCTTAATGATGAGTCTTATATTAAGCTTTTAGAAATTTTCTTCAAACAGCCTTGCTGAGATTAAAGTGTTTAGTATTTCCTTTCTACTTAAAGCATCAACGACAAAGTTAGCTTTGCAAGATGATATTGAATTTCCATGTCATAGTGTGACGACCGGGGATCGAAGTTCGAGAGTCTTTAAAGAACAATTCATCTCAATGTAAATATATACATTTTTATAAACAAAAAGGACATAAAATAATAAAAGTCCAAAGTCCAATTATACATAGAGCCAAAACATATATGAAAATTTATAGTTTATCTTTTACAAAATAAAATATTTACATTCTCCTGCTTCTTTATTTCTTCTCCTTTTAATTGGTAGATCTTCTAGATTTTAATTATCAAAACCTGAAAAAATTTAGTTTACCAGTCAGGTAGGAGTATGCAAATTGTTCTTATAAGAATAAATCTAGCATCCTATAAGAGGCATGAATCAAGTATAAAAATGACTGAAAGTTTGCATAAAAGTAAAGTAATTTTTCCAAATTCAATTTCTGCCCTGCAAGTTAGCTGTGAAAATCAATATATATGAACAGCATGAAATAAATTTTATCAAAAGCATTTGTAACAATAAGTCGAGTCCGTAGACTCCTGAGCCCAAATGGGTAAACCCATAGGCATAACCTGCAGGAAGCTTATCTCGCCACCCGTCGGTAGCTTACTCAAAATAGGAACTGATGGTGTGTCTTTCCTCTGGATTTGCCTACTTCCTACAAGAGGCTAAATCCCTCCATATAACTCTTAAGGGTGCTAGCTGGCCCAATCTGTACAGATTCTCAGTGTTGTGTTCCACCCTCGAAAGACAAACACCACAAAATATATATATATACCATGTTTCATTCTTTTTGTTACATGCTATTTGATATCATTCTTTTGCAGATTAAAAGCGGTAAGTAGTGTAAATAGTACTCAAATGGAAAATGGCTCAAAAATAAGAATACTGAAATAAAACTTGTAAGTAAATTTGCGTACCTGACTGTTTTGATTCAAAGTCAATCAATTTAATTCCTTTGATCTGCCAAAATAACTTAATTCATTAATTTAATATTTTATGTTTGTAATATTAGATTTCCTAAAATGATAATAAAAAATGAATATTTGATTATTTTGAATTATTTTATTAAGCTGTTTAATTATTATGCCTTATAAGGTCAAATTGGGAATTTGACCTTAGAAGGGCATTTTAGTAATTTAACATTTAAAAAAATCTTAAGATTTCTGTTAATTTATTGTAGATTATGTCCTAAGGTTTCTATAAGATCTAAAATTATCAAATTCTGATATGAATTGGCTAAGTTATAGCTAATATAATTTTTAGGTTTAATAATTAAGGTTAAATGTGATTAGTGAGTAATTAGTGAATTTAGTCACAAAATTATCAATTTATATATACATTTAGGTTCTAATTTACTTTATTAGTTATCTAAAACTGAAATTACTTAATTTGGATCATTAGATTTGCTAATATTCACTAATCAAGTTTTTAGAGTAATTAGGGTTAATTAGGAGATCTAACCGTTGGATCCTAAATATTTTTGCAATTTACTGTAAATTAGGTTATTCTGATCCAAATTGATATTTTGATCACCTAATTTGGAGCTAAATTGACTAACTTATGACTATTTGAAGTTTCTAGAGTTAAAGGTTTAATTAGGGTTAGACCCTAATTGTGATTAGTCTAAATTTAATCCAAATAGCAAAATTAATACTACTAAAATATTCCTTATGATTTTCTGAGTATTTTAAGACCCATATTTGATATGTTTAGGATTAATGGATTAAATGTTATGATTAATTGAATATTTGTAATATTTTTAATACCTTAAAATATCATTATGCAAAATATAAGTCCAAATGGAAAATTGACTGTTTCATATTATTCCTCAAATTTTGCTGATTAATTTAATGTATTTAATTGTTATTTTTGAGTGTGTATTTTATGAGTTATTAAAGTTTGAAGTTAGGGCTTTTAATTAATTAATGAAATCATGTATTTATTTAGTATTCCTTTTTATGATTTATTCTCTATTACTTTATTTATCTGAAATACATAATTGTATTATTATATATATTATTACTAATTCTTAAATTATTTATTTTTATTTATGAATATACATATATAAATATATATGTATATATTTGTGTATTAATATTTATTCAAATATCTCATCATACTAATTAGATGTTTAATTAATTATATATTTATTTTGCTGTTTTAGTTAATGAATTTGCATTTGTATGATATCTGCTATTAAAATATTAAAGTGATTATTATATGCAGGTGGGACCCACGCAGCAGCAGATAGAGGAGACAGCCAGCCACGAAAGGACACAGGCATCGACACGTGTCGATGCCTGATTCGTTTAAAGGGACTGCGGGACCCACTCGCAGTCAAAAGACTGACCGCGAGCCATGACAGCAGCCACCATCCTGGATGCTACATGGGGCAATCTAGTGCTAACACGTGGGCGGCAGTGATCTTTAGAGGACCCGGCCCAATGAACCACGGTTCAGGGCTGGACCGGTCTGATCTAAACCGGTCCTAATACTGCGGATCTCCCCTACGGAAGGCGCCACCATGGAAACTAGGGCACACATTTCATCGATGGATATAGCTCCATACCGCATGATTTGCATGCTGAAAAGAAGTACACACTCTCACCAATCTATTGGACTTAGGTTTTCAGCCATAACCTCGTTCTAACACTCGATAATAGGAAGCCCTAGCACCTAGGGTTACGCCAGCGGTGCAGAAATTTGACAATAATCTTGCCTTAAATTTGAACACAGAATTGACACATAATTAATATGAATGCATTGCAATGATATATTGAAGATGATTAAAGAGTCGAAGGAAGTTGCGGTACCTTAAATGGATGGTTTCAAAATTTTAGGGTTCTGCCACCAGTTAATTTGAAGCTCCTTTAATCTATGGAAAATATTTGGGTATGGATAACTCGAGCAATGGAACCTATAAATAATCTAAATGAGCCCAGACGTCGAGTCGATAAGAGGAGATCGATGGCTGGCCTCAAGACCGGGCAACGCGCGTCCCTTAGCGCCATGCGCAAAATGCGCGTGGAAGAAGATATGCTACCGTCTGATTTGATGATCAGACGGTCCTGAGTAATCCATAATACCTAACGGCGCAAGATGGATGGCATTGCTATAGATATATGGCGCCGGTTTAAAAAAAAAACAAAAAAAAAAATTAAATATTAAATTATTATTTAAATATTTTGTATCAATTTTATTAATTAATGTTAAATATCTAAATGCATTCCAAAAATTCTCGATAAATCACCCCTAGCTAATTGAGGGGTTCTGAACGCAACGATGTACTCGGATTTTTGATTCGACGAGTATTTAATTACTCGAATTTTCAGGTATTTAATTAATATTAAAATATTCGATTAAAAATTAACAACTTCCAAATGTGTTCAAAACTTCACCCCTACCTAATTTGGGGGTGGTGAATGCAATGGTGACGTTAGATTTTTAATCTGAGTTCAAAATTATTTGAATATTAATAAACAATTAGAAAATTTTTTTTGGTATTTTACACATAGTCACTAAGTAGTTCCAACCATCTCTTTTGGCGACAGGTTAGTTCCTTCTGCGTGAAGACGTATTTTAAATTTTGATGATCTGTGAAGAACTCACATTTCACTCCATAAAAATAGTGCCACTAGATCTTTAAGGAAAAAATTATTGCGACTAGCTCTAAATCATGAACTGGGTTGTTCTTTTTGTGTGTCTTCAATTATCTTGAAGCGTAAGCAATGACGTCCTTGTCTTGCATGAGGACACACCCAAGCTTTGAATTGCTGTAATTATCTTTAACTAAAGTTAAATGGAATAAATTTCATGTCATGAGGATTAGTATTATAAATGTTATTTGATACCAATTGTCTTTGATAATTACGAAGATGTTTTAGTGTAGGATGCCAAGTGGTTCACTTAGATTCGATGCCTTAAGGTTTATTATTAGAGAGTAGAGCTACATCTAGTATATTATATGTATTGTATTTCTAAAATGGAGTTCAAGGCATTCTCATATAAAGTACATAATCGTCCAACCATTGATATCAAATGAAATCTAGATAATTTGATTTCATGTAATAGATCTATTTCTGCAGCATTGATAATTATGGTACTGTCTATGCTTAGTCCTATCTCATAATGCATATGATTAGGATTAGAAAGTTATTAATACATAATGTAAAGTACAACTCAATGTCCCTAATTTTGTGGAAATCTCTAAGCTATTATTTATTGAATCCACCGCCAATTATATATCAATTATTGCATTAATGAATTTGAAATGTTGTATTGCCGAAACATGCTGAAGTTAAATTGTTCTTGTCATCAATGAATTATGATTTTAAGGTTTTATGAATTACAATTTTTAAATGTAATTATTGATCTTCCTTTTTAGAGCAATGAGGTTTTCTTCACAGTTATTCTAAATCATAAAGTCTCTTTCTTCTATCTGCTTTTTAAAATTGTTCTTAATTGTTTCCCCCTCTTGACTTCCCATTGCTAAGACATTATCTAGCAATACATATTTTCTTTCATCTTTGAATTCATCATATGTGATGGCGCTTACCATTTCTGTTGGGTTTATTTCAGTTAAACTGGGTAGCGCACCATGTTGTATACTAGACAAATGTTGTGAAATCTGGCCTAGTTGAACTTTGATATTCCTAAGGGTGACTTCAATTCTTTGAATGGAGGATTCACAACCATTAAGTGTCTGCTCAGTCCTTTACATGAATTGAGCTATTTCATATTTGAATGAATTGAAAGTTCCCTCGATTCCCACATTCTAAGGGTTGTGAGGTTGAGGTGAGTTGTTATAATTTGGTCCTTGCCTATTGGGTAATTGGTTTCTGTTGTGGTAGTTGTTTTGGGGATTTCCATTACTCCACAAAATTTTTTGGTGATTTCTCTACCCTTAGTTGTTTGTATTGGAGTATGGATTATTTTGAGTATGATTTGAGTTATTATTGCTTCTGAGATGATTAACCTTCTCATGGTTGGAGGGTACAAAAGGATTGACAGAGTTGCAATTCTCACTAGTATGTACTCCCCCACAAAGCTTGCAAATAACTTATTGTATAGCATTTACACTCATATGACATAGTTTCTAGTAACATAGCTATTTCTCATTGAAGCACAGTGATTTGGTTTGGCTCGGCTATATTATTGACATCCTTCCTATTAGAGTTAAGCCCCTCAATCGGGCATTGATAAGCATTGTTAGCTATTTTTTCTAATAGGTCATAGGCCTTCTCTTAGGTATTACTACTCAAGGAACCTTTAGTATCTGCATCAATCAAGGTTCAAGTGGGTGCATTCAGTCCATTATAAAATGTTTGAAGTTGCATCTATTGTGGGAATCCATGATGGGGACAATGCCTTAGGTATTTCTTGAAGTGTTCCCAACTATCGTATAGGGTTTCCCCATCTTATTGAGAGTAATATGTGATCTCAATTCTCAGCTTGACAGTTTTAGCTGGGGAAAATATTTAGCTAGGAATTTCCTAGCTAAATCATCCCATGTTTGTATGGAATTGCCAGGAAGAGAGATATACCAACTTTTAGCTCTGTCTCTCAATGAGAACGGGAATAGCCTTAACCTAATAGCCTAATCAGTGATGCCATCGTACCTAAATGTGTCGCATATCTCGAGGAAGTTTGAGATATGAGAATTGTTGTCCTTAGTTGCATGCCCGCTAAATTGACTATAATAGACCATTTGTAAAGTTGAGGATTTTATTTCAAAATTATTAGCCTCTACATTTGGTTAAACTATTGCATGCATAATTCCCTTAATAGTGGGCAAAGCATAGTCCATCAATACTCTTCCTCTATTCTGCTCATGCACCTCTCCTAAGTGGTCTCCTAAATTATCCATTGATGATGTTATTGACATTGTTCTAAGTTGTTGTCTCCTTTATCTTAACAAGGTTCGTTTGATTTCAGGGTCAAACAAAAAGTTATTAATGTTTCGTCTACAATTTAAAAGCAAAGGATGTATAGAAATAAAATAGTAACTAAGAAAATTAAGAAAGTTAAATTACAGAAAATTTTTTAAATGTATGCACAAAATCTTAAATCACTATTTGATCACGGATTGTCTCTAATACAAATCAAAATAAATCATTCCCCGGCAATGGCGCCAAAACTTGACAGACCTAAATTATGTATGCTTGCATTTGCACACAAGTGTACGTGGTCTGAAGTAATATGGGATGGTGAGATTTTGAGATTTATCACTGTGGCACCCCACCCCGTGGTCTGCAGGATTAAACTTAAAGGGGTGGTGTGCTAATCTGGCAAATCCCTCACTTATTATTGGATTAGGTAAAATATACAATCCACTAATAAAGGAAGGATGTACACAGAATGAATATGAGATTAGTCACTAAATCTAACATATATACAGAGTGCAGAAGAAAAATGAGATAAACATTACATTCATTCGCCATACATCAAGTAAGAATTAGTAATATAGCTCAATAAATAATAATGTGCAAAAAGTAAACACAGTAATAAGTACCTATATTATTATATCATTTAATTAAAGTTTAAAAGACTAAAAATAATAATATCACTCATCCTCACAATGAAGAAAAAAAGCAACTAGAGGTCTTCTACACCAGGTTGCTGCACCTCCTCTAAATAAGGCCCCCCCTCAGGCACTGGCTCCTCAAACTGAACAAGATCTGACATTGTCGGTTTCACAATGCCAGGGCCCCATCCAAGAAAAAGAAAATCTCATTAGACAAAATGATTAAGTACATTTTAGGCAAATAATTTATTAAGCATTTATTAATATCACCATTTTACTCTAAATAAGACCAAACATCCATCTAGCATAGGAGCAAGTAAGTATACAAGATAAATAGGATAAGTTATAAATATAATAGTTATAACTAAGCTTGAATTAAGGTAAAATCACACCTTAGTAAATTAAATAAGGAAGGGCATACATATGTAATACAGTAAGTAAGAGTACTGAAAGAAAATCTAATCCTATACATGCTGATGATCATACGACATATGCTGGTTTAAAATAGAAATCTGAGAGTGGTACATATAATAAGCAGTAAAGTCTAGCATCATATATATATATATATAAGTAAGTAGGTAAAATAGGGAAATACAGCTGACTGAAATAATATGCATCAACAACATAGTAAATAGTAAGCTGAAACTAAAAAAGAACGTATAACTGCCATACCATAAAGAATTATCCAATCTGTCCCAGTATATTCCCATAGCCTTTTTGGGCTAGGGCAGACATAAATTCCCATAGCCTTTCTGGGCTAGGGCAGATATAATAGTAAAGCACAACTGAAGAGGCAAATAATACTATATAAATATCTTTTAGTTATTTACTTTTATTTCTGTGGAAAATATCAGAAACAACTGAGGAGTCAAGCACATCTGCAAGACAAAGCGTGTTCCAAGCTTAATACATATTCCTCAATGAGTAATGTTTAGCATCCTGTTCTCTCCTTAGTCCTGCCCATTGGAGTAAATAAGCACCATAATCCACCATGAACTGAACCCAAATGTAAATATTTTTTCTAATATTCTAAATTTTCATTTTTATGCAATAATGTTTTTCTTATATGACATATTTAAGAAAAAATAAGCACAAAATTCAAGGAATGTATAGCACAAAACCAAGTAGAAAGCAAGGGACTCTACTAAATACAATGATATCATTGGTTGTTTAATTTAAACGTTCAAATTATTCTAAGTTACACAAGTTCAGGATCTCCAATTCCTACTATTGAGTATAACTTAGAAGTATAGCCTTACAAGTTAAAAGGAATAGAATTGATCAAGTTATATTCTAATTTAATCAAGTTTGATTATGAGTTAAGAAATAAATTATAACGTCCTAATTTGATGAATTGAGATGTTCTAACTAAGATTTGATCAAGATCTACTAAACTAGAGATTTTGATTTTAACACTGTGAGATTGGAGTTAAGCATATAACCCAAAAGTACAGTCTAAGGAAACTAGGGTTTCAATCTAAATGTGATCTAATGATTAAGGGAAATCATATTAAGCAAAATTAAACTTAATAAGATGATTCTCCTATCCTAAATTTATAGTTAAAATATAAAATAATAGAAATTAAACTGTAAAATTTAGAAATTAATAAAACTAAGGATTCATTCATTGAATTACCCCATTATTTAATGAATGAAATCTACCTTATGATCTAGCCCTAGTCTTAGGAATAGTCCTAATGTGAAGTGAAAGATCCAAAGGAAATGACTTAGAGAAATTTAAAGAATTTAATTAATATGATAGAATTTCTTTACACTTGCTGGTTTTATTTAATTATGAAAATTAAGGATAGATTTTGGCTAAGTAAAGTATATTAACCTTAGTTATAGATTTTTAAGCCTAAAATTAAGATGTTTTACAAATTATTCAAATTGAGAGATTTATGTTTTAAATTAATCCAAAATCAATTTTATTACTGATTTTAATAATTTAAAAAGTATTTTAAATGTTAAGGATACTTAGCCTAAATTTTGGGCAAAATGACCATTTTGCCCCTCCTTAAGAGTCCAAAAAGCTACTTTTTGATTTATGGCTCTAAATTGGGATTTCTTATTGTCAAATGACTCCTTATTGTCTAACATGAAGATAGACAGTAGGTACAGTAAATTTGGATAAGAAATGGGTCATATAGGTCCAAACTAAGGTTTTTGACCTAAGGGGGTATTTTAGTAAATTACACTTAATCAAATTTAAATTTTTATGCAGTTTACTATTTGTTTCTATTCAAGGATTTCATAGAGTCTAAGAACACTAAATTCTGAGGTCTAATGAATTAGTTATACCCATTTCAATTTCTAAAGGTAAATTAGTAATTTTCTAAGTTTAGATGGATCAAAAAGCTAACTTTTTTATTTGATATTCAAATCTAGCAAACTCAATGGTAATAGCTTTCCTATATCATACTGAGTGCTTTAACTGGAAGTAGACCCAAATTGGACTTCAATTGGTCAAGTTATGACCTAATTAAGGTTAGGTATATTTTAGTCATTTATGATTTTTCTAAGTTTCAAGACCTAAATATTCTCTTAGATTATTGTTGGCACTGAAATTTTAGACTATCTAACATTTTTAAATTTCTGGATTTGGAGTCTAAATGACTAAGATATAGTCAAATGAATTTCTTAGACGCTATGGTGCGCTGTAGCGGATTTTGGCGCTGTAGCACTCTGTAGCTCGCTGTGGCGCGCTGTAGCAAACCCAAATTTGAAACTCAGGTGCTATGGCATGCTATAGCGGACACGAAACTCGGGTGCTGCAGCGCACTGGAGAGTTAGATGGTGATTTTGCCTGTGCAAAAAATATTAATAGGTTAACTTTCGGGCTCAATTACTCTCAACCTATAGCACTTCATGTGCCGTGCCATATACTGTTGGAAAGCTCTTTCCAAGAATTTTCCATTGATACCCAAATCATCACCAAAAGATTTAAGTTTTTAATGAAAATAGTGGGGTTAAATGACTAGGTGTACATAAATTCATATTAGCAGATTTACATATCATTCCCTATTATTTACATATGTTTAATTTATTTATTTATTTATGGGTTCCTACATTTTAAACATAGCTTCATAGATGCACAACTAAGGTAAAACAGAATCTTAAACATACAAATGAGCATAAAAATAAAATAGAATAGCCATTGGATTAACCAATGGAGGGAAATGGGGGTACCCTAGCTTTGACAATGGCAGAATTTCTAAGGGAGGCTTGAGAGCTTGAGAGGTTCTTCCTTTAGCAAATACAACAAGGAGAGGAGAGGAGCTCAACTTGGCAAGGGAGATAATGGAAATGAAGAGCTGAGAGCTAAGGGCTCTCTTAATGGGGAAGATGCCTACCAATGGATGGGATGGCTTGAGTTGACCCATCCCACTTGGTGAGGTAGGAGGGGCTAGCAGGAGATAGAGGGGATATGCTAGACTGAGCACAACAGGGGGGCTGAAGGGTAAGAAGCTCAACCAGGATTGAATGGTTGTGGGTCCCACCAAGCCAATGAAGAAGGAGAAGACAAAAATGGAGTTTAATAAATTAACTTAATTAATCTCAAAAAGCATATTTAAAAAATGATCTCCGAAAAATTCCAAAAATTCACCCCAAGATAATTTGGGGGTGAGGAACAAAATGGCTAAATCAGATTTTGATTTCGACGACAATTTATTTTTCTTATTTTCTAATTAATATTCAAGAAAATTTGACGATTTCTAAAAAATCCTAAAATTTCACCCTTGGCTAATTCAAGGGTGAGGATCGCAATAGCGAAGTTAGATTTTAATTCTGATGAGTATTTAATTTTCTAATTTTTGGGGTATTGAATATTATTAAAATATTTGTCAAAATTTTGACGACTTCCGATTGACTTGAAAACATCACCCCTAGCTAATTTTGGGGCAATGAGCACAATGGCGACGTCTAATTTTTGATTTGAGATCAATTTAGATAGGTCAAATTTTAGGGTTTTTGGATTTTCCAAGAATCAGGATTTGATCTATTTGACTCCTGATTTGGACTAGGTCTTAGTGGATGACTCCTAATGACTTGATTAATACTTAGGATCAAGATTATGATAGAGATTAGTCTTAATTGACAAGGGTAACAACTTGGGTTATTACAGCCTCCCCCACTTTAAAACGATGTCATCCTCGACATCACTCAAGTGGAAAGAAAAAGGCGAGAATAAGAACATGAATTGAATTTGAAAGCTTGGAATGCTAAGAGAGAATACATAGATTCTCGAAGAGTCTATGTTATTTCGTTTGCATATCTGACTCCTTCTCCCAAGTGGCTTCATTGCAAGAATGATTCTTCCACTGAACTTTGATTATTTCAATAGCACAATTTCTAAGCTGCTTGCGATCTCGGGCCAAGATTCGAATTGGTTCCTCAGCATATGACAGATCGGGCATGATCTGAATTTCTAAGAACTTCACTAGGTGAGATGGATCTCTGAGGCACCTTCTTAGAGATGATACATAGAATACATTGTGGACTACTATGAAGTCATCTGAAAGGTTTAGACTGTAGGCAGAAGAACCTATTTTGGCTGCTACCTCGAACGGACCGACATATAATGGGGACTTAGTTTCCCAGCTATGCCAAATCTGAAGACTCCTTTTATTGGACTAATCTTCAAGTAAGCGAAGTCTCCAATTTTAAATTCTAGCGAATGATGGTGAATATCATGGTATTTTCTCTGATGGTCTTGAGCTGCACGAATGTGCTGCTGAATCAACTAAACCTTCTTGTTTGTTTCCTCTACTAGTTCAGATCTAAACAACTACACACTGCCTATTTATGACCATGCCAATGGAGTATTACATTTCCTACCATATAGGGCTTCATAGGAGGGCATTTTTATACTGGCTTGGAAGCTATTATTATAAGCGAACTCCACTAGTAGGAAGTGATCTTCCCAAGATCCAGCAAAATCAAGTATACACAATCTAAGCAGATCTTTAAGAACTTAATTCACTCGCTTTATCTGACCATCCATCTGCAGATGAAAGGTTGTACTCATTGCTAGGGTTGTGCCTAGATCTTGATGCATGACTTGCCAAAATTTAGAAGTGAATCGGCTATCTAAAGTTTGTACGTCTGCACTCACACACAAGTGCACGTGATCTGAAGTAATATTGGGATGATGAGATTCAGAGATTTACTATCCTCTGGGAACGATATTGGTTTTGTTATCAAAGTTTACTAGAATTCACTAACGTTTGAATGACGATTAAGTTTGTTGATTGTTTGGTCCTAATCTTGGAAAATCAGAGTTTCTTTTATCAGAAACCCAATTCTCGGCTCACATACATCAACTTCTCAGCTCAGCAATGTAGCGCCACACCCCATTGCAGCATGTAAAGGAGTTAATAATTGGCGATGGAATGGCGCACTACTCGAGAAGGACTGCTGAACCTCCCCGAATAACTACCGAATAATGAGCTACTTGACTAATCATTAAGATAAGTGTAAAACCTTATCTTAAGTATTATACAATATAATATATACATTGGATTATGACTGGAATATGAGTAATGTGGTGCCCCGCCCTCTAATCTACAAGATTTGGTTAAGGGGAGGTGTGCCACTCTGACAAATCCCTCACTTATCATTAGATTAGGTATAATCCGCAATCCACTAATAAGGGAAGGATATAAGCAAGGAAATAAATCACTAAGTAAATAACATCTTAGAGTGCAGAAGCAAGAAAGATAAAAAAAATATTACACCTAGTTCCACCATAACACAAATAGGACATACAGCTCAACATAAAATAGTGCAGTAAAAGAAAATATATAGAATATCTAAATTATTACATTAATTTTAAATAAACTTAAATGAAAGGAAATCTTGCTCATCCTTACTAAGGAAAAAGAAACTAAATCTCTTCACCTCTTGACTGATGCTCATCCTAAAGTGGCTCTACTACAGGCACTAGATTCTTAAATTCCTCAGGAACTGACATTATCGGTTTCACAATACTAGGGCTCCAACCAAAAAAGAAAAATCTAGTTAGCGTACTATCTAAGTACATTTTAAGCTAATTAAGTTTATGTATTTAATGATATCATGACACTTTAAGCAAATCTAATCAAGTTTACTCATACAAGTTTTTATGAAATAAAATGTGAAAGAAAAGAACTGAAGTAAATCTAGCATCCTAACATGCTCATATACATATGAAAAATCAATATTCTATAGAAACATGGAAAGTAAATAAATATTGTAGAAATAAAAACTAATAGTATAAAAGTACTGCTGAAATACGAAAGGTAAAAGGCTAAAATAAACAATTTCAAATAAAATACTATGTGAAATACTGAAATAATATTGAAGGTAAAGTCCAAAATCAAGTACAAAAGTATCTAGGAGACATTTCCCAGAGCTATAGAAATACAGAAAGGATACTATTAGGAGACATTTCCCAAAGTATAATAAATACATTCTTACATCTATGAGACATTTCCTAGATTATCAGGAATACCAAATAGAAATCGTATGGGGGGCATTCCCCATATTATCAGGCATACATAATATAAGCAATAATATTGTGATGGCATAATAAATGAGATACATCATAAAATGGGGCAAAGTAAATAAAGTTATTCTATATTATCAAGTGTGACAAAGTAAGTAAGGTTATCCTAGCTCATATAATATGGCAAAGTAAGTAATGTTATTCTAAATCATCTAAGGTGACAAAATAAGTAAGATTATCCTAAATCATCTAATGTGACAAAGTAATGTTATCCTAAATCATCTAATGTTATGAAGTATGTAAAGTTTAACATTCATCATTTAATGACACAGTAAGTAAAAGTTCAGCCTTCATCATATAATGGCACATTAAGTAGAATTTAGCATTAAGGAAAGTAAAGTATGCAAATCAGAATATAAACAATACTACACTGACTTTGTGATATCATTTATTTTCTAATTTAATTTGTTCTAACTATCTGAGATTAGACAAGCTCAGAATCTCTAATATCCTACTATCTAGTATGATCTCAGCACTACAGTCCTATAAGGTAAAGTAAATTAAATCAGTGATGCCTACTTAGATTAAATAGATAATCAATCATCCTAATTAATGAATTTAGACAGTCTAAACTAGAAGCTAAAAGAAAACTAACCTCTCTAAAAGGTAAAAACTAGAAACTAATAAAAATTAAGGTTTCACTTATTAGATAACCCATTTACCCAATAAGTGAAGTCTAACCTAATTTTTAATTCTTATCCTTAAGGGAGGAAGATCTTAAGGAACTAAGATGAATACTCAAGCACTAACCTTAACTAATCTTGCTTAAAAGCTTAATTGAAAGATTGAAAGATTTAAGAAAGGCATGATGTGAGTTGAATCTCACATCATGAAGCTTAAGACTTATCTATTTTGCATAAAAGAAAAGATACTATTCATATTGCAATTCTATTACTATTAATATCGGAATTTTATTACTATTTATTTCGTAGTTTACTATTTATTTCACAGTTTACTATTCATTTCGTAGTTTGGCAAAGCTAATTCAATAATATGATACAGTTAACAATAATAATGCTTACCCATAATACACTGTCAACATATTAACAAACTAAGTGACATTTACATTTATAATTATAATGATATTTACTCTAAAGAATAAATATGTGCACAACTAAATGTTTAATCTTTTGTAATAATGATGTGTTATTGAATCAAATTGAAGAATGATATAAATAAATGAAATAGATAGTGAAAGTAAAACATGCTATTTAAGTAGCATAAATGGATAAAGAAAGCATGCATTAAAAATATAACAAAACATTAGTAATTGTGCCATGATCCTAGATAAACTAATGTATCGCATTTCATTTTCTTTGGTACTTCAATATAGAACACATATAAAAACAAGTATATTTTACACATACAACAAAAGTAACAATTACTATAATCATTAGAGATATTAAGTACAATCATATTGATCATATTATTATGACATTCATTAAGATTAAAAAAATAATAATTTATTTACTTGTATTTAATATCAACATCGTTGAAAAATCCTTCCTTGTCGATATCATCAACATATTTACTGTCTTAAATTTTCTACTTTATAAAGTCTTAAATTGGCAACTTAAATGTCTCTCTTCCTTCACAATATTCATGCTTTCTTATAGCACAAAAAAAAAGACGTAGTCACAAAAAAGATTCCATAAGCATCAATCACATGATATTATGCATGGCTTTTGCTTACTACAATGGTTGCCAATTAAAGTGTTCCTAATATTGCACCAGTTGAAGAAAATAGTATTATCCATAACTAATTCTAATAATTAAATGGACATGTTATCAATGCCAACATCAATATCAAAATCATTCTTTCATTATGCTCCAATGGAGCTAAAAAGCTACTTAGCAGTTCCCAATTAAAAAAAAATGAATAATAAGGTTCATTATTATCCTTATAAAAGGAAACTAGCACTTAAAAAAAATAGCGAGAAAAACTTACCTTAAAGAGACTATTGTTTTAAACAAAAAAAATAATAACATAGGTTGTCTAAGAATTTTTTTTAGTTCATCCTTTATGCGAATTATTGATTTACGAGCATCATAAAATTTAAACAGTTTATTAACAAATTGTTATAAATCAACATTATCATCCTTCTTACAAAAATCCCCATAAACATGTTTTTGAGGATAGTAATAAGGAATAAGAAAGAATAATTTTGAGGGGAAAAAATGAGGGCAAGTAACTCGATCAGCAAAAAAAGAAAATTTTGTTTACTTACTTTTTTTTTTCTATATGCATCAAAATTACCATACTTAACGCTCTTGTGGTGAGCTTCCAATTTTATACTTGGTATATTTAACATAAAACTAAAATACATTCATGCCATTAGGAGATAAGAACGTAGGTCTTAAGAGATGATTTCTTAAGAAGGTAATACACTCATTTTTCTTGCATATCACTTGATGTAACACATCACTATTAGATTAAATATAATAATCTAACAATGAGTGTTATGGTAGTATTTAATATTGAGTTAGGAGATTTTAACTCAACATTTAATACTACCTTATTTTATAAGGATCTATGGATGGAAGGAAATTCAATTATTCTAACTCAAATATTCATCATTTATAATATGAAATTTCAAATAATATGAAATAATAGTTTACACACATCACAAATTATTTTTAATTTACAAATGTTCATAAGTAAAGCTGATTCTCACATAAAGAACAAAAGTAAATTATCTTCTCCCAATTATTGCTCAGCTTCCTCTTTAACAGCAGGTCCTGACCCTTGCTCTTGATCTACCGTATTTTTATTTTTTAAATACAGTAGGGTACAGCAAAAAAAAAGAAAAAGTGGTTAGACTTTAAAAGTCTAAGTACATTTTAAAAGTAAGCTAAACATTAATTAAGCGGATATCACATCAGACATTTACAATTTAAAGTATAAGCGGTGCAATAAGCGTGAAAATAGTAAGGGGGGTATGTAAGAAAATTTCATCATAGTGTTAGAGTATTTTTACAAATCCTGCAACAATTAGGTTAGTATAGCATTTGAAGTATTTGCAAAATGAAGAAAAATATGAATATGTTTAATTGATTTTATATGCTAAGTAAGAAAAGAAATTGTATTTTTAAATGAAATCTTACACTGTATAAAGTTTTTGAAAGATTTAGAATGATGTAAATTATTTCAATCTAAAGATTGAATATATCATTCACAATCAATGAGATTGTGAGAAATGCAATCTATAATTTATTTATCTTATAATTTTGTTCTATGGGCGCAGAACAAACGAGGAGTTGAGTACGTTTACTCAACTTATCTATAAGTGGGGTCAAAAATAAACACACATATTCCCTCTCAAAAGAATTATGTGGTCTTCAGATACACCAATAACCTTGCCCAGGCAAATGACAGCTGTACTAAAATCCTCCATATAGACCCCTCTGAAAAGTTTACTAAGAAGTTTATCAAATGCACAAAATCTTAATGTAAGAATCAAGATTTTGGTTCAATGCGTAGCAGCACAAGAAATTTATCAAGGAATTGTAAGCTACGTGATATCCCTTATTTTCTATTTTTAATTATCTATCCTGATGATTGCATATTCACGATGGTTGCCTACACATAGGTCGTCTAATTTGTGATATGGCATTAAAGAAAATAATAAAGAAATATTCAAAGTTTATAGGTTTTGAAGCATCAACCATACACTAAGTATTGAAATTTAATGAATAATGATGATGTGTTATACAAGAAAAGAGTCAGATGTAGTTATATGTTAAGAGAACTAAAGCAACATGGGCCAATATGAAAGATGTTGTAAAATGAAAGGAATTCTCATTTATAGAAATAAAATTCAGCAGTATATTCAATTTGAGAACGTGAAGTAAGAAGACGTGCTATGGATAATTATTATAACATAAATAGACAATTTGTGAACACAAATAGCTTATTATTAGATTATGTTGCTGTAATCATTTGTTCTAATAAAGAGCTTGAGATGGAATTTAATAAAAAGAATTTTAATGCAAACAAGGAAAGGAATTTTCATGTTAGCACATCTCGATAAGGCTATTACATGTGTACAGTCACAAGGTAACATATCAAATGATTTTTCCAATTACTATGAATTGTATGAGAGCTCTAAACTTTTGATCATACATAAAACTTAATATTTTCTTAAAAAATGTCTAACATTTTCCAATTCTAAAAATTTGGGCATGATCTCCTTTGTATTTGCTCAAAATAAGCACTTACAATATCAATATATAAGTCAATCCATTATATGGGATTGACTATTTCTAGTTCTAATAATTTTATGTGAGAAAATCAAATGAAGTAATTAGCTAACCTAAGATTCACATCCTAAATCGAACATCTATGAAAATAATAAGAGATACTGTCATTTTTTTATAATATATATGGGTAGCATCATTTGACTTAATATGCAATAAGTAATGGCATTTGGTTCAGCATTTCTAGGATACCAATATTTAATTCAGTAATTGCAAAATACAGCGTTAAATATAAAGGAAATTTTAGTATTAGTTTAATACCCAAAAATGCAGCAATCAACTTTAATATCTAAAACTATAGCTTAAGCATCATATTATCAATTGTAGAATAAGCATTTAGAAATGAAAAGAGATTTGTTGAACAAATGTTATATTATCTTGAAATACTCAAGTTATTAGATATTGGTAAGAAAATCATTTGCAAACTCTTTAGTCTTACACAACACTTCTCCAAATAAGGAATCCTATAGAGTTTCAAAATTATAGGCCAAACCATATGCATTATTTGTATTTCATACACTAAATGACAACATGTGATTCTAATAAAAAAAATGACAACATTCATTCTTATATAAAAAGATGGCAGTAATTCTATCACATTAGAATAAATGACAACATTTGGATCTCATATAATACGGAAGCATGTAAGTTCATTTAAAAGGTACAGTAGTACTTAATCACATTTGATTAAACAATAAGTTTGATATAAGATTAAGCAAAAATATGCATATATAACATTAAAACTCCTTGACATAAATAAATTTTGAAGTACTGCTACAAATTTATTCAAGAATTTCATCAAAATCCAACAAACATGCACGTACATACTTTTATAAATTAAATGAATTTACTTGATGGAGACAAACCTTGCCAAATGACATAAACCCTTGTACATCATAATTAATGAAAAGAAAAATATGGATTTATGGTATTAAAAGAAACAAGCGAGATGAAAACATTCTTATCAATCATGAGATTTATGTGGATCTCATAGAAAAATAGATAATCATATGAATATGGCATTCATGATTACTACATATTGCAGCATAGGCAGCACGACTACAACATCATAATAGAAGATCATCAATCCAACAAAAATTACCTCCTTAAATTAGGAGATATCATACTGATCTTTAAAGATCGATTTAATGAATGACCAAATAACATCAAACTGAAGTAATTTTCATGTTACACGACTTTTTATCAATGCATATAGATATGCTGAATTATATCATAATTCCTTTCACTAAATCTAAATAACATCTATTAAAAAGAGCAATTATTAGAAAACTGAGGGGTTTGAATCAGAAAAATAAAAATAAAAATAAAATAAAATTAACTTTTCGTAATCGAAAATACCTAATTGTTATGAAAAATAAGATGCATGTGAATCATATTACAAGATTTAATTTAAATGTAAGCTTATAAAATTTGGTAAGTCAAGAGGATTACAAGTTCATTAATTAGTCAAAATAATAGCAAATCAACATCAAGTCTATTCACTTTGTAACTTTCTGGATAAATAATTATTCGTATTCCTCATTCAAATTAGAAACTTTTCAAAGTATCCTATGTAAAAGAGTAAAACTATGATTTGACAATTTTGTTCACAAAAACATGCTGAATGTTTATATATATATATATATATATATATATATATATATCTTTATTCGTATCAATAGTTAGGATAACAAAAAAAAAATGAATTGGTCCTTATGATAAGGATTATAATAATAAGATTTTCAACAAACCAAATACAATAAAGGATAAGAATTAGCAAAATGCTAAGCTCATCATAAGATTATAAATTTGCAGCCGATTACCAAATCGATCTAGTGTCAAAAGATTTATACTAACTGGAGCAGAGCTGTAACTTAATTTAATAACATCTAAAGCTTCTTTGTTCACATTTCTTAAACCCGATCAATACTTAATTATTTCGTGAATAATACTGGATAGGAGAAGTTAAGTGGAGTACCTGCTTGCGTATTGTAAGTCGCCGTTAGGGTTCAGGAAGTCTCTTGCTTGTGCCGATCTCTTAAAAACAACATCAAAAGGTTTGGATAGATAAAGAGATAGATAAAAACATGGGCTTAACTCTTTCCGAAATAAGATTTTTGGCAGTTTGCTTGCGACCCATGATTGGATGAGGTCGCGGTGGTTATCCTGGTCTTTACTTGAACGGGTATTGGCTCAAGTGACGGTGGAAGCCACGCGTCTTTAGTTCTCATCTCGATCGAACGACGTCGATCCCGCGATCCCTGCGCCGCTCGAGGGATAGGGATGGGGAGGGGGTCGGTCGTGTGTAGAGAATTAGGGCAGATTATGAGATAATGGATTTTGATATACAGTATATATATATATATATATATATATATATATATTTATATTTATATTTATATTTATATGTTATTTGATAAATTTAAAATTTTCATTAAATTAAAATTATGTGATTATATTCTAAAAAATTTTGAAAAATGGCTTTTTAGCTAAAATAGGGGTGACGAACTGAAAAATATAGTCAAAATTTTAATTAGAAGTCAACTTAAATATTTCATTTTTTTCATATTTTCAAAAATATAATAAAATAATCGAGAAATTTTGACAATCTCCAAAACTCATCAAAATTTTACCCTTAACTAATTTGGATGTAAGGAACGCGATGACGAAATCTGATTTTTAATCTGAGGTCGAAATAATCTTCTCATTTTCTTGATTTTAAAATTATCCAAAATTAGGGTTTTGTTCGTTTGAATTCCAAATTTGACCAAACTTTGGAACTTGCTTTTAATGACTAATTTAGGCTTGGTAAAATAGATTTGAAGTTAATTAGACTATTAAATGATGATTAACTACCATGGGTTGTTACACTTGAAGTCTTTACAACTTATCATCATAAGGGTTTTTCATGCATATCAACAATCTATAAGAACTTTTCGAAAAAATTTATGCTATCGTGGCAGAGATCTCAACAAGAAAGGTATTAATGTTGTCGCAAAAACAATGGTGCTAATATTCGTTATTGATAACTTTTACGATTCTATCATATTAAGGATTATAAATGATAAATGTTTTCATCAAATTTTTACATTTTTTTTTAAATCCTATATCTATTTAGATGATTTTTTCTTCTTTCCATATGCCTCTCAAGTCATTTTCAATATCTAAAAAAGGTTTAACTATTTTTGTGAAACATTACTTCCTCTGTCCTATGATTCCAATTTTTTTTTAAGGCTTTTAATGCAGCAACTTGAGGCATAGTAAGAGGGCATTTTATTGCAGCATGGTGTACCAATATGACAGATAAGATTTCATTTACATTTTTGAGTGATGGAAGGGATGCTAATGGTTCTTATAAAAAAAATTATAGGATATTGTTTAATGGAAATCTCTATTACGGGTGTACCTTGATGGCGTCGAATGGAAGATCAGCGAGATCCTTGCTTGCTAGTGAAGATTGGCTATCCTTAGTCGTGGAAGGGAAGAGTAGGTGCCTCTTAGCTTCCTGACAAGATGGAGAAGGCAGCAGGAGGAGCCTCTCAGCCTCCTGCCAAGAGGAAGGAGAGGTGGCGCTTCTCGGCCATGGAGGAAATGAAGCCCTCGCCACCAACCGGGAAGGAGGAGAGGCGTGACATGCGTGAGGAAGAAATGAGGCTATCGGCTGAGGTAAGAAGAATATGATTATGAAATAAAAGATATCCCATGGGATATGTTTTTGGAAGCATTTCGCTAGGCATTCATACTAGCATCATCTCAAGCAATCCTGGAAGATGAGCTCCTCCACCTCACTCAAGGCAACAACTCAGTGTTCGAATATGAACAAGAATTCTGGAGGTTATCCCGTTTCATTCCGGATCTAGTTAAAATGGAAGCATCTAAATGCCATCGTTTTCTGAAAGGTCTGAGAGACTCGATAAAAGCTCACCTAGTGTCCCGCCAAATCAAAACTTTGGCAGAATTAATCGATGCTCGCCTCCAGGAAAGTTTTCAAGGTCAGATGGACCGTAAGCACAAGGCTGCATTTGCGCAGCCAAGGAAGGAGCAGTTTGGTCACCGCAAGATGGCTAAAGTTTAAAACATCGAAGATGAACAATCCCAACCCCAGAACCCTGAATGTAAGAAATACTATTCGTATGGGAAATGCTACCACTTTGGTGGTGTGTGTTTTGCATGTGGTTGAAAAGGCCACCATTATTTCGAATATAATTCTAAGACAACAATTGACGAAGTGCTCATCGAACACTCCCGTCATAAACAAGTATCCCGTGCACAACCAAGGAATGACTGAGAACCTGCCCCAGCTGTAATGCCAGCACCCGCTTCAAATGCTAAGGCAACTATACCTGCGCAAAAGCCGGCCTATAATCGTCAAGGCCAGCGCCCCACGATAAACAACCTACAGCCCCTGCGAGGGTGCACATGCTAACACCCGCCTCTGCACCTAAAGACAATGATGTCGTCTCAGGTCTTAAATTAAAGTTTTATTCAGTTATTATTATTTCAGTATTCAGTATTTACTATTTCAGTATTTTCAAAAGTTTGAGTAGTAATTCTTATTCTGTTATTGTAATCATAAGCACCTTATCAATAAATGATAAACTTTGTAATATCCTTTTCGATACTGGAGTGAGTCATTCCTTCTATCAGAACGCTGGGTGAAGGCCTTTAAGCTACCAACATATCGATTAGCAAACTCGTTGAACATCGGGTTACCTTTCGAAGCCTGTATGCAATCTCAGCAATTCTGTAATATAAATATTCCTATCGATGAATAAATATATGTAGCTAAATTAATTATATTGCCAATCACAAACTTTGATATAATCCTAAGCATGAATTGGTTAAGTGAACATGGTGCTTCCTTAAATTGCCAAAAGAAGAAAATCACTTTGGGTAGTGGAAGCCAATCAAAAACCTTCTTTGGAAGATTTAGCACTCAAGCATCGTTGATCAATGCCATGAAAGCAGAAAAGCTAGTCAGGAAAGGGTGTGATGCGTATCTCATAACAATGTTGGGAGAAAAGAAAGAAGTCGTGCCTATTTCTGAGAACCGAATAGTTTGTGAATTTCTCGATGTTTTTCCTGAAGACTTACCTGGTCATCCTCTCATTAGAGAAGTAGAATTTGCTATAGAGTTAATTCCGGGAACCAAACATTATCAAAAGTTCCATATCGTATGGTGCCTAAGGAGTTACAAGAGTTGAATAAGCAACTAGAAGAGCTATTAGAAAAAGGTCTTATTCGGCCGAGTTCATCACCTTGGGGAGCGCCAGTTCTATTTGTGAAAAAGAAAGATGGATCGATGAAAATGTGCATCGATTATAAAGAATTGAACAAAGTAACTATCACAAACAAATATCCATTATCGTGAATCAATGATCTATTTGATCAATTATCGAGAGCTAAGGTATTTTCCAAGATCGATCTGTGATCTGATTACCATCAACCAAGAGTTAAAGATGCAGATATAGAAAAGACAGTATTCAGAACCCGCTATGGACATTACGAATTCTTAGTAATGTCATTTGGATTAACAAATGCGTCGTCCATCTTTATGGACTTAATGCAGCGAGTATTAAAAGCATACTTAAATAAATTCGTCGTCGTCTTCATTAATGATATCCTGATTTATTCAAAGAATAGTGTTGATCATGAGAAGCACTTAAGATTAGTTCTACAAGAACTCCGAAATCATGAGCTTTATGCAAAATATTTCAAGTGCGAGTTTTGGCTTGACTCAGTCACTTTTCTGGGCCACGTCATAGATGTGCAATGAATTAAAGTAGATCAAAATAAAGTTAGCACCATTCAGGATTAATCACAGCCAAAGTTTGTGACTAATATCAGAAGCTTTTTGGGTCTGGCAGGGTATTATAGAAAATTTTTCAAAGGCTTTTCGCAGATAGCTTCTCCTCTCGCAAAGTTGACTCAAAAAGCAGTGCCATTTGTTTGGAGTCCAGAATATGAGAAGGCCTTTCAATTATTAAAAGATGCTCTTTCTTCTGCCACAGTTCTCTCCTTACCTAAGGAAGGTTTGAACTACCAAGTATATACTAATGCATCTGGGATAGGCATGGGTTGTGTGCTGATGTACAAAGGAAAAGTTATTGCCTATGCATCTTGTCAGTTAAAACCACATGAGAAGAATTATCCCGTTCATGATCTCGAATTAGCTGCCGTAGTATTTGCCTTGAAAATTTAGCGTCACTATCTTTATGGCGTCCAATGTTCCATATTTACCGATCATCAAAGCTTAAGATATATTTTCACTCAGCGCGAACTCACTGCCATCAACGAAGATGGCTCGAGTTAATAAGCGATTATGATTTATCGATCCAATATCATTTAGGGAAAGCCAATATTGAAGCCAATGCACTCAGTCGTCATGCTACACTCTCCTCCTTAATAGATTCAAGCCCTTTAAAGGAAGAATTCAGAAGGCTTGATATCAGGCTAGTTCGTAGTGCTATGCTAAGCAAATTAATATCTATGAGTATCGTAGAACCAACGTTTCACCGAGATGGCTCCATCTCCCAAACAAAAGATGAGGACTATCTGAAGTTTAAAAGGGAAATCGAAAGTGGTCATCGATTCGACCTACAGTTGTGAGGAAATGTAATATATTAAGAAGATTACCTGTGGATTCCCAAATCCATGCATCAAGAAACTTTAGTGAAAGGCCACAATTCTGGTTACCAAGTACACCCTGGTAGTACTAAGATGTATCAAGATCTGAAGAAGTCATTCTGGTGGCCTGGAATAAAGAAAAGTGTGGCTGAGTTTGTATCAAAGTGTTATGCCTGTAATTTAGTCAAGACTGAACATCAGAAGCCTGGAGGACTTCTCTATCCTCTAGCAATTCCTGAATATAAGTGGTTTGATATTTCTATGAACTTTGTGATGGGTTTACCCAAATCAAGCTCTGGTGCTGATTCAATTTGGGTCATTGTCGATCGACTTACCAAATCGGCATATTTCATTCCAATGCGTCAAATCGATTCAGTAGAGAAATTGGTGAAGCATACATCAAGTAAATTGTCAGACTTCATGGGATTCTGAGGTCTATTGTGTCTGATCATGATAGTAGATTCACTTCTAAGTTCTGGAAAGCTGTGCATCAAGACTTGGGAACTACCCTAGCCATGAGCACTACTTTTCACCCTCAAATAGATGGTCAAATAGAGCAAGTAAATCAAGTTCTTGAAGATCTTCTTCGTCTCTGTATTTTAGATTTTGGAGATTTCTGGGAAGATCATACTCCTTTAGTTGAATTTGCTTATAACAATAGTTTCCAATCAAGTATCGACATGGCTCCGTATGAAGCCTTGTATGGCAAAAAATGTAGTACACCCTTAGCATGGTCTGAAATAGGTAGTATTCAGCTGTATGGTTCAGATTTAGTTGAAGAAATAAATAAGAAAGTCTAATTAATCCAGCAGAGAATTAAAGCAGCTCAAGATCGCCATAGTAACTATCACGATGCCCATCATCGTTCTTTGGAGTTCAGCATTGGAGATTTTGCATATCTCAAAGTTAGCCCAATGAAAGGTGTATTTCGCTTCGGTGTAGCTAGGGAGCTCAGTCCTCGCTATGTCAGACCATTTGAAGTAATGGAGAAAATTGGTTCTGCAGAGTATAGATTAAAACTTCCTGAAGATTTCTCTGCAGTTCATAATGTGTTCCATATCTCCTCTCTGCGGAGGTGTCTTCGTAGTCCTTCTCATGTAATCCAATTTCTAGCAGTATCGCTTCAACCGGATCTTTCTTATATGGAAGAGCCTATCTGAATCTTAGCTCGTGATCAAAGAAAGCTAAAGAATCATTCCATTCCCATGGTAAAGGTTCAGTGGAGTAATCGCTCTGTTGAAGAAGCTACTTGGGAAAAAGAGGCTGATGTGCGACAGAAATATCCCAGTCTCTTTAATAATCCAGGTACTTTAAGACTCAAAATTTTCGTTCTTAACTTTCTGCTTTTTAAATTTTTCCCTTCTTAGTAATAATGTCGAGGATGACATTATTTTTAAGTGGGGGAGTTTGTAACAACCCAAGATTGTTACCCAGCTTGAATTTAGCCTAATCGTATCGTAATCATCATTCTATTAAGTTCATATAGTACATCAAAACCAAACCCTGAAGGTTTGAAGCAATTTAGAGCTAAATCCAATATCTTGGATTATTTTAATATTTAATTAATTAGAAAATTGAGGTATTTATTTTGACCTTGAAATCGAAATTTGACTCTGTCATTGTGATCGTCACCCCTAAAATAGATATGGGTGATGTTTTGGACGTGTTTGGAAGTCGTCGAATTTTCGTCAATATTTTAATATATTTAAATACCCCAAAAAGTAGCATAATTAAATAATCGTCAGAATCAAATTCTGATTTTGCCGTTGGATTCCTCACCCCCAAATTAGCTAGGGGTGAATTTTTGGGAATTTTTGGAGCACATTTTTTTAATCTGAATTTTTCATAAATCAAAAATTATAAATAATAATTAATTATTTCTTAATTGGCTTTCTCTCTCCTGAATTTTCGGCTAGCCATCCCCATGCAATTCGGCTAGCCATCCCTTCTTTCTCTCTTAGCCATGTCCCATTAATGCTCATTCATGATGGCCCCTACTCCCCCTCACCTAACCTCTCTAGCTATGATGAAGCCTCCCTCTTACTCTCCTCCTTTAAAGAGAGTGCACAGCCATCTTCTCTATTTGCTGAAATTTTCTTTCCACCTCCTCCATTGCTGCACCTTGAAGAAGAAGAAGGAGCTCATCTCTAAGGCTTTGAAGAAAGACAAGGGTTTCTTCTTCCCCAATCTCTTGCAAGGCTAAGGTACCCGTTTGCTCCTCTCCTTTTTGCCTTCTTCATATTGTCATTATGCTTGAATGCACCTTTGGAAGTCCATGAGCAAGTATGAAAGTCATTAAGGCTCCTAAAAGTATCGCAGGAAAATTCTCTATTTTCTTTTATTCTGCATACCTTTGCATTCATTACTATTTTTTTGTATAGCTAGGATGCTCCGTTTATGCCAATTTTGATGTCAATGGAAAGGTATCGGAAAGACCTTTCCATTGATATAAAGGCACCACTCATGGAATACTCTAGATTGGGAGTATTTGAGCTCGAAAATAGGCTTTATAGTTTTCATCCTGGCGAAATCGCCGTCTGGCGCTGCAGCGCCGAATTTGCAAAAAGGCCGCTGCAGCAGTATTTCAGCAGAACATATAAAAGTATTAATAAAACTATTTAAATAGTAAATTTGCAAAATGGACCGCCACAGTGCATCGTAGCGCTGCTGCAGCGGGATTTTGGCAGAATATATAAAAATATTAATTAAATTATTTGAACAGTATTTTGTAAAATAGACCCCTACAGTGCGCCGTAGCGCGCTGCACCGGGCTGCAGTGGAAACTTTTGGAAAAACTTAGTGTAACAACCCAGGTTGTTACCTTAGTCAATTAGGACTAATTTCAGTCTTAATTTTGATCCTAAGTGCTAATTAAGTCAATATGAGTCAACCTCTAAGACCGAGTCCAAATTAAAGGTCAAACGGATCAAATCCCTATTTTGGTAATTTCAAGAATTCTGGAAATTGACCTATTTATTCTCACCTCCAATCGAAAAAAGGACACCGCCATTGCGTTCATTGACCCCAAATTAGCTTGGGGTCAAGTTTTGGTGGCAATTGGAAGTCGTCAAAATTTGACGAATATCTTAATAATATTTAAATATCTGGAAAATGAGAAAATTAAATACTCGTCGGAAGCAAAATCCGACTTCGCCGTTGCGTTCCTCACTCCTCAATTAGCTAGGGGTGATTTTATGAGAATTTTTGGAACACATTAAACAATGTAATTTTAATTGAAGAAAATTAGAATAGAATTTATTTTGTAATTAATATAAATTAGTTCATTTAAAGCTTAAAATGAATTATTCCTTTATTTCCCTCATCTGCCCTAATCACACGGTTCGCCCCTCCTCCATCCCAATCGCACGAAGGACCTCACCTCGAGCCCGTACCCGACGGCCCTCCTTCGCACGAACCCTCGACGCGTGGCTCGCATCGCCCACCACGTGTCGTCTCACCCTCGCAAACTCTGTCTCCGATCTTCTAAAGGAGTCGCAATCCAAGCCGTGAGGATCGCAAGCCTATGTCGTTTTGCAAGAAGCCGCAGCTTGCCGATCCTCCTCCATCCGTCGAGCCTCCACCCCGCCTCCTCCTTCGAAGGGTCCGCTGGTCTCTCCTTCCTCTCTTCGGCGACCCAAAAGAACCGTCGATTCATTTCCTCCTCGTGCGCCGTCAAGGTACCCCTGCACCTTCCTACTCTCAGAACTTCCATTTAATTTTCTTTTGTACTCCTCATCCTTTGCTGAAAAGCTCATCATCCATTGATGTATTTTTTTTTTTTATCAAGATCTTGCTGCGTTTGTTTTAATTCATCTTTCCTTACACTTTGTTTTGTGTCCACCTGATCCATATATGCTACACATCACTATTGTGTTCCTCCTAAATATGTGCCGACTTCGCAAGATTAATGTTAATATTCAGTTAATTGTTGTTGTTTGCCTTAAATTATCATCATTTCAAGGTCGTATAAGATTGTGCGCTCACAAATGTGCTGTCTTGAAATAATATGATTTAGCAAATTCTTTTGCGGTCACTCAGTTGCTAAAATTTGCTGAAAACAGCATGCTTTTTCTTTGGGTATAAAAAAAAGCTGTTAAAATAACATGTTGAGCTCAATTTTCAGTTGTTAATAAGCTCTAAATCTCTCATATATCTCCAAAATTTTGAGTTGTTGATGTTGTGTTTCCTTTCCACATAGCATCCTTTAATTATTTGCCTGTGTGCTTCTTTTGATAGCTTCCATAAGAAAATGTATGGCTACTGTGCAAGGCTCTTGATTATGTTGCTTTGAATGGTTTGCAATTTCATTGAACATCCTATTTAAGTTTTAATTTTGCATAATTAGCGCTTCAATTAAAGAGCGCGCAATGTATGTTAAAGATAGTTATAGCATATGCGAGAATATAAGCACATTGATTATCTTTTTCTCTCCCGTAGTTTAGTTTTGATGATCTTTAAGTATAATATTGCATTTTTCTTTGGAAGTTAGTTTGATTTGAGTAAGAGCGTAGAGTGACAAAAAGAGACAAAGAAGATGCTTAAGTTGTATGGAAATAAAGGATTACAATTGGCACATAGAAGAAGAAGAGTAATGAATTCTAGGTATTAAATTCTCTGCTGGGGAATAAATAAGAAATCTAATAATTTTGATGTTAAGTTATCAAAGTTTATTCAAAGTATGATTGATATCTATAAACCTAATGAATTAAAATTATGATATAATAGTGTTAAAACACAATGATTCTTAATTATCCTTACAGCAATAGAATAAAGAGAGAATCTTTTGAGCTGTATGATATTCTTAATAATATCACTATAATGTTAAGTTATCTCATTTTGTTTTGTTTTGTTTTGTATTGTTAATCAACGCCGCACGTGCCTTCCCCTTTGGGAACCGTAGATATGTGACCAAGCAACCTTGAATTTTGCTAGTTAGTTCATTTATATCCATAAATATACTTGTAGGTCTGGTATTGAGTAGCTTTTAAAAGCCCGACATAATTAATCTGTATTTTTATGTAGTTATGTGGTTTTTTTTTGAAAACTTATTCTATCGCATCAAAGTGATGAATAAAATGAATTATAGCAATTACCAAAATTATGGCTTGTAGATTATATGATAAAATGATAAAAGAAAAAAAAAAGAGCTTAATCTTTTAGATATTTCTTCATTCATGAATCGTTGAGTTAATTTGGTATTGGCTAGTGAATTCACAAAACATACAAGTGATAACCGCAATTTGGCAAATTCAAATAAGTGGCAATAGCTCAGGAAAGATGTAAGGTATTGAGTTCATGGAATGTCAAACACTTTCTTGACGTGCTTTAGAGGACTCGATCGGTTCAAATGGATATAAGAAAATTCATAAGCTATTAACAGAGGAATGGTGAGCAGAATTATAATAACATTCTAAACATCTAATAGAGATAGATAAGGTTTGATATTTATAATGAAATTAGCAGCTTAAACAAAATAAATACATTCACATTGAACAAAAATAATGGTATAAGAATAATTAGGAATTAAAGTATGTTGTCAGCGATAGGCCATTCTCACTGAACGAGTCTCAAAATAATTTAATTAAACTTGTCGGAGCCTAGCAAATGAACTTAAGTTTTACCCATATATTAAACGAATTCTAATTAAAGTAATACGAACATAAGATGGAGTACTTAAGCTTATGGGTGTTATATAAACTGTGTGATCTTTTAAAAGAGGAATAATATCTCATTTATAAAATGTTTTTTTTTAACACACCTTCCAGATTTTCTAAGTATTTATTCTTAAAGTTAGCATTGCATTTGCAAGCAGTGGGAAGAATAAATCATTTGATGGCTAGAGAGCAAGTTGCATTCATCTATGGGAGAAAAATAAGGATAGCTGCTTGGCTGTGCAAAGGATCATCTCAATAATTTAGAATTCTGCCTCAACACAGATCTATGGCAAAGTTGACAATGCACTTGCCTAGGTCTCAAGTATGGCTTCCTTATCAAATGGATTAGAAGAGTGATGCAATGTCATGCAATTTTTATCATTTATATTCAGTTATCGATTTCATAAATAAAAAGTCAGTTTTTGCAAGTGTTTATCACTACAATCAATAAATTTCATTAAATCGGAAAGAAAATAATATTAGAAATGAAACTTTATATATTAAATTACTTTATCATTATTTCAAATGAGTTTTAATTTGGTGTGGCTGCTCGCTCACTCAAAGAAATACATAATCTTGGATGGCATAGCATACGCCCAACTAATAAAAGTTGGAGATTTTTTTTTAAGAGAACTCGCTATAGCGAAACCTTCAACCCAACCGAACCACCCAATGCTCTCGTCCGCAACACCATGAGGTTCAACAATATCCAAATAGATAAATTTTGAATGAGGAAGAAATGATTCAAATAAAATGTTTAACATAACTTATAAATTAGAGTGAGCAGAACAATATAGATTATTAGGTATATTGGTACATAATATAAAGCAAACAAATTTCTTTCCATAAAGTGCAAGAAGCAACTTGAATTGATGTTGATTGAACTGAACATAGGCGATTACTTATTGGCTTTAGTTTTATCTATTAGGTTTTAACTGCATTATTATTACAAGAGACTTCATTTTATCTCTCAAAAATATAACTTATTTTATACACAGAATGGGAGTTTCTTCTGATGATGATATTGAGCAAGTTTAGTGATCATTAATGTGCAATGGATAATTGTGCTGCATGTCGGTGATGCTAATAATATAATGAAACTCTTTTGATGCCCATAACTATACTAAAAATTGAGATAGTATAATAATAAATATATAGTAAACAGTGAGCATAATTAATATAGATCTATATAAAAAGAATACTTTAGACAGTAATATACTCATATATCTGTATCAAAATAGAGATTTGGACAATAAAGATATATGACTACCATATAAACTTACATAATAACTATATTTTATCCTATAATTATATACATATATATGTATATAAATTCACAAACAAGAACTTTAGCCTTAGGATAATGTCGTATATATAAAAAAAAAAAAGAATAACAGAGAACTTTAGATATATAATAGAACTTTAGGCTATATATATCCTTATACAAGGGTAGATTTAGGTGCCATAAATATTATTGAATATATATATATATATACACATATATATATATTTATACAAATAAAATGTATAGAAACTTTAGGAGATTTTTAAGAAGTACCGGCAAGAACGGTTATATGGGAAGTGACTAACTTATTCTCATAAATTAAAATTTATTCCTAATTTTTGATTAATTGTCTATCATAAGGAATAAGTTAGCCAACATTTATGAAAGATTCAAATTTAAATCGGTTAGACAAAAAGAGTGATCGTTAATTTGATTGATAATCCAGCTTAGCTTACTAAATTAATTAGGATAAATTAACCTTAGCACCTACTGGAATACATTGAATAACAAATTAATCACTAATGATTAAATGACTTAAAGCCATATAGATGAATTGATACAAACCGAGTAAATTTTGAAACTATAATAGAACTTAAGGAATTCAGACGGCCATGGTTTGATCAAATCGATTTCCAAATCGGACAATTCAAGATACTAAGTAGGCATTAATAAATTGAAATAATATTTAGGATCTGAACTCTAGAAAAATTAGAAAATGACCAAAATAACCCTAGCCTCATTTTGGTCATAACTTGACCATTTGAAGTCCAAATTGGACGTGCTTACTGTCTATCTTCAAATTAGACGGTAAAGAATCAGTTGGAACTAAGAGGATTCAATTATGACCCATAAGTCAAAAGTTGACTATTTAACCCTTAAAAGTAGGGGTAAAATAGTCATTTTTGCCCTAAAATTGGACTAAGTACTCTTAACATTTAATTAATATTTCAAAACACTACAACTAATGTTATAATGGCATTAGTGATATTTAAGTGAGTGAAATCAACTATTAGGTCAGATCCCAGAATTTCTCTAAGTCTTTAACACTACACCTTAAGAACCCTTCCTAAGACTAGGACTAGATCATAGGGTTGATTTCATTCATTGAAAAAAATGGGGTTTTTCAATGAATGAATCCTTAGCTTTATTAGTTCCTAGAATTTTCAATGTATTTTTGATTATTTTGTCTTTTGACCTTAGATCTAAGATAGGAGATTCATCCTATTAAGTTTGATCATTTAATAGGATTGGCCTTGACTATTAAATCACTATTAGAATGAAACTTAGATCTTAGGTCTTATCCTTTTTAGATTAAGTGATTAAGCCCAATCTTATGGTGTTTAATTCATAATCTATAAGTTATTAGTTTTAGTTAGAACGTCTAAAATTATCAATTAGGTTGTAATATTTTATTATTTAACTTTTATAGTCGACTTTGATTTAGTATATTAGGACCTAGCTAGTCATGATATTTTTGTAACTTGTAAAGACGAATTTCTAAGTTACACTTGAAATGTGGGAAAATGGTGATCATGAACTTGTGTAATTTGGAATAGTTAGAACGAATAATAGAAAATAGATGGTATCACCATATTAGTAGAGTCCCTTGCTTATTTTGATACTTTGTGCTATGCATTTCTTGTATATTTGAGCTTACTTCCTTGGATATTTCATTTAAGATAATTTTGTGCATGAAAATGAAAACTTAGAATAATAGGATAACAGTTGCCTTTGGGTCCGGTTTATGGTAATTATGGTGCACATTTTCCCCGATGGACAGGGGTAAGGTGAGATCAGGATGCCTAACATTCTCATTGAGGAGAGTGTATTAGGCTTGGGACCTGTATAGTCTTGCAGATGTGGTTGACTCCTCAGTTGTCCATAAAAATAAAAGTAAAATAACTAAAATATGTTGCATAAGTATTGTCTGCCTCTTCAGTCATGCAGTATGTTCGGTATATTTGCAGATTGAGATGTATATATATATGTGGGCCAGTTTGGCCAAGTTTTCTGATATGGCAGTCAGTATACAGAGTTTGATGTGCAGTTTTAGTATTTGGCTATATTTTAGCATTATTTATTCAGTCAGCTATTTCCTTGTACAGCTTATATACAGTAGGATGTTAGATTTTGTTGCTATTTATATGTATCACTGCTGAGATTTATTATTATAATTTGCATATTTCATTTGATCACCAGCATGTATTAGGATATAGCATTTTCTTTCAGCATATGTTTAGTTACTTATAGTATATGCTTATTTTGGTTACCTCACTTTTGAGATATGTCTTAGCCTCCTTTGTTTAAGTTATAAATATTATTTATAGCTTTTCCTCTTTCTTATTGTATTGCTAGTCGCTCCCTGATATATTGTTGCTTAGAAAAATTATGTAAAGTGGTGATATTATAAATCATATAAAAATGTATCAGCCTAAAATGTACTTAGACAAATTGTCTAACCAGATTTTCTCTTTTTTGGCTGGGGCCCTACGTTGTGAAACCGACAATGGTAGGCATAGAGCAGATAGGGGATCCAGCACCTGAGGAGGAGCTATTCCTAGAGGAGGAGCAGCAACTCGGACCAGAGCATATCTAGTCCTTAGAGTTATTGTGAGGATGAGTGCCTTTGCATTTACGTTATATTTGAACTTTAATTATTATAATAACACAGGTACCCTTGACTGTGCATTTGGACTTATATGCTTATATTCTGAGTTATATTTTGCACTTACGTTATATTATGATGCTTGAATATCATTTATTGCTTCCGCACTCTGTACGTTTACTTATATAGTGACTGTTAGATTGATTCTGGGTTAATCCTTCCCTAATCAAGTGGATTATGGAGTCTATCCTAATCTAATGGTAAGTGAGGGGTTAGCCAGAGTGACACTCCACCCTTAACCTAATCCTTGGTAGATTAAGGGTGTGGGGCGCCACACATAGGGAAATATGAAAAATAAATTAATTGAGCAGTGATTTTCGTAAGTTGAACCGCTGCCGTGCGCCATAGCGCGCCGCAGCGGGCCGCAGCGCACCCCCAGTGCTAAAAGCGCTACCGCATGCTGCCGCGTGAAAAGTGCTACCGTGCATTACCGACTAAAAGCGCTACAACGTGCTGCCGCATGAAAGGCGCTACCGCGCGAAAAGCGCTCCAGCGCGCTGTAGCGCCCAAACTTGCAAAAATGCCCAGAATTTAGTAATATTGCCCAATTTTGGCTGAAATGGCCAAAATTTCTCTATTTAGGTATTTTAAAGTCTCTATAACCCTAGTGGGACTAAGTTATATCATGAAATTAAAGGCTGCAGCTAAAATTGAATATTGTATAAAATTCTATAATGAAATTAAATTTGAACTTTGTCACTTTGATCAAATGCTCAAAACCTCTCATGTACCTTAAAAGTATTGTGCTAATTGCTAAATAATAGAACTCTTACATGCTTGTGTTAAATAGATATACCTTAACAACTAAATAGCATGAAACCTAAATCTTTTAGATTTGTAATCAAGTGCTAACTTCTTTGATTTGATTTAGAATTTAGTTAGCCTTAATTACTTTTCATTTTATATCAAATTTACATATCTATGCTTTTATAATTTTAAGATGTATATTAGAGAACTTTAACATTTAAATGGAATATCTTGATATGTAAACTAAATTTGAACATAAAAATCTTGATAACTTGAATTAATAGATAATACTTAATCCAAACCTAAAGTGTGACATCAATAATATACTAATAATATATTAATTTGTCATTGAAATTTAAATTAACATTGGTCTTAATGATAGAAAGGTTAGGTGTTAAACCCTAGCTTATTTTGATTAAGATCGAAACCTTAATCACTTAATTAATTAACTTGATTGTAAGATAATTCAATTGATATTATTCCAATAATGCACATAATTTGGTATTGATCTTAAATCATTGAATAAGAAGTGCTATGGTTAATATTGAATATATTTGATTGAACCATCTGAATCCAAACTTTAGATCCTTGATTTTCTCCTATATAAGACTATTAGCATAAAGATGATAATAAAATTATAATAATTTATGAAATGACCTAACTCTAATAATATCCTTGATTTTATCTCATAATTGCAGAATAAAAAAGGATCAAATGAATTTTAATCATCTGATATGACCACTTGAATGTTAACTTAAGAAGTAGATGAGTGAGATCTTAAGGGTCTTGCATTAGGATCATTATGAAAATATTAAAGGCCTTACTTAATAATACATTAAGGTAGGAAGGACTTTTGTAATATATTGAGGTAGGAAACTTAGATGATCCTTTATAATATTAGAAGTTGAGCTGGATACCTTGAGGTATGAATCATCTAAAGTGCTTAAAATGGGACTTATTCCTTGTGGTAGTAACCTATATTGAGTGATCTTTTGATCACATCCTTGGAGCCTTGTATAGGACACACCTATTTAGAATAATGATTAATAGCTTTGATAAATCCTTGTTGCTTAAATAGAATTATCTAAACCCAGATTATTGGTTGGGTATAGTAGGGTATACTCATAGTACTGGATTATTTCAATAGTATTCAGGATTTGTTGATTCACTCCAATGTGGACTTATAACCAGGTGCTATTCTGAGGGATTAGACGAATACAGTCCTGTTAGAGTAAATCTTCTAAGACTAAGAGTGTTACAATTAGTGAATAAGATCCTTAGTTTGAGATATAAACTGCGACCGGGTTCTGCCTCCTATCGTAGTGCGCTTCGATAAGTGCAGTTTAAGCAAACTAAGTATCTCAAATCACTTTGCATAGGACACTAAGTAAGCTTGTGATGAGGACATTTAACGACTTAGCTTGATATGTAAACTGTGACCGGGTTCTGCCTCCTATCGTAGTGCGCTTCAATAAGTGCAATTTAAACAAGCTAAGGGTTAAATCCATCTTTCTTGTAAAAATGCTAAATATGTGTATACAATCATCCTAGCTAATAATTTTTAAGTAAACTCTCAATTTTAACAAATTATCGAGATTAGAATATAGGAGTCAGAATCCTTTTAGCAGGATTCTGCACAATAGAGACTTTGGATTCATTATCAGATTTCAAAGTATTTTTTTCTGGATTTATCTCATAAGCATGAGCATGAGCATCACGCATGATGTGTGAGTATCAGAATAATGTATGAGTATAAGTGATGATTTATGGGTTACGAAATATTGCATACATTAATTGGGGAATTTTAGGATGCACTGGCATCATCAGTAAACAGTATTTCCAACTAGATGTATGTATACATTGGACCGTACTACTTATAGCAGTTCAGTGATATTTTGGTTGCATATCAATAATATACAGTGTTGTGACATATTCAGATGCACAGTTTCAGTGACATACAGCATAATTTTATAGATGATTATTCAGTTCAAATTCAGTACTGTTTTGGTTTATTTTCAGTATTTCAGTTTATAGTTCAGTTTTACCTTACTTTACTACAGTTTTGTACAATTTTATACAGTTATATTCTTTCAGTTACCTTTATAATATTTCTGCATATTTAATCATATTATGTAAATATTAAATGAATAATTAGAACTGTTTAGATTAGTTTGATGTGTTAGACTTATTATCTAATATGAGTTACTTTTAGGATTTGACAATTTGCTAGATCCTGAGCAATATATTGAGCCAGGTCAGGAGGACACCCAAAAGATTCAGGAGGAGCTCGTGTAGCATTAGCGGACTCTTCTACAGTTTTACTTTTTTTTTCTGCTTAGTATTTTCAGTTCAATACTTAGCTATATGCCTGTTATTCAGTAAATATTTGTAATAATTTTGGATGTATTTTTTTTTCTTTTCTGAGATGAATATTTTTATACAGTTTTTGTGATGAATATTTCTAGATGTTTGCTTTAAACTTCCGTACTCTATTATATACTACTTATACTTAGTATTGTGATGTGATCAGTATACTAGAAATACTGATATCTTATACATAGATTGAATTTATATTGTATTCTAAATCCAATGTATGTATTTGCCTAATATTTAGGATAAGGATACTACTCTTATCTTAAGTATTAGCTCTTAACCCTCATTGAGGTTGAGTTAGCAGCCCTCCAGTAGGGCTTAGTTCTCAGCTATTTCTGGGAGACGGGTTATTCCTCCCCGAGTGGCGCACCGCTCCGCCGCCGATATAACTATACTTATCTTTTGCGTGCGACGACGGGGAGGGGCGCTACACTAGGAGATATTAGAAACTTGAAATTCTAAATTTAGATAATTAAGGAGCTCAATTTTCACTAATCTATTTTTAGAGTAATTAAGATAAATTAAGAAAGATAATTACAGAAACTCAAATTTTTTTGTAGATTAATATTCTACACATTCTTCTGATCAAAATAATATATTGGATCATATGATTTGGAGCTAAATTAACTAAGTTATAAATTTATCAAATTTTAGGATTAAAGAGGTTAATTAGTTTAAATGATAATTATAGAATTAATCTCCAAACAGAAAAACTAATTGCATAATATTTGGAATTGTAATTACAAAATTATGAAGTTTGAAGATTTAAAATGGATTGAATAAGCAAAAATTTAAGGAAATAAGAAAAATAAAATTTTTTGAAATAATTTCTGTAGTCATATGAATATTAAAAAAAAACTAAAATTTTAACATCAAATTTCTCCCTACACAGACCTCCTCATAAGGTGTGTCATATATCAGTGGAAAGCTCTCATCAAGATCTTTTTATTGATACCAAATACGCCTCCTAATTTTACAGATAACTTAATAAATTATAAGCCCTAATTCAATCTTAAAGGAAAAAATAAAGGTACTTTTAAGGTTCAGTTTAAAGTTTTGAGGAGGAAGATGTAGAGATTGTTCTGCTCTAGATTAGGTCCAAATGATGCAATGAAGTTTAAGATTCAAAAGTAAATTAAAATTATGAGTTTTTAGAGGCTTAGGCGGTGGCTTTGCCAATAGCACGCGGCCTCCTGCCACATGCCCCAGCAGAAAGAAAGAAAAAAAATTAAAATTAATTATTAAATATATTTTAATTATTCAAAATTAAATAATTAATTAAGCTCCAAAAAATCTCAAAAATTCGCCCCTAACTAATTTGGGGGTGATGAATACAATGGTGAAGACAGATTTTGATTTCGACAATAATTTAGTTTTCTTATTTTTCTAATTATTTAAATATATTAAAATATTTGAGAAAATTCAATGACTTCCAAAAATTCTCAAAATTTCACTCTTAGCTAATTCAGGGATGAGGAACGCAATGGTGAAATCAAATTTTTGATCAGAAGTCAATTTAACTATCTCATTTTCAGGATATTTAAATATCTTAAATATATTAAAATATTCGCTAAAAATCCAACGACTTCCAAATGCTTCCAAAACATCACTCGTAATTAATTTGGGGGTGATAAACGTAATGACAAAGTTGGATTTTTTATTTATGATAAATTTGAATAGGTCAAATTTTAAGGTTCTTGAAGTTTCTAAAATTAGGATTTAATCTATTTAACACCTGATTGGGACTAGGTCTTTGTGGTAAGATCCTAATGATTTAATTAAGGTGATGGAAATCAAAATAAGAATTTGGTTTAGTCATAATTGATCTAGGTAATAATCTGAGTATAATATTGAAGTTGATTATAAGTAGAACAATCAACTTAGATTTGAAAGCTTGATCATCTAATAGGATTTTGATATCACATAATTTGTGGGCACTGAGGGGCTCCAAAAAGAAGTATAATTGTAATAACCCTAGATTGTTACCCTATTAATCTCTAACATAATTGAGCATTAATTTTGATCCCATTATTTTTAAAACATCAAATTAAGTTAATCCTAAAAATTTTAAGTCAATTGGACTTCTCTAAGTCAAGATGACATTTTGATCAGTCTAAATACTCTAGATTAGACCCTAAATATTTTAACCTCTAAATTAAAATACGATTACATTTTTGAATTCCTCACCCCCAAATTAGCTATGGATGAAAGTTTGGTAAAAGTTGGATTTCATTTAGGCCCTAATTGAAATTAAATTAAATTGGTCTAATTGCATTTTAGGGCTCCCAACAATCCAAGTTTGCAAATCTACCCTCAACTAATTTACCCGTTGGGATTCGCTGTGTGGACCGCGGGCGATCCGCTGTGGAGCCCGGGACGCGCGACAGCGGAAACCCATTTCATCCCGCCGTTCCTCCAATGGATCATACGGCTGAGATCTAAGATCCGCAGAACTGCGGATCTGCCATTAGATCCGCTCGACCGATCCTACAGCCCGGATCATTTCTGCAATTGGCCATTAGGATCCGAGCGATCCGAGCCGTTCCGCCATCTGATCGATCGATCAGACGACATCCGAATGTTCTGCAACTGTGGAACTTCATCCCCACTCGCTTGCGCGCTCGACCAAAGATCCTCCCCATACTACCAGTTGCCTGGCTTGTTCCCCACTTGCGCCTCCAGCTCAGCAAACTGTTGGGGATCCTCTCGTTATGACTAGGTGCTTCGATCAAGCCTCGTGGTCCGGCCGAGCTTGAATTGGAAATTCGAGAGCTCGGCCATGACTCGGTCGTTCGAGCCTCCCCAGCCCAAGCCAAACCCTTTGGAAGCTTCCCTGAACTTGTATGAGGCAATAAATAACCCAGCAATCCTCCCTCTTCCCCTTTGCTGCTCAATTGTACTCAACTCCCCACTGTCTTCTCTTTGCCATTGTCGTCGGTCCAAGCTTGTGTAGGCGATCCCAGGAGCCCTCGAATAGCTGATAGTAGGCTCTCCTAGTGTTCTGGATCCTTTGCATCGTCTAGAAGCGCAGCTAGAGCTAGCCCTGCCCTCTGTTAGGTGTCCTGAGCCCAACCATGAAACTAGGTACCCCCACTTGCTCAATTTGAACCAATTGGGCTCAAACTCCCCTATATTTGATTCGTAGTTGCATATATTATTGAAGCCTCGGGACTGAGTAAGGTCCTAATGTTCTAGCCCACACCAGGTCCTCAGACCAGAGGGCTTTGATCCGTCTCACCTCCCTGATGGTGTAGGGATCGAGCCCTGGGTCTGGCATGGCCTCTGTGGGGAGAATCGTCTCCCTATAGTAGCTCCATTAAGGGAGCAGGGAGCCCTTGGGTGAGTAAGGTTCGACTGATCCGGACCAACTCACAAGAGGCTTCGAGTGCCAATCGGTGCGTCATGGCTCGGGGATTGATTTACGATTGACCCGAGGCCAGGGTGTGCGCTCTAGGTAGAGAATTTCACCGTCTAGGGTTTCTCAGATCGGTCTCTGCCGAGAGGGGTTGAGGCGCGGACGACGGCACTGTGCGGGTCTGGTCAGCCCGTGACCCGTGTTGTGCGACAATGCCGAGTTCCCCGGGCCCCGGTCGACCCGCACGGTTTGGTTAATGGGCCGAGCCCATTTTAATTAAATCTGATTAATTTGATTTATTTTCCTTAAGGAAAATAATCTAATTAATCCAATCATAGAAAAATTTAATTGGAAAAATGCAATTTAAATTAATGTGATAACTTTTGATCCACTGATTCAAACCCAATGATATTATATATCAAATTAATTAGAAAATCATCAGGGATCTGAATATAAGATAATATTTAACTTTTAATGGTTGAATTTTCTACTTTAGCCTAATTATTAGAGATCTTAATTAGGGTTGATTAACAAATATACTTAGCCAAATTGCATAATTAGGGTGTCATTAGTTTCCTTATGATCAGTAGAATGCATGTGTTAAGTAGTTCAATTTTCTGATCTCTGTATTTTAGTTTATGCCCTAATCTTATAAAACTATGACTAGTAAAAATTAGGGTTTCTAGTCATTGGATCTTAGCAAACTTAGTCTCTGATTACTTGCATGTTTGTATAAAATTTATTTGCCAAATTAGATTTATAATTAGGTGCTAACCCTTTAGTATTAATTTAGGATTTGATTAGCACTAATTACTTTTTATTTTTCTGAACTTTACTGTTAATATGCTTCATAATAATGAGGTAGATGTATTTAAATCATGTATGCCAATTTATGATGGATAAATTCAACAAACTTAAATTGAGAACTTAATTATCTTAATTAATCTTAAGAAGTTTTAGGACCTTGATCAAGCTATTAAGACTTGATCTAAGTTTGAGATTGCCACAAATAATACATCATAAACCCACTAATTTGCCAATTGAGCTATAAATAAACCATTGATCTTAATTAGATAAGAGTGGGAGTTAAACTCTAATATACTTGATTAAGATCCAAATCCTTAAACCCTTAATCAATTGACTTAATTACAAGATAATGTAATTGACATTATTCCAGTAATGCATCTGATTTGGTATTAATCTTAAATCATTGAATTTGAAATGTTAAGGATAATAATAAATCTATGTGATTGAATAATCTAAATCTAAGCTTTGGATCCTTAATTTTTTCCTATATAAGATTATTAGCATATGATTATTAATAAAATTATATGGATTTAATAACTGATCTAACTCTAATAATATCTTTGATTTATTCCCATGATTTTAGAATAGATTGTGATCAGATGATCTAATTATCTGATCTGATCACTCTAAACCTAATTAATAAACAAAACCTAGAATGTTAGCATTAAAATGGAATGTGTGAGATCTCAAGTATCTCACTATAAGCTCATGTCTGAAATATTTTAAAAGACCTTAATTAATGATCTAGTGAGGTATGAAGGATGTTTGTAATTTGTTGAGGTAGAATCTTAGATGATCCTTTTTACCTTCGAAGTTGATCTTAATACTTTGTGGTAGGACTCACATAAGATACTTAGAGTGAACCCTTTTCCTTGTGGTAGAATCTATTTTGAGTAGTCTTTTGATCATATTCTTAGAGCCTTGTATAAGGACTCATATATTTAGAGTATGGATTGATAGCCTTGATAAATCCTTTTTGAATAAATAGAATTGCTGAACCTGATTATTGGATGGTATAGTAGGGTATATCCATAGTACTAGGTTATTCCAGTAGTATTCAGGATAGGTTTATTTATCTCAGTATAGATTATGTCTATGTTCTATCCTACGAGTTTAGTTGGACATAGTGTAGCGCCCCGCCCCGTCGCCTCGCGCAAAAGATAAGTATAGTCATATCAGTGGCGGAGCGGTGCGCCACTCAGGGAGGAATAACCTGTCTCCCCAAATAGCTGAAAACACCAAACCAGTCAGAAAGGCTGCTAACTCAACCTCAAGGAGGGTTGAGAGCTAATACTTAAGATAAGAGTAGTATCCTTATCCTAAGCATTAGATAAATACATATATTGGATTTAGAATATAATAGGAATCCAATATATATATATATATAAGACGTCAGCATTTCCAGTATACTGATCACATCACAATACTAAGTATAAGTAGTATATAACAGAGTGTGGAAGCTTAAAGAAACATCCAGAAACATTCATCACAGAAGCTATATAAAAATATTCATCTCAAAAAAGAAAAAAAAATACATCCAGAATTATTACATACAGTTTATTGAAACATACATAAAAACTAAACACTAAACTGAAATGAACTAAGAAAACTGAAGAAGAGTCCACTAATGCTCTGCTAGCTCCTCCTGAATCTCCTGGGTGTCCTCCTAACCTGGCTCAATATACTGCTCAGGATCTAGCAAATTACTGGATCCCAAAAGTACCTCATGTTAGATAATAAGTCTAACACATTGAAACTAATCTGACAATTCAAGTTATTAATTTTACATTTACGTAATACAAGTAAATCTATAGAAAAACTGAGGTAACTGAAAGTACAAATCTATCTAAAATTGTGCAAGACTGAAACGATGTAAAGTAAAACTGAACTGTAACTGAATACTAAAAATAAATCAAAATAGTACTGAATCTGGAATTGAATAATCATATGTACAACTATGCTGTATGTCACTGAAATTGTGCACTTGAATATACCACAACACTACATACTACTGATATGCCACTGAAATATCACTGAACTATTATGAGTAGTACGGTCCAATATACATACATCCAATTGGGAATACTGCTTTCTGATGATACCGATGCATCCTGAAATTCCTCAGTCAATGTATGCAATATTTCATAACTGATAAATCATCACTGATACTTATACAGCATTCTAATACTCACACATCATTCTGATACTCACACATCATGCTTATGCTCATGCTCATACTTCTAAACTACATGAGATAAATCCAGAAAATGCTTTAAATTTTGATAATGAATCCAAAGTCTCCATTGTGCAGAATCCTGCTAAAAGGATTCTGACTCCTAAATTCTAATCTCGATAATTGGTTAAAGTTGAGAGTTTACTTAAAAATTATTAGTTGGGGAGATTGTATACACATATTTAGCAAGTTTGCAAGAAAGGTAGATTTAACCATTAGCTTATTTAAACTGCACTTATTGAAGCGCACTACGATAGGAGGTAGAACCCAATCACAATTTACATCTCCAGCTAAGCCGTTAAATGCCCTAATTACAAGCATACTTAGTGGTCTATGCAAAGTGATTTAGGATACTTAGTTTGCTTAAACTGCACTTATCGAAGTGCACTACGATAGGAGGCAGAACCTGGTCACTGTTTACATCTCAAACTAATGATCTTGTTCACTAATTGTAACACTCTTAGTCTTAGAAGATTTACTCTAATATGACAGTATTTGGCTAATCCCTCAGGATAGCACCTAGTCATAAGTCCACATTGGAGTGAATCAACCAATTCTGAATATTACTAAAATAATCCAATACTATGGGTATACCCTACTATACCCAACCAATAATCTGGGTTCAGAAGATTCTATTTAATCAACAAGGATTCATCAAAACTATTAATCCTTACTCTAAATGGGTGAGTCCTACACAAGGCTCCAAGGATGTGATTAAAGGGTCACTCAATATTGATTTTTACTGCAAGGAGTAAGTTCCATTCTAACTACTTTAGGTGATTCCTACCACAAGATATCAAATTCAGCTTACAAAATTATGAAGGATCATCTAAGATTCCTACCTCAATAAGTTTCAAAAAAAAGTCCTTCCTACCTTAATATGTCAATAATTAGAGTCCTTAAACATTTTAATAACGATCCTATAGTAAGACCCTTATGATCTCACTTTTCTACTTCTTAAGTTAACATTCAAGGTTTACTTATTAGTTTTGGATTGAAGTGATTAGATCAGATGATTAAAATTCAATTAATCATTTTTTATTCTACAATTATGGGATAAAATCAAGGATATTATTAGAATTATGTCATTTCATCAATTATTATAATTTTATTATTCACTTATGCTAATAGTCTTATATAAGAAAAATTAATAATCTAAAGTTTGGATTCAGATGGTTCAATCACACATATTCAATATTGACCATAACACTTCTAATTCAATGATTTAAAATTGATATCAAATCATATGCATTATTGGAATAATATTAATTGAGTTATCTTACAATCAAGTTGATTAATTAAGTGATTAAGATTTAGATCTTAATTAAGACAAGTTAGGGCTTAACCCCTAGCCTTTCTATCATTAAGACGAATGGTTAATTTAAAGGTCAATGACCAATCAATATATTATTAGTATATTATTGATGTCAAACTTTATGTTTAGATTAAGTATCATATACTTAATCAAGTTATCAAGATTCTTATGTTCAAGTTGAGTTAAACGTCAATTTCACACAATTAGGTGTTCCAAGTAAATGTTAAGGTTCTCATACATCCTAAAATCATAAAAGCATAAAATAGAAGGTAATTAAGGCTAATCAAATTCTAAAATCAAACTAAAGAGATTAGCACTTAATCACAATTCCAAAATACTTAAGTTTCATGACATTTGGTTATTAAACTATACTTAATTAATACAAGCAATTATGATTCTAATACTTATTCTTTGGCATAACACATATTTAAGATCCATAGTAGATATGAAGGCTAATTTAAAAGTGACAAGTTTCAAATTTAACTCTCATACAAAATTTTATGCAATATTCAATTTTAGCTAACATAGGTTCAAATTTGATATAACTTAGCCCCATTATGGTCCTAGGGACCTTAAAATATCAAACAGTGAAGTTTTGGCCATTTCAGCCAAAACTGGACAGTTTTTAAAATAATTCTAGGAATTTTGCAAGTTTGGGCGCTGCAGCGCGCTGGAGCGCTTTTCACGCGGCAGCTCGCTGCAGCGCCATTCGCGCGGCAGCGCGTGGCAGTGCTTTTCGCGCAGCAACGTGCTGTAGCACTTTTAGCACTGGTAGTTTAACTTACGAAAATCACTGTTCAATTAATTTATTTTTCATATTTCCCTAAGTTTTTCCAAAAGTTTACGCTGCAGCCCGCTACCGCGCGCTGTAGCCCGCTACGACGCGCTGTAGCGGTCCATTTTGCAAAATACTGTTTCAAATGGTTTAATTAATGCTTTTAAATATTCTGCCTAATCCTGTTGTAGCCCGAGGTAGCGGCCTACTTTGCAATCTCGGGCGCTGCAGCGCCAGACGACATTTTTCGCCTGGATGAAAACTCTAAGGCCTATTTTCGAGCTCAAATGCTCTCAATCCAGAGAGTTTCATAAGCGGTGCCATATATCAATGGAAAGGTATTTCTGATACCTTTCCATTAACACTAAAATCAGTACAAACGGAGAATTTTAACTATACAAAAAATGTGGATGAATGACAGAGTATGCAGAATAAATGAAAACAGAGCATACATTTTTAAAGGAAATAAGCTGCATCAATGAGCCTTAATGGCTTCCATACATGTTTATGGACTCCTAAAGATACTTTCAAGCAATGTAACAACATGAGAATGATAAGGAGATGAGTAAAGGGGTACCTTTTTATCCTTGGAAGGAGAGGAAGAAGAGGACCTTTGTTTTTTTCAAGACCTTGGGGAGGAGCCTTCTTCTTCAGCACAAAGACTTAGCAATGAAGGGGGGGGAGATGAGAAAATTTCAACAAAGAGAAGAAGATGGGCTGAGCTCTCCTTTTAAAGGAGGAGAGGGAGAGTAGGGAGTCATCATAAGCTAGGGGCTAGGATGTGAAGAGAGATCCTACTTGCTTAGGGAGGGCATGGCTAAGAGGAGAGGGGAGGGATGGCCTCAAGTGACTTGCATGGGGGAAAAATGGCCAGCAAAAAATTAAGGGAGGAAAGGGGGATTAAATGCAAATTAAGAAATAATTAATTATTATTCATAATTTTTAATTTATTAAAAATTCGGATTAATTAAATGTGCTCCGAAAAATCCCAAAAATTCACCCCTAGCTAATTTGGGGGTGAGGAATTCAACGGCGAAGTTGGATTTTGATTCCGATGATTATTTAATTATACTAATTTTCGGAGTATTTAATTATATTAAAATATTCGCAAAAATCCGATGACTTCCAAGTGCGTCCAAAATATCACCCCTAGCTAATTTGGGGGTGACGATCGCAACGGTGAAGTTAGATTTTAATTTTGAAGTCAAAATAAATACCTCAATTTTCTAATTAATTAAATATTAAAATATTCTAAAATATTGTATTTAGCTCTAAATTGCTCCAAACCTTCATGGTTTGGTTCTAAAAGCTAGATAAAATTAACATAATAATAATTAAGATATGATTAGGCTCAAATTAAGCTGGGTAACAACCTTAGGTTGTTACAATAGTCTCACTTAGACTAAATCATTCAATTCTAAGAGTGTTACGATTAAGGAATTTATATCATTAGCTTGTTTGAATAAAAGTCACCATCTGGTGATGCCTCCTATCGAAAATTGCTTTCATAGGTGTGCTTCAAGTAAACTATGTGATCCTAATCACCCTCTTTAGAATACTAAGTGTGATTGTTATTTGGGCATTTTAATAACTTAGCTTGAGATATAAATTGTCATCAGGTGATGCCTCCTATCGAAGATCACTTCGTTAGGGTGGCTTAATCAAATTAAGAGGTAAAGACTACCTTTCTTGGGAACATGTTGTATATGTGTATATCACCTCCCCATCCAATGATTTATAACTAAAATCTCAACTTTAACTAATTATTATTCTAGAAATTAGGAGCCAGAATCTTTTTAGCAAAATTCTGCATAATGGAGATTTTGAATTTATTATCGGTATTCAAAACATTTATGGATTTCTGAATTTTATCTCATGTAGTGTAAAAGCATGAATATGAGCATGAGCATAAGCATGATGTATGATTTCAGTGGTGATGTATGAGTTTCAGTGATGACTTATGGGTTACAGAATGTTACATACATTGATTGAGAAATTTCATGTTGCATCGGCATTGCAGTAAACTGTATTTCTAACTGGATGTGTATATACATTGGACCGTATGACTCATAGCCATTCAGTGAAAGTTCTGTTACATATCTGTGGCATACCATGTTGTGGCATATTTGGATGCATTATCCCAATTACATATAGTGCTGCATTGGACATTTTTCACAGTGGTTTTAGAACATTTGTTATTTTCACTTAATTTCAATATTTGGATTTTAGTGCCTTTACAGCTTTTCTACAGTTTTGTTTACTTTACTGTCTACTTGTATTTACTTTAGTACTGCTTAATTTAGTTGCAATGTATTGGACTTCTTATCTAACACGGGGTACTTTTGGAATACTGCAATTTACTAGATCCTGAGCAACTTGTTGAGACAGGGCAGGAGGACTTGCAAGAGATCCAGGAGATGTATGTGGAGCCTTAGTGGATCCATCTTCTACCTTTTACTTTATTGTTTTTGCTTTTAGTACTTTGGATGAACTTTACTTTTGTATCATTTCTAAAATAGTTTGTAATAATTCTGGATATATTTTTATTTTTCTTTTTTGAGATAAATGCTTACTTTTACTCTGTGATGAATGTATCTGGATGTTTTGCTTTAACTTTCGCACTCTATTATTTTACTATTATACTTTGTATGGTGACGTGATCAGCATACTGGAAATGCTGATATTTTGAGAATGTATATTGGATTCCCACTTACCCCTTTTTTATACTAATGTACGTATTAGTCCAGTACTTAAGATAAGTATTATACCCTTATCTTAAGTATGAACTCTCGATCCTACTCTTGGGTTCAAGTCAGCAGTCTTCAGTGTGGCTCAGTTTATACCTATAATCGGGAAGATGGGTGATGCCTTCCCGAGTGGTGCACCGCTCTGCCACTGATCTGATTATACTTATTTATTGCGCGCGGCAATGGGGCGGGGCGCCACATTTGGTTTCAGAGAAGTATCATAAAGTGTCAAAAAAGGAGCTTGTCCTATCTACTTTATGATTTGTTCTCTATATCAGGTCAAGATCACAAGTTACTAAGTGTAATGAAAAGCAAACATCCAAAAGTTCATCAAGTTATCTCTGAAATAAAAGGTTTGACTATATCTAGAATGAGGATATCCTAGGAATTTAATGCACATAATAATGTCATTGAAACTACGAACTATTAAATATAAGTGCCATGGGACATCTCAGAACTTGAACAAATTTTAAAGGAGTAAAATATACAAATTAAGTAATTATAACTGAAAGAAGTGGAAAACCATAACTAATAACTGAATGAAATTTTAGAGATGGAATATCAGCAGTTCAATTTCTTGTACTACCTTAGATCCTTCAATGAGTATTGGGCGGATGATTTCTAAGATGGCAAAATCTATGAAAGGGTCGTGGAAGGAGTATCTCCTCGTGGAGTAGAAGTGCTGGATAATATCTTAGTTTGCCCAACCTTCAGAGGAACTAGCCTCCCTGTACTTGCTAGAGAGTGGTTGGACCATGTGACCACTGCTTTTTGAGAGATAGCTTGTCCTGATGACTACCATCTCCAGATCCTGGGATTTTTGCTTGGAGGTTTTGCCAAAAGATGGTGGTTCTGGGCAGATATAAGATTAGCTAGGAAACAGCGAGTAGCGATATTCGATGATTTTTGTGCTGCTTTCTGGGTAGAGTATTGTAACTATGATCTTAGAGATCTTACTATGTCATTTTCTTTCATCTCAGTTATATGTTTCGTAGATCCATGTATCTTCTCCTTTGAGAAAGAAATGAATAAAATTATAATAGAATTTTATTTTTGTTGAATTCATACTTGCATTTACAGTCGTGAATCCCGATTCTCCATCTGCTCCTACTCTGATCAAGAATGCGGTCTTGTCATCTGGCAAACCTGAAGAATCAAACCCAATGGCTAGTCTGATGAAAGCCTTAATAAAGAGCAATGCACAGCAAGTGCAAGAAACACGTGCTCTGATTCTCTCAGTTATACAACAATCTGCACCCTCATCAGGATTCCCATCACCCTCACACTTTAACAGTGATGGGATCATGCATAGTTTTCTTCGCCTTAGAACTCCCACATTCAATGGAGTGTTGAATCCAATAGACACCATAAATTGGCTCAAGATGGTCGAGAAGAACCTGGCTAGTATTAAGTGCCCTAATTCTGAAGCCATTCGTTTAGTAACTCATATGTTCCAAGAAGAAGCCAAATATTTGTGGGAGAATGAGCGGAACAACAAATTTGCTGATTATGAAATAGAAGATATCCCCTGGGATATATTTTTGGAATCATTCTGCGAAGCGTTCACACCAGCATCGTCTGAAGTAATCATGGAGGATGAGCTCCTCCATCTCACTCAAGGCAATAACTCAATGTTCGTCTATGAACAGGAATTTCGGAGATGGTCATGCTTCGTTCCGGACCTAGTTAGGACGAAAGCATCTAGATGCCACAGTTTCCTGAAGGGTCTGAGAGACTCTATAAAATCTCACCTAGCTCCCATCAGATCAAGAATTTGATGGAATTGATTGAAGTTGCTCGTCTTCAAGAAAGATTTCAAGGTCAATTGGACCGAAAAAGAAAGGTGATAGTCATGCAACCAAGGAAAGAATGTTTTGGTCATCATAAGATGGCAAAGGTGTATAATATGGAAGTTGAACAACCCCAACCTCAGAATTTTGAATGCAAGCGGTTCCACCCATACGGAGAGTGCCACCACTTTGGTAGCATATATTTTATATGTGGTCGAAGCGGCCACCATAATTTTGACTGCAATGATAAGTCAAACATAGACAGAGTGCTCATCAATCACTTCTGTCATAAGTCAACCATAGACAATAATGGATATCACCTGATACATTAGTTAGGCTTCCTTGCAGTAAAAATCAATATTGAGTGACCCTTTGATCATATCCATGGAGCCTTGTGTAGGACTCACCCATTTAAAGTAAGGATTAATAGTTTTGATGAATCCTTGTTGATTAAATAGAATCTTCTGAATCCAGATTATTGGTTGGGTATAGTAGGGTATACCCATAGTACTGGATTATTTCAGTAATATTCAGAATTGGTTGATTCACTCCAATGTGGACTTATGACCAGGTGCTATCCTGAGAGATTAGCCAAATACAGTCCTATTAGAGTAAATCTTCTAAGACTAAGAGTGTTACAATTAGTTAACAAGATCATTAGTTTGAGATGTAAACAGCGACCAGGTTCTGCCTCCTATCATAATGCGCTTCGATAAGTGCAGTTTAAGCAAACTAAGTATCTTAAATCACTTTGCATAGACCACTAAGTATGCTTGTAATTAGGGCATTTAACGGCTTAGCTGGAGATGTAAATTGTGATTGGGTTCTGCCTCCTATCGTAGTGCGCTTCAATAAGTGCAGTTTAAACAAGCTAATGGTTAAATCTACCTTTCTTGCAAACTGCTAAATATGTGTATACAATCTCCCCAACTAATGATTTTTAAGTAAACTCTCAACTTTAACCAATTATCGAGATTATAATTTAGGAGTCAGAATCCTTTTAGCAGGATTCTGCACAATGGAGACTTTGGATTCATTATCAAAATTTAAAGCATTTTCTGGATTTATCTCATGTAGTTTAGAAGTATGAGCATGAGCATAAGCATGATGTGTGAGTATCAGAATGATGTGTGAGTATTAGAATGCTGTATAAGTATCAGTGATGATTTATGAGTTATGAAATATTGCATACATTGACTGGGGAATTTCAGGATGCATCGGCATCATCAGAAAGCAATATTCCCAACTGGATGTATGTATATTGGACCGTACTACTCATAATAGTTCAGTAATATTTTAGTGGCATATCAGTAGTATGTAGTGTTGTGGTATATTCAAGTGCACAGTTTCAGTGACATACAGCATAGTTGTACATATGATTATTCAATTCCAGATTCAGTACTATTTTGATTTATTTTTAGTATTCAGTTACAGTTCAATTTTACTTTACATCGTTTCAGTCTTGTACAGTTTTAGATAGATTTGTACTTTCAGTTACCTCAGTTTTTCTATAGATTTACTTGTATTATGTAAATGTTAAATGAATAACTAGAATTGTCAGATTAGTTTCAATGTGTTAGACTTGTTATCTAACATGAGGTACTTTTGGGATCCAGTAATTTGCTAGATCTTGAGCAGTATATTGAGCTAGGTCAGGAGGATACCCAGGAGATTCAGGAGGAGCTAGCAGAGCATTAGTGGACTCTTCTTCAGTTTTCCTAGTTCATTTCAGTTTAGTGTTTAGTTTTTATGTCTGTTTCAATAAACTGTCTGTAATAATTATGGATGTATTTTCTTTTCTTTTTTGAGATGAATATTTTTATATAACTTCTGTGATGAATATTTCTGGATGTTTCTTTAAGCTTCCACACTCTGTTATATACTACTTATACTTAGTATTGTGATGTGATCAGTATACTGGAAATGCTGACGTCTTATATATATATTGGATTCCTATTATATTCTAAATCTAATGTATGTATTTATCTAATGCTTAGGATAAGGATACTACTCTTATCTTAAGTATTAGCTCTCAACCCTCCTTGAGATTGAGTCAGCAGCCTTTCTGACTGGTTTGGTGTTTTCAGCTATTCGGGGAGACAGGTTATTCCTCCCCGAGTGGCGCACCGCTCTGCCACTGATATGAATATACTTATCTTTTGCGCGAGGCGATGGGGCGGGGCGCTACACTATGTCCAACTAAACTCGTAGGATAGAACATAGACATAATCTATACTGAGATAAATCAACCTATCCTGAATACTACTGGAATAACCTAGTACTATGGATATACTCTACTATACCATCCAATAATCAGGGTTCAGCAATTCTATTTATTCAAAAAGGATTTATCAAGGCTATCAATCCATACTCTAAATATATGAGTCCTTATACAAGGCTCTAAGAATATGATCAAAAGACTACTCAAAATAGATTCTACCACAAGGAAAAGGGTTCACTCTAAGTATCTTATGTGAGTCCTACCACAAAGTATTAAGATCAATTTTGAAGGTAAAAAGGATCATCTAAGATTCTACCTCAACAAATTACAAACATCCTTCATACATCACTAGATCATTAATTAAGGTCTTTTAAAATATTTCAGACACGAGCTTATAGTGAGATACTTGAGATCTCACACATTCCATTTTAATGCTAACATTCTAGGTTTTGTTTATTAATTAGGTTTAGAGTGATCAGATCAGATAATTAGATCATCTGATCACAATCTATTCTAAAATCATGAGAATAAATCAAAGATATTATTAGAGTTAGATCAGTTATTAAATCCATATAATTTTATTAATAATCATATGCTAATAATCTTATATAGGAAAAAATTAAGGATCCAAAGCTTAGATTTAGATTATTCAATCACATAGATTTATTATTATCCTTAACATTTCAAATTCAATGATTTAAGATCAATATCAAATCAGATGCATTACTAGAATAATGTCAATTACATTATCTTGTAATTAAGTCAATTGATTAAGGGTTTAAGGATTTGGATCTTAATCAAGTATATTAGAGTTTAACTTCCACTCTTATTTAATTAAGATCAATGGTTTATTTATAGGTCAATTGGCAAATTAGTGGGTCTATGATGTATTATTTATGGCAATCTCAAACTTAGATCAAGTCTTAATAGCTTGATCAAGGTCCTAAAACTTCTTAAGATTAATTAAGATAATTAAGTTCTCAATTTAAGTTTGTTGAATTTATCCATCATAAATTGGCATACATGATTTAAATACATCTACCTCACTATTATGAAGCATATTAACAGTAAAGTTCAGAAAAATAAAAAATAATTAGTGCTAATCAAATCCTAAATTAATACTAAAAGGTTAGCACCTAATTATAAATCTAACTTGGCAAATAAATTTTATACAAACATGCAAGTAATCAGAGACTAAGTTTGCTAAGATCCAATGACTAGAAACCCTAATTTTTACTAGTCATAGTTTTATAAGATTAGGGCATAAACTAAAATACAGAGATCAGAAAATTGAACTACTTAACACATGCATTCTACTGATCATAAGGAAACTAATGACACCCTAATCATGCAATTTGGCTAAGTATATTTGTTAATCAACCCTAATTAAGATCTCTAATAATTAGGCTAAAGTAGAAAATTCAACCATTAAAAGTTAAATATTATCTTATATTCAGATCCCTGATGATTTTCTAATTAATTTGATATATAATATCATTGGGTTTGAATCAGTGGATCAAAAGTTATCACATTAATTTAAATTGCATTTTTCCAATTAAATTTTTCTATGATTGGATTAATTAGATTATTTTCCTTAAGGAAAATAAATCAAATTAATCAGATTTAATTAAAATGGGCTCGGCCCATTAACCAAACCGTGCGGGTCGACCGGGGCCCGAGGAACTCGGCATTATCGCACAGAGGTCACGGGCTGACCAGACCCGCACAGTGTTGTCGTCCGCGCCTCAACCCCTCTCGGCAGAGACCGATCTGAGAAACCCTAGACGGTGAAATTCTCTACCTAGAGCGCACACCCTGGCCTCGGGTCAATCGTAAATCAATCCCCGAGCCATGACGCACCGATTGGCACTCGAAGCCTCTTGTGAGTTGGTCCGGATCAGTCGAACCTTACTCACCCAAGGTCTCCCTGCTCCCTTAATGAAGCTACTATAGGGAGACAATTCTCCCCACAGAGGCCATGCCAGACCCAGGGCTCGATCCCTACACCATCAGGGAGGTGAGACGGATCGAAGCCCTCTGGTCTGAGGACCTGGTGTGGGCTAGAACGGTGGGACCTTACTCGGTCCCGAGGCTTCCTTGTATTAGACAACAATGGATATTAAAAGTTATTAAGAAAATACATTCTGTATTTTTATTTAATCAAATTCCTATGATTTGATTAATCGAATTATTTTCCTTAAGGAAAATAATTCCATTAATTCGATTTAATTAAATGGCTCGGCCCGAAATCAAAAGCGCGCGGGTCGACCGGGGCCCGGGAGACCCGACACTGTCGCACCGCGCGGGTCATGGGTTGACCCGGCCCGCACAGTGTCGTCGTCCCCGATTCTTCGTCCCGCGGAAGAGGTCGATTAGGAAAAACCTAATCGCCAAATTCCAGCGCATCCGGTCCACGGATCGACCAGCATTTGATTGCTACACCATCACCACGTCCAGACGCGTCGATTGGAACCAGAAGCCCCTTGGGAGACGGTCTGGATCAGCCAGACCTTACTCACCCGAGGCGTTCACCATTTATGTTACTGTAGGGAGATAATTCTCCCCACAGAGGCTATGCCAAACCCCGGGCTCGATCCCTACACCATCTGGGAGGTGAGACGGATCGAAGCCCTCTGGTCTGGGGGTTTGGGGTGGCCTGGATCGCCGGGTCCTTACTCAACCGAGGCGGTCCAGAAGGAAACTAGCCCGATTGATCGATTCGATCGATCGGGGCTAGCTCATGCCCTAAGTACGATACGGCTAAGTTCGAAACGACAATAAGAACAGAAACACATCAAATGGAATAGGATTCGAGCCTTATTGACTCGATTTCTGCAACTGGGATACCTGATTTTTAACGGATTGGAAGACGGATCATGGCTCGCTGCTGCAGGGACTCTGGAAGCTCTTAGGGGTCCTGAACTCCAGGAGTAACCCTCTATCAACGGTTCAGGAGCACGGGAGCGCCTGAGTGAAGCTCCGGGACTTCGGCAATGGCGACGAATTTCAGAAGCTACAATTTATCAGCAAGCAGCAATTGAAGCAGATTTGGGGCTATTTATAGGCTTGGCTGAGCTTAGGGAAGCTTCTGGAGCCACTGGCTCGGGCTAGGGAGGCCCGAGAGGGCGGGCCATGGCCGAGCTCTCGAAATTCCATTTCGAGCTCGGCCAGGCCACAAGGCCCAATTGGGGTCTCATGGCATTTGGGGGAAGACCAGCAATGGTTTGCTGAGCTGGAGGCGCGTTTGGGGGACAGGGGAGGCCACTGGCAGTACGGGGAATCTTCCTTGTCGGGCGCATCTTGGTGGGAACGAAGATCCACAGTGCGGGTGCGCTGTGGACCGTCTGATGCATCGATCGGGAAGGCGCGATGGTTCTGATCCTCTGGATCCTAACAGCCGAACCAGGTTAAATCTGCGTCGTACGATCATTAGGGTTGATCTAACGGCGGACCCGCGATTCTAATCCTAACCGTCAGATGGAAAGGCGTGACAGCTAGATTTGAGGGATCCCGTTGTCGCATGACCCAGGCTCCGCAGCGGATCGCCCACGGTCCGCACAGTGGATCCCGGCTGTTATATTAGGTATTATGGTAAAAATGCAATTATGGAAAGTTATAAGCCCTTAAGTGCAATTAAATCATTCTAAATTAAATTGAATTATTGCCCAAATAAATTCCAAATTATACCAAATTTTCACCCTTAGCTAATTTCGGGGTGAGGAATTCAAAAATGCAATCAAATTTTAATTCTGAGATCAAAATATTTTGGGTCTAGACTAGGGCATATAGACTGATCAAATTACAATTTTTAACTTAGAGAAGTCCAATGGACTTTAAATTTTCCAGATAGGCTTATCTTAATATTCTAAAAGCAATGATGCTAAAAAAAATTGAATCAATCCACATTTATTTTGCATTGTAACAACCTAGGATTGTTACACCTAGGCCGTTGGAACCCAGCCCTCCTTCGGCCCGAGCCTTCCTCCATTCCTGAGTTCTGGTATACAACCCTAGACCTTCCCTAGACCTATAAATACCTCCTGGGAATCACAGTGAGTCCGTTTACTCACTGTGATCCTCTCAATTCCCTGTTGCTTGCCCTGAAGCTCTCGATGATCCTAACATCTGGACCTGCTATGTACAGTTGATAGAGGGCGAGGTCTGGCATTCAAACCCCCTTACTAGAGCTCATGTGACCATCTGGAGTGATTCAAGCTGCATGCATTGCCTCAGTCACCTCGGCCATCCTCAGGTACAGCCTTCGATCCCAATTCCTTTATCGAGCTGGTTTCAGTTCGGCTCGCTTCCAATCTAGCCCTAGATGCTGCGTTAGGACCCCTCCTTGACTTCCTAGCAGGCGCCTAGCCCTCTGGCAAGGTCTGACAGTGGACCAGATGACAAATTTGCTGTCTGAGTGTGCACTGCTAGTTGGCCTCTAACTCGTCGAATCTTGCAATTCCCTCAGGTGTTTAGCCAGCCAATTGGTGCTATGAGCTCTCGGCATTGATTGTTGAACCGTATTGAAGTTTGGGTTCGATCGGATCAATCGATTTGGATGAGAATCGATGGACCCGACATTGACTTCCGTCTGCATTTCACCATGAGTAACCCTCCAGTGATCCAAACCTCCCCAGGATCTTGTGTCTCGCACAATCGTTTCCCCTATGGCCTCTGATCGTGTAGGTATTGAGCTCGACCTATACAGTCAGCTCTGTGAGGGGAATTCAACCCTCACCAATGCACCTTAAGCGACGTCTCGGCCGAGTAGCACTCTAGCAATCCGGTGCCTCCCAGACAGGGCTTCTTGGTCCAATAGACGCATCTTCAGGCCCTGAAGGTGTAGCCATCGAGAGCTAGGCGTGGTGTGGCCGGAGCGGGGAGAATTCAGCGATGGAAGGTCGCCCTAGGGTTCCGGCGTCGGGGCATCCATAGGAAGAAGATGAAGTCACGGGTCGGGCCAACCCGTGACCCGCGCCTTTTGCAATTGGGCCGACTATTAATAAAACAAATTTCATAATTAATTTTCCTTAAAAAATTAATTCAAAAATCAAACCTATAATTTTAATTTAAATTAAAATACATATTAAATTATTTAAATAACTTTATCTATACTTATCCAAATGGTATGATCCAATATATTATTTTAATCAGAAAAATATAAGGAACTTGAATATAAAATAAAATCAAAGATCTAATGATTAGATTTTAAATAATTGCCTAATCCTTTTCTATTTTTAATTAAATCATAATAAATTCAATTAATATCCAAAAATATTGATTAAGGTCTCTGATTACTCATGAGATCATAAGAAACTTATATAGACATTAAAAATAAATTAGAAACCTTAATTTTATTAATCATCTCTTAATTACCCTAATTATGAATTAATGAATTAAACCATGATTAATCCTCTAATTTTGGTGAACTAAGTTCCTAATGCCTTATTAAAGATAGTGGAACTTATAAATGCAAATGGATCACCCTAGTACGCCCTAGCTTCCTTAATCACCTTATTTGGCCTTAAATGGTGATTAGTACTAATTAGGCTAATTAAGTTATCAAAACCTAAGATAAGTGTGTATCCTACTTTATTAACTAATTTGGGACCCATTAAAATAGATTTGAATTAATTTGGATAATTAAATCATAAAATCCTATTTTTAGTCTTAAGAGGGGTATTTTGGTCATTTTGATTAAAATATGTTTTAGCACCCCTTAAACTCATAGATTCAGTAAAATATCTTTAGTTAGATTATTAGTACCTTTCTGAACTCCTATGTTAATAATATTCATACTAATTGAAGAGATCTTAAGTTAGTCCTATTAAGATCTTAAGACCTTAAGTATCCTTAAAACCCTCTTTCTTAAGAGCTAAGCCTACTACCTTTAAGTACTAGATCTTTAATTAATAACTTAATTAAGTTGGTCCATAAGCTTGAATTCTAAAAGAAATATTTTGGTAAAAATTTTAAGTCCAAACCTAGCTTGAGTCTAAAGTGATCAAATCTTAGATTTTAGATCTTAGACTTTAGATCTTCTAATTGAATTGAACTATCTCCATTTGAAATTCCTTAAGTGATTTATTGTTTAATTCTTTTGAAGCTTTTTATGTGGGTGTAGGATTGATTCAATTTATAAGATAATATAATTATCATAAAGATTGAATATAGATCTTAGATTCTTAGTTCTTAATGATTATTTTATCTTATAACATTAGCACAACCTTTCATTAAGATCATAGCTTCTGAATCTGTTAGCTTATAAGATTCTTTATCTTTAATTTGGGTTTTAAAGTGTGAACCCTATATCCTTACTAGGATACTACCTTGGATTTAGGATTTGAACACCAAGTGGAGTTTGGATCCAGAATCCTTAAATCTTGATTTACTAAACCAAGATTTGGGTTAAGAGAGGAAAATAATAATAATTAAGTCATTAATTTGTTTACTTTAAATATTTATAGTCATAATATGATTATGAATTTGAATTTGTTAAGTGCTATCATTAACATTAAGGTCGTAAACATGAGATCTTACTTGATAGCTGGATATTGAAGATCCTAAACTTGTATCTTCTCAGAATAGTTATGTAACAGCCCAAACTCTTAAGCACCAAGGTATTGTCCGCTTTGGCCAGAAAGGCCTCACGATTTTGCCCTCAGAAGATAACTTCCCAGTAGATCACCCATCTTGGGAGTGCTCCCACCTGAGCACGCTTAACTTTGGAGTTCTTATCAGGAACTCCACCGTTATTTAAAAAGGCGCCTCAATTTTTAAGAGTTTCACTTATTACTACTTAAGTGGGTCTTCACAATCTCCCCAACTTAAGTACTTAACGTCCTCGTCAGTATCCACACACAGATCCAAGAACCATCCATTGGGTAGATAGGACTAGAGGTGACCCCTACAGGCACAAGAGGTACCCACAACCATGTAGCACCTTAACCATCATGGGTTCAAGAGGCTACTCACATGAAGTGGTACTTTGCCCTGTATGGCACTTAGCTCCTATCTGACACCCTATGGTTTGCTCTGATACTATTTGTAACAGCCCAAACTCTTAAGCACCAAGGTATTATCCGCTTTGGCCAGAAAGGCCTCACGGTTTTGCCCTCAGAAGATAACTTCCCAGTAAGTCACTCATCCTGGGAGTGCTCCCACCTGAGTACGCTTAGCTTTGGAGTTCTTATCAGGAACTCCACCGTTATCTGAAAAGGCGCCTCAATGTTTAAGAGTTTCACTTATTACTACTTAAGTGGGTCTTCACAATCTCCCCAACTTAAGTAACTGACATCCTCGTTAGTATCCACACACAGATCCAAGAACCATCCATTGGGTAGATAGGACTAGAGGTGACCCCTACATGCGCAAGAGGTACCCACAACCATGTAGCACCTTAACCATCATGGGTTCAAGAGGCTGCTCACATGAAGTGGTACTTTGCCCTGTATGGCACTTAGCTCTTATCTGACACTCTATGGTTTGCTCTGATACCATTTGTAACAGCCCAAACTCTTAAGCACCAAGGTATTGTCCGCTTTGGCCAGAAATGCCTCACGGTTTTGCCCTCAGAAGATAACTTCCCAGTAGGTCACCCATCCTGGGAGTGCTCCCACTTGAGCACGCTTAACTTTGGAGTTCTTATCAGGAACTCTACCGTTATTTGAAAAAGCGCCTCGATTTTTAAGAGTTTTACTTATTACTACTTAAGTGGGTCTTCACAAGTTAGCTGGATAAAGTAGACAACAACAGATATTATATAAGTCTAGATTTAGTCTCTTGCTTACCTTGACTTTGATTGCTCTGCACACCTTTAATATTGAGCCTTGTTTCTTGAGCATAATAGGAGAACTTAGGATATGGAAGATACATCCTAAGCTAGTGTTGAAAAGCATAACATTCAATTAGTTCTTTCAATATTTTTAGTTAGTAAGGTATGTTCTAGCTTAGTCTGCCTCTTCAATTCTAATTTTGTTATAGAATAGACTCGGACCTAGCTCTACGGATGTCTAGGATGGATACATATCTTATTCTATGAGTTCGACTCGGACCTAGCTCTACGGATGCCTAAGATGGACACATGTTCAACTTTCAATTCAGAGGCCATGTATGGCCTGTTCTGTTATAGCAGCACTAGGTCTTAGGCTTACTGCTACTTTAGTTCAGTTGTTAGTATTGATCTTATTTTGCCACATGCTTTAGTGGTCTTTCTTTTAGTGCTTGACTTACTTTGCCACATATCTCAGTGGCTTTACTTTTGCTCATGCATGTACTTAATTTACTTTTTGCCACATGTCTCAGTGGCATTTTACATATCAATCTGCATGGTTGTATATACACTCTCATTGATTAGTACTAAAATATTAGTATATTTAGGATGCTAGAATTGTATGTCTATTTCAGCATTTGTGCTCTTTATACACTCAGCATGTCTCCATGTGATCATAAGCATGTTGGGATCAGATTTATTTCGATAGTTGCAGTTACTTTTGCTTTTAGCTTCACCATATTTAGTTGTTATTTCTGTAAATTACTCTTACATACTTGTTGATTAGCTATAGATGATTAGTTTATAGCTATCCCGTCCTTTGTAGCTTGTTGCACCTTATAATACTTGCATGTTTAAAACTTTTAAATGTGATATCTTAAATAGTCAGTTCACTTAAATAGCCTAAAATGTACTTAGACAATTATCTAATTGTAATCTTTTTTTTCTTTTGTTGGCTGGGGCCATGGCATTTGTGATGTAGACAAATGTCAGATTCAAAGTTGTTCATCAACAGTGCTGCAGGATTGGAGCCGGTGCAAGAGGAGGTTCTTCCTACTGCTGCTTAAATAGATTTTCTCTTTTTACAATGAGATTGAGAGATCTTTATTTCTATTAAATTCAGTTTAAAATGATTAAATTCTGGATATATTTACTTTTCTGCATTTGATTTGAGTTACTGCTTTCTCTTCTTCTTTTATACTATGTATGCCTATGGATGTTACCTTCTATTTTCTGCTTCCGCTACTTTGATATATTTTGGTGTATGTTATAATTCAGCTAGGTGACAAGTCCTTGGCTTAAGGCGAGTTGGGTCCTACTTGACTCTTGGGGATTTGCCATGGAGTGGAACAGCCGCACTCCCCGCAATTATGATAATATCAGTACTAGCGTTACCGCGGGAAAGTACGGGGCCCCATGCAGTACAAAAGCTAAACTGAAGTAAATGTGTGCAAAAAATAAAAAGTAAACACATAAAATTGCATATCAAAAGTCTAGCTAATAAAGACAATGTAATTGTTCTGAAATTGTAACTTTCATATCATGTAAGTCATTTAATTTCTCAAAGCTAAACCAGAAAAATTGAACTGAAGAGATATAAATACATATACAGCTATTTTTAATTATTTTACTGGCAGCAGATGGTACGGTGATTCGCTGCTATCAGGGGGTGCTAAGCTGAAGGATCCGGGACTAAGGCTTACATTACACAAGTTATGCCAACCGTTTGATCTAATGGCTGTTAGGTTGGAAAGACTCTAATGTGCCTAAGCCCAATAGCTGAATGCGGGTGAGCTATCACCCGTAGGATCCCGTATGCGATCCAATGATTGACGGGACATCTGAAGGATGGAACGATGGAGACCGTCTAATCAAGGATAAAGAAAGGTAGAATGGTCGAAATTCCATCCCAACCGTTGGAAACAAGAATTAAATAATTAAATTAATTCAAATAGTAATTTTAAATGAAATGAAATTCAATTTAGGATTGAATGACTTCCAAAAATTTCTAAAAATTTATCCCTAGCTAATTTGAGAGTGATGAATTCAAAAATACAATCAAATTTAAAATTGAAAATTAATTTAATTTTACTCATTCACTGGATCATAATATTAATAAAATAGCCAATTAATCCAATTAAGCTTCAATTGATCTCAAAATTTTAAAGTTATATTTAATTAACTAGTTAAGTCTAATGGAATAGAAATTAAGATTTGATTTGTTCTATACTAATTATGATAACAATCTAGGGTTATTACACTACCTCTTATATATTTCCAAGTTATGGCAATATGTGTAGCTTTTATTTGCAAATATTTATAACAACATTGGTATTGTAAAATTTATTTTGAAAATTTCTCAAATTTCTCTCTTCCCAAACTGTGTAAACAATGATGCTAATAGCCAATAAAGAGATGTTTCTACTCAACTATGTGGAGGCTGTGATTCTAGTATCAAAATGTTGAAGGAGCGTATAAGGAAATAAACTAGCGTGTATCAAATGGAAATGATGATTTAAGCACTTCAGTAGCATACTGACAAGTAAAAAAAGATGATTATGTGTTTCATTATAAACATGATAAAAATAACATTTCTTGTTCACATTAATGCCCTTTCATGATAAAATATTCGCAGGTTTAAGAGTTTTGTTAGTGGCGTTTCAAGCAGTGCAGGCATAACACAAATTATGCCCCTTAAACCAAATTTGATTGTGTTAATCTACATTTTGCTAAGTATCATAAAAGAACAATTTGGCTTTAGCTAGAGAAAAGGAAGGCGCACCTTGAAGACATACATATTACCAATAACATAAGGTAAGGTGGAAAAGTGGGGGAGCAAATTTAGGACTGCTCTGCAAATATGCTTCATCACATAAGACAAGTCTCTAGCAGTTAGCAGTCTGTGTAGCGAAATCATATTAAACTTGGCATCCCACCAAGAGTCAAATGGCGTGACTGAGGTTAGCATTTTATAGAATATTATTTGCTTACTACAACAGGTAATGAGGGCATTTGGATGATAAAGACCAATACCACCTTTGTGCTTGTGGCCGAGATATAGCACCAAAAAAAGATTTGGAGGTTTTATCCATTGAACGATGAGATATGAATTTCATACACGAGGAGTATATTTTTTTCAAGACAGTTTTATGAATATTTAATATTTTGAACTAATAAATAAACACATTCCAAACAATAAATTTCATGTATTGAAGCCGACCGATGTAAGAAAAGAAGTGTTTGTCCAATTGGAGAGAGAGCGAGTCAATATGTCAAGGAATGGTTGACACATTGTTGTAGAGACTTTAGCTTTATGAATAGGAAGATTGAGATATTTAAATGGGAGGTAATTGATGTTTATATTCAAGCAGCTGGCCAGAACATGTTTGTCATTTATTGATTTTGAGAAGTAAATAGATGATTTGTTGTGATTTAGCTGAAAGCCATGGCAAGCAAAAAACTTCTTGAGACAAGAATTCAAAATTTCAATATTTGCTTTTGAAGCTTGGCCATATGTAATTCAAAAATAATAGATGAGAGCAACTAAAGTTGCTCTAAGTTTTAGAGGTTTGTAGCTCTTATCCCTACAAGCTTCAACAAAATTTTAAGAAAAACAATTTAGAGCAATTTCAAAAAATAAAGATGATAGATGACATCCTTTTAGAGGACTATATAAATAATGATATATGCTTCCATTTAGGATAACTTGAGTGAACTTGCTATTCGTTTTTATTAAAATAAATAAATAAATAATATATATATATATATATATATATATATATATATATATTATAACTCTATTATATCTTTCAAAAAGTATGAATGATTAAGATTTAGAAAGTTAAGTGAAATAAAAAAATATTATTAAATTTAATTTTATTTGTGGGACCTATAAAATTATTTATTTTAAATCTTAAATTTTAGTCATTCATACTTTTTGAAAAATATTTAAGAGCTAAATAACATATATATATATATATATATATATATATATATATATATATATATATATATATATATATATATATATATATATATTGATATACAGATATATAGATATATCTTTATCTTTAGTGCGCTGCTCCGCACAAGTATGCTCACAGCATGCGCTTCCATATCAGCGACGGCCCCTTAACAGCGGTATGATCTTCTGAGGAGGACGGACGGTTGATGTTGCCGGTGCACGTTAAGTGGTACGGTTCGAGGGATTTGCTCCGCCCTGATTTCTGTGTAAATAAAGAGATCCGCGGCTACAGATTTTGCTTCTGTATATTAACTCGCTTTGATTGCTTATCTGGTTGAGATCCCTACGCTTTTTTCTAGGGTTTTACTGCTTTTCGTCTCCAGGTATTTTTCTTGTATGACGAAGCGGTCTCCTTGTTTATTTCTTTTTCTAGGGTTTTTTGAGGTGAGTTGCTCGCATTTTGCTCTCATGTGGTAGGGTGTGCTTATTTTGCAGTAAACTATTTTTATGTGAATAGACTTTGATGTTTGTTGTTCATGCACCTCTTTTCATCCGGGTTTTTGTTTTTTTTGTTTTTATCATTTTTATATATATATATATTCAATTTTTGTACGTTCGAATGTTCCGTTTCTGCCGGTTTTCTTTCTTTTTAGGGCTTACAGAGTAAAATATTCTTGTTGCTTCTTCAAAATGCCTGTTTTACCGGCTCATTTCCCTTGTAATGGTGCTCTCAGTTATGCATGTGGTCTAAGTATGTCTTTGGGTTTAAATTATAACCTTATTTAGTACGCGCTTCTGATATTAATTGGCGAATTCAGTAAGCTCCAAACCCTAAAATAGGATTTTAAGGGGATCAATAAATTTTTAAATCTTGTTAAACATAATTAGACCAACTACTCCACATAAATATGATGTCTTCCTGGTAAATTTTCTGAAATTGGTCTAATTTGCTTAATTTTTTTTAATAGAGGAATCTAGAAATTTTGGGAGTCTACATTGTTTGGGTAAGAAATGATCAAGAATAAGGGGGATTTTTATAAAAAAACATTCAAACAGTGGGTTTTTTTGTAAAAAAGAAGCAAGCAGAAGCTGGATTGGGCAAGATATGGAAGTCAATAAAAAAAGCTATAGCTGATTTTGTAAGTATAACTATATAATAATAATAATAATAATAATAATAATAATAATAATATTAATAATAATAATATTAATAATAATGTTATATAATAAAATGTTTATAAATAATCACTGCTAAGCACTAAAAATGCTTACTATTGTTAATTATTAATATAATTTAATACATTATGAAAATATAATTTATAAGATATCCATTTCAAAAAAATAAGAAGTATACATTAATAGCTGAATTATCATATCCTTGTTTTATAACAGCTTTTATGCAGAACAATTTTGGGTTTTAATGACTCAAAATTTACTAAATTCTGAATTTGAAGACTAACTAATTCTACTTGATTTAGATTGTTTTTGTTGCCATGGAACTAAGCTTGATGCTTATGTGTTGTCAACCTTTTGAAAATAATTTTACATGTACTTTGTTTTTTGTACATTTAAAATGACAATGTGACAATACTTGCTTATTAGAGACTTGTTTCCATGCCCACTTTATCCATCATTCAATTGAACTATTTTTAGGGGATATTGGTTCATCAACATCTTTTAATTATTAGATGACAGTGTTATTAGAATGTCATTATTATTAGATGTCAATGCATATTGGATGTTTGTATGTTTTGTAAAGTGTAAATGTATTTTAGATTTTGAAATGTAATTTATCTATGTAAGATTAAAAGTTTAATAAAAATGTAATTTGTATATTAATTGTAATCGTCTATATTTAACAAAAAATTGTTATTATCAGTTATCCTTTATAAAAATGATATTGAGGACCAGCAGCGGAGCTTCAGTCATGATTTTACCTTGATTTTATTTTGTTGTAATGGGTGTTCTTGTTTCTACCATCTTTCTGGCTCCTTTTAACCACAAGGAGCAAAACTCCTAGTTTTAACATTACCATGAGCGAAAGAGGATTTGAACATCATACTTTACTTTAGGGGCTCTTTGAATTGAGGTAAGTGGGTGTAAAGTAAAAAAAAAATTCGGGTAAATGGAGATTACCAGCGTCTGGCATGAATTAAAACGGGTGAAAAGCTTTTACACTATACTTCAATTTTGCATGAATGTATATATAAATAAGGCTATCGAATTACGCTCGAATCGGGCACGACTAGAGATTACGCCGAGCAAACGAAGGATTCAAACGAATTGTTTGAGCAGGTGAGCAGCCGAACGATCTTCGTTGAACGAACGAGCAACAATGAATCCTTCATTTGAATGGCCAATTTGAAGGATTCAATCGAACGAATCTTTCGAACCGTTCGTTTGAATGAATCCTTCGAACCGTTCGTTCGAATGAAGCCCTGATCGTTCGAACTAACAATTCGTTGATTCGTTCGAATGAATCATTCGCTCAAACAAAACCTAGAAATAAAAATATAATAATTTTAAGGGGCAAGTTTACTCTTTTAATTTACTCAAAACACCACACCCACATATACTTAATTTGAAATAGAAAAATGTAAAATTATTGAACGACAGTAAAGTAATCTGATTATACTGTAATCAAATTTCATTGTAATTTGATTTCTTTACACTTAAATTTCTCAGCTTGCCTCATGCCAAACAGCCCCTTAGAGATTTATGCAAAGATTTTTCGATAAATTCAACCGATTTCTTACTACACGAGCAACAGATTACAAAGTTCGTCTCCTCACAGGAACATCGTGAGACGAAGACGAACACCGGGAGTTGAGATGCCAATTCGGAGGAATGTTGGGAGATGAAATTCTTATCCACACAAACTTGGCAAAGCTGTCTCACGCTGAGATTCGCCGAATTGTTCGCCATAAGCTCAAAGAAAAATATTTTTCACATACAAAAAATGAATGAGAATAATCAACAAGATAATAAGAGAATTGAGAGTAAATATCATATTGATATCATGCGATTACATCAAGTAATGGGAGAAGAAAACATTGTTCGTAATAGAAGATTTTTGAAAAGCAAATGGATTTTTTCTTGCATATACACATAAAAGCACAGAAAAAAATTATCCGTAGAAAAAAAATATTTTTTGAATAATCACAATGTAATAACCGAATTAAGAAAAAATATCATTGATGTCATGCCATTACATCAAATAATTAGAGAAGAAAATGTTGGTCGTAAGAGAAGGTTTTTGAAAAACAAAAGGGTATATTTTCTTGCTATACCAAAAAGCACAAAGTAGAAAACTATCAGCAAAATAAAAAGATCATGATAATTATCAACAAGGTAATAACATATTTAAGAGAATATTGTTAATTTTGTCATTACATCGGGTAATGGTAGAAGAAAACATTGGCTGTAAGAGAAGATTTAAAAGGGTTTTTTACTTGCATATACCAAAAGGTACAACGAAAAATTATTCACAAAAAAATATAATGAGAATAATCAGCAAGATAATAACAGAACAAATATGTAATATCGTCGATGTCATGCCATTACATCAAGTAATGGGTGAGGATTTTTCTTTCCATGCTATGATTGCATAGTAGACCTGAATTTGCTTATTAGGACTCATGAATGAGTTTTAACTGGTGATGCTGTTTTACATTCCTCTAGAAAATTTTTTTAAGTGGAAGTAAAGATGTGCATAAATACATATTTAGCGCTTGTATTGCTATTTCTTAAAGATCTGTATAAATACACGGCAGAATAAAAAGAAAATCGTGATTATTTTGTGGATTAAATTTTGATCGTTAAAATGAAATTTCTATCTTTTGGGAGATGAAAATTTAAATTAATGCTAGATCTTTAAATTATGCAAGATAAAGATATTATTGGATTTGCTACATATTTAATCTTTACAACCAAACAGCCGCTGGCTTTTGGTTATACAGCTTTTTTGATGTGAACTAAACGACTGTTATGTACCAATAACTGGAAAGCAGACATGTGAACTATACAGCCCCATGCCAACGTTTGTATAAAATAGCAAGCCTCCATTAAAATACATATTTAAAGATGTGTATAAATGCATATTTAATGCATGTATTGCTATTTTTTAAAGATGTTGCTATTTTTTAAAGATGTGTATAAATACATGTAAGAAGAAAATTGTGATTATTCTGTGGATTAAATTTTGATTGTTAAACTGAATTTTTTATCTTTTGATAGATGAAAATTTAAGTAATGCTAGATCTTTTGATTATGCAAGATAAAGATATAGTTGAATTTGCATTTAATCTTGCAACCAAATAGCTACTGGCTTTTGGCTATGCAGATTTTTTGATGTGAACTAAACAACTGTTATATATCTATAACTGGACATCAGACATATGAACCATACAGCCAACATTTGTAAAATACTAAGCCTCTATTAAGATAAAGATATAGTTATTGGTACTGTTATGTACCAATAACTGGAAAGCAGACATGTGAACTATACAGCCCCATGCCTACCTTTGTATAAAATAGCAAGCCTCCATTAAAATACATATTTAAAGATGTGTATAAATGCATATTTCATGCATGTATTGCTATTTTTTAAAGATGTTGCTATTTTTTAAAGATGTTGGTATTTTTTAAAGATGTGTATAAATACATGTAAAAAGAAAATTGTGATTATTTTGTGGATTAAATTTTGATCGTTAAACTGAATTTTTTATCTTTTGATAGATGAAAATTTAAGTAATGCTAGATCTTTTGATTATGCAAGATAAAGATATAGTTGAATTTTTATTTAATCTTGCAACCAAATAGCTACTGGCTTTTGGCTATGCAGATTTTTTGATGTGAACTAAACAACTGTTATATATCTATAACTGGACATCAGACATATGAACCATACAGCCAACATTTGTAAAATACTAAGCCTCTATTAAGATAAAGATATAGTTATTGGTACTGTTATGTACCAATAACTGGAAAGCAGACATGTGAACTATACAGCCCCATGCCTACCTTTGTATAAAATAGCAAGCCTCCATTAAAATACATATTTAAAGATGTGTATAAATGCATATTTCATGCATGTATTGCTATTTTTTAAAGATGTTGCTATTTTTTAAAGATGTTGGTATTTTTTAAAGATGTGTATAAATACATGTAAAAATAAAATTGTGATTATTTTGTGGATTAAATTTTGATCGTTAAACTGAATTTTTTATCTTTTGATAGATGAAAATTTAAGTAATGCTAGATCTTTTGATTATGCAAGATAAAGATATAGTTGAATTTTTATTTAATCTTGCAACCAAATAGCTACTGGCTTTTGGCTATGCAGATTTTTTGATGTGAACTAAACAACTGTTATATATCTATAACTGGACATCAGACATATGAACCATACAGCCAACATTTGTAAAATACTAAGCCTCTATTAAGATAAAGATATAGTTATTGGTACTGTTATGTACCAATAACTGGAAAGCAGACATGTGAACTATACAGCCCCATGCCTACCTTTGTATAAAATAGCAAGCCTCCATTAAAATACATATTTAAAGATGTGTATAAATGCATATTTCATGCATGTATTGCTATTTTTTAAAGATGTTGGTATTTTTTAAAGATGTGTATAAATACATGTAAAAAGAAAATTGTGATTATTTTGTGGATTAAATTTTGATCGTTAAACTGAATTTTTTATCTTTTGATAGATGAAAATTTAAGTAATGCTAGATCTTTTGATTATGCAAGATAAAGATATAGTTGAATTTGCATTTAATCTTGCAACCAAATAGCTACTGGCTTTTGGCTATGCAGATTTTTTGATGTGAACTAAACAACTGTTATATATCTATAACTGGACATCAGACATATGAACCATACAGCCAACATTTGTAAAATACTAAGCCTCTATTAAGAACATATAGCCCCATGCCAACATTTGTACAATAGCAAGCCTCCATTAAAAACTGTTTTGATAAGATTCGTGCCAATTATTGATAAAGTACATATTTGATCTTACAGAAAATGCTAAAATTTCTAAGGTTGCAGAAGTTTTCATACGAAAGTGCATTAAAGAAAGCAAAAAAGTTGAGAGGGGAGCAATGCGGAATATCTTTTCATTGTATTGCACCAATGTCCTTTTATTGTATTGCACTGATATGGTGCATAAACTTGTTTAAAATGCATTTTTGTAAGTTACTTTTGTAACTCCTGGGGTACCATAATATTGTTTTAATTTTAATTCCAAGCAGTCTCTGAAGTGAATGATGTTGAAACTCTGTGGTTGGAGCTGATGCGTTTGCTCTCATGATAGACTAAGCGTTCAAATTGCACTGACCGCACTTTTGCCCCTTAATGAGGCTGAATTTCTCTCAGAAGTCTCAGACGACTGACTCGCTATACAACTCTTCTAAAATGTGTCTGTCATACTTTGTGGATGTAGAAAATATTTTTATACATTGCTTCCAACTGTGATGGAACTTTTGTGATTTGTCAATGAAATAAATCCTCCAGTTTTGTAAACAGCTTCCTTTAAGTTTTTATTGAATGATGGCATAACAAACTGTTTTATAAATCACCAGGTCATGATTCCATTTTCTTTTTAACTTATTGCATAATGGCAAGTAGAAACATTCTAGTGATTTTTCAAATGTACTCCAGTTATACTGCTAATAGCAATGAATTTTTGTGGTTTTAACCATTGTAAATATTTTGGTCTGAACTTTGTTGGCTTGAAATTCAAGTTCAGAATTATTAATCTTTTATGAACAATTTAACATTAGCTTATACATGGTCATTTAATTGTTCAATATGCCACGACAAAGCAAATTTCTTTATTGTTTTGTAAATATTTCATTTAGCATTGATACTACTCAGTATTTAAAAGTTGTGCTTCATTCGTTATCTTTTTTATTCATTGTACAAATGTGTCTGCTAGCTGCTTCTGAAATTTTAACTCTATACTTTAAAAAATTTTTCTTCCTATCAGAGCACTAGTTTGAGATATGGAAAATTGTAATTCCCCTAAAGATGAAGGGGAGGAACTCCCCCTTCCCCCTCCGTTTGTTCCATCCAATGTGGCACCTATTAAAGTACAGAATAATGATGTCCCGCCTAATGATCAAGTGAAGAAAAAAAGGATACCAATGGCTCGGCCCGGATTTGCTAGAAAAGGCCAACCTATAACATTATTAACTAATCATTTCAAAGTTTCCATCCGCAATGTTGACGATTACTTTTTCCATTACAGCGTATGTTGTAAACTTCTTATTTCTTCTGTATTTTGTTTATCAATTAAAATATTAATCCTATAATGATTTATTTTTTCTGTTATTGATTAAAGGTCAACTTAAAATACGAAGATGACAGACCTGTTGATGGCAAAGGAATTGGCAGAAAAGTAATAGACAAAATGCAGCAAACTTATGGCACTGAACTTGGAAAGAAGGGACTGGCATATGATGGTGAAAAAACTTTGTTCACGATTGGCCCACTTCCTCAAGTTAACAATGAGTTCACTGTCATACTTGATGATATGCCTGCAAAAAGGTAAACTTTGTTCCTAATGGTTTCACTTATTATTATTTTGGTTTTAAATAATATGCATTTGGTGCCTCTCTAATTTTTTTTGTCAACGTTTGATTGCCAAGAAATGGAAGTCCCGGTGGAAATGATAGTCCTGGTGAAGGTGAGCGCAAGCGAGCTAGGCGTTCTTACAATGCTAAGACCATCAAAGTTGAGCTGAGTTTTGCTGCTAAAATCCCAATGCAAGCGATTGCCATGGCTCTGCGCGGCCAAGAGTCCGAAAACTCGCAAGAAGCACTGCGGGTGCTTGATATTATTCTCCGGCAACATGCTGCCAAGCAGTATGCTTCCCAAATTCTTGCATTTTTACCTTGCATTTTACTAGTATTAATGTTATAGCCCTACTAATTTTGTCTGAATTTGTCTAGGGGTTGTCTCCTTGTACGTCAGTCATTTTTCCATGATAAACAGTCCAATTATACTGATTTAGGAGGAGGGGTTATGGGGTGTAGAGGTTTTCATTCAAGTTTTCGCCCAGTTCTTGGTGGCCTTTCCCTGAATGTTGGTATGTTTTTAACACACTGATGATGTCACAATACATTTTTTGTCTTCAGTTAATTTCATAAAGTAATCTTTGTTGTTTTTGCTTCAAATTTGTTTTGCAGATGTCTCTACCACTATGGTTGTTAAACCAGGTCCTGTTGTTGATTTTCTTATTGCGAATCAGAATGCTAGAGACCCTTTTCAACTTGACTGGGCTAAAGTAAGTCAATATGAGCTTAAATACTTCTATTAATGATATTCTGATAAATTGGTAATGTGATTATCATGTATAAAACTTGACAAACTTTTGTTTGGCTTGTAATACAGGCGAAGCGCATGCTAAAAAATTTGCGGGTAAAAGTTGGAAATTTGGAGTACAAGATAGCTGGTACAAGTGATTTGCCATGTGATCAGCAGATGTATGTTTTCTTATTTTCATGTTCTTTAGGTAACCTGGTTTTAATAATTATGCTATGATTTAATTGAATCTCATATCGTATAAAGTTCCTTGCACTTGCATATTTAATTTAGTTATCATTTATACATAGCTGTGTTAACAAGTAGTTATGAAAGATAATATATTGTTTTTAAGATTTGAAAGATTTAATATTTTAGCAGAAGAATCGCTCATTTTTTTAATCTAATTTTGTATAGTTTGTTTGGTGTCTTTTTCACTTCAACAAATATTTAATCGATTGAAAACTCTTTTCTTAGGTTTACTCTTAAGCAGAGAGGCGATGGAGGGGAAAACTTTCAGGAGATTACTGTGTATGAATATTTTGTGAAACATCGTGGAATACCGTTGAGCTATTCTGCCACGCTCCCGTGCATTAATGTTGGAAAACCAAAGCGACCAACATACTTTCCGATAGAGGTATTTAACCTTCTGACATTTTTTTGTGGGAACCTCTTACCTTTTATTTTGTCATCTAGTAATTTAATACATCAACCGTTTTGGAAATTTCTGTTCAATTGAAAACCGTGTTTCTTCAATGCACTAGCTCTGCAATTTGGTCTCCTTGCAAAGGTACACTAAAGCACTGACGGTTATTCAGCGGGCATCTCTTGTTGAAAAATCAAGGCAAAAACCACAAGAGAGAATGACCTCTTTAAATAATGTGTGTTCCCTTGAGCTACAACTTCTAGTTATTCTTACATGTTACTTGCAGTCATTGTCTTTTTTATTTTATTTTTTAGGCTTTAAAGTACAGCAATTATGATGCTGATCCTATGCTACAAGCATGTGGAGTTTCTATAAACACCAACTTTACACAAGTTGAAGGTCGGGTATTGCAAGCCCCCAAGGTTTGGCACTATCATGTGTATTTGCACTGCAATTCATATGAATATAATTCATCTCTGCTTTAATTTATTCCTCTTTTCTTCTTCCATAGTTGAAGGTGGGGAATGGTGAGGACTTTCTTCCTAGAAATGGCCGTTGGAACTTTAATAATAAGGTTTGCTCTCATCCATGTTACATGCTGTAATTACGTTTTACTTTGTTCTATTTTTGAATATCTATCTATTTATTCAGAAATTGGTGGCACCTTCAAAAGTTGAGAGATGGGCTGTTGTTAACTTTTCTGCCCGGTGTGATATCAACAATCTTATACGGGACCTAGTGAAATGTGGAAATATGAAAGGAGTGGTATATATTCTTTTAATTACATGCATATATCTAGTTACAATGTATGATCAGCTTGATATGCAACATTTCTTATAGTAATCTCTTTTTAAATAATTTTTTATTATATCCATGACAGGCTGTTGAGCAGCCATTTGATGTTTTTGAGGAAAATCCTTCTATGAGAAGGGCCCCACCTCCTGCACGAGTGGATGAGATGTTTGAACAAATCCGAACAAAGCTTCCTGGCCCACCTAAATTTCTTCTATGCCTTTTAGCTGAGAGGAAAAATTCGGACATTTATGGTTTTGTTCTGTTCAGTCTTTAAGCATACGCTTGAGTTTTCCTGAAAGAATAATTTTTGATGGGTGAACTTTATCTAATTGTTAGGGCCTTGGAAACGAAAATGCCTGTCAGACTTTGGAGTTGTAACCCAGTGCATTGCTCCAACCAGAGTCAATGACCAGTATCTGACAAATGTGCTTCTGAAGATCAACGCAAAGGTACGGTCATGAGCTATATGTGTTCTTTAACTTTGCTCATTTTGTATTTTCAGTTTATCTTAATTTTTAAACAATTTTCCTACTTATAATTTCTCAGCTTGGTGGCTTGAACTCACAGTTGCAAATTGAAAACACTCCTGCTATTCCAATTATTTCAAGGGCCCCAACAATTATTTTAGGAATGGATGTCTCGCATGGTTCTCCTGGACGATCTGATGTTCCTTCAATTGCTGCAGTAATTTGTTAAACTCGTTTAATTATCAGTTATTTGTTGTGGTAGTCTTGCCTCAGTTTTCTGGTCCTTTTTATTCTCACGCTCCCCTCAACGCATGCTTCTCTCTTTATTTTGGAACAATTGTTTTCTCTTGGTTGTTTTTTGGACAAGTGCAGCTTGAACTCAACTGATGTTTTTGGCCCCTTTACTGATAGGTTGTCAGCTCAAGACAGTGGCCATTGATATCAAAGTACAGAGCATCAGTAAGAACTCAGTCATCCAAAGTTGAAATGATGGATTCTTTGTTTAAGCCATCATCAACTGGCAAGGATGATGATGGCATAATTAGGCAAGTATCTTTTGGTCATCATAAGCTGGCTGTGATGTGAGACATTTGGTATTTGTATTAAAACACTTGTTTTGTAATTCCTTGTATTTATTTCATGATAAATAATTTACTTGTTAAATTGTATCTCAAATTTCATCCCAAAAGTATAAAAAGATGGAGAGATAAGAAATGGGCTCTTCACACTAATGAAATCATAACTATGCAGGCCATATCATCTGATATATTAGTGGATGCGAAGTCTAGTAAAACTCTTATTTTATTTGCATTCTTTTTAAATAATGTCTCTCTTAAATCTAGGGAGTTGCTGATTGATTTCTACACGAGCTCTGGGAAAAGAAAGCCGGATCAAATTATCATTTTCAGGTAAATTATCATTTTAATTAACTGATATTAGCTTGTTCCTGCTGCACATTAACCTTCAACACTGGATTGCGAACATTCTGTTCTAGGGATGGAGTGAGCGAATCTCAGTTCAATCAGGTTCTGAATATTGAGCTGGATCAGATAATAGAGGTGCTTCTTTTTGCAGTAGACTGATAAATGCAGAGTGCTTCTATGGACGATTTCTACTAACTTGGATCTTCTTATATTTATAGGCCTGTAAGTTTCTTGATGAACAGTGGAGCCCGAAGTTTACTTTGATGATTGCACAGAAGAATCACCATACAAAATTCTTTCAGTCTGGCGGTTGCCCTGACAATGTTCCACCGGGTATGTCTTCAACATATATATATATATATATATATATATATATATATATATATATAGTTTATCAAACTAGTACACTTGACAAAAGTTGACAAGGGAATGAATTGTTGGTTTTGTAGGCACTGTTGTTGATAAACAAGTTTGCCATCCTAAAAATTATGACTTTTATATGTGCTCGCATGCTGGAATGATTGTAAGCATATTCAGTTTTGTACAGATTTTCTGTTACATCTTAGTGAATGGTTTAAATTGCTTAATTAGCATGTGATTTTTATTTTTATTAATCATTTTATATTTCAAGTGCGTAGACATTAGCATGCAAGCCAACATTTATTTATTTTTCTTAATTTATTGTTCCCATAGGGAACTAGCAGGCCGACCCATTATCACGTTCTGTTTGATGAAAACGGTTTCAGCCCAGATGATCTTCAAGAGCTCGTCCATTCACTCTCTTATGTGTAAGTTTTGATGGATAGTTCTTATTCATGGATTCTTTCTTTCAAGGAAACTTTATATTCCCTGCTGCAATTTTCTGAACTGCATTTTATTTTGACATTCACACAGATATCAAAGGAGCACAACTGCAATATCTGTTGGCAAGAAAAGCTTCTTCATAATCATAAATTTTATGTTTTTTGTTTGATAATGTTTTTGATAATATTTTTGTATTTTATTCCAGTGGCGCCCATATGCTATGCCCATCTTGCTGCTGCGCAGATTGGGCAGTTCAGCAAGTTTGAAGACAGGTCGGAAACATCCTCAAGCCAAGGGGGATTCACAGCACCTGGATCTGTTCCTGTGCCTGAGCTTCCACGCTTGCATGAGAATGTTAGAAGCTCAATGTTCTTTTGTTAGGTTGGATAAGTGGAAAAATATAAAGAAAAGACCCGGCAGCCCAGCCTTCCTTTTTGTTCCTGTGTTTTTACTGTTTTTATATCTTTGGTAACGTGTTATTATAAAGACTCGTAGATTTTGCTGCTATGTTTATCTGTAGCAGTAGCTGCTTCCAAGGAAATTTGTGCAGGAAGGGGGAGAGGCTGTTTTGTTTGTTTTGCCACGAGAAACTTGCACTGAGCATCATAGTTACTGATTCGAGCATTTTTTGCCTGAGGTTTCTGTTCTGTCTTTGCATTGTTAATCATCTTGTGGTTTCGTCTGTGTTAAAAGAAGATAATTAAATGATGGATGCTACAGCTAATGCACTTTCCAGCATTATGAAAATACATAATTGTGATTTACTGATGTGAGTGCTGTTTGAGTGTTAAGTACACATTTAGATGATGCAAAGGGAGTTGTCTATAGCAAGGAGTATTGATTTGTTTGTAAAGGGAATTGTCATTTTTTTTAGCACTAGATATTTTGATGTATACCTTAAGGAAGTTGATTTACGTTCAATTTCAAGGGATGCCAATTAAGTTTGAATCTTGATGTATTTTGAATATCATAAACAGATGTGGATTGTCTAGATGCTCTGGAAGATGTACTATACATTTAATTATATTTTATTGTATTTTAATAAATGGCCGTATGCTGTATTTTTGTTTTTCAATTTAGTTAATGAAATTTTAAATTGATCTGAATATTGAGTCGTTTATGTATTTAAATTCTTGCGATTTAAATGATTTCAGAATTTGCTCAATTTTTTTGTAAAATATCTCTATATTTCAATCTATAAACTTGCAAAATGATTATATTATTATTAGCAAAACTTTCATTATATTAACACAGGCAGTATCTTATCAATGATCCATCTTTCAGTTTAAATTCGCCCAAGCATTTCTCAATGACAACTCTAGCAGTCTCTTTCAAAAGCATCATGAAGTCAACAATCTTCAACTATAAATCCTTCACGCAGGTTGCCTTTCTCTTGGTGCATGTTAAATACGTTTTATTCACAAGAACTTGTCAATCTTTTCTCCATGACATTACCTTACAGCTTTTCTCCATGAGAAATGCTGTTAAGATCCGTTGAGGTGGCATCCAAAAAAGTCTATCCAATGAGATTTTTTGGGTGCATTCAATACAAACTTTAAAAATAATATTTATATTATTTTAATATAAATAAATATAAACTAATGAATTATGTTCAAATTTTATTGGATGAGTTTTATTGGGTAGCACATCAACGGGTTTAAATAACATTCCTCTTCCTCCATTTACCCTCTCAAAATACTAGTCCGCTCAACCGACTTTCATGGTATCAACCAGCCCACACCTCTTCTAGCCATTGTACATAACTAGCCACGTGGAAGCTTCTCCCCCATGGATATGCAAGCCTTAAAAACTCCATTTATGTGTAAACATATTGATTATGCTTCATGTCCTTTGGTATCTCAAATACCTAAAGTTCCCCAATACTATCCTCCATCTATTTTCATTATTCATAAGTTCACAAAGAGCTTCTTTGAAGAGACACCTAATCTGCCTCCCTCATGCTCTAGAAGTGGAAATCATCATTAATATTTGGAACTTCTTGTAGGAGATTTCATTTACATCAAGGTGAGCCATCTAAAGTGTTCAAACTGTTTTGCATCCAAGGGGGTTTACTTGAGAAATTGAGCTCAACAACTCATTATGTGGGAGCACAACACGTATCTAATGAAGGATTCTCATACGTCATCAATGCACCAAAGTTTATCAAAACTTGGTAGTTAAGCGTGCTTGGGCGAAAATAATACTATGATGGGTGATCTCTCGATAAGTCATGGTGCTGCACTTATTTAATTGTTTTGTAAAAAAAATAGCACCTAGTTATATTTTGAGTTTGATATGTTGATTGCTTTGGAAATATTAGATTAGTGTAGTTTGCTTATTGCTTTATTTTCTGGGAGACGGTGAGGAAAATACCATTTTTAAGAAGAGTTTGTAATGCTCCCCCCAAAATTTACAAATATTTATTTTAATTTTTACATCATGATAAGAATTGGCTTAATTATAACTCAAGTAGTTGTTAATTTTCATATACTTATATATGTATTTTGCCGAGTTTGGCAGTGGCAGAAAGTTGAAGGGAATAATTTTGAGCACTTAAATAATCGTTCAACTTCGAAAAATGTTTAGTAGGTCAAATGAAATTGGATCTGAATGAAATTTTAAGAGAATGTTGTGGCAAATATTTAAAATTTGTTAGATTTAAATTTTATAAGATTTGGTGATTGTAGTAAAAGGGATCAAGTTTTGAGTAGATTTCATTGGAGCATGTTTTGGTGGCCAAAAACAGAAGAGGATTTTGATGAAATGAAGTGGAAATTATAGATAACCAAGAAAATTATGAATTAAGCAAAAGAAAAAAAAAGACTTATCTCAAAAATATTCACATCATAGGTTTTTAAAGGGTAAACACATCTCCTTCAATTATACATACCAAAAGGGAGCACTGACTATCCACACCAGCACAAGAGAATTAAGTTATCTTTAAGAAATAACATTTATTAACCACTAAGAAAAAATCATAAGGAAAACGATACTAATGCACATGCATTAACAACATACCCCTCAAAAGTATAATACATAAAATAACATACAACTTATCAACATGAGTCAAAAATAACATGACTCAAAACATAACACAATGTGCTGCAGCGCCCACTAAACTTTCAGCTACCCTTGAGCCATGAGCCTTGTGGCGACCCAATGCTAAACTAGGGGACTAATCCGCCAAGAGTTGCTGATCCGCATAACCCTATTGTTACAGACTCTCCTCTAGGTGGTGGTACAAGCTTTCTTTCCCTCTAAAGCGAACGATGCCCCCATATTAAATACATAAAAATCATCATTCCAAAACTAATTTAAAAATTGCCAAGTTGCTCTCGTAAGAATAAAAATCATCATTCCAAAAATGATAATAATATGATAATGATATTAATAATGATGATTAAAAATTCACTGTTACAATTAGTCTCTTAATTATCTTAATGATCTAATTATATTTTAAAAAACTGCAAGAGCTTTTACCATTGTTTAATCAAGTGGTGATCCATTACATGAATTTACAAGATCTTTTTTGTATGAAATTAAAAATATTATCGCTGATGAAATTGATACAAGCATGTTAGAAGAGCACGTATATCTGACTGAGATTAGACGACAAGAGCAAGCTCCTTTCTGAGGATACACGGATTTACAAATTAGATCTTCAAAACTTAAATCGTGAGCTTTTGTGTATTATGTTTGGAATTGTCAGGTTTATTTTCATGCTTTGGAATTTCATGTCATTGTTCTCTCTTGCGAGGTTTTGACGCGGATACCAATTCTTCCATCTTCGGTGCACACAAGAGTCTTGTAAGTATGCATAGCCCAGAATGATCAAGATAACCAGTTCTTTTTGTTTTCACAAAGTATTTCTAAATTGTTTGATGTTTCTTTCTTTTATCCATCATCTACCTTCCATTTCATGTTATTTGACTTCCATTTCAAATAGAAGCTAAATAACATGGGATTGAAGCACAGAGCCGATGGTGGAGAAAAAAAAAAAAGAATACACCAAATCCAAAGAAAATAAAAAATTCAAGATTATACAAACGTTGATCTTGTCAGGCTACACACATTTACAAAACTCTTCGTTAATACACACCGAAGCTAAAAGATTTAATTTTTCGCACCAAAACTCACAAGAGACAGAATGGCAGCATCAATATTCCTTCATTAATCTCTCATTTCAAAACATGCATGATTTAAATAAGACACTCCAAATCTTAGAGCATCTCCACGTTCAAAAGTTCAAATTATCCCAAAGGAATATAGCATTTCGACAATGGTCAGCCTCCATAAGAAAAAAATAATGCTGGTTGCCAAAGCAGGGAGGTTGAAGAGCCAAAGCAGGGAGATAGCATTTCGACACTCAGAGCTTTATCATGTTTTAAAACGCTATTCACATAACCCGAACTAATAACAATTCCATAACAAAGTTATCATGTTTTAAAACGTATTCACAGTTTATTTCAGGGATTTGAAAAAGGGATGTTGAAGGATCAGATTACACTACAGAGAGTTGTATACTACAACAACAGCAAAAATCACTAATTAAACCATTCAGCATAAGCCGATCTACGAATTTATATAAAAATATATAGAAAAATAAATCAGATAAGCGGCAGCTACTGAGTGAATGCTGATTCCCTCTTTAACTTGGATTTTAAACCAAAAAAAAAAAATCTATCTACCCCTCAATTCCAATGGTAAAGTTCCCAACTTTCCACTAATGGCTTCCAAGATCTCAGGAACAGTTTCCTGATAGCCATCCACATACTTCGCCCAGAATTTTTTCTCCCCCAACATAAAATGGTGGGGGGTTATCCCTTCATCTAGTATCCTCCTATCTTCGAGAATTTTAAATACAGAATACCTGGGCACGATCCTGTTTTCAAGGCTTAAAGATAAAAGCACCGGCGAAGAGGACAGCTTCGCAGGCCCCCATCCGAACTTCTCCTCGAAGAAATCTGCATTCCGATTCACTTTCTCGATGGATGATGATAGGCAGTAGGGATGGCACGCAAATGCAGACAAGAGCTGATCCATCGACCAGCCCCTGCTTGCGTAATTCTGCACCCTGCCATTCCAGCCCTGCTTCGACACCTTGAAGAAAACGGCGAAGGCGTGAACAAAGCACTTGCTGGAAGGGTCGATGCCCAGCTCTTTCAGATCGGCGAGGGAGGACTGAAGTTCTTGGGCGACGTCGAATTTGATCAAAGCGCTGGGATGCATGGCGATCATCTTTATAATGGCGTTCATGGGGATTCCGTGATCGAGTAGAAGGTCAGTCTTGAAAGGCACGATCTTCTGTAGATCGGTGAGAAAGACGGCGGGGTAACGGCGAATGGTGGCGAGAACATCTGATTGAGAAGGAAGGAGGCGACCGAGAAGATCGAAGTTGGGAGCGAAGCGATTTCTTGCGCTGGAACATAAGAGGCGAGCGCGAGCGCAGACATGGTTGGTGAAGTCATCGATGGAGAGACCGACGGAGGTGTAGAAGTCGAGCTTGGGCTTGAGGGTGCGGGAGGGGCAGGTGAGAAGCATTTTGGGGCGCCGGGAGATAAGGCGAGTGATTTGGGCTTCAGAGAAGCCGAAATCGCGGAGAAGGGAGAGAACGGCATGGGCGTTCTTTGTATTTTTAAGGTTGATTTCTTTGGAGGCGGCGGCGGCCGCTGAGGGTGAGAGCTTGCAGGATTTCTGGAGGAAGTAGAGAGTGAGGGTGGGATCGATGACGAAAGGAGGGGATCGAAGAGGGAATGCTGTGGTTGTGGTGAAATAGGCAAGATGGTGGTAGGGTTTGTTGCCAAGAAGGCGAAGCATGGCGAAGAGGGAAAACAAAATGATTTGCTCTAGGGTTTTGAACTGATGAATAATAATAATAATAATAATAATAATAATAATAATAATAATAATATAATGATGCTATGTTTTAATCTTCTTCATTTATTGGACTACTATATATATCTCTTGGATTTTTAATTACATTTAACAAAAAAATACTTTTTTTGACATTTTTAAGTATATATATATTATATGTGATAAGTAATATTTGAATTAATGATCTGAAATTTGAAATCATAAATTCTGAGTCTCAACTAATTAAAACACTATATATATATATAATTTTTTTTTAAGACATAACATTTGATTTTCCAATACAATCAATGCATATCTTTTTTAAGCAAATAAATAATTATACATATTACATAAGAGATTTTTGCTTAGTAAAACTTATTAAATTTAAGTTAATTCATATCTGAACCAAATAAGAACATGCTTCCTTATGGTTTAAGATAGATTTAAGGTCTTAACCTAGCAAAATTTCATTTTACATTAATCTTAAACTCTATGCTAAGCAAGATTTATAAGCACTTATTAACTTTTAAGATTGCTTATTGGAATGCTTTAGTCAACTTTAGCCTAAATGATGCTTTTACAACCAATTTAACTATAAGTTGTTGTCCCTCAAAATTTTCGTCATCCACTTTAGTTATCGACATTGACTATCGCCGTCCACCCCGCCACTTGATACTCATCACATATGGTTGTGTAGCCTCAAAACATCAACTCCATCATTATGCACGGCTCCTGCCCCATATTGTTCCCCATCATATATAGTTACAACTCCGACTTCTTTATTGTTGCATATAAGCTACAAATAGTCCTCAAAAAATATATAAAATTTTCAAATTTTTTATTAGTTGTTTATTAGGATTTTTAGACAAGTAGTAAGTTGTGAGCCCATTTTAAGGCAGCAGCAGCCAAAGTAGCAATAGAGGCAACAACAACTCAAGCTGCAACAGAGATAATACCAGCCCATGCATCAGTAAAAATAGCAAGCAGCCCAAGCACCAATTAAGACAACATCCACCTGAGCACTAGAAAAATAATAATAGAAAAAATATAGTTTGTAGAAATCCAAGAATAGCAACATATAATCATATTTGCACTAATTAAAAATATTGTAATTTTAAAACTAGCAATAACAATAATATATACATATAATAAACAATAGAAATAACAGCAGCCAAAGCAATATCAGAGGGAGCAATAGCCCAAGCATCAACAAAAACAATAGCCCAAGCATCAACGTAGGCCGCAACATTCCAAGCACCAGTGGAGATAGCAGTAGCCCAAGCACCAACAGAGGAAGCAGTAGGCGAGCACAAGAAAAACAATAATACAAAAAGTAAATTTACAAAACTCAATGAATAACAATAAAGTAACCATATCTGCACCAATTAAAAATGATGTATTTATAAAATCAATAATAAGAATATCATGCATATATAAGAACTAACTGAAGAAGCATTAGTCCAAGCAGTAGTAGAGATAATAACAACAAACCACACAGTAGCAGAGACAATAATATCCATAATATTATTTATTTGAAAAGAAAAATTACATAGTAGAAACATAAAAATTTGAAACAATCATGAGTATTTATGAAAGGGTCTATATATGTAAAACCTAAAATTTAAGTAAATAAAATTATTATTTATTATCATAATTAATTTTAGAAATCTATGAGTTATTTTAGCAAAAGGAAAATATCAAGTTGTTACGAATACTTTTAGAAAATTTTAAAATTTTTTTTAGAAATTTTTTCATAAGAGAATTTTCTCAATTATTTTATTATAAATTTAAATTAAAATAATTATAAAAAATTATTGAAGAGCTGAAATTAAAATATTTTAAAATTTTTGAATTCAATACTTTCAAATTAGTTAGCAACAAAAATTTCAAAATTTTGTAGCTAAAATGAATGAATTATGCTAAAAATACATTTGGAATTAAAATAATAAAATAATTGAATTATTTAATTCAAAAAAAAATCCGACCATTACGACGCTGATAAACCCGATTTTAGCCAACTTCAAACTCAAATTTTAGGCCAATTACTTGACAAAAATTGACAATTTTGATGTCTATGGATTCCTTACAATGAGATATATATTTTGGAACTTTAAATTTGAATTTTGGAGGCATATTTTTTATTAATTTTGAGAAATACTAAAATTTCATTTTTAACCAAGTTAGGCAATATTATGCCATAATTTTTGGGAATTTTGTATTTAAATCACCTAATTAAAAGCACCAATTAATATTCCAAATAAATTATTTTCAATTAAGGTTGAATTTAAGTCAAGTTATTTTAAGCTATTCAAATTCTACATTAATCAAACCTATACTATTGAATCTTTGTTAAAGCCTTATAGGCACTCCTAGATCTTCTAACTCCAATTAGAAACATTAAATTCTATCTATATTTCTTTCTTACATTCATTTGAAAGCATTTGTCAAACTCCTTTCCCTTCATCTTTTCCTCAACTATTAACCCTAGGGGCTTCATTCATAAGCAAATCCCACGGCAAGGAGAATATCTTGGAAGCTCTAAATCGTCTAAGGAAGGAGGATTTAAGCTACTCCCTTTCTCGAATCTTCATTAAATAATTTTCTCTAAGGTAATTCTTAAATTATCTCCACCCGATTTTCTTTCTCTTATTTTGTTTTTCCCTTGAGAAGAATATTTATATGATTATTTATATTATTTACAACTTAAAGCATGCACAATAGCCATTTCCCCCTATATTTCTAAGCTTGCATTATTTTCATTAAGTGAATTTTCTCAAAAATAAATTTTCAAATTTTGTTATTTTTCTCTATCTTTGCACCCTCAAAACTTATATTTTAGCCGATGTTAGATCCTAAACCTTTGCACACAAATTTGTTGACGATGAACGAGAGAGTACACCATAGCGAAAGCGATTTGCAAGCTCACTTGAGTTTTGAGGATGCGTTGACAGTTACCAAGAAATATACAAACCACAAACACAACAAGATAAAAATCACAGCACATGCATACTTAAAAAAAAATCACAAGCACATCTAAAGATAAATATTTATATGAAAAACTCAAGAATAAGAAAAATCACAGAGTCACACCACATAGAAATTTTTACTATGTAAAATTAAGAATATAGAGTTACAAAAAGCTTCACATTATCAAGAAACACTAGCTCTTACTCTATAATGAAAGAGAGAAAAGTGACTATCACCTGGATAAGACTTTCTTCACATGCAAGAGCTCCCATGCACAACCGCTACCTCCCTTAGGGTTCCTCCTTAAGAACAGGCAAAACCTTCTCAATCGCTTGTGCAAACATAAGAAACTCATCCTTAAGTTTGCATTAAGTACCCAGCTCAATTTTGAACTCCAAATGGTCCAAAATACCCCTCAAATAGCTTAGGGTATAGTCTAAACTGACATTAAAATTTGCCAGGTACTACAGCATGCTGTAGCGCCCAAACCTTGGGTAGTCAGGCTCTAGGGCGCTGCAACGCTTTGCTCTCAAGATGCCTAACAATAGGGCGCTACAGTACTATGGCGCCCCATCCCTTAATTCACTAGATTAAGCTAAGGAGTGGTGTATCACTATGGCTAACCCTTTCACTAATTAATGGATTAGGATGAAATCCACAATCCGCCTAATAAGGGAAGGAGTAAGCACAGAATCAAATATTCAGTCACTATATAAAAGTTCATACAGAGTACGGAAGCGGTTCAAGTAGTAAACATCCAAGCATCGCAATATGAATAACATGGAATATAACTCAAAATAAACAGTGTAGTAATTCAAAATACACAGTCATTTATGCTTTAATGGTCATTTCCAAAAATCAGGATTCGATTTATTTGGCTCATAATGACTTAATTAATACTTAAGATCAAGATTAAGATTAAGATTGGTCCTAATTGACTAAGGTAACAACTTGGGTTGTTACAAGTATACACTGAGGAGCACTGCAGCGCCATGCTCTCAGGACTCCATTCGACAGGGCGCGCTGCAGCGCGTTGGTATTGATCTTCTAGCCGCCATGGCGCGCTACAGTACCTTCCACTCAGGTAATGGGTGCTACGGCGTGCTGCAGCACACCACGGCGTGCTGTGGCTCTTATGCTGCACTTGAGCTTCCAACTTTATTTCGAATCACTTTGAAATCTCCCGAAAGTTCACCGTTGCTCAATTAGCATCTTCATGATGATCTAAATGGTCTCCACAACATAAGAACATTCTGAAGCCCCATCTCTACCGTGGTAATGTTAATATTAATATTAATATGATTATAGTAGAGCGGTCATCGTGTGACAAATTCATAACTATAGTCGAGTTATGTTTTAAGCCTAACTCGGCTTAATTGTAGAATATGCCACCTATAACTATAATTCATTCATCAACATATAAAAAGAATAACATAGTGCAGAAGTAAAACATGTATAACATCCATTTTCATAGTATAAAAGAAAAGCCTCAGTATAAAAGTGCAGAAAGTAAAGGCATCCAGAATATCAATTATTATAATTTTAAATTTAAAGTTTAAAGAAAAAAATACACTCATCCTGTAATAACCCAAGATTGCTACCCTAGTTAATTAGGACTAAACAAGTCCTGATTTTGGTTTTAACTATCCTAATAAGTCATTAGGAGCAAACTTTAAAATTTTGGTCCAAATTAGGTGTCAAATAGATCAAACCCTGATTTTAGAAATTTCAGGAACCCTAGAATTTGTCCTATCTAAATTGACCTCAAATCAAAAATTTGACTTCGCCATTGCGCTCATTACCTCCAAATTAGCTAGAGATGATGTTTTGAAAATATTTGGAAGTCGTTAGATTTTCGACGAATATTTTAATATATTTAAAATACCTTGGTAAACAGAAAAATTAAATACTCGTCAAAATCAAAATCTGACTTCGTCATTGCGCTCATCACCCTTCAATTAGCTAAGTGTGATTTACTTGGATTTGTTTTTTATTTTTTTGAAGTCATTTAATAAGTCAATTTTAATTAAGAAAAATTATAATTGATTAATTAAATATTTATATTTAATTATTTGCAACTAACGGCCTCGCCCCTTCCATAATCGTCGTCTGATCTAGGAACTCTCCCAAGCATTTGATCATCTGATCTGACGGTGGAGCCATCGTCTCTCTCGCGTTCACTACGCGTGGCCTGCGTAGCGACGCTATTCGCCCTGCTGCGGGGCCAGGCCATGACCATCGCCTTAGGAGTCAATCCCGTGCCCATTTTAATCTATTGATCGACCTTCTAACTCCTTTTCATGAATCGAGAGCCAGCAGAAATTGAATGAGCCCCGAATGATCTCAAATCATTCAAGCCGTTGATCAAGGTACGCTCGATCTTCCTTATCCTTTCACGCAATCTTAATCACCTTATTTTGTATGCCTATTGCACATATTTGATTAATGTATGAATGTGTCTGATCGAACTCTAGCGAGTTTGATTGTTCAAATTTTACCAATCATCAAATAGTGCCACACAATGCTATCCCATTTGCATTCGCATATAGCCTTATAGGGTTAGCTTTCGCCAGTGGCACGGTCATCCTCCGGTGAAGTTCCCACCACCGTTATAAAGGGTCTCTCTGAGACCTTTCCAATGGTGGGCATTTCGGCCCCTGATGACGTCGGGTGGTCCTCAGCAGGTCGTGCCTTAATCATGTGCCTCGGGTGCATGTCGGGAGGAAGGGTTTTGCCTCCGGTCGAGTCGGTCCGGACTCGACCCGCAGCTCTGCACCGGGTCGTTGTCACCGCTCTACGCGTGGGTTCACCTCGTGTTAGTCAGGCTGAGTCAACTTGTGCAGTGGGGTCCACCCCATCATCCGTTGCTCTTTGCAAGTGGGACCCTCAACGCTGTCTGTCGGGTCTTGCCGCCAATTAAATTAAATGGATTTTATTTAATCTTTAATCTTTAATCAATAATAATTATTTTTATAGATTTAGATAAATTAAATCAATTAATTGTTAGAAACTTTAAACCCCATATATTGCAATCCATAAATCCAAATGTATTGAAGTTATATCTCATTTTAACAAGAAAATTATGAGAAATTTTATGGTGGTGTCATTTTTACTGTATGATGTATAATTCTGCTAGTGACATTTAGGACACTTAATTAATGACCTATTTAACTCTAAACTTCCAATACCCTTAGCTCCAAACATAGCTAATATATATCTCATTTTTCTTAGGAAAATATCAAGATTATTTTGATAGTACTGGTTTTACTATTTGGAGTGCAATTTAGCTAATGACTTTTAAGGCCTATCCTTAATTACACTCTTAAACCTTAAAATTTTTTTTAGCCATATCTTGATCATTTGAACTCCAAATTAGGTCATCCAATATACTATTATAATCAAGAGAACTTAAGAATCAGTAAATTGTAAAAATATTTAAGTTTTGGTAATTAGTTTTCTTAATTAGCCATAATCATCTCAAAACTTAATTAATGAATATTAGCAAGTTTAATTATTCACATTTAGAAATTTAAGTTGTTATAGACTTATAGAGTAGAGTAAAACACCTTAATAAAATTAATTTTTTATTTATAGGATTAATTTCACTAATCACTCAATAATTACATTAAACCCTAAGTAGTGCATATGTTAAGCAAATGAAGTCTAAATTGGGTATACTCATAGTCATTGCACTCAATGCGTTATAGGAAAGCTATAGTCACTAAATTTGCTAAATTTGGACATCATTTGGAAAAGTTAGATTTTGAACCTTTTTAAAAGTCTCCTAAATTACATAATTGAACCATAATCTTGTTTTGGTCATAACTTGGCCAAATGATCTCAAAATTTAATTATCTTGGATTCTATGGAGTCTTTAGACAGCAAACAGCATAAGTATAACTAAAATTATGTATTTCTCGAAGTAAAATTACTTATTTACTCCTAAAGAGTTAAAACTTTATTTTGAGCTCATAAGGCTTAATCTTTATCCAATTTGGGTGTACTTACTGTCTATCTTCATATTAGATAGTAATTAACTATTTGACATTAATAAATTTTAGTTTTGAATCATAAATCAAAAAGTTGTATTTGAACCCTTAAGTAGGGGCAAAATAGTCATTTTGTCCAAAATTAGGTTTAAGCACACTTAAGTTTTAGAAACCTGAAATATTTATTAAAATCAGTGAATTAAGTGATTAGGAATCATTTCTATATCATTTTGAACTTATTAAATTGAATTATAAGTAAAACCCAAAATTTCACCCAAAATATTTCTAAGTAATTAATAAGTTCCATAATGTGAGATTCATCTCACATTATGTCATCCATAAGTTCTTAAAATCAGTAAACATATATAGTAAATAGATAAATAATGTTAATGCTTAATAATTAAATTATTCATTAATGAAATTCTTAAGTATCTTTTCTTTTTAGGAATCTCCTCCTTAAGAATATTCCATAGGGATTAGATATAGACTTAGGTTAGAATTCATTCATTGGGTAAATGTGCTACTCAATAGATGATACCTTAGTTTTACTAATTTTTGGATTCATCCCTTATTATGATTATTTTATATTTAAACTTTAATTTAAGATTAGAGATCCATCTTATTAGGCTTGACTTTGCTTAATAAGATAACATTAACTTATAGAATGTGAGAGTTGGGCTTAACCTTATACCTTAGTCTTTAACTCCTATTGGATTAAGAGGTTAAACTCCAATATTTATAGTTTAACTCTTAATTCTTTAATCTTGGTTTATCTTAATCAAGATTGGCTTGGGGTTAATTAAATTCATTAATTAGGATGTTTGATTTATTATTCAACATATGTATGCATCATTGATTGAATTATATTAGAACTTGATATAATAACCCTAGTTGTTACCCTAGCTAATCTAAGTGAATTTAAGCTAAACTTAGCTTTAAATTCTATTCCATTAGACTTAAAATTAATTAATTAAAGGATTTATAATATTAATTAATTTAAATAAATTAATTATTTTAACCATGGGATTTGCTGCCGAGACCGCGGTAGATCCGCTGCAAGGTTCCAATGCAAAGGAGCGAATTCCAACGTATAATTTCAGCGACGCTGATGGACTGTGGTTAGATCCATCGTCAGTCATTGGATAGTATTCATGAATCCAATAGTTGTCATCCTCTCCATGATTCAATTTAATTAGAATCGCATCAAACCCTCCATCTCCAACTATCTCACGATCAAACGGCCGGCAGATCGTCCAGCCCTATTCATCTTCGTCTTCGCTCGATCGATGGCCTGACAGAGGAGATATGATCGTACCAGCCACACCAACATTGTCTGACACTCTTCCTATGTAACAACCTAAGTTATTACCCTAGTCAATTAGGACTAAATCAAGTTCTGACTATGGTTCTAATACTTTAATTAGGTCATTAGGAGTTCATCACAATGATCTAAACCAAATCAGGGGTTAAATGGATCAAACCTTAATTTTGGGAATTTCAGGAACCCTGAAAATTGACATAATTATTTTGATCTCAAATCAAAAATTGGACTTCACCATTGCGCTCATTGCCCCCAAATTAGCTAGGGGTGATATTTTGGAGGCAATCGAAAGTCGTTAGAATTTAGTCGAATATTTTAGTATATTTAAAATACCAAAAAAATTAGGAAAATTAAATACTCGTCCGAATTGAAATCTCACTTTGCCGTTGCATTCCTTACCCCTCAATAACTAGGAGTGAAGATTAGAAAATTTTTAGAAGCCTTTTGATTATTTTAATTTATTAAGAAATTGAATAAATAATTAAATATTTATTTATTAATTAAAACCCCTAGCGGCGCCGTCAGCTTTATGGCACGCCGTTTCCCCTCTGCCGTTTAATCTAACGGCTAATCCTAGTCGTCAGATCTGAGATCAGATGGCGAGCGCATCGGCTTCCCCGGTCGCGAACCTTAGGGTTATGCGTGGCCAACTCTTCCTTGCCGCGTGTCACTCCACCCTCGGAGCCTCCGCCGTGCCCTCGTTAAGTCCATCTAAACCCATGTTCACCACCGACATTGGAGCTATCGAAGGTTGCGATTCCCCGAAGGTGAAGCAAACCGTCGACTCGAGATCTTCTCCCGACCACACATTCAGGCACCCCTTATCCCTCATTTTCATTCATGCAATCTCCATCGCATAATTTCGAAAGGTTATTGCAAGTTTTAGATTAGGGGTTTTATGGGTCAGATTGTGTTAAAGCGAACTAGATTGAGGAAAGTTAGGGTTTATGCTACAATGGTTTACAGTCCTTGTAACAACCCAAGTTGTTACCTTAGTCAATTAGGACTAATCTCAGTCATAATCTTGATCCTAAGTGCTAATCAAGTCATTAAGAGTCAAACCCTAAGACCCAGTCCAAATCAGAGGTCAAATGGATCGAATCTTGATTTCTAAAAAATCTAGAAACCCTAAAATTTGACCTGTCTAAAAAGATCTTAGATTGAAAAATGGCTTCGCCATTGTGCTCATTGCCCCCAAATTAACTAGGGGTGATATTTTCGTGTCAATTGGAAGTCGTCAAAATTTTGACGAATATTTTAATAATATTTAAATACCCCAAAAATTGGGAAATTAAAATACTTGTCAAATCAAAAATCCGACCTCACCATTGTGTTCCTCACCCCTCAATTAGCTAGGAGCGAGTATTTGGGAATTTTTAAGAGTTAATTATTTGGATAAAAGTAATTAATTATTAATTAATAAATAAATATATTAATTATTAAAGTATTTATTAATTAAATTTATATTTTTTCGCGCGCCGTTAAGTATTCTGACGCCGTCCGCCAACTTTCTGCACCCGCCGTTTGATCCACGTTAGATTAGACGGATCAATTCGAGGCGTCTGATCTGAGATCAGACGGCTCACGCATTGCTTTCCACGCCGCGAACCCTAGGGTTCCATGCGGCGATCCCGCCGCAAGCTCGGCCAACCCTCGCCTTCCCAAGCCTCGGCATGTCCGTCACGCTCACCATTTAGCTCTCGCACGCGCGTAGGGGTGCCAGCGTGCGCACTTTCGGGCTTCTCAAACTCGAACCGTCGTTTGTCCGGCCATAAACCCTCGCTGTCGCCGATCGCAGGTACTCCTCCCTCTCCTATGCTATGCATTTGCTTTCCTCTGCAATGTGCGATAATTGTCAAGGCTTAGGATCGATTGATCGAGCCGATGCGGACTCGATTGTGTTGGAACCCTAACCCTAAGACCCGTCGCCCGTTCGCGTGAGCCCGAGTTAGTCGATGCGCCATGGGTTCAGGTCGCGAGAGACCCGACCCGTCCCGGCTCGAGGGCGATCGGCCCAAAGCCGGCCCAGCCCGCTCGTGTCGAACGTGACACAATGCCCGCATGACTGCGGGTTCCACGCCCCGCAGTTGATCGATGCCGCGGGGCCCATAGCAGCCGCCACGTCCAATGCAGATGCGCCACACGTCGTGTAGACCCCCACCGTTTCGAATCCGCAGCCGTCGTGGGTCCCACCTCAGCAGCCCGCAGCTAACCGGATGCCGCCACTTGTCCCCGTGGGCCCCGCATGCAGACCGCCAGCCAACCCCGTCGTGCCACGCGTCCGAGGCAGGTCCCGCAGCCATAATTTCTGTAGAAGTATATTAGATTAAAATATTTATATAATATGTAAACGTATATATTATACGTATATATAGATATATAAGTACTTAGTTAGGTACTTAAACAAGAGGTTAATTAGGAAGCTAGTATAGTTAATTAACTAATATTAGTAAGTAACAGAAATTAATTAGAGATTAATTAGTTAACTAACTACATGATCAATCAGAAAATACTAAATAAGGATAAGTTTATTTTATGGTAGTCATATGTATATATATATATATATATATATATATATATATATATATATATATATATATGTATAATCATATTGAAAAATAATAATGCATATAGTTAATAAATAATATTAAATTGTTAACTTAGGTAGTTTAAGTTAATTATTAGAATCACTAAATAACATAGATTAATTAATTTAATAAATTGATATCAAAACATTAGGATGATTTCATTAATATTATAAGTTAAAAATTTGTCAAAATTAAATTGCTAATTATTAACAGAGTTAAATAAATTTAATAATTAGTTATTTAATTAAATTAATAAAATAGTGGATATAATTAAAATTAACTATTAATTAATTAATCAATAGAACCAATTAATTAAATTAATTAAGTTAGTTAATTAATTAGCATTAATTAAAATTTGTATATAATTTAATTTAAAATAGTAAGTTAATTAATTGATTAATACTATATCAATTAAATTGTTAATTCCATTTAAATTGAATGAAATTTATAGTGATTAAAATAGATTTATTTAATTTAAATAAAACAGTAAAGTTTAATAATTTTTTGTAAGATGATTCAAATATAACAAATATAGGTCTTATTTTACTTAGAAAATAAAAGGAATCAAATGACGTAATTCAAAAATTAATTTCGGAGTACGTATAACGTAGTGATATTTTAGGACCTAAATAAACCCTCATAACTTTTAACCTAGTTGTCTAAACATAGTCAATATGAGTCTTAAAATACTCAGGAGAACAGTCCCAATATTATAGAAGTATTAGTTTTTTCAATTAAGGCCTAGATTAAAAATTAATATTTAGGACCCTACCTCAAAAATGACCAAAATGTCCTTAATATTCAATTGACCATAACTTGGTCAATTCAACTCCAAATTCAAAAATTCAGAGTGCTAACTAGCTTAGAATATTAGCACCAATAAACTGAAATAATATTTAGGATCCAAAACCTAAAAAATTAGAAATGACCAAAATACCCCTAATTATAGTTATGTCATAACTTGACAATTTGAAGTTAAAACTGGGTTTACTCCCTGTCAACATACTAAATATATTATAGGGAAGTTATAAAACTGAGTTTGCTAAAATTGGACCTCAAATGGAAAAGTTCAATTTTTTTTTTCTCCTGTTGACCAACAAAATTACCGAATTGCCCTTATAAATTAAAATAGCTATAATTTAGTCATTTGATCTCAGATTGTAGTGTTCTTGGACTCTATGGAATCCTTGAATAGTAACCAATAGTAAACTGCATAAAATTTTAGGTCCCACTAAGTGTAAATTACAAAAATTCCCCTTAGGTCAAAATCCTTAGTTTGGGCTTGTAGGATCTGTTTCTTATCCAAATTAAGTATACTTACTGTCTATTCTCATGTTAGATAGTAAAGAATCATTGAATAATTGCTCTTGAGTTCAATATATTTTAGTAGATTCAGGTGCACATTTACCATAATGGATAGGGGTAAGGAGTAATAAGGATGCTTAATATTACTCATTAAGGAGTATGTGTTAAGCTTGGAACCCGCATAGTATTGTTGACGTGCTTGACTCATTAACTATTTCTAGACGTGTCCACAAAAATAAAAGTAAAATAACTAAAAGATTCTATATTTGTATTTACTGCCTTCTTAGTTCTACTGCTGTTCTGTCTGCCTTAGCCTAGAAAGGCTATGGGAATTTCTGTCTACCCTATCCTATAAAGGCTTTGGGAATTTTACTGGGCCTGATTGGCCAATTTTTTGATATGATAGTTTTACATACCTGGTCAGTTTCAGCTTACTGTGTACTGTATTGTGTGCATATTTCAGTCAGTTGTGTTTCTTTACTTACCTGCTCACTTATACATATTTATAGAATGCTAGACTTTACTACTTACTATTTATACTATTTTTAGATTTTTGTCTTTAATTAGCATATGTCATATGATCATCAGCATGTTTAGGATTATACTTTACTTTCAGTACTTTTACTTACTGCATTATATATATATATATATATATATATATATATATATATGCCCATTCCTTACTTAGTTTGTTGAGGTGTACTTTTTGCCTCACTTTTTGCTTAATTTTAAATACTGTATTTATAAATTATCCTGTTTCTTGTACGCTTGTTGCACATATGCTTTTAGTTTATTTTTTATCGTGTTTAAAGTATTAAAATGGTGACATTAATAATTCATTTAAAATATTCAGCCTAAAATATACATAGACAATTGTCTAACAAGATTTTCTTTTATTGGCTGGGGCTCTGGCATTATAAAACTGATAATATCAAATTTAGATAGGTTTGAGGAGTTGGGTGCTGAAGGAGAGGAGCCTTATTTAGAGGAGGAGCATCAGCCAGGAGAGATAAATGTGGTCTAGTTCCTTTGTAGCTATTGTGAGGATGAGAAATTTATTTTCAGTCTCTTAAACTATTCAAATAAATATTGTAATAATACAGGTAATGTGACTGTAATTACTTTTCTGCACTTTATTATTTATTGAGCTATGTTTTGTTTCTTACTTAATGTATGGTGAATGGATGTAATACTTATTTCATTTTACTTCCGCACTCTATATGTATGTCTTATTTAGTGACTGATCCTCTTAGTTATTCTGTGTACGTCCTTCCTTTATTAGTGGATTGTGGATCTTACCTAATCCAATGATAAGTGAGGGATTTGCCAGAGTGACACTCCACTCCTTAGTCTAATGACTGTGGACTTAAGGAGCGGGGGGCCACAGTCCTTCCCTGCCCTGTCCTGATGCATGGCTGCCAGGGTTAGCCCTAGCCAGCGGCACTAACCTCCATTATCGTTGGATCAACTGTCATCGGGTAGGTCTCGATGAGACCTACCCTCAGCCGTGCTGATTGAGGCCTATTGCTGATAGTAAGGAGATCAAAATGGCTGCCCTAGGAAACACCCTTGGTCCCCCCTCGCATGCCTTCTGGGACGAAGATAGCGAGTCCCACATGCTTGAGCTAGAGCCCTCCAGAAGCTGCCATGTGTCGTTCACGTCAGCCATCGAAGACCGTGCCTATCGTCTTGTCTACTATAGTTAGCAAGCCCCACTCCCTATGCCCGATAAATTCACATTTGCCATGCGTACCTGTAGGGTCCGCCGCTGCCAGATCCTGCAGAGATAATTTAAATAAATAAATAGTAGTGTTAGTTTAATTAAAACAATAAAGTGTTAGTTAAATTAATTTGAATAATTAAATTATTAAAATACAAATACTTCAAACTCTCATTTTTTGCAAACCATAAATCTAAATATATTAAATATATATCTCATTTTACTCAAAAAAATATGCAGAATAATTTGGTAATGTTAAATTTTCTGTAGGACACCTATTTAACATAGTGATATTTTAGGACCTTCTCACTTAACCCTAAATCATAAAAAACTTCAAACATTCATAAATTTGTACAAATTGATCTAAACTTAGCCAATATGGACATTCTCACTTAACTTTAAGCCTACCAATTAATTAGGAGAATATCTGGATTAATATGATAGTATTAGTTTTGCAGTTAGGTCAACGATTTGACTAATCACCTTTAGGACATTTTCTTAATTACCCTAATTAATCTAAAAATTATTTTGACCACTACTTAGTCAATTGAACTCCAAAATAGGTTATCCAATATGTCATTTAGAATAGAAAAATATAATAAATAGTAAACTAAAATAGAATTTAGGTTTTGCCTACTAGAAACCCAAATTTGCCCTAATCACCCTAGAACTTGATTAGGTCATAATTATAATTTGACCAATTAAAGTCCTATTTGAGTCTACTTCTAATTAAAGTACTCAGTGCATTATAGGGAAGTAATAACTTCTGAGTTTGCTGAATTTGGACATCAAATAGAAAAGTTAGGTTTCTGATCCTTTTATAAAAACCCTAAATTTACATAATTAAACCGTAATATTGAAATGATCATAACTTAATCATTAGACCTTAGAATTTAGTGTTCTTAGACTCTATAAAATCCTTGGATAGTAAATAACAATAAACTGACTAAAATTTTAGACTTCACTAGGTAAATTACCAAATTACACTTTTAGGTTAAAATCCTTAATTTGAACCCATAGGACTTAATTCTTGTCCAAATTTAATGTACATACTGTATATCTTCATATTAGACAGTAAGGAATCATTTGACATTAATAAAATCCAATTTGGAGTACTTAATCAAAAAGTAGCATTTTAGACCCTTAAGTAGGGGTAAAACGATCATTTTGCCCAAAAATTTAGGTTAAGTGTCATTAATCTCGAGAATATTAATTAAATCATTAAAATCAGTAATAAAATTAATTTAGAATTAGTATAGTATCTTAATCTCATAAATTAAGTAATTTGATAAAGTTCCCACTAAAAGATTTAAAAATTCCTATGTAAAATATATGAGCTTCTAACTTAGTTTCAATTTCACATCCTTAATTTCCTTAAGTGAATTAGATCAGAAATTGAAGATAAATTGTAATAATTATCTTCAATTCTTAAAATCCCTAAATCATCCCATAGGAGTTTCTTTAGGATATGCACTTCACCTTAGCATATTTTTCTTAAATTAGGAATAGATACTAGGTTAGATTTTTTTCATTGAGTAAATGGGTTAATGGATGAAACCTTGGTTTTATTACTTCTTAGATTTTTATACTTAATTTTGATTATTTTATTTCTCAACTTTAGAGTAGTTAGAATGGATTATGTCGATAATAATAGATATCACCTGTGTGTAGTAGAGTTCTTAGCTTAATATTGAATTACTTATTGCTTTTGCATTTCTTGTACTTTGTGCCTTTACTTTGAGCATGTCATATAAAAAAATTGATGCATGAAATTAAAATATAGAAAAGCTAGGATAACATTTGCATAGGGTTCATTTCTAGTCAAATTTATGCACTTTTACCCTACTGGACAGGGGTAAGGAGAGATAAAGATTACTTAACATTACTCATTAAGGAGTGTTGTGTTAAGTTGGAATCTGAATAGTCTTATAGACGTACTTGACTCATCAACTACTTCTGGATATGTCCATAGAAGTAATGTAAATAACTAAAATATTACTGCATTTGTACTTACTGCATCCTCAGTTTAGTTCTGCTTCATTAATTCACCTTAGCGTCTTATGACGCTAAGAAACTTACCAGCTTAGCCTCTTAAGACGCTAAGAATATTACATTTTTCAGTTCAACTAGCTAGTTTAGCCCTCCTTCTGACATGATAGTTATTACATACTTATTTATTATTTTATTATTACCTTTTTACTGTAGTTAGTCTTAACTTTACCTACTTACTTGTATACTTATAGGATGCTAGATTACTATACTGCTTAATTATATATATCACAAATAGATTACTTTTTTTTCAAACTTACATAACTTATATGATCATCAGCATATTTAAGATGAGTATTTTCTTTTAGTATTTTTCTTACTTTATTTGTACATATATGCCTAACCTTGTCACAACTTAGTATTGATGTATGTTTTTTTACCTCATATGTTGCTTAGTTAAAAATGTTTTTTTTTTATAACTCATCACATCCCTTTGTATATGCTTGCCACTCCCATATATTTGTTTATTTTGTATAGCTTAAGTAAATAGTGATATCAATAAACTCATGAATAATAAAGCTTAAAATGTACTGATGAATCCATAAATTATATCTAAATTAAAAGGAAATTTCATTCATTTCTGATCTTAAACTGCTCCCTTAATTAAATTTTGTCTATCTTTTCAGGAAAATGACATATCCAAAGAATTCTGAGCCATTGGTGCAATTTCTCATTTTTATCAAAGGAAACCGCTGCCGCACGCTGTAGCGGGTCATCTTGCAAGAAAATGGGCGCGATCGCGCGCTGCAGCATTTCAAGTTGCGAACTACGGGAGCGATCGCACGCTGCAGCAGTTCAGTTGCAAAATGCTGCCACTGCAGCGCGCTGCAGTGGATCATTTTGCAAAATGCTGCCACTGCAGCGCGCTGCAGTGGTACGATTTAGAAAACACTAGCGCCACAGCATGCTGCAGCGGGTCACTTTGCGAAAAATGGACGTTGTCGTGCACTACAGCAGGTCACTTTGCAGAAATTGCCTGCGGCATTGCACGCTGTAGCGCGCTACGCGCTGCAGTGACCCGCCGCAATTTTCTCTGGCAGAACATTTAATGCGGCTGGGACAAGACCCCCAACCAACATCTTATCTCCAGCCATCATTCCCTCTACAGCTGCTACATTTTTTTTAATTGGATAAGAGGCTTATGAGGTGATGTAATGGCTAAAACAAATGAAAGAATTGGTCACCTCATCCATCAAGTGGTTTTTGCCATCATTGCTTAGATTTTTAAAGGATTGTGCTGGTTTTGGATGTGGAGATTGAAGATGCAGCCCTCATCTATAAATATCACTCCTGTTGACTAGAGGAGGGTGCTAATTTTTGTTCACTTTACTAAGTAAAGGAAGAGGGGTTGCATAGTAGAAGAGAGGAACTCCCCAAGGGTGGAAGAGCTCATTTTGCCAAGGAGAAGGAGAAGAAAGGCAGCACTAGCGACCTAAGAGAGGAACTTTAAGTAAGGAGAAGAAGAGTTTGGAGAATTTCCAAGGAACATTCCTAGTATCTTCTAAACCCTTATTTTGTAACTTCTTTTCTTAGTTGATCATGAAAGGATTTTTATCCATATATGTGTTCTTTTTCGTCTCCTTTGTAATGGAGAGCTAAATCTCCATTGGGGAGGGTTGGAGTAATCCCATATGTTTGATAGTTACTTTCATTTGTACGAAGTTTTCCTCAAGCATTAATAAAAGTTATGAACTTAATGCCTTGCTCAAGAAATGCTTAATATTACTATAATCTTGATTATGAATTAAAGGAAGATGGACTAATGAACTCAAGAGCTAAAGTGTCTTGTGCTCCATTGCTCACCTTAGGTTAGATGCTAGATCTATGAGTGCATGAGAGCTTAGAACTATGCGAGAAAGTTTTTGAGCTTAGTGCACCTTAATCTAAGCTCAACTAAAGTGTTGATGCATGTGATATTAAGACCCACTAATTGAGCCCCTTAGCTCAACATAAATGAGGGAGGGAAAGAAATAGTTGTGTGCTCATGAACGAGGTGACATAGTCATTGAGCCCAATATATTAAATCCCTCACTTCAACTATGTGCGATGTGAGTGACGCTCTTAGTGGAATCAATGCTTATAAGATATTAAAAACTTAATAATCCTCATCTCCTTGATCAAGAGATAAGATGAAAACTACAAACCTAAAATCTTATAAGAATCTTTATGCCGAAATAGAATCGACTGTGTTTTCATTTCGTGCACAAGATTTGAACTTGTAAATCTTTGAGATAAAACTCGAGGAAGAATAATGTGCACTTTATTTAAATTTGAGTGAATGAAAGATAAATGCTTGAGGAATCATCATGCATAAGTGACCTATCATGACATGTGGGATGAACCCAACTCTCCTTTTACTTTTATCTGACTTATTTTATACTTAGTGATTATTGTGCTTGATCTAGAACTAACTAAAACCAAATACTCATAGGTTAAACATTAGTGAGAATAGATACACCTTAGTAACAAAATATCCAATTCTTTGTGGTTCGATAAATCCCAAAAACTCACACTTTCCACTTATTACTTCAGACCACGTACACTTGCGTGCAAGCACAGACGTGTATTTACAGTCTGTCAAGTTTTTGGCATCGTTACCAGGGAATTGGAATTTGTTTCGTATTAAGGATAATATATAAGTAATTGGTGATTTAAGTATTCCCTTGCATATACTTTTAGTTTTTGATTTTTGTAATTATAGGCACTAACAACTTACTTTTATGTTTCTTTTCTGTTTGTTTTATTTTTATTGAATTTCTGGACATTATTGCTAAAGTTGTTCTTGATAGCCTAATTAATGTAGTGTATGAGTAGAAGAGTTTGCACGAATTATCTGTTTGACCCAGAAATTGAAAGAACCTACTTGCGGGCTAGGAGAGAACAAAATCTTTCAAACCAATAAACTGTTATGGATAATGATAATGAAAATCCTATAGATCTATTAGGAGAGCCATTGAGAGTGGTTAGGGGGAGAGCACTAAAAGATTATGTACTACCCACTATTAGGGGAATTCCCCATACAATTGTAAGGCCTAATATAGAAGTCAATAACTTTGAGATCAAACCATTCACTCTGAGTATGGTTCAAAATAATCAGTTTGGGGGATTGACCACTGAAGATCCGAACTCACGTATATCAACTTTCTTTGAAATATGTGACACTTTCAGATTTAACGGTGTCTCTGAAGATACGGTTAAATTACGGCTTTTCCCATTCTCTTTATGAGATAGAGCCAAGAGTTGGCTCAGCTCTCTTCCAAGCGATTCCATCCGGACGTGGGACGATTTGGCTAAGAAATTCTTAGCCAAATATTTCCCTTCAACGAAAACTGCTCGGTTGAGAATTGAGATAACCAACTTTACTCAGTTGGAAGGGGAGACACTCTATGACGGATGTGACCGATTTAAGGAATGCCGAAGGCATTGCCCACATCATGGGTTTCCTTTGTGGATGCAAGTGTAAACCTTCTACAATGGTTTGAACGCTCCTACAAGGACACTCATTGATGCAGCCGATGGCAGCTCTATTAGTGGTAAAACTTAAGAAGAAGCTTACGACCTCTTGGAAGAAATGGCTAACAATGCATATCAATGGCCTTTTGAAAAGCTAACAAAAGAATCTATAAAGGTAAACGAATCCAACAAAATAACGGTGTTACAGCAAGAAATACATGCCTTGAATGAGAAAATTGAAAGAATGAATGTTAATGTTGTTCTGGAGGTACATTGTGAGTTGTGCGGAGGGAGACATGATAGTGAAAGCTACAATTTAAATAACCCCTTTGTACAAACAAATACTGAGCAAGTCAATTATCTAAGAAACAACAACTCAATAAATAACCCTTACTCCAATACCTATAATCTAGGGTAGAAAACTACCCTAATTTCTCTTGGAGTAACAATAACAATAATGGAAATTAATATGGGAGAAGTTCATCAAACCAACAAGGCGTAAATAATGAAAATAACAATAGCAGTCATCACCCAAAATTTAAAGGAGCTTTCAACTCCAAGACTGAAATGATTCAATTCATGCGCCGCACCGAAGGCACTATCACTCGCCACGATGCCTCTATCCAAGGGATAGGAACATTGAAACCCAACTAGGGCAAATCTCCAAGTAGCTGACCATATGGCAGCAAGGGGCCCTACCCAGTTCCACCGAAGTAAACCCTAGGGAGCTGGTCAGTGTAATTCATTCGGAAGAGGTGTATGGGGGAACTAATATTGAAAAAATGAGTGCAATAGATGATGAGCTAGAGGCATGGGAAGGAGAAAGGGGAACAGAATGTGAGAAGCTCACAGCTCCAAAATGTGAAGACCCTAGGAGGTTGAGCATTCCATGCATAATTAGAAACGAAGTTTTCTTAGATCCCTTGTGTGATCTTGGTACTTTGGTCAACATTATGCCCTACCACATTTATGAACATCTGAAGGTAGGAGGAATGAAATACACCTCCATAATTTTAGAGTTTGCCAATCTAGAATCTCTTACCCCACTCGGTATGGTAAAGAATGTTGCAGTCGAATTGGAAAGTTTTATCGTTCCTACCAATTTTGTGGTGTGTGAGTGGGATCGATGGAATAAGAATTCCACGATCATTTTTGGGTGACCTTTTTTGATGAGTATCAAAGCTGTTATTGATATAGGTCGCGGGGTAATGAGTGTAAGAGTCAAGGGGAAAACTGAATTAATTGACCTTAAACCTACTATCTTTAAACAGAGAGAGATGGAAGAAGAGGTGAGGAAAAAATTAAGAGAAGAAAAATTATGGGTAGATGATGTTCTTGAAGATCTAATGTTAGAAGAGAAAAATTCTGATAATAGCTCGATTCCTTCCTCAGAAAAGGGGAGCAAGGAAGGAGTAAGAAAAAGAAAAATAAGAAGAGGAAAAATAAGGAAGAAGACTCCCCCTAAGCTTGAACTCGAAGGAGTGGATCCTATGAGGGAAGGAAAAGAGGGCGAGAGTTTGAGCCATCTTGAGGGTTGTGCTCACTCTAGCATCCTTAGTTTATGGAAGAAGAAACCTCCAGATCCAATTAGTTGATCATTAGCGAGTCTAGCTAAAGACGTTAAATTCAGCGCTTATTGGGAGGCAACCCAACAATTTTTTTTTTGCAGCGCTACAGTGCGTTGTAGTGGAAATTCCGTAATAGCACGATGCAGCGGAAATACTGCGCCATGGCGAAAATCCCGCGACAGCACGATATAGCAAAAATTTCTCTACAGCGCGCTGCAGCGCACTACAGCGCGCAGGAGCGGTTTGCTCCAGCTGTAAAAAACTTTTCTCTACCTTGGGAACCATGCAGTTAAAAAGTCATGACATTTGGGTTCCCCATGCAGTCAAAAGGTGGGCTGAAAATGCTGCCCCCCCCCCCCCCTTCACATGGATCACCATATTTATGGCATGGGGAAGACCCATTGACCATACTCTCTTGCCTTGGATTTCCTTGGCTATATAAGGGAGGCAATGGGGGAGGGGGGGGGTTTATCCTTGCACCTTCTAAGTTTTCTCACTTCCGAAGCAAACTCTTGCTCTCATCCAAATTCATCATAATGTCTTCCGACAAGAAGGCTATTCCTAGAAAGGAGGCCGAAGCTTCTTCTTCCGGAGGAACCTTTAATAAAAAAAGTGAATTAGGGTTAATTAGCATGTGTACTTAGACAAATTGCACGATTTAGGTGCCATTATGTTTCTATTACCTTGTAGAATACATGTGCTAAGTGAATTAAGTTTCTGATTTATATTTTCTTAATTATGCCCTAATATTATAAAAGCATAATTAGTAAAAATTAGGGTTTCTACATAGCCAAAACTCTCAATTATAGTCTCTGGTTTGTTATACTATTTATTAGAATATTCTTGTCAAGTTTCATGAAATTTCAATAGTTGGATCTTTAATTAAGTGCTAATCCATATTTTTTTATTTAGGGTTTGATTAGCCTTAATTACTTTTTGTCTTAAGTAAATTTGTGTTTTTATGCTTTTATATTAGTAAATTGAATGTTAGGAAACCATTAAGTGAACTTGAATACCTTAATGGATTGAAATTGGCATAAATAAATATTTAACCTAAAAACCTTAAGAAGTGATTAAGCAATTAATGCTTAGTCTTAAATCTTGAATTTAAATATCAATAATACACCAATAGCCCACTGATTTGCCATTGATTCTAAATTAAATAAGTGATCTTGATTTGGTTGAGTTGGGGGTTAAATTCTAACTTACCTTGGTTAAGATCTAAAATCCTTAATCACCTTAAGTAAAATGGTTTGATTTAAAGATAAATCAATTTGCATAATTCCAATAATGCACCCTGATTTGACATTAATTTTAACTTATTAAATTAGAACTATTAAGATCTTTAATAAGCTATGTGGTTGGTCAATTTGAACACTTACCTTTAAATCCTTGTCCTCTTAAATAAGACTACCAATATAATGAAACCTATAAAATGGAATGGATTTATAACCAATCATTCCTTAATAATTTATGAAATTTCATCCCATAATTTTAGCATAAGTGTTGATTAGATGGGTTTACTCATATGATCTAGTCAAATCAAACTTTAAGGAAGTTAGAATTGTGGAATTAGTGCAAAGCTTAGTACTTAGATTTTCTCTTAAGTTATTTGTGCATGATCATTATGATCTTACCTTAGCATGAATAAATCAATAATTGTAAGCCATAAATAATTAATCTATTGAGATAATAAGAGCTTATTATTCACATCTTGAGGTAGGAATTTAGATGCCCCTTATTAGCTTAGATGCTTGATCTTAGACCCTTGTGGTAGAATCACCTAAGAGTTTAATATAAGTTTCTTCCATGTGATAGTAACCAAAACTTGGGTGACCTTTGGGTCGCATTTTTGGAACCTTGTATAGTACCATTTCAATGGAGTAAAGATTCATTAGTCTGATAATCCTTGTTATTTAAATAGATTTGTGGAAATCAGTATATTATCAATAGAATGTGGTGTATATCCATAGTGCTGAATCATTTTAGTAAAATTCTGGGATTGGATAAGTCACTCTAAGTGAGATTACAGAGTCTTGGTTTGATCCTATGTGATTAGATAAGTACAGTCCAGTTTAGAGTAAATTTTCTAAGCCTAGGTGTTTCATAATTGGGTAAACTTGGATGCTTAGTTTGAGAGAATAAACTGTAACTGGGTCATGTCTCTTATCATCGTGTGCTTCGATAAGTGTAGTTAAACAAACTAAATATCTCAAATTATCTTCTTAGAGCACACTACATGATTGTAATTAAGGTTTTAAATAACTTAGTTTGAGAGAATAAACTATAATGGGTCATGCATTTTATCGTCGTGCGCTTCGATAAGTGCAGTTAAACAAACTGAGTGTTAAATTCCCTTTCTTGGAAATATACCAACTATGTATATTTAATCCTTTCAGCTGATATTTCTATTGATCTTAATCTAAATAACTCAATAAATTAGACTCAGTAGTTAGAATTCACTTAGGTGAATTCTGCACAATAGAGATAAATGGAATCACTACTTGATATTGAATTGATTTTGGGATTTGTCAATGATTTAAAGCATACCGACATTAGAACCTTAACATATCATAATGCATAAGTCATGTCAGCTTTAGCGGAACAAATGAGTTTATCTAACTTTGTATCAGAGCTAAGATTGAGAACGTTAAGTTAAAAAGATATTCACTTATCCAAGGAAATCAATATAGAAAAGCAAAAACATTTAAGAATGCAACCTTAGGATAGTAAACGCATTACTAGTCCAATAATTGATTTAAATTTAACTTGAACTTTAAAATTGACTCTCAGATGGCAAATCAAGAGTCAGACTTAAGATACTATACTAAGTTGTTCTTCCAATATTGGGAGGAATATTGCTTGAATGGTTTAAGGTTTGCTAGGCTGTACTTTAGAGTGTCTCAAGCCAAAAGTGATGTTTTGAATAATATCTTGAAGTACTGTGTGTTTCGAGGAGATTGAATCCCAGAGTTGGCAAGATAATGGATCTCCCGTGTCACCAAGACGCTTGAAGCAATTCATTGCCCCGACCACATTCTCTTCAAGTTCATATGCCAAATCCTAGACGACTATGCTGAGGATTGGTGGGACCACGCCTTCGATAGACTCGTTCGCGATAGCAGACATCTCCATCATGTTCCACTATATTTTGATTTTGAAATCATGTTTCATTCTAAGTTCTGTTGATGATCTTTCTAGTTTCTTTCATAGTAGCTTTTGTATAGTAGCTTCTAACTTACTTTCCACTTTATTATACCTTTCATACTATGTATCCTAACTATTTTAAATTTTAATGAGAAGTTTTCCATTTCTTAATTTCTGAGTTATATCTCCCTTCCTCTTCTTAGAATGAATCTTGAACCAAATAATCATGTTCCTTATGTGGCTAATAAAGCTGATTCTGTTACTCCATCACCTAATGGGGAAATGAAACACCTCATGGAAATGATGAAAATAATGATTGAAGCCCAAACTTGAGCTGCGGAAAGAATGGCTTCTGCAAGTACCCCTTCTCATCCATCTCCAACTCCTCCTCAATCATTTCCAATTACACCACAATCATCCCCAACACCACCTAAGACTCCTACCCCAGTTCCTCAAGCAGTTTCTATTGCTCAGCAACATATTCTAGGTCCAGTTGTGGATACTTTCCTCCTAACTTTCTATGTTTAAACACACCTACTTTTAATGGAACTGCTTCGCATATTGAAGCTATCAACTAGTTCAAGACAATATAGAAGATCCTGGCTAGTATAAAGTGCCTTGAAAGCAAATGCATTTGCCTTAATAATCACTTATTTCATGATGAGACTGAGTATTGGTGGGATAGCAAACTGAAGGCTAGCTTCCCAAGAGTTTGTGCAAATGATATCTCGTGGGATAAGTTCGAGCAAGTTTTCCATTTCATTCCTACTTCTACCTAAACCATAATTGAGAATGAATTCATGCAGCTTGCTCAAGGTAATTTTTCTATGCATGATTATGAGATGTAATTAGGAATTTATTTCATTTAGCTTCAAATCTAGTTTGCTCTAAAATGGCTAGATGTAGTATATTCCTGAAGGGTCTGAAGGATCCTATAAGAAGTTATATGATGTCTCAGCATCACGATGATTTTTCCAAGCTACTGGAAAGTGCAAGAATGATTGAGCATCACTAAGCTCAAATGGAGCTCAAGAAGCTCTCGCATCCTTAATCCTCAAGGTCTGAACTGTTCAAGAGGAATCGTCCTCAAGGACCAAAGATTTTCCAGCTCATTCAGAATCAGAACCTATAGGTTAGGTCAATCATTTAGTGTACTAGAGCGCACCCATATGATAAGTGTTAGCACATTGGTGGCCGATGCTATATTTGTGACAGAATTAATCATCTTCATTGGGACTGCCGAGCTAACTAGACAATAGATAAAGTGTGAATCAATCGCCAGTTTGTGTTTCAGAACCCTACTCCTCTTAATTCTCAAGTGCCAGCTCTTTCTCAAATGCCTCCTTTAGCAAGTGAAAGTGCTCAAGGCTAAAAAGGAGCACCTTCGCCTGACTTGAGGCAACGGCAGATCCGTCATGCTGCTAAAGGTAAGGCAGTTGCCCAATCATCTATTGTACCATGTGTGTATGCCTTATCTTTGTCAGTTGATCAGGAGGATAACAATGTCATTATCGATATGTTCTATATTTTATTTCCTTCATTCAGTCTTTCATTTTCCATGTATTTATTTTTCGTGCTTCCTGCTTTAAATTTCATTAGTTGTAATTAAATTTTCTTTTCTTTCCTCCTATAGGAACTTTAATTATTAAAAACCAATTCTACAACACACTCTTTGATTCTGGCGCTAATCACTCTTTCATGTTCAAGAGTTGTGCTTCTTCCCTTAACTTTCAACATTTTAGCCTAGACAATGCCTTGAGAGTGCAGATGCTATCTGGTGCTAAAAGGTGTGCTAAGAGGTTCTATTTGGTAGACATCCCAATCAGTAACCAACTCTTTCATTTTAAGCTTATTATTATGCCAATTACAAACTTCAACATAATCATAGGTAAGGATTAGCTAAGTAAGTTTAATGCCGTTATGGACTATTTCAGGAGGAGAGTTTCCCTCAGGGTAAGAAAGAAATCTGAGGTCGTCATAGGCAAACTTGGCCTAATTGCATCACTAATTAGTGCACATGAAGCCAAGCATCTTATTAGTTTGTTATGTGATCTTAGTAACTTAATTGGCGAGGATAAAGAATATAGGAATCTAGAGGATACCAAAGTCATTAGGGAGTTCCTAGATGTGTTCCTTGAGGACTAGCCTAGACTACCTCCTCTACGAGAGGTAGAGTTTTCTATTGAACTGATCCTAAGAATTCAACCTAAATTTAAAGCTCCTTATAGGATGGCACCCAAGGAATTGTGAGAGCTTTGTGAGCAATTGCAAGAATTGATGGAAAAAGGTTCCGTTCACTCTAGCATGTCACCTTGAGGAGTTCCCATTCTATTTGTCAAAAAGATGGATGGATTGATGAGAATGTGTATAGATTATCGCAAGCTTAAGAAGGTGAGGTGAAGAATAAGTATCCTCTTCCTAGGATAGATAACTTGTTCGATCAGCTCACTAGAGAGAAAGTCTTCTCCAAGATTGACTTGAGATCAGGATATTATCAAATTCGAGTTAAGTATGAAGATATTCCTAAAATTGCATTCAGGACCTGATGTGGACACTGCGAGTTCCTTGTCATGTCTTTTGGGTTGACGAATGCTCCTTCTATTTTCATGGACCTGATGCAGCATATTCTAAAGCTGTATCTCGACAAGTTTGTTATTATTTTCATCGATGACATCCTAATCTATTCGAAGTCAGATGCTGATCATGAGAAGCATCTGCGTGCCGTTCTTGTATTGCTAAGAGAATATAAGCTATTTGCTAAGCTTTTAAAGTGTGAATTTTGGCTCAACTCTATAGAATTTCTGGGTCATGTAATCGATGTTGAAGGCATTAGAGTTGACCAAAGGAAAATTCAAGCATTTTAAGAGTGGGTCCAACCCAAATTTATAATTAAAATTCATAGTTTTCTGGGACTAGCTGGATATTACAAAAGGTTTGTTCTTGGATTTTCCCAAATTTCCTCTTCGTTAACTTAGTTAACTAGGAAAAAAGTTTCATATATCTAGAGCATAGCCTATGAAGATGCATTTCAAAAGTTGAAATAGTTGTTAACTTCTGCGTCAGTCTTAGTGCTACCTTAAAAGAGTAAAGAATTTCAGGTTTATACTGATGCCACTAAGGTAGAACTGGGTTGTGTTCTGATGAAAGATCATAGAGTAATAACCTATGCCTCTAGATAACTTAAGCCTAATAAGAGAAATTATCCTGTGCATGATTTAGAACTTGCAAGGGTAGTTTTTACTCTTAATATCTGGAGACACTACTTGTACAGAGTTAAGTGTGAGATATTTACAATCACCAAAGCTTAAAGTATATCTTCAGCCAAAAGGAATATAACTGTCATCAGCGTAGATGGCTAGAATTAATCTGCGACTATGACTTAGAAATTTAGAATTCGGGTAAATCTAACATAATAGCTGATGCTCTTAGTCGTAAAGCAACTTTGTCTTCTTTTTGTTACAACAACTCTTTAATCAAAGTTTTAAAAGATTGAATCTTGAGCCGATCAGATCTCTTATTTGTGCATTGTATTATTTGCTTTTCAGTCTGAATCATCTCTAAGGTCGAGGATTGTTGAAGCCTAAAAAGAAGACACTAATTATTCCGATCCGATTTTCGATATTGCTAGTGGTAAAAGATCTGAATTATGTCTTGATGTTGATAATGTGGTCTTTTAGAAGGCTAAGTTATGGATTTCTAAGAGCTTACAGTTGTAAATACTATCTGAATCCCATAACTTTGGCTACACTGTTCACCCAAGTAGTTGTAAGATGTATCAAGATCTAAAGATCATTTTAGTGGTCTCGCATGAAAAGAGATATTGCTATTTTCATTTCCAAAGGCCATTCCTATTTCTTAGTCAAAGCAGAGTACCAGAAGCCTAGCAGGCTTCTCAAGCCCTTAGTGATTCTTAAATGGAAGTGGTTCAACATTTCCATGAACTTCATTATGGGTCTGCCTAAGAGTAGTGATGAATCCATAATTTATAGCATAAATAAAAGAAAAATGTCATACAAGCCCATATTGGAAACAACCTACTTTGAACAAATTCTATTTATTTTCAGGAAATATGAGAGCACAGCAAATCTGGAGCATTTCTATAAAATATGGGTGAAACTGCTGCAGCTACTAGTAAGCAAACAACACAACCAAAGGAGATTTCTGAAGCCTAGAGTAATTTCGCTATAGCGCACTATAGCGAGCACAAGTTCAAAAATCTAACTGCTACAGTGCGCCACAGCGCGCTACCATGAGTAAGTTTTCAAAACTTAACTCGCTACAGCACGCCACAGTGCGCTACCGCAAATCAAGTTCAAAACATAAAGGCGCTACAGCGCGCTACCGCCGGTGAGTTTTTGAAACTTAGCCGCTACAGCGGGCGCCATATTTTCTGTCCTTTCGGGGCATTAATTGCAGCTGGGACAAGACCCCCAGCCAGCAGCCTATCTCCCAACTGACATATCCTCTGCTAATAGAGTTCTTTAAGAGAAAAAGGAAAGATTTGAAATGATTACAAGAATTTAAAATGCAAAAGGTGAAATCATTTCATGTAAAAGTACATGAATCAAGTGGGATATGTACTCATTACAGCAAAAATGGTAGAGGGAAAGAAGTATAATTTGAATGCAAAGAAAGGAGAAAGACTCCTCTATAAAAGCAGCCCCTCTTGACAAAAGAAGGGTTCCCATTTTCATTCCAATATCTTAGATTTTAGGGGCTGCATTAGAAGAAGAAGGAGACCTCTCCAAGGGAGGTTGAAGAGGCCATTGCTAGAGAAGAAAGAGTAAAAGCTGCACTAGGGAGCTAGAAGGAATTAAGAGAGGAAGAAGAAGGAAGATCCAGAGAACCCCAATAAGGGCTATTTTTATTACATTCCTTATCTTTTTTTTGATTTCATTGTAGTGGATTATGAAAGGGTCTTCATCCTTGTATGTTTTTCTTTGCATCTTAGCTATAATGGAAGGCTAGACCCCCCCTTGGGGAGGGTTGGGTTAAATCCAATGTGAAATGTAAGGGATAAAATGAATGTTGGATAACATCCTCAAATAGTGAATAAAAATCTATTTTCAAATGACTCTATGAATTTACTTAAAAATCATGATGTGGACTCAATAAAAAATTTGCTAAGAAAATATAAATATAAAAATGAATATCTAAATAAATGTTTTGTGCTTCGTAGCTCACAGCTTGATTTAGATGCTAGACATGTGTACGTCAGTGCTTAAAACCATGTGAGAAGTTCTTGAGCCTAATTGCACAATGCTCTAAGCTCAATCAAGAGGTCAAAGCATGTGAGCTGAGACCCACTAACAAAGCTTTGTTGCTCAACATATGTGAAAGGATGAAGAGAGTTCATCGAGAGCTCATGGATGATGTGACATAGTCCATGGAGCCCAATGAAATCACTTCCTTATATGAACTGCACGTGACGCACGTGATGCTCATTAGTGGAATCAATGCTCATGAGATCGTCTAATTAAAACTATTATCATGACAACCTAGATGTAGGAAAACTAATATGCTCCATTTGCGGTCTCATGAGAATCTTTTTTGCTGAGATAGAACCCTTGTGTGTTCATCTCATGCACAAGATTTGAACTTGTTGGAATTAGAGGACTAATCTAAGGAATACAATGTGCACTTGATTATTTGGCATGACAACAAAAGAATGAAAAGTCACTTGAGAAGTGATTCAACATGTATCACTATCAATTCACATGGAGGAAACCCAACTCTCCTCTCTAAATCAAATAGTTTCTTAACTCAGAATTTTGCTTTGTTAACGGAACCAACTTAAAAACTGAAACATACTATTTAAATACTATTAAATATAGATATACCTTAGTATCAAAACACACCGTTCCCTGAGGACGATAAATCTCAGAACTTACCTTCCAATTATTACTTCAGACCACATACATTTGCGTGCAAGCGCAGACGTGTAATCGCCGTCTGTCAAGTTTTTGGCGCTGTTGCTGGGGAATGGTAACTATTTTGTATTAAGGATAATCTATTAGTAAATAGTGATTTAAACATTTCTCTCTTTGCATATAGTTTTATTTTCTTCTTGTATTTATTTTAGCACTAATTTATAGCTTAGACTAACTAATTTATTTTTCTTTCATTTATTGAACTATTAAATATTATTGATATACTTATTCTTAATAGCTTAATTTCTGATTTGTATGAGTACAAGAAATTGTACTGAATATCTTTTTAATCTAGAAATTGAAAGAACCTTTCTACAAGCAAGAAGAGAACAAGCCATTTTAAATCATCAACAAGTTGTCATGGAAAATTTTGAAGTGAATTCTAGAGAGCCTTTAGAAGAACCACGGGGTAGAGCACTAAGAGACTATGCCTTGCCCACTGTTAAGGGCATCTCACATGCAATTGTTAGAACAAATATAGAAGCAAATAATTTTGAGATCAAACCCTCGATACTTAGCATGGTTCAAAATAATCAATTTGGTGGATTAGCTACGAAGGACTCTAACTCACACATTTCAAACTTCTTTGAGATTTATGATACCTTCAGGTTTAATGGTGTTTCTGAAAACACCATTAAACTTAGGCTCTTTCCATTTTTCCTAAGAGATAGAGCCAAGAGTTGGTTCAGCTATCTCTTGAGCGATTCAATCCGTACTTGGGATGATTTGGCTAGGAAATTCCTAGCCAAATATTCCCTCCGGTGAAAACTGCTCGTCTGAGAATTAAGAAAACTAACTTCAACCAGTGTGAGGGTGAGACGCTGTATGATGGTTGGGATCACTTTAAAAAATGCTTAAGGTGATGCCCGCATCATGGGTTTCCTTTGTGGATGCAAATTTAAACTTTCTACAACGGGTTTAATGCTCCAACAAGGACACTCATAGATGCAGTCGTCGGAGGCTTAATTAGTAGTAAAACTCAAGAGGAGGTTTATGACCTCCTTGAAGAAATGACTAATAATTCTTATCAATGGCCTTCTGAACTGCTTAAAAAGGAAACAATTTAGATAACAGAAATAAACCAAATAACAGCTATACAAAACAAAATCCTCACGTTAAATCAAGGAATTGAAAAGATGAATGTTAATTTTGTTCAATAAACTCATTGTGAGTTGTGTGGGGGTAAGCATGCGAGCGAAAACTACAATCTGAACAATCCTTTTGCGCAATCAAACACCGAGCAAGTTAACTATTTGAGGAACAATAATTCCATAAACAACCCTTACTCCAACACTTATAACCATGGGTGAAAAAATCACCCTAATTTTTCCTGGAGTAATAATAATAATAATAGAAATCTTTATGGGGAAGGTTCATCAAACAAAAAAATTATAACAATATGAATAATTTTAGTCATCAACCATCAAACATAGAAGGAGCCTTTAATGCTTTTAAAGCAGAAATTATCCAATTTATGTGTAGGGCGGAAGCAACAATCACCCATCATGATGCCTCAATCCAAGGAATTGAGGCATCCCTCAGAAACATAGAAGTACAACTAGGGTAGATTTCTAAGCAGCTTACCACTTGGCAGCAAGGAGCCTTACCTAGTTCTACAGAAGTGAATCTAAGAGAATTGGTAAGTGTTATCCATTCTGAAGGGATGGGAGGTGATGACCAAATTGAAAAGAGTAATGCTATCAAAAAGGAGTTAGAGGCTAGAGAGGGAGGTAGGTGATAAATCCATAATTTATATCCTAAATAAAAGAAAAATCTCTTTTATTTTTCATGTTGAAGTGCTTCTTTGATTAAATTCTGCTTATTTTTCAGAAAAAAATGCCTACCCAGTAATTTCTGGACAATTCTGGAAAGTTTCTACAGTTTTTAGAAGAAATTCGCTGCGGCGCGCTATAGCGCACTGTAGCGCACTGCAGCGCTCTACATTGCACCACAATGGAAGAACTTGCTGGACTCAGACACTATAGCGCGCCACAATGGGAGAACTTGCGGGACTCAAGCGCTATAGCGCGCCACAGTGGGAGAACTTGCGGGACTCAGGTGCTACAGCGCGCCACAGCGGGAGAACTTACATGACTCAGGCACTATAGCGCGCCACAATGGGAGAACTTGCGGGACTCAAGCGCTATAGCGTGCCACAGTGGGAGAACTTGCGGGACTCAGGCGCTACAGCGCGCCACAGCGGGAGAACTTACATGACTCAGGCGCTACAGCACGCCACAGCGGGAGAACTTGCAGGACTCAGGCACTACAGTGTGCCATAGTGGGAGAACTTGCAGGACTCAGGCACTATAGCGCGCCACAGCGGGAGACCTTGAGAGACTCAGGAGCTACAACGCGCCACAGCGGGAGAACTTACAGGACTCTGGCGCTGCAGTGCGCCACAATGAGAGAACTTGTGGGACTCAAGCGCTATAGTGTGCCATAGCGGGACTCAGGCACTACAGCATGCCACAGCAAGAGAACTTGCAGGTCTAAAGCACTACAGCGCACAACAGCACGCTCTAGCGGACCATCATAGAAAAAAAAGCCCAAAATGCCACAGCGAGTTGCCGCGGACAACTTTACGAAATTTGACCACTGTAGCGCATCACAGTGGGCTACAGCGCGCCACAGCGCGCTCCAGCATGCCACAATGGCGCATCAAAATTTTTTCTGAACAGAGCATTTATTGAGGCTGGACAAGACCTCCCAACCTGCTCCTAGTCTCCCAGCTATCATTCCTTCTGTAGCAAAATTACTTTTTTTTAATTAGAAAAATAATATTTTGAAGTGATGTGGAGATTAAAGAATTGAAAAGTAGAGGTCACTTTGCCCCTCAAGTTAGATTTGTAATCATCATAGCAAAATTTTGGAAGAGGGAAAAATAGATTTTGAATGGAAAGAAGTGCAATGCAGCCCCTCTATAAATACAGCTCTTCTTCACTTAAGAAGGGTTCCCAATTTGGCTCACATAATTACTAAGAAAGGAGAGGGCTGCATAGAAGAGAAGGAGAACTCTCCAAGGGTGGAGAACTCTTATTGCTAAAGAGAAGAAGGTAGAAAGGCAGTACTACGGACCTAGGAGAAGCAACCAAGAGCAATAAGAGGAGATATTTGGAGAACTTCATCAAAGGAACGTTCATAGTACTCTCTAACTCTTATATTGTGTTTTTCTTAGTTGATCCTAAAAGGGTCTTTATCCATGTATGTGTTCTTCTTTATCTCTAGTGTAATGGAGAGCTAAACCTCCCTTGGGGAGGGTTGGGGCAATCTAAATGAATTGAAAGAGATTATTATGTATGAAAAATTTCCTCAAGCATTAATAAAAATTTGTGAATTAAATGACTTGTTAAGGAAATGAAAAGGACTATTATGGACTTGAATGTGGACCAAATGATGAAGGACTAAATGACTTAAAGGACTAAAAAGTATTGTGCTCCATAGCTCACCCTTAGTTTGGAGCTGGAATCATAAGTGCACAAAAGATTAGAATTATGTGAAAGTTCTTGAGCTTAGTGCACCTTGATCTATGTTCAACTAAAATATTGAAGGCCCACTATATGAGCTTCGCTGCTCAGCATACATGAAGGGAGGGAATGGATTTTTTGAGAGCTCATGAACGAGGTGACATAGTCATTGAGCCCAAATAAAATCATTACTTTATCTAAACTGCTCTTAGTGGAATCAATGCTTGTAAGATCTTAAATAAAGAAATAACTCTCATATCTAAAAACTAAGAATGAGAGGAAAACCAACAATCTAAAATCTTATAAGGGTCTTTGTGCTGAAATTGAACCGACTGTGTGTTCATTTTAAGCACGAGATTTAAACTTGTAAATCTTGGAGTTAAGCTCTAAGGAGGACAATGTGCATTTGATTTTAAAATGAAGTAAAGAAAAAGGGAAATGCTTGAGGAACCATCATACATAAGTCATCTAACATATCATGTGGGAGAGACCCAACTTCCCTCTCCTTTTTATCATAGTTATCTTTTATTAAGACTGATTTTGCTTGTTTACGAACCATTTAAACAAAACACGCATAGTTTAAATATTATTGAATATAGATATACCTTAGTAACAAAACACCCAATTCCCTGAGGATGATAAATCTCAGAACTCACATTCAAAATTATTACTTCAGACCACATACAATTGCGTGTAAGCGCAGACATGTAATTTATAATCTGTTAGTAGGAATACTATTTATGAGAAGCTTACCGCCCCTAAGTGTAAAGATCTAGAGAGATTATACATCCCTTGTGTGATCAGGAATGAGGTACTTTTAGATCCCTTATGTGATCTTGGTGCCTCTATAAATATCATGCCCTACCATATTTATGAGAATCTCAAGGTAGGAGGGATGGAGTACACCTTTATAATTTTAGAATGTGCTAATATGGAGTCTTTAACTCCTTTGGGTATTGTAAGAAATGTTCCTGTGGGGTTAAGAAGTTTTATTGTCCCAACTAGTTTTATAGTATGTGAATGGGATAAGTGGAATGAAAATTCCGCCATTATCTTTCGACGACCCTTCCTCATGAGCACCAAAGCCATAATATATGTGTACCAAGGCGTAATGAGCATAAAGATCTGGGGTAGGTCTGAATTGATAGATCTTAAGCCAACCCTTTTTAGACAAAAAGCTATGGAATTAGAGGTGAGAAGGAAAGCTAGGGAGGAGAAATTTTGTGAAACACTTGACTTTCAAAATTTATCTCTAAGTGAAAGGAACTCCAAAGCTAGCTTTGGCACATCATCTGAAAGTGATAATAAGGAGAGAATGAAGAAGAAGAAAACCAAGAGGGAAGAGAAAAAAGAAAAATTCCTCCCAAATCGAGTGCGAGGACAATGAATTTTTTGAATGGAAAGATGAGGATGTGGATTCAGGCACACTTTATGTTAGTGCTCACCCCAATACCTCAAAGGCGTGGAAGGAGAGACCTCATGACCAATCTAGCAAAAAAATGATCCTAAATGAGTTGGGCTAACGATGTAAGACAAAGCGCTTCTTAGAAGGCAACCCCCCCCCCCAAAAAAAAAGGGAAGAGAGAAGAAATCAGATTTGCCACAATGCACTATAGAGAAGGGCTCCAGCTGTAGCAATTTTGACTGCCTAGGGAATCCAATGCAGTCAATAATTGCTTCACATTTAAGATTCCTAGGCAGTCAAAAGGAGGTGCTGAAAAAGCTGATCCCCTCTTCCCCTTCCTAATTAAAGTGGGTCACATTAATGGCATGAGGAGCATCTTGGACCAGATTTGTTTTTCTTTGACCTCATGGTTATTTGGCTATTTAAGGGCCTTTGGGGGGGGGGGATGTTAAGCTTGCACCATCTATTTTCTTATGCCTTTACTATTCTCATTCTACTCATTTCTAGGAAACTTTAGCCTTTCTCAGAATTAACTAAACATGTTGTCAGAAAGAAAGTCCACCCCACGTAAGGAAGCCGAGGCCTCCACATTTGGTAAAGCATTCAATAAGAAGAGGTTCTCCTCTGCCGAGGCTGAACAAAGATTCACCATGGTTACTTCTTGGTGGAAGTTGATCCCGGAATAATGTTTCGGGGCGGTCTTGCATGTACCCTCCGAGCAAATTTATCCCCGGGGATGGGGGGAGCTAGTGTTCACCTACTCCAACTCATACCCTACCTTGATTCAAAAAGTTTACGCCAACGCCATTAACTCGATGGGGCGTAAAATGTTTGTATGGGGAAGGAGAGTGAATTTTGGGCTCGAGCTAATCAAGCAATTTTATGGATTGAGGGAGGTGGAGGACTACTCCTACTTGGCCCTTATTGAATCTCGTTATGACCGAGCAGCATTTGCTTGTGAGCTCATCCACAATGATGCGGACTGGAAAGGAAATATGGCCAACATTCCTGAAGCCCTTCTCATGGACTTGAGCAGTGAGTGGCTGGTCTTTATCTCCAGCTTCATCATGCCGATGGGATACCTCAGCGAAGTGACCCGTTCTAGGGTGCTGCTCATGTATGCACTCCAAAGGCAGAGAGAAATTCATCTCTCTGGCATTATTCTTGAGCAGCTCTGGAACATCTTGCATGGGTCCTGTGCTGCGCTTTCTTTCGGGTTATTGATATCGGGCATCTGTTTCGCCCAAGGGGTTAAGGTCCTTTTCTCCAACATCACTGTCCTCCCTAGTGCCCCTCTTGAGCGAACAAATCTGAATGTTCATTCCCAAGAATGGAAGCAGGCCAAGAAGAGGAGGGACGAAGAGGGAGAAGCCTCAGCGTCCACCGGCCGTACATTTTCAAATAAATTGTTGATGTGAATCTACGCTCAACAAATAGATTTGTGTAAGGCTATGGCCACTGACATGTGGTTCTACAAGGGAGAGATTGCCCGACAGTGTGAGTTCCAATTGGAATTCCATGAAGCTCTTGGAATGATGTTCCAAAACTTGGAGCTTGCAAGGAGGACCGGGTGGATTGGTGCTACGGCAACCACCTGTCGGTGACCCTATTATGGACACCCGTTGGCCTTGTGACTACACCTATCAGGACGTGGGAGAGGAAGAAGAGGAGGAAGGAGAGAGTGATGAGTAATTAGGTTGTTATTTTTCTTGTTTTCATTTTTATTTTTCTTTTTATGTTTTGCCCTTTTGAATGAATAAATTATGGATTTTCATATTTTTCCAATTTTTCTATGATTTGCAAAGAATAATTTTTTCTGAACTTTTCATTGCATGAATGCCAAGAAAATATCAATTTGAAGATTAAAAGTCAACAAAAACTTGCTTAATGAGAAGTGACAACTAATTGACAGCACTAAATCATCAAAACAACAGAATTGTTCTAGGTCATATATAGTCTCCAAACATTTAACAAGTAAGGTCTAAGTGTGGGGGAAAACTGAGAAACTAAAGTTAGTGATTGGAAAAAATTGAGTGAACTAATGAGTGTGCTAGGCTCCTGTAAGACTTCATGATCACAAAGAACTGAAAAATGGATAAAGAAAAATCTCTCCCTAAAGTTGAAAAAGAAAGGAAAATAAAAACTAAGATGAAGAAAAATATCTCTCCCAAGGAAAAAGGTGAAACAGGATGATGAAAAGTATCTCTCCTAAAAATTATATATCTTTGTGATTTATAAGAAGGAGCACATATGGCACAAAACTCTTGGTCACTCACATCATCACTAGTTTAGAGAATTCTAAAGAACCTCTCCCATCATGAAGCATAAATCATTACAAACTTAAAATTAGAGATTAGACAAGCAACCAAGGATTATAACCGAAGTTAGAAACTTTTCGTGGCTGAAAATTTGCTAAGCTATTTCAGTTACAACAAGTTTTGAATGATAATAATCATCCAATTGATATTTAAACTTTGGCTCTCATACTTTAAAAACAAAAAAAATTATTTTTTGAGCTTACTCGAGGACGAGCAAGAATCTAAGTATGGGGGTATGATGAATCCATAATTTATAGCATAAATAAAGGAAAATGTCATACAAGTCCCTATTAGAAACAACCTACTTTGATAAAATTCTATTTATTTTCAGGAAAAAAGAGAGCACAACAAATATGGAGCATTTCTGCAAAATCTGGGAGAAAATCACTGCAGTGCGCTACGGCACGCTCCAGCGCACCACAACGCACTGCAGCTACTCGCAAGCAGACAACACAACCAAAAGAGATTTCTGAAGCTTGGGGAAATTTTGCTATAGCGCACTATAGTGAGCACAAGTTCAAAACTCTAACCGCTACAGCGCGCCACAGTGCGCTACCGTGGGTAAGTTTTCAAAATTAACTCACTACAATGCGCCACAGCGCGCTGTAGTGCACCACAATGCGCTACTGTAGATCAAGTTCGAAATGTAAAGGTGCTATAACGTGCTACCACGAATGAGTTTTCAAAACTTAACCAGCTTCAGCATGCCACAGCGCGCTACAGCGCGCTACAGTGGGCACCATATTTTCTGTCTTTTTAGGGAATTAATTGCAGTAGGGACAAGATCCCCAACTAGCAGCCCCTCCTAGGGGGCATATCCTCTGCAAATGGAGTTCTTTAAGAGAAAAAGGAAAGATTTGAAATGATTACAAGAATTAAAAATGCAAAAGGTGAAATCTTTACATGCAAAAGTTCAGGAATCAAGTGGGATATGCACTTTATTACATCAAAAATGGTGGATTTTGAATGCAAAGAAAGGAGAAAGACTCCTCTATAAAAGCAACCCCACTTGACAAAAGAAGGGTTCCCATTTTCATTCAAAAATCTCAAATTTTAGGGGCTGCATTAGAAGAAGAGGGAGACCTCTCCAAGGGAGGTTGAAGAGGCCATTGCTAGAGGAGAAAGAGTAAAAGCTGCATTAGGGAGCTAGAAGGAAACAAGAGAGGAAGAAGAAGAAAGATCTAGAGAACCCCAATAAGGGCTATTCCTAATACATTCCTAATTATTTCATTTTAGTGGATCATGACAGGGTCTTCATCCTTATATGTTTTTATTTGTATCTCAACTGTAATGGAAGGATAGACCCCCTTAGGGAGGGTTGGGCTGAATCCAATGTGAAATATAAGGGATAAAATGAATGTTGGAGAACTTCCTCAAGCAGTGAATAAAAATCTATTTTCAAATGACTATGAATTTACTTAAAAATCATGCTGTGAACTCAATAAAAATCTGCTAACAAAATATAAATATAAAAATGAACATCTAAATAAATGTCTCGTGCTCCATAGCTTATAGCTTGATTTAGATGCTAGACATGTGTGTGTCAATGCTTAGAACTATGTGAGAAGTTCTTAAGCCTAACTGCACCATGCTCTAAGCTCAATCAAGAGATCAAAGCGCGTGAGCTGAGACCCACTAACAAAACTCTGTTGCTCAGTATACATGAAAGGAGGAAGAGGATTCATCGAGAGCTCATGGATGATGTGACATAGTCCATGGAGCCCAATGAAATCACTTGCTTATCTAAACTGCGCGTGACGCATGTGATGCTCATTAATGGAATCAATGCTTATGAGATCACCTAATTAAAACTATTATCTTGATAGCCTAGATGTAGAAAAACTAAGATGCTCCATTTGCAATCTCATGAGAATCTTTGTGCTGAGATAGAACCATAGTATGTTCATCTCATGCACAAGATTTTAACTTGTAGAAACTAGAGGACTAATCTAAGGAATACAATGTGCACTTGATTCTTTAGCATGACAACACAAGAATGAAAAGTCATTTGAGAAGTAATTTAACATGTGTCCCTATCAATTCGGAGGAAACCCAACTCTTCTCTCTAAATCAAATAGTTTCTTAATTGAAAATTTTGCTTTATTAACGGAACCAACTAAAAAAAAACTGAAACATACAATTTAAACATTATTGAATATAGATATACCTTAGTATCAAAACATGCTGTTCCCCGAGGATGATAAATCTCAGAACTTACCTTCCAATTATCACTTCAGACCATGTACACTTGCGTCCATGCACAGACGTATAATCGCCATTATTAAGTAGATCTCGCTCTGATTCGACTTGCGTGACTGTCGACAGACTTACCAAATCATCACATTTCCTTCCTATTCGTCAGACCGATTCAATAGAGAAGATAGCCAAGCTCTACATTAAGGAGATCATCTATTTTCATGGTACGCTAAATTGTGTAGTTTTACATAAAGATAGTAGATTTACTTTTGGATTCTAGTCTGCTATTTAGCAAGACCTGGGGATGAACTTAGCTTTGAGTACTGCTTTCCATCCCCAGACTAATGGTCAAACTGAGCATGTTAATCAGATCTTGGAAGATCTTCTACGTCTTTATATTCTTGATTTTGGTGGATCATGGGAAGATCATCTGACCTAAGTTGAGTTTGCCTATAATAACAGTTATTAGGCCAGTATTAGTATGACTTTTTATGAAGCTCGTTACGGTAGGAGGTGTACTACTTCTGTTGCATGGACTGAAGTAGAAGATTCTTAGCTTTATGGTTCCGAATTAATCAAGAAAACTATTATAAAAGTTTTTTTGATTAAGCGCAATAAGATGACAACTCAGAATAGACAGAAGAAATATCATGATGCTCGTCATCCTCCATTAAAGTTCCTAGTGGGAGATTGTGCCTATCTAAAAGTTAGTCTAATGTGTGGTGTGCAAAAGTTCGGTGTGTCTGGAAAGCTGAGTTTAAGATTTATGGGACCCTTCGAAGTGATTGGAAAAGTTGGAACATTTGCGTATTTGTTGAAGTTTCCTGATGACTTTTCAGTTGTGCACAATGTGTTTCACATTTCATCATTAAAAAGATGCTTGATTGATCCAAGTCAGCAAGTTCAGATTCTGGCAGTTGAACTGCAACATAATTTGACTTTCATCATTAAACCCGTCGCAATTCTGGGACGATATCTCAAGCAGTTGAGAAACCACAATACTCCTATGATTAAAATCCACTGGTAGAACCATTCAATTGAAGAAGCCATGTAGGAAAAAGAAGAGGATACGTGGAAGAAGTTCCTAGAGTTCTTTCCTTAATCAGGTAGTCTAAGTTTTTTCATTTTCTTTCATGTTTTATTTTTTACTTCCTTCATGCATTTTCATTTTCTTATTTTTATTCATTGTGTTGAGGGTGACAACTTGTAACAACCCAAGTTATTACCTAGATCAATTAAGAATAATCTAAGTCCTAATTATGGTTCTAATATCTTAATTAGGTCATTTAGAACCTACCTATAAGATCTGGATTAAATCAGGGATCAAATAGAGCAAATCCTAATTTCTGGAAAATCCCAAAACTCTTGAAATTGACTTTTTATTTTGACCTCAAATCGAAAATTCGACTTCGCCATTGTGTTCCCCACCCCAAAATTAGCTAAGGGTGAAGTTTTGAAGGCATTTGGAAGTCGTTGGATTTTCGACAAATGAATTAATATTATTTAAATACCCCGAAAAATCAAATAATAAAATACTCGTCGGAACAAAAATCCGATCACGCCGTTGTTCCTCACCCCTCAATTAGCTAGGGGTGATTTATTGGAAATTTTTGGAATACGTTTAATTAATTAATTCTAATAAATAAAATAGGAATTAATATTATTTAAATTAATTATAATTAATTTTCCTAAGTGGGCCCCGCCATTTTAAACTTCTGTCATGGGCTTTAACGGGATTATCTCGTTAAATTGAACGGCGTGCATCTGCGCCGTTCGATCGGACGGCCCCGATCTCTTCTTCCTTCTCGTTAGGGCACGCGGCAGTTGTCTGGACACATGGCCCAGTGTCGTGTGCGAACGGGACTCCTCCACCACCTACATGACTCCTCTTTGAGCCTAGAATAAGGTCTCAATCCAACATCGCAATTAGAGAGAAAGAAGAGAAAGTCGAACCTCCATTTCCCATGCAGTCGCATTTTGAATAACCCTAGCCTATCCTAAGAATCAAATTGCAGGTACTCGTCTACCCTAAGTCTTTACTTCATTCATTTTTTTTTTACTCTGATTGTTAAACTTTAACTCGATTGATCCCTATGAGATCGATCAACTCGCAAACCCTAGACTTCCTGCCGTCTGTCCTAATCGCAGAAAATGAAGCGACGACGGGTCGGACCGAACTGGGCCGGGTCTGACCCGTTCCTTTCCATTTGCGCCTCGATCGAAACCCATAGGACTTGCCTTGCTAGAAAAAGTGCCCGTCTGCTCTACCAGCCTGATCCGAAGAAGAAGCGTGGGTCCCACATGCTGTTATTAACCCGTAGAGAGAATTAATCTAAGAATATAAGTAGATTAATTAATATAATGTTAAATTATCAAACTTTGATCATTAATATCTTTCAATCCACATATCCAATAATAGCAATATTATATATCATTGGAATTAGAAAATTATGAGGAATATTTTGGCACTATCAAAATTCTATTAGGAGCTTTATATCACCTAGTGACATTTAGGATTCCTAATTATACCATAAGTATCCCAAATCTTCAAATGACCATAACTTTGCACCCACTAATCCAAACATACCCAATATGGGTCTCAAAGTACTCAGAAAACCCTAAGGATTAATCTAGTAGTGTCCATTTTGCTGTTTGGATTAAAATTAGACTAATCACATTTAGGACCTAATCCTAAATAGGTCAACTAACCCTAGAACTTCAATTGACCATAAGTTGGTCAATTGAGCTCCAAATCAAGTGATCCAAATATCCATTTAGATTAGAAAAACCTAATTAACAATAAACTGCAAAAATATTTAGGATCTAGTGATTAAATTTCTTAATTAACTCTAATTACCCTAAAACTTGATTAGTAAAGATTAGCAAAATTAATGATCCAAATTGAGTAATTTTAATTTCTAATTACTCATAAAGTAGATCAAAACCTAGCTGTATAACTGGTTTAGTAATTCAATGATTAATTTTACTAATTACTTACTAATTACCCTCAACCATAATTATTAACTTTAGAACTTGTATTGGCTATAACTTAGCTAATACATATCAGAATTTGACAATTTTAGGTTCTATGGAAACCTTAGAACACAAATTATAGTAAACTAATAGAAAATTTAGATTTCATTAGGGAAAAATTACTAATTTTTCCTTATAGGTTAAATTCCTTAATTTGACCTTATAAGGCTTAATAATTAACCAAAATTAATGAACTTACTGTTTTAACTCATATTAGACAGTAAGTAATCACTCCACTTTATTAAAATTCAGAATTGAACACTAATGTATAAAGATAAAATTTCAAATCCTTAAGTAAGGGCAAAATGATCTTTTTGCCCAAAATTAGGGTTTAATGAATTTAAGACCTGATTTCATCTCTAAATCCTAACAATTAGTAATTAAAGTGATTTAGACTCTAATTTAGATAATTCTAAAGTCTCAAATTAGAAATTTGATAAAAATCCTAAGTTGAGTCTTAAGTAAAACCTAAGTGACATATTAAAGATCTTTCCTTTCCTTTGAACTTCTTAGCTCATCCATAGGTCTTATAACTTTAGTTAGGATGTGTGTCTGAGTGATACTCTTAGATTTAAAAACTTTAATTCCTAAGATTAGGAATAGATCTTAGGTTAGAATTCATCTAATGAGTAAAGTGGGTTACTCATTAAGATAAAACCTTGATTTTACTAGTTTATTAGATTTTCATAGTTTATTTAATGATTATTTGATCTTTTAATCTTAGAATTAGGTTTAGAAATTTATCCTATTGAATTTAGCTTAATTAAATAGGATTTACCTTAACACTTAATCAGTGAGATGGGATTAAACCTTAGTCCTTAAGATGACCTTATGATTAAGTAATTGAACTTCATTCTTTGGAGTTTAACTCTTAATCCTTTAATCTTGATTTGGCTAACCAAGGTTTAGTTTGGGATTTATAAAATAACAAATTAGGATGATTAATTTACTTATTTAACTTTATAGGCGACATTGATTCAGTTATAATTAGGACGTAGCTAATCCTAATTATGTTTAACAAGTTACAGACAGTGTAGGAATTTATGATTCTGAATCTTATGTAACTTAGAGTAGTTAGAATGATTAAATTAGAAAATAAGTGATATCACAAAGTTTGTGTAGTGTTATTTATTATCTTGAATTTGAAATGCTATGCTTTCCTTGTTTTGAGCCTCTTTACACTTTTGGACATATTTTAGAAATACTTGATAAATATTGTATGTTATACTTTGAATTATATTTTTATAGCATTTGCATAACTTAAAAAGAAAAATTAAATAAAACAAACTTTAATACAACTTGTGGGTTATGTTTTACTTAGTCTGCCATTTAGTATAACTTTACTTTAGGATAGCTTTTGCCTATGACACTTTCCTGGTAGATTACTTTACTTTTGCCCGGGACACTTTCCTGGATGATTACTTTACTTTTGCTTGGGACACTTTCCTGGATGATTAGATGGATGTTACCATGTGACTAGGACACTTTCAAGCACAGCATACTTTAATCTAAGATGTTTCTCCTAGATGAGCAGATGGACTTTACTTTGTGGCAGTACTAGGTAGAAGTATCTCACACATTACATTTACTTTACTTTACATTTAACTTTATTTTACTTTACTTTCACTTTTTAGTTATTTTTAGTTTTATTTACAATTTCTTTACAGTTCTGACTCACTTTTACCTTACAGTTCAGTCTTACTCCTGTTATATTTTCATTTTTTGCAGTTCTTCAGTATTACAAAATTTCCTATAATATTATTTTATTTCAGTCATTTCACTTTATTTAAAAGCATGTTAGGATGCTAGATTTACTTTCATTACAGTACTTTTACTTTATAATATAAATTGGCATGTTTAGTTTGATCATATTACTTAAAACTTTCTTTGTACTTAGTAGATTTATGTATGCACTTTACTTACCTTTTATGCAGCTTGAGTTGAGATATGTGCTTACCTCACTTGTTGTTTAAGTTATAACTTGCTTTTCCTTTCTCATTTACTTTACCACTATTTTATTGCTTAAGTTAGTTTATGATATCTTAAAAATATATAAAAATGATTACCCTAAAATGTACTTAGACATTTTGTCTAATACAAGATTTTTTTTTTATTGGCTGGGGCCCTACCATTGTGAAACCGATAATGATAGATTCTGAGCTTTTCGAGAAGGTTGAGCCTTTAGAGGAACAGGTCCAGGAAGAAGTGCAGGTTGATGAAGATCATTAGATTATGCTTCCTAGTTCACTTTATTTATATATCTGAGAGGATGAGAGCCTTTATTTTGATATTTCAGTCTTTAAACTTTAATGTTTGTAATAATACAAGATTAAATTGTACTTTACTTTTCCTGCATTGTATATTATGAGATGGATGTTTTACTTTGTAATATGGATGAATGGATGATTATTTCAGTTTGTACTTTTCTTCCGCACTCTGATTTTATAGTATACTCATTAAGTGATTGTTATCATTTACTTTATTATATGAAGCACTTCTTTCTTTTAAGATTGGATTGGGGTCATAAATTCTAATCTAATATTAAGTAAAGTATGTGCTTAGTGACGACCTCACCCTAATCCTTATGATTAAAGGGGGCGGCCGCCACACAAATCTTTTAAGGAGGGGAGTCTGTAATAACCCTAGTGTTGTTTCCCTATATTTAGAGGCCTAATCAACTTCAATTATATTCTAGTACTCTTATAATAATGTTAAGAGTCTCCACCTCAAGTTTCATGTATTTTGGAGATAATTTGAGATTTTCCAACTTTTTTGATTTTCCCAATATTTCTGAGTGCTTAATTTATATTGACCTCAGAATCAAAATTAAAGTCCGCCATTGGACTCATCACCCTCAAATTAGCTAGAAGCGGTATTTTGGGAGTGTTTGGAAGTCATTGAATTTTTTCTGATTATTTTAATAATATTTAAATACTCATAAAATATAATAATTAAATTGACCTCCAATCAAAAATCTAATTGTATTTTGAGTTCCTCACCCCTCAATTAAGTAAGGATGAATTTTTGAGACTTTTTGTAGTTCGTTTGATTATTTGAATTTGAGAATTTATTTGAGTTAAATTAATTAATTAAATAAAGTATAAATTAAGTTATATATATTATACTTAATATTCCAACATCTATTATTTAGAACCACGGAGATCCTCTGCTTAGCCCACCATACAGAACAATGAATCAAGTGGATCTCAGCCATCTCGCTTTTCCCTCAACCGATCGAACGGTCGAGGAATAATCTGCCTCGATCAGATTGGCTTGACCATTGGATCGCACAATCGAACCAACATCAAGAATCGAGCCCTGTCCTTCCCTACCCTTCCACTCGCCTATCGCTGGCCTGCACCTGGCAGGCTGATGTACTACCATCCTCCCCTCTTCCATTAGGCCCTAAAACTCCCTCTATAATAACATAAGTTGTTATCCTGGTCAATTAGGACTAATTTGAGTCATGATTGTGATCTTATTGTATTAATTAAGTCATTAGGAGTTCACCACCAAGACTTAGTCCAAATTAGATGGCAAATGAATTAAATCCTAATTTTGGGAATTTCAGGAATCAAGAAATTGGACCTAATTATTTTAACCACAGAGAAAAAAAAATCGGACTTCATCATTATGCTTGTTACCCCCAAATTAGCTAGGGGTGATGTTTTGGTGGCAATCGGAAGTCGTCAAAATTTCATCAAATATTTTAATAATATTTAATTAATGGAATATTGAGATATTTAATGTGACATCAAAATCAAAATCCGACTTTGCCACTGTGATTGTCACCCCAAAATTAGCTTGGGGTGATGTTTTGGACGCGTTTGAAAGTCGTTAAATTTTATTGAATATTTTAATGTAATTAAATACTCCAAAAAATAGGAAAATTAAATACTCGTTGGAATCAAAATCTGACTTTGTCGTTGTGTTCCTCACCCCCAAATTAGCTAGGGGTGAATTTTTGGGATTTTTTAGAGCCCGTTTATAAAAATTGAATGCATTAATTAATTATATAATTAAAAATTTATCAAATCCATTTGTCTTCTTTTCTTTCGTCCTTCTTCTCTGGATGGGACCCACACATGCTCCAGTCGGTGTCTCCTTCCCTACCTGTGCATGTAAAAGGTAGAGCCCCATCTCATTTTCTCCATGTTCTGACACCGTAGCGCGCCGTAGTGCATGAAAGCGATGCAGCGTGCCATAACACTAAAATTTTCTGCAATGCGCCGCAGTGATAGCCCCCAAAGGCGATGCAGCGCACTGTAGCACCCGTGTCTCAGAACAGCAGGTGCCACAGTGCGCCTGGCTCTCGGCCATAATTTTTTGAAAGTACCCAAAACTGTATGGAATGGCTGAAACTTTATATTTTTTGCATTTTAATGACCCTAGGACCTTAATGGGGCCAAATATATCAAAATTAAATATTGTATAAAATTATTTGTGATTTTTGAATATGGAAAAATTAGGTTTTGACCCCTTTCATGAAAGTAGAACCATAACATTGAAATAATCATAACTTGATCATTAGATATCAGAATTTAGTGCTATTGAACTTTATAGAATCCTTGGACAGTAAAAACAATAAACTAATTGAATTTTTAGACTTTATTTAGTGAAATTACCAAAATGCCCTTATAGTTTAAAATCCTTGAATTAGACTTATAGGATTTAATAATTGTCTAAATTTGAAGTACTTACTATCTATCTTCATGTTAGACAGCAAGGAATCATTTGCATTAACAAAATCTAATTTGGAGCCCTTAACCAAAAAGTAGCATTTTATACCCTTAAGTAGGGCAAAATGGTCATTTTGCCCAAAATTTAGGTTAAGTGCCCTTAATCTCCAAAATGTCATAAATCATTAAATCAGTAATAAAACTGATTTGGAATCAATTTAGAATTCTTAACCTCATAATTGAGTAACTTGATAGAAAGCCCGTTAAAGGCTTGAAAATTTCCTAAGTAAAATCTATGAGTTTATAACCTAGTTTTAATTTCACATCCTTAACTTTCTTAGGTGAATTAAATCAATAAATAAAGATAAATTATAATAACTACCATCAACTTCATAAATTGCCTAATTCTTTTAGTAAGAGCTTCCTTAGAAACTTCACTTGCACCTTAGGATCTTTTCCCTTAAAATTAGGAATAGATCCTATGTTAGATTTAATTCATTAAATAAAGTGGGTTATCCAATGAATAGAATCTTAGTTTCATTAGTCTTTAAATTTTATAACTTGATTCTAATTATTTTATCTTTCAATTTTAGATTAAGAATAGGAGAATCATCCCATTAAATTTGATTTATGCTTAATAGGATTTTGCCTTAATTTTAGTTCACACTTAGAATTGAAACCTTAGTCCTTAAGCTATACCTTTGGATTAGGTGATTAGCTCCAATCTCATGGTGTTAAAATAATAATCCCTAGTTTAGTAGATTTGATCAGATCTTAGCTTAAAACGTCTAAATTCATAATTAGGACGTGATGATTTATTATTTAACTTATAGTCGAATTTGATTGAATTAAATTATAACCCGATCAATTCTAATTGTTCTTAACCATATAAGGCCGTGCTTCTAAGTTATATAACTTAGAATAGTTATAATGGTTAATTAAATAACAAGTGAGTCTCTTGCTCACTTGAATTATTTGTTGCTTACGCATTCCTTGTGTTTTGTGCCATTTTCTGGAACATGTAAAGATAATATTGTTGCATGAAATGAAAAATTATAATAATTAGGATAACATTTGCATTGGGTTCAGTTATATTCTGGTAGGTTCTGGTGCACATCTATCCTAATGGACAGTAGTAAGGAGTAATAAGGATTACTTAACATTACTCATTAAAGAGTGTATTGTTAAGTTTGGAACCCGTATAGTCTTGCAGACGTGCTTGACTCTTCAGCTGCTTCTGGACATGTCCATAGGAGCAAAAGTAAAATAACTAAAATGAACTGCACTTGTATTTTTTGCATCTTTAGTACTGTACTGTTTTGTTCTTCCTTAGCCCAAAAAGGCTTTGGGAATTTCTGTTCTGCCGAAGCCCAGAAAGGCTTTGGGAATATGCTGGGAATGATTGACTAATTTTCTGATATGACAGTTTGTACATATATATTTTATGTTTACTATTTTATTGATGCATGTTACTTCAGTCAGCCTTACTTTACCTTACCTACTTACTCGTATATCATAGGATGCTAGATTTTGTTGCTGCTTATTATATATATCACAGCCAAATTATTTATTTTTAAACATGCATATGTCATATGATCATCAGTATATTTAGGTGCAGTCTTTTCTTTCAGTATTTTTATTTACTTTATTTATATATGTATGCTTAGCCTTATTTTAGCTTATTTTGAGGTATGTCTTTTGCCTCATTATTGCTTAGTTATAAATACTGTATTTATCACTTACCACTTCTTTTGTATGTCTACTATTCCTATGCTCAATAGTTTATTTGTATGGTTAAGTAAAAATGGTGACATTAATAATACATAAAAAATATTCAGCCTAAAATATACTTAGACAATTATCTAATAAGAATTTTTTTTTTGGCTGGGGACCTAGCATTATGAAAATGACAATATCAGAATCAGATCATTTTGAGCAGCTTGTGCCAGAGGAAGAGGAGCCTTTATTAGAAGAGGATCAGCAGGGTGGTGCTGAAGTTATCTAGTTTATTTATTGCTTTATTGTGAGGATGAGTAATTGCTCTTTATTTCATTAAACTTTTTTAAAATGCTGTAATAATACAAGTATCCTTTTTACTATATTTTTCTTCACTGCACTATTTATCAGAGTTGTATGTTACATTTCCTCTATGTATTATGGTAAATTGGATGTACAATTTACTTTACTTTGCTTTCGCACTGTTAGTTATGTTTACTTAGTGATTGATTCATATTGTATGTATTCTGAGCATACCTCTCCCTTATTAGTGGATTGTGAATTACATCTAATCCAATGATAAGTGAGGGATCTGCCAGAGTGGCACACCTCCCCTTAAGGTCTAATCTCGTAGATTAGGGGGTGGGGTGCCACACGCTCACTTTGTATTTCTCTCATTTGATTTTATTCAAGTCTGCTAAGAAGCTACTAGGACCTCTCATTTGACATTTGGAGCTGATGCGAAGAGACCTAATGTCTAGCCCTAAAACTTGGTGAACTATGCACATCAAGCTTCATCAGGTACTAATCCATTAACCTTTCCCCTAATTCTATTTCAACTATTGTTATTCCATGTACTGAGCAATCGATCCATATATTGATCGAGCTCAATCGAGCTAGATAGAGCTCAAACTAATTAGACCACCCATAGTGGAAGCTAGGGTTTCACCTTGTGAACCATAAGGCATCACCCTATCACCATCTTAGTCGACTCCACAGACCATACTTAGGCTCATTGGGTCGGCCATGGAGAGAGCCTTTCGTAGGCATGCGGGTCGCCTTGTGAGACCCCCGTATTCTACCGGGAGGTCAAACCCTAGGACGCCCTTTTGGGGACAAAGTGATCCAGATTGTAAGCTATGTGGTGCAGGCTCTCTCGCTAAGCCGGCTCGATCCAACCATGAGTTATTCCGTAAGCGTCGCGAGACCCACGATTACATGCAGCTCCTCTGAAGGGATGATGTGTGTTTTGATAGCGCGTGCGTATCCGCGCTGCTGTCAACCACCAATCCCATTTTTCAGCACCATGAATTTCCGCGCTCTCATTTTCCACGCAGCCAAATGATTAGCCGCCGATTGATTAAATCAGTAAAAATTAATTTATTTTAAATGATTAATTAATTTACAAATTTTATTTCCCTCATAACTATAATAATATACATCCAAATAATACAAAATTATATATCATTTCAATCAAAAAAATGAGATGAACACATTAATATAATTCAACTTAGAATTTAAATCGTAATTAGGAGTTTCAAAAACCCTAAAATTCTAATGTTGTCTTATTTTGACCTATTTAGTGTCATTATTCTCCTTATACTATAAGGATTTCTTTTATTCTTATGTTATTTCATTTGGACAATATTGCATAATTTAGGTATTTGACTCCTCAATTAGTGTAATTTTGTAATTTCTCAATTTCATATATTGCATGTTTAGGCTTTTAAAACCTAGGACAACAAACTTGTTTCATTTAATTTACTTCCCATTTCATTCAAATGTAACTTGGAACTTTAATTATTATTGATTAGGTGCTTGATTTCTTAGCACATTTCTAAATTTAAACTTTCATCATTAGTGAAGATCTCATGGAATTAAGAAACTTAGCTTATTTGAGTTGCCACCATGATTTTAGCTAACCTATCTCATAGATATAGTATACTATTAGTATTCCTTTATTTTATTTTGTGAGCTCAATAGAAATAGTACCCAATAATTAGGATGGATTTTTAGTACATATTCCCTTAATTCCTTAGTATTCAATTAATTTCTCTAGTAATTAAATTAAAAATCCTATAGTTCTCTAATATGAGTTAAGATATCCTATAATCCTCCATAATTTACAACATATAGTGAACTAGGACTTGTAGCTAGTCATCTTACCTCTTCCATACACTTAGATTTCTTTTATTAATTTTCCTAATTAGTTTAGTGATTGATTTGGCTAGAGCCTTTCAATTGTAAGTTAGTTAGATGAAGTTAGTAAGTATTATATTAACCTTCAATTACTTTAGTTTAGTAATCCATTAGTCTTACTATTCCCTACTAGTTCCTTAGACCTTGAATCTTATAACCTATATGGATTGTGTGGTTTAGGAGTAGTGTATGATAAGTATCATTTTGCATAACTATACTTATAAATTATTTTGTCATTCCATAAAGTAAATCAAATTACTATTTTCTAAGACTTAATTCACTTATAATATTACTTATAATTGACTTATAGATCAATATTTATAAGTCGATTGGGAGCTTAATTAGCTCCAATCATTAAGTTAGATCATTAAAACTAGATAACTTTGGATATCACATACCTTACACTTATTTGAATTCCTTGAATGCAAGCTTTGCTTTGAGACTATATCTTTGAACATACATATAAGACATTGTACATAAATAAAACATTCATAATACATTAGGGGTTTCTTGGTGGTGGCCAAGGGCAGGCTTAGGATTGATATAAGGAGATCTCACATATCTTAAAGGAGGAATGCGAGTGTTTATTTTCTATGGGACCCCGCTTTCCTTACTAGTTAGGAAGATTGATTAACTCCTCACTCATTCTGTAAATTTGTCTGCAGAACAAAAATACATAAAATAACTTCAACTAATAAATTATATGAGTCATCACAATCTTATTGATTGTGAGAGCTCATCATAGCTTTCAAACTATGTTTATTTTATATAGTCATTAACTATATCTTATTAGCCCAAGAGGCTAAGGTCCTTCCTATTTTACTTACTTTGCACGTTCATTTGATGTACTGTGCTTTACTTACTTACATCTTTTTATTTATGCAGTGTATGTTGCTTTAATTCTATTTTATGCTTCACTACTTTTATTTCTTTTACTTAGCATAATATCCGTTGGACATATACATGATTCCATTTTATATTTTCATATGCACATTAATAGTTTCCAACCTTATTAGGATGCTTTTTCCTTACTTGTTGTTGCAGGCTAGAGCAATCCTACTTGTGCGTTCTTACTCTTTTTCTCTACAAATTTTCTTCCTTACAGTTACCTTTCTTTCCTTTGATGCTTTATATGCTTTGCTATAGATTTTAATTATAAATTAGCATATGTGATATATAACTAAACTTTAATTAAAATTTGGCTAATCTTAAAATGTACTTAGAATTTTTAGTCTAATCACTTATTTTCTTGTTCTTGGCTATGCCCTACCGTATTTTAAATATCAAAAATATGATAGATCAGGAGCATTTTCAGAGTAGTGGAGCTGTACATAGTTCTGGCTCTAGTGTACTTGAAGACTTTAACTACTTCTTCATTTCATTTCCCTTACTATTTTCATGTGAGAGAGTGAATTTACTTTAATTGCTCTTTATGATTTTAAGTTCGTAATAATTTAATTTCAGCTTTATTTTTACTTTATTCTATAATAAATTTACTTTCATATTAAGCTACTTAGTTGGGATAGTAAATAATATCCATTTCTACATGCATTTATTTCATGTTCTTACTTTCACTACTTTGCATTTTTCTTAACTTAAAACCCTCACAGAGATACTTGGCTACACATCACTCAATAGTTAGGTTAGTTTCCTTCCAACCCAGTGTTAAGCACTATGGTAGTACTCTAACATTAGATTGGGTTCCCTGATCCGGTGTTGGGGATGCTACAGTACCAAAGGGGACTAGCTAGACCATGAGGTACAAAGGGACCTCCTCAGAGAATTCATGAGTTATTTATAGCTCGGGAGTTCATGGAGGTCGGGCCAAGGCGTTGAGCCTGAATCTGGGAACCAGAATGTTCCATTACTAGAATTGGCACAGTCGGGTCGAGGTGACTCGATTAAAGGACTCAGATTGCAAAGCCAAGCTAGTAGAGGCCATTGGGGAGTAGTAGGGGTGGCCTGATATAAATGTACGAAAGATTTACCTCTCGGAGTGCTGGGTGAAGTGGGAATGAGTGCTAATAGTCAAGGGTTTGCTCTCGGCCATCTGATCGATCATCTGTTGGAAAAGAAAGGCTTTGATGCGATCTCCTTTAATGGTTGAACGTGGAAGCACTACCAGTCATTGGATGAAAGGCGTATTTATGTGGTAGGCAAAGGATGTGGGTGCAAAGGATGAGGGCCACAGGATTGGCATGCCAAGATGTGTGCGACACTAGTGAGTGGGCTCAGAACGCTAAGCCGATATTGGGGCCCCGCAGCGGATCTGTTGCGGTCCCGACAACAAATCATGACCATTAGGGTCTTAAAAATAATAATAATAAAAATGAAAATTAAATAAAATAATTTACTTAATAATTCTAATTATATTTAAATCCAATTTAGGGTTAAAAGACTTCAAAAAATTCCCAAACTCGCCCCTAGCTATTTTGGGGGTGAGGAACTCAAAAATGAAGTTAGAATTAAATTTTGAGATCAAAATTATTTAGCTAATTTTTTGAATCCTAAAATTTCAAAATGGCTAATTTAATCTATTGAGGTCTGATTGACCTCAAAATTTTAGTGTTAATTCCTAACAATATATAGAACTTAATGGCGCTTTCCATAGAACTTATATAAGCATAGATTAAGCTGGGTAACAACTTAGGAGTATTACTTTAGCTCTCTTCTAACTTTAGAGAATGTCACCTTCTTCTATTTTCTCAGCACACATCTTCACAAAAATCTAAGTCCACTGACATTATTCCTTAGAGATTATCCCTTGACTGTAAAGATTTAAAACACCTCTTGTTCATATGTCCAAGCTTCTGGTGCCATAGGATTTATGTCTCTATTCTGCAGCTGCAATAGAATTAGACACTTTATTAATCATGAAAAGTGTTCCTTCCATGTTACCTTGTGCAACAACAAGTGCACCCTTTGTGACCTTCCATGAGTCCCCTATAAAGCATGTGTTTTAGCCCTCCCTAGCTAATGGGCTCACTAAAATAAGGTTCCTCTTTAGACATGGCACATGTCTAATTTTTATGAGCTTTCAACTACATTGTTTGGTAGTTGAACATCCACATCACGTTTTCCTATAATATCGCATGCCTTGTCATCTCCAAAATATACTTTACCTAAGTCACCCTTGGTGTAATTCTTGAATACACCCCTCGTAGGAGTGGTGACAAATGTAAAATGCACGTCTGTGCATGCACCCAAGTGTACGTGGTTTGAAGTAATAAGTGGAAGGTCAATTTCGAGATTTATTGTCCTCAGGGAATGATGTGTTTTGTTACTAAGTTATATCTACTTTTAATAATGTTTAAGCTATTATGTTTTTAATTTTAATGGTTCTTATTCAACAATGCAAAAATCTTAAATTAAATACTATTTGATAAAGAAGGAAGAGTTGGGATTTCATCATATAATTGTTAAGGGATAGGTGTCAATACTCTAATTCAATTAACTTTTCATGAAATTATTTACATGCAAATTAGAATCAAGTGACATTAGTGTTCCTTAGATTGGTCCTCTAATTCCGACTAACTCACGTCTAGTGCACCAGATAAACACACGAGGGTTTGATCTTAGCACATAGACCCTCATATGATCGCATTGAGTTGATTAAGATTTTCCTACATCTAGGTTATCAAAATATTCTTTTGATTTCTGGCGATCATATGAGCTTGATTTCCACCAACTAGCATCACACGCTACGTACGCAGTTTAGCTAAGGAAGTGGATAATAGTGCTACATGGATTATGTCACATCATCCATAAGCAATCGATTAATATTCTTCCTCCTCCAACGTCTGCTGATTGGTGGCTCTTGGATCACATGCGTCGACCTCTCGACTGAACTCAATGTATGGTGCAGTTAGGCTCAACAGCTTGTCACCGAGCTATGAGCACTAATGCACACATACTTAGATTTATGCCAATTAGTGAGTTATGGAGCATATGATAAATTATTATTGCTAAATCAACCTCTCATTCAATCCCATGGTGTTTTACACCGATAATCCTCGCTCAACAAACATGAGTTTGCGATGAGGACCTTTATGTGCATTCCCTTTATGCTTGAATTGTCAATTGACTTAGCATTATTTTGTTACATTCACTTTTAATTAAACAAAATATCTTCCATCATTCCACAGCATGCACAACATTAACATATCTCAAACATAAACTGAAAAGATTTTAATTCATTAATAAAAATACAAACACCCCTTTTAGTCCCTTTACTCTTACATGATGAAGGCCCAACCCTCTCCAAGGAGAGTTTAGCCTTCTATTACAGAAGAAAACAAGGTAAACTCATACAATAAACTGAACCTTTGCAAGGTTCAACTTAAAGAGAAATCAACAAGAAGAGTTAAGGAGAATAATAGGAACAACTTCTTAATGGCGTTCTCTGGATCTTCCTTGGCCTTCCTCTCTTTTTCCCTTCTAGCTCCTTGGCAGTAGTCTTCCATTCTCTCCTCTATCAATGGTACTCTTTCCCCTTCCTTAGAGAGGTCTCATTCCTCTTCTCTTACAATAGGTTTTGATTTAAGATTAGTGAATATCAAAGAGGGGAACCCTCTTTTAGTCTTAAAATGCAGTTTAAATAGAACAACCTCCACCCTTCTGTAATTGAATTCTGCCAATTTTTCCAATTCCCTCCCTTAATAGCATACAATGAATATTATTCCAATATTCCCTTGAGATACTGCATGGAATAAATGGAGTTGGAGTTTCAACAGCCAGGGAAGGCAAGAGGTTTGAATTTCTGGCATTCCCTATGCTGGCATTAGTGCCTTGAACCTAGATGGAATCATGGCGACCGCTGTGATGTGCTGCAGTGTGCTTGGGCACACTGCAGTGGTTCTACTACATAATAGTTTTCTAATTTGGATCTGCTGCGGCGCACGGTAGCGTCAAGCTCTCGGGTTTGGACCCGCTACGGCGAGCGGTAGTGCCGATCTCTGGGGTTTGAACCTGCTATGGCACGCGGTAGCGGGACTCTTTGAACTTTTATTCTTAAGTCTTTGCCCTGTTGATCCGCTGAAGCATGCAATAGTGTTGAGCTGTCTATTTGATTTTGCTACAGCACGCGGTAGCGCCAGTGTCTCGAGTTTGACCCCGCTGAGGTGCGCTGTAGCGAGGGTTTCTAAATGGGTGCTGAGTCTGGGTTTGGATCGTTCCACTACGGTGTGCGGCAGCGCTGAGATCTTTGGTTTGGACCTGCAGCAGTGGACGACAGCACCGAGCTCTCAGGTTTGGACCCACTGCGGCACGTGGTAGCTCCAAGATCTCGGGTTTGGACCCGCTAGAGCGCGCTATGGCGCGCATGGGTGCGCTGTGGCGATTTTTCTTCTAGAAATTGAGTTTTCTCCCATAATTTGCTCAGCTCGTCATTTTGCCTAAAAATAGTTAAAAAACCATCAAAGACCCACATTTTATAATGAATTTGCTTGAAATTCTTCACTTATTTTACTATAAATCTTGGGTTCATCACACTCCCAAACTTAAGTTCTTGCTCATCCTTGAGTAAGCTCCAAGAGATTTTTATGAATTTATTATGAGATTCAATTATAGAAGATAATGTGAAACATCTTCTCAATTGATTCTTTGCTTAATTAGAGTGATTTACAAATATGCAGCCTCTAGCAAATTCCAAACCTAAGTTCCACTCCTCTGATTGCTTTTCTAGTCTCCAATTTTAAGTTTGAAATTATGGGGGAAAGTTCTCTAGAAATTCTTAATTAGGCTAGGCTTGAGTGAGTGACTTGAGAGATTTATGCCATATGTGCTCCTTCTTATAAATCACAAAGAACAATTCAAATTTAGGTGACATTTTTCATCATCCCAATTTTCTCAGATTTTTATATTTTGGGAGAGATATTTTTCTTTATCCCTAATTTTGTTCTTTTAGAATTCTCGTTCAACTCAAGGGAAAGTTATTTTTCTTCATCCCTATCTCAGTTCTTTGTGATCATGAAGTCATACAGGAGCCTATCTGTGGTGCCCCACCCCCTAACCTGCAAGATTAGACTTAAGGGGTGGTGTGCTACTCTGGTAAATCCCTCACTTCACTGGATTAGATAAGATCCACAATCTACTAATAAGAGAAGGATGTGCACAGAATAAAAATATACTATCAGTCACTAAATCAATATAAGTACAGAGTGTAGAAGAATATAAACTAAATATTACATCCATTTTACCATATATCAATTGAGAGATAAAATGAAACATAGCTCAGAAAATAATAGTGCAGAAAAGTAAACACAGTCACAAGTGTACATGTATTATTATAACATTTAATTAAAGTTTATAAATGAAAGAACATCACTCATCCTCACAAATAAAATAAGAGAACTAAAGGTCTTCTGCTCCACCCTGAAGTGCCTCCTCTAGAAATAATTCCTCCATAGGGACTGGATCTTCAAACTATTCAAATTATGACATTATTGGTTTCACAATGCTAGGGCCCTAGTGTAATGGTCACCTCTTGAATGTCATCGAGTAACACTAACTCAACTATGATCAAGTGGTGACTATCACTAACACCACAGATAATAAGCAATATATCTATGGCATTAATTTGAAGGTGAGCAAAGTCTTATGCAAAAACATAAGTAAAGTAGTGCAGAAAATAAGGAAAAAGGGCATTCAAACATTATCCATATATATCCATTCACATACAATATAGAAAATGCAGAATAATAAGAAATAAACTCATTTATTACATTAATTAAATATGAGCAACATAAATTTTAAAAACTGAGCAAGATCTTCTTCTTTGTAGAACATCAATCTCACCTGACCCTCTATCACCAGTATACCCCTAAGCATAAGTTCTGAGCTAACACCTGATACTGCCATATATACATATATGACAGGGCCAAGCCAACAAAGGAAAACTAATATTAGACTTATAAAGTCTAAGTATAATAAAGCTATAACATAGTATATACTTGCATCTAAAAGATGTTATTCAATTATAATAATAAGACAAAAATCAAGTTACAGAAATACTATAAAATAATTGAAAGTATAAAACTGTACAAAATTAAAGTAAGGTAAAGTAAAATTATAGAAAAACTATAAAAGCACAAAATAACTAAAACTGTATAAACTGAATGCTGAAAGTAAATAAAAATAGCGAGTATTCTAACACTAATGCAAAAACATCCAATGATGTACTATATGCCAATGGGATCATGCATCCAAATATGCCATAATTAAGGTATGCCACTGATATGTAATAGGACTATCACTGAATAGCTATGAGTCGTACGATCCAATATATACATACATCCAGTTGGGAATATAGTTTACTGTGATGTCGATGCATCTTAAAATTCCCCAGTCAATGTATGAAACATTCCGTAACCCATAAATTATCACTGATGCTCATACATCATCTGATACTCACACATCATGCTTATGCTCATGCTCATGCTTCTAAGCTACATGAGATAAATCCAGAAATCTAGAAAAATGCTTTGAAATTCGATAATGAACTCAATGTCTCCATTGTGCAGAATCCTGCTAAAAGAATTCTGGCTCCTAAAATTCTAATTTCGATAATTAGTTAAAGTTGAGAGTTTACTTAAAAATTATTAGCTAGGATGATTGTATACTCATGGCTGTATATTTCCAGAAAAGGTGAATTTAACCCTTAGCTTGTTTAAAACTACACTTATTGAAGCGCACTACGATAGGAGGCAGAACTCGGTCACAGATTATATATCAAGCTAAGCCGTTAAATGATCTAATTACAAGTATACTTAGTGGTCTACGCAAAGTGACTTAAGATACTTAGTTTACTTAAACTGCACTTATCGAAGCACACTATGATAGGAGGCAGAGGTCAGTTACAGTTTATATCTCAAACTAAGGATCTAATTCACTAATTGTAACACTCTTAGTCTTGGAAGATTTACTCTAATGGGACTGTATTTGTCTAATCCCTCAGGATAGCACCTGGTCATAAGTTCGCATTGGAGTGAATCAACCAATCCTGAATATTGTTGAAGTGACTCAGCACCATGGATATACATAATCATATCCAACCAATAATTTTGGGTTCAGAAGATTCTATTCAATTAACAAAGATTTATTAAAGCTATTAATTCCTTACACTAAATGGGTGAGTCCTACACAAAGCTCCAAGGATGTGATAAAAAAGATCACTCAATGTTGATTTCTATCATAATGAAGAAGTTCCATTCTAAGTGCTTTAGATGATTCCTACCACAATGTATCAAAATTAACTTCTAAGGTTAAAAGGATCATCTAAGATTCTACCTCAATAAGTTACAAATGTTCTTCTTACCTCAATGTATCATCATTTGTTAAGGCTGTTAGTAATACTAAATAAAGCCTAATGTAGGATCATCAAGATCTCACATATCTAAACATTCAATATAATCTTATAAGATTATTCATTAAGTTTGGTTAATTAGATCAGATGGGTAGCCCTATCTGATCGAGTTCTAGACTACAATTATGAGATATAATCGAGAATCTTATTAGGATTTGATCTTGTAATGAATCATCATAAATTTTATACTTGATTTCATGCTAATCATTTTATTTAAGAGGAAATTAAAGATCTTAAGTTTCAAGTCCAGATTCTTAATCATACCGATTCTTACATTTCCCTAACACTTCTAATTTAATGAATTAAAGTCAATATCAAATCAAATAGATTATTAGAATCATGTTAATCAAATTATCTTACAATCAGATTAATTGGTTAAGTGATTAAGAGTTTGAGTCTAAATCAAACAGATTAGGTGTTAACCCCTAACCTTATCAATTTAAGACCAAGAGTTATGTTTCAAGTTAATGGCAAATTAAATGAATTATTGATTTATTAATGATGGCAATCTAAAATCTAAATCAAGTATAAATCACTTGATCAAGATCTTAAGATCTCTTAAGTTTAATAAGGGATAATTGACAGTTTAATGAAATTAAGCAATCATAATAGAATTAAAACATCTTAATCCTTTAAAATAACTTGCAAAAATACATGAAAGTTAACATTAAACTTGAGAAAGTAAAACACACAAAAATAGTATTAAGAACTATGCAAGTGATGTACGCACTTAACATATGACTAAATAAACAATTTTAATTATTAGATCTCAATACAAGTTCTAAGTACTTACGTACCTAGCACGAGCAAATTTTGAAATTCTACAACACATGGCTTAGGAGCCTACTAAGCCTTCAACTTTGTATGGAGTATTAACAGATTTCTAAAATATAAAATAAAAGCAAGTTGACGAATTAATTCAAAAAATTTAGTTGATTGAGCCATAATCTATCATAATGCAATAGAAGATTAAGATGAACCAACCCTTAAGCTAAAAATGTTTTGAGGATTTTAGTCAATATTTTTATTATCTAAACCAGTTTAGCAAAAGAGATATAAAATTAGAGATGTTTTGTTTTGCATCTGATTTGGTTTAACTTCACTTTATAAAATTCTCTAACAATTTATTCTCACATTTAATCTTAATAAAATTAAGAACTTATGGTTATACCAATTTGCCTAAAAAATATAACTTAATATGCTTTAACATACTTAATATGGTGAACCAATTTATGATTACTGCCAAATAATTAATTAAAGACATGCGAGGAGTCCATTAAGATATTTACATTAGGTACTATATAAAATTTATTTGATATCTAAGAAATCCTAAATAATTAATAATATAAGCCTAACCAATCTTCCAAAATGATTTATGATCTTGGCAATAAAATATAGTTAATGGCAACCATATGAAATTAATTAACTATTGAGTTATATACATAACTCAGTATGATTTAAAAAAATATGCATATTTCAACTTTATATATCTCAACTACTTAAAATATAGCCATATGATTAAACATAAATATTTACAAGTAAAGCAATATTATTATATCAAACTTACAATACTTCTATTAGCAGCTATATGAGGTGCTATGCACTTTAAGAAAAAATAAGATAATCGAGCTCTATTATATTAATTGAGTTATATATATATATATATATATATATATATATATATATATATATATATATATAATAAGGATTTGAGTGGTGATAGGTACCATCAAGAGGAGCGACAAGGCAGTCGGAAACAATGAGTGAAGTCGTTGACGTGATCTTTGAAGGAAGAAGAAGGCACAGATCGACGATGGTGTTGCTCAACAAAATGAAGATGGATGGCTCGACGATCCTTAGCTGCGCCGAATGGAAGGGAATCGACAATGAAAGATGATAGATTGACGAAGTGGAGGAAGATGCAAGAGCTCGGCTAATGGTCAAATGGAGAGAAAGAAAGGGCTGAGCCTCCATTTAAAGGAGAAGAGCACGGCTCTCTCTTGAATTCTCCCATCAATTATGGGAGAGAAGAGGGAATGTCATGAGTCTTCTTTTTTTTTTTTTTAATTGTGTGCATTAGAGGAGTGGAATGGGAAGAGGGGGTTAGAAGTAATTGCATGCATTGGAGGAAAGGAAGGGGAAGAGAGAGAAAATAAGGTCCAACTATGAGAGAAAAAAATGAAGGAAATAAATTAATTATTTACAGTTTTTTATTTAATTTATTTAATTAATTAATAATTGAAATCTCAGATTTAATGGAGCAGAAAAATGGGGTCTAGCCAAAAAGAAGAAAAGGAAAGAAATAATGAGAAAGGATTTAAATAGATAAATAATTATTTATTTCTAATATTTAATTTTTTTAAAAATTCATATTTCATAAATGTGTTCCGAAAAATCTCAAAAGTTCGCCCTTAACTAAAATGGGGGTAAGGAATTCAATGACGAAATCAGACTTTGATTCTAACGATTATTTAATTATGCTAATTTTGGGTTATTTAATTATACTAAAATATCTATGAAAATCCGACGACTTCCAAACGCGTCCAAAATATCACTCCTAACTAATTTGGGGGTGAATATCGCAACAGCGAAGTCAAATTTTGATTTCGAGGTCAAATTAAATCTTTTAATTTTCTAATTAATTAAATATTGAAATAATCCAAAAATAATTGATTGAGCTCCAAATTGCTCCAAACCTTCATGATTTGGTTCTAATAGCGAGATGAACTTAATTAAGATACGATTAAGCTAAAATTAAGTTGAGTAATAACCTTGGTGTAATGATCCCAATAATTGGATAGAAGATTAATTCAAATATTGGGGTGTTACCTTAGCACCCAATACTTGATTAGAAGAAAACAAATCAAGTGTTGATGCTAAGTGGCCTAGGTCACTTTTTGAGCATTTGTTAAGTTAAATAAATTAAAATAAAGATACATATAAATGTAATATTGCAAAGATTTACAATGCTAGAAATTAGATAAATCCACTCATTCATCCCAAGCAGTTTATAGAAGATACAACACAATGTAAGCAAAAGTAACTTAAACAGTTTATAATCTAATTATTATAAACCTTTTTAAAGTAAGAGAAAAATGCAATATGTAAATCACTCTCTCTCTCTCATTAAACAAGTAATCTGTTAAAATCAAGTGGAAGCAGATTTCTTTATAAGTCTTCAAGTACTTGGACCTGCATCACCTGAATAAAAGGGCTCTTGATCTATCATATTTTGGCATTTAAATATGATAGGGCAAAGCCAAAAAAAGAAAAGTGTAGTTAGACTAAACAGTCTAAGCACATTTTAAAATTGGCTATGTTTTAAGATTAACAAGATATCACAATTTATGATTTACAATTTAAAGTAAGCTGCGGTGCTATAAAAGCTGTAAAGTATGGGGAAAGGAATGATCATAACTGTAAGGAAAACAATATAAAAATCATTGAGTAAACATACTCACTTCTATTAAAGTTCTAGTATAATACTGAAAATTGGTAAGGGAAAACATTTTTGAAGGCTAAAAACTAATATGTGCATGAAATGAAAGCAATATATATGACCAATTAGAAAATATACAAAGTAAGCAATTGACATATAGTGAAGCATTAATTGAAGTTAAGAAACATACACTGTATTCAACTTAACTGAAGTAAGAAATACACAATACCAAAAATAGAGAGTGTAAAGCTAAAGGAAATAAGAAAATATATTAGATTCTCAATCTAAGATAATTATAGTCTAACACTATGATATGAAAGCATAACTAAATAGTTATGAAGAGATCTTACAATTTGTAAAATAATCTCTTATATCTTTAGTTAAAGTTACATTTAGAAACTACCTCATTCTGTAGGAGTACACAACAGAATGGGCGAGGAGTTAAGCACGTCTGCTTAACCAGATACAGTGGGGAAGATGAACATTCACATTTACCTCTCTAAAATATGAAGTTCTAATATAAGCACTTTCTTTTGTACTCAATTTTCCATAAGGCATTCCCCTTTAAAATTTTAAGAAAATATTTATTTATGCACAATGCTCTTGAATGAATATTCAAAGAAAGAGGCTCAAGCTAGGCAAGCACTCAATAGATTGCAAAAATTGTAAATATATGTGATATCTTCTTGTTTATCTAAACTTTTAATAATCTACTCATAATTGGAGTTAATTAAACTTCAAATTGACTTATAGATATTTGATTTTAAGTCAATTCTAAAATGAATGTAAGTTTATTTTCATAAAACTTGAAATTAGGAAAAAGATAAATTAAACTCAATTTAAAATAAAAGAAAAACTTATCTAAAGCTTAAAAAAGGAAATGGACTATTATTCTCAATTAGATTGATTGAGAATTAAGGTTTAAAAATGAACCATTGAAATTGATATTTTGAATTGCATACTAAAATTTTTTGAAAAATTTCTAAGTCTTAAAATTCTTAGAAATTTCGGCAGAATCTCCTTTGTTTTTGTTCAAATAAACAATTTTCACAATCAATCTCCAGTTCTAAATTAGAGTTCAATCCTTTTTATAGTATTGCTGATTTCTAGTTCTATAATAGAGTTCAACCCTTTTTACAGGATTGCTCATTTCCAGTTCTAAAATAAAGTTCATTCCAGTTCTAAAATAAAGTTCAATCCATTTTATAGGATTGCTCATTTCCAGTTCTACAATAATTTCAAATATATAAAATTAAACAAAACAGTTTATTAACCTATATCAAATGTCTAATAACAAGAGATGTAGAAATAAATTTAGCAATTTATAAGAGTAGCATTATGTGACTTTTGCACATAGCATTTAGCATTCTATATTAGTTTTACAACTCAACCTGCAAAGAATAATATCATTACAGTTAGCATTTAAATATAAAAAAAACTAGATTTATTTGGTTTTGAAAGGCAACAAAGGATTTTATTAAAAGAAGGGCAGTAGCTATTTAGACTAACTTTACAAGGTACAGCAATTCATAACTTAACATGCTAAGAATAGTTATATTTGATTCATATTTGATTTTATAATTGCTTGGCAATATAGAATTCTAATAAGAGATTGAGAGCATGTAAATCTCATAATATTTAGATACTAAAAAGAATTGACAGCATTTATAATATAACAGCTCCTAAATGTAAATGAACTAATGAAAGTATTTGAACTTATAAGATAGCGACATTTTGATTTATTGAAGTTAAATGACAACTAATTTAGATCTCATTAAAATAATTGCAGCATTAAACATTTGATTTCATGATAACTTATATTTCTAATGAAAGGAAATGATATTATTCATAATCTAAATTAAGCATCTAAGAAATATAACAGCATGTAATCTTTAAGGATAAATGGCCACTTTTGACTCTTATCATTAAACATTAATAAATGAAACATTAGAGTTTGAGCCCGACACATATTATGCAGTCCAAGTAAAGCATTTGATTTCCATATGACATAAATGATTCCATCTTAGAAATAATAGCAACATATGTTTTATCTTAAAGAAGATTGCAGCATATGAAAATAATGATAACATTTAGATCCCTTAAAGTATATTACAGCATAAGTATTTACTGAGATATTTGGCAACATTTAGATCTCCTAAATTACATAGCTAAATCGATCATTTGAATCTTGTAAAATAAATAATAGCATTAATTGATCATCTAACTTTATAAAATGGCAGCTGCAACATATATTTATATTTGATTTCTTATGAAACGATAACAGCATAAAATAATAACATTATTGCAAATATATGGCAGCATTTGTAATGTTAAGGAGATAAATCATAGTATTTGTTTCTCATTTTACATATCCCACTTTCATGTAATGATAGCATTTGGATTTCTTATAGATAATGTGCAGCATATGAATCTAGAAAAGCATGCCCCAATAATACATATACTCATATATATAGTTAATGGCATCACATGCTTTTACACATGTTAAATGACGGCATATATCTCTTCAAATGAATGAACAACATTGGCTTATTTAAACTTAACTGCATATGATTCTTTTGACAAGATATAACAGCATTTATCATAAAAAAATGGCAGCATGTGATGTTGAAGACAGCATTTCATTATCTTATTCAATTGATGGCAACAATTAAATTTGATACATAATTGATGGCAATATGGCAGCATATGCATCAATATCTAATATTAGACGTATAAAGAGTTTTTTAACCTTTTTCCAATACCCAAAGTACAAGAATCAATATTAATATCTAAAGTTTAGATAGAGCATTTGTTTCCAGTATTAGAAGGATTCTAAAATAAATTATGTAATCACAAAATACAGCCCTAATAACTTAGCATTTAAGATACAGCAACATGTATGAACAAAAAGAAGAAAAATCCATACTTTTATGTGAAACTGCAGCATAGCACCCTATAACATTTAATTCATCATTAGAATAAGGGCAGAAATTAATTTGATATGATCCACTGATTTCACATAGTAACACTTGATTCATTAAAAGATACGGCGGCATTTTGTCCCATCACTTTAGGAATAAAGGCAACACGTGATCATATTTGATTTAGCTAGCAGCATTTGATTACTTCAAATTAAGTGACAACATTTACTCTTAAATGAATGATAATGCTTAATATAATCTATTGATCTTATATTAGAATGAAAGACAACATTTAATCATTCTGTACTTATATATAAAAATGGCAACATTTGAATTATGATAGCATATGATTCATGTTGAGTAGCAGCACATGTTCTCTATTGAAACAGTTGATGTCACATTGATTCCTCTCATCTATACAATTGACTTCACATGATCATATTTAAATAAGAACAAGATATGATTCCAATGTATATGGAAGCAATTATTTTCACATTATAGTTAATGGTAACATCGAATCACTCAAGTTCTCAGCAATCTCCTCTTTGGAAATACATGGAAATATTAAATTCATTGAAGTAAATAGCAGCATATAATTACCACTGAACTAAATGGAAGCATATGATACTAAAGATAGCATTTTAGTATCTCATTCATTAAAGTAATATATATATATATATATATATATATATATATATATATATATATATAGGACTGCTTTACAATACAATGGATTTTATATTATCATTCGGTTGCAGCTTGAAGTGTGCCATTTAAGATGAGATGAATATTAGAAAGTAGTGCTTCAAAAATCAACTCTAAAGTTAATTTAAGGAAATTTAACAGCAAGTATATATTTTTAAAAACTCATAATACCAATCACTACAAATCCATAAAAGGGAAAGAATGTACACAAGGAATAACCAATCATCTTAATCAACTAGTTTCAATTCAACTCGCTTGTTTAACATTAAGAAAGAATACTTAAATAAGTAATTTGCAAAAATGATAGTAATAAAGACATGTAATTGACAATACTTTTTGTTGATTAAGAAAACTTTCACATCTGATTTCTAATGTAATTTAACCAAAACATGGCAGATTTACTCAATTTAAAGTGATAAGCGTATCAATGATGATCTCATTCGCAAATGGGATCAATTTGGAAGCTGTAACTTAAATCTGAGATTTTACTAAAACGGCAAGAAAAAGTCCTTACAAAGTAAAAATAACAATCATAAGAGAGTAAGGAGTTTATAGACTTGTAAACTTTATGAGCTTTTCATTCCCAATTAGATATATTGAAGAACTAAAAATTTATCATTTCATTTAACCCAAGCGTAATAATACCTCAAGAAAATACAATTAGTTATCACTGGAACTTATGAAAAATCTAGCCATCGAATACTTAATTGTTGAAGACAGAATTTCTAAAAAAAAATGGAAGTACTTTCCTTCCTTCATGTCGCATTTTAGGGTTTATATGTTTAGATCAAATCAAGATACATAATCTAGTATTTAACATTAGGATTAATTGATACTGAAAATATTATGCAAAGGAAAATGTATGCATAGGGTACGAATCGAAACGAGAGTACTGATATGCCTCTCAACATTTTAATTTAAACGTATAAGATCCTCAACATATCACCACTATTCACTAATACCCTAAAAATCGAAGTTCAGCATTGTTTAAATCAGCAAAAGAGCAAGGTGAAAGGAAGGGAGTACCTTTTTTGCCACCTCTTTCTTGCGATCCTTTCTGTGCACCCTCATAAACCAAATATCAAAGGTCTTGACAAAGATCACATATGTATAGTTTCGACAATTACCTAAATCGGGATTCTTTTTGGCTGTATGCTATAACTTGCGGGTGGATGAGGTCGCATTGATGACCAAGGTATATGGTAGACAGAGAATGGCTTAGACGAGCGGTGGAGGCCACACGTCGATGCCCCACGCCTTGGTTGAGCGGCGACTTCACTTCGTCCCTATCGCCGTTCGAATGATAAGGCGAGAGGCTCGGTCGCGTGCGAAGGGTATGGGATTTTAGGGCTTGCCGATTGAGATTAAGATAAGAGGGTGTGTTTTAAGTATATTTTGATATATATATATATATATATATATATATATATATATGTTGATTTATTTGACTAATTTGAAAGTTTTATTTAATTAAAAATTTCATGATAATATATTTCCAAATTAATTTTTGAAAAATTGTTTTTTAGCTAAATTGAGGGTCATAGACTCAAAAATGAAGTTGAAATTTAATATGGAAGTCATCTTAATTATTTTAATTACCGAATTATGAAAATATAATAAAATAATCAAGAATTTTGACTTTTTCCAAAACTCACAAAAATTTCACCTCAAGCTAATTTGGACATGAGGAATGCAATGGCGAAGTCCATTTTTGATTCTGAAGTCTAACTAAATTAGGCATCTTCAGAATTATCAGAAAATCAGGAAATGTTGGAAATTGCCAAACGGTCTCCAAATCGCACGAAATTTGGAGTGGAGACTTTTAACTCTATTATAAGAGTAATGAAAGAGATTTAGAGTCAATTAGAGCACTAATTGACAGGTAACAACCTCTGGGTTGTTACAGACTCCCCCCCTTAAAAAGAGTATTGCCCACGACACACAACAATTGAGATAAAAGAAATTGAAATACATGAAGGAAGTCTACAGAATCATAAATGAAGGAGTATTAAAGAACTCAAGTTGTTTTATTAATAAAGAAATTTATGAAATTACTGGACTGATTAGGATCTCTTGCCTTAACCAATAAATGAAACTAATGCAGAATAAGAAGACTTCTTTTTGAGCTTTGATTATCTTGATCTTAGAAATGACTCGGACTGAATAGCAGGAAATTGCTCAAATCAGTAGATCTGATCGGCTCTAAATTCAATCTCTCAAAGTTCTTGATCATAGAAATCATTGCAATAGAGCGAAGTTAAAATTACATTACAACTTAAGGCATCTATTAGTAAAAAGCTTTACCCTGATGGTATATATCCTTTAAGTTCATATTTCGATTCTAGACTCTTATGCTGACGATGGTTAAGTTCTTATTGTGTGAAGATGTTATTCAACCTTTATTGATTAGTAAACATCTCACACTTAACTCCGTACAGATAATGTCTCTAGAATTTGAGAGTAAAAACTACTCTTGTAAGTCCTAGATCATAAACAAGACAATTTCTCTTATATTATTGCAAAAATTCAGTCTCCACTTTTATTTTAAATCAGGACAAGTTTTTATGATTATAATATTATCCATTTGAATAAGCCAATTAACATTACCAAGTGGATTACCAATGTAACCTATTGGCAATACTTATGTCTGTAATTCCTTGCATGTTTCAAAAGTAATTTAGATAGTAAACCCTTTTTATTTTAGTGTTACTTATAACAGTATGGTACTTTTTGTTAAATATTCTTTCCAAGCTGTTCACTTTGATACAGCTAGCATGCCTTCACTATCTCTGGCTGGATGAGACATTAATACTGCGAATGAGCTTGTATATAAAAGTTTTGATAAGTGCTAGTTTTGTATGTTTCTCTATGCTTTAAGCCACATATAGATGGGATCTCTCTAATGGTAAACCATGCAATTAAAGCAATAGACCTTACTGATGTAAACCAGGCTAGTGAGATGTTACTGGCTAAAAATATAATCTTTATAAACTAAAGCCATACCAAATATTGCCTTAAGCTTGAAACTACCCAAATTGACATCAAGTCAGTCTATTGTATCTCTTATTTGCACTATGTTAATATGAGATTAATCTTGCTGACACCAACATGACAGGCGACTCAGGAAGCTTGTTACAGTTAAGTGTATGTCAACATGCAAATCGGCTATGTCATAGATCCTTCCCAAAGTTGGAGAAACATATATGATGGTCACTAGTATTCTATGGATGACATTCAAGCCCACGTGAGAATATGCCAAGACAACATTAAATGAGCTTATGCATGCATCAATACTAGTGATGTTTGGGGTAACCCTGACAATTCTAGCAACATTGAAACAATAGCAATCCCTCTACTATTTTAACAATTTAATTATATGCAATGCGTTCATCAAGGCATAGACTAGAACATCATGCTAGCAAAGTTGAAATCTCATGGTTTTATAACACTTCTAGCAACTTCCAACAATTTTACTTCTTGTTATATATGATCAAAATCAGAGCTTATACCTTTGCAAATGTCAGCAGGTGAATACTCAAAAATTTAACTATGAGGGTATACAAATTATTATAATTTGCCTTGAAATGAAAGCCACAATTTGTTCCTACTTTGAGAAAGTTACAATTCATATATCGCTAGCTTCAAGTGCAGGAATTATGAGAAAAGAAAAATAGTATTCATTGGCTCTTATTTGCAGCACCATCCTACTCAATGGCAGAGTCCAGATTGACACTTTGCATTCTTTTCATCATCAGTATCAATGCCCTTTTAACTAGATGTCATATCCAGTTTTAGTATTAAAAACATAGTCAAATATCTTTGTCGCTTGGTTCTAATTTTAATTTACTGTTACTTCCATTTTTCCATTTACGTCCTTTTGAAGCTCTCCCAATGTATTTTGATATAAGAGTTTACTGCTTTTAACTTCTATTAATTCTCTTGTTCAGCCACTAAAATGAATTACAACACGTTCCCATCTTTTCTTCCGTGGCAGACAGTGGTATACTCTTCTTTTATGCTTTACTTTCTAACTTAGCATCTTTTGGACTAAAGCCTCTATTGTAAACTTTAAAATGCTATTGATTATGCCACAGGAAGTAGCACATGCAAAAACAGCTAGTGGAGTTCAATAGTTCATTAATAAGCAAATTTGGAAGCTGTTTGGAACTTTGATATTTGGGAGCTGAAGTTCATAGTCATTGGATTCGGTCCATCTCTTTCAACTGCATTCTTAAGCAACCTCTACAGAACGTATTTGATGCAATAAACTCTTTATGACACTTAGCAATAAGTTTCTGGCCAATGGAAAGACCATCACTATTTGGGTAGGTTTACTTGCATCTTAGGAAAAGCTATGTCTATTCAATTCCATGAGAGCTGTCAAAAATTAAGGAAGAGAACAAACTTAGGAATTTCTCTCAAGAGCAAGTCTTGATAATCAAGGAAAAAGTTCATAAATTATTGGGAGTTTTATCATTGAGATCTAATATCCCCACGGCTATTTTATAGTTAAGGCCAAAAGGAGGTGGATAATGTATGACGATTACACTAAAGGGCATATGTCCTAAAGACTCGTATTCACTCCCAAACATAGGCAGCTTAGTTAATTCTAAAATTGTTTGTTGATTCCTTATTTCTTGGATGCCTATTATGGGCACCATCAAATTAAAAATGAACTTGGCAGTGAGTGTAAGATGATGTTTGTCACTCCTTTTGGCATTGTTTGCTACCTAGTAAGGATGTACAGTTTGAAAAATGTTGAGGGCTGCAATATTAGCATCTCATTGATAAGATATTTTACCTAAGAATTTTTGAAATATCGAAATATATGTGGATGATGCTTTGGCTAAGACCAAGACATTCGACTATCATCTTTATAATCTAGAATAAACTTTTAATCCTTAATATGAATTGAATTTTGAAAAATGTACATATACTGATAGCATTATAGGGTATCATAAAAGAAATGAGGGACCTTGCAAGGCAAGTCACTAGCCTTCATGTTTTATTATCAAATCCAGAGAAGTAATGGTCCATTATTCAGTGCTCTAGGAAAGGGTGACGCATTCGCCTGTATTGTTGAAAAACACTAAGTTATCGAATAATTAAAGAAAGTTCTCACACAACTTCCCACATTGACTGCACTTCACATGAGGATCTGATGTTTCTCTTTATTGGTGCAAGAGATGAGACAGTGAGTTCTGTCTTGTTGAAATAATATGATAACGAACTGACTCTAGTTCATTTTTATAGTCATGTTATGGAAACATGGAAAGAACTGTGTATGTTAAGTAAACTGACTCTACTTCAATGTTAACTTGAGGTTGATTGCTTTGTCTATTCCTTTCTCATAGTATAAAGTTGCCACCTGACCCCTTGAATTAATGCTTCCAAACTTAAAATGGAGCATTGATCTTTTTATCTTAGAAATTTAATTCATTTCTAGAAATGCTAATAAATCAGGGAATGACGATCTTTATTGTCAAATATTTCCATGATACTTGGGATCAACTCATCTTTCATGAGGCTGCCCATTTAATAAGACTCGGGTTGTATTTACCGATAAGGCCTTTGGAGCACATATCATAGAATCCATTAAAAGTTATAGTACTTTGGATAAGTACACAGAAAGAATGGAAAGAAAATAGGAACTATAAGTCATAAGCAACTTTGAAAGGAATTAGAAATATATTCTAGATCAGACTCTAGATTATTTCATCTTAAAATTATTTTCTTAATTCAAATAAGATTTTTATCAATTATTGAATTTGAAGTTTGTTCACTTTCCTAAGGTGACACCTTTAAGTACTTTTACCTTTCTGTATTGTTGATGACTGGGACGAGTGGTTATCTCTCTTTAACTTGACGTTCTCAACCTTGGCTCTGATACCAATAGTAACAGCCCCAATAATTGGATAGAAGATTAATCCAGATATTGGGGTGTTACCTTAGCACCCAACACTTGATAAGAAGAAAATAAATCAAGTGTTGATGCTAAGTGGCCAAGTCACTTTTTGAGCATTTTTTAAGTTAAATAAATGAAAATGAAGATACATATATATGCAATATTGCAAAGATTTACAATGCTAGAAACTAGATAAATCCACTCATTCATTCCAAGCAGTTTATAGAAGATACAATACAGATAAATATAAGTAAAAGTAACTTAAACAGTTTATAATCTAATTCTTACAAACCTTTTTAAAGTAAGAGAAAAATACAATATGTAAATCACTCTCTCTCTCTCATTAAATAAGTAATATGTTAAAATCAAGCGGAAGTAGATTTCTTTATAAGTTTTCAAGTACTTGGACCTGCATCACCTGAATAAAAGGGCTCTTGATCTATCATATTTTGGTATTTAAAAATGATAGGGCAAAGCCAAGAAAAAGAAAAGTGTAGTTAGACTAAATAGTCTAAGCATATTTTAAAATTGGCTATGTTTTTAGATTAACAAGATATCACAATTTATAATTTATAATTTAAAGTAAGCCGCGGTGCTATAAAAGTTGTAAAGTATGGGGAAAGGAATGATCATAACTGTAAGGAAAATAATATGAAAATCGTTGAGTAAAAATACTCACTTCTATTAAAGTTCTAGTATAATACTGAAAATTGGTAAGGGAAAGCATTTTTAAAGGCTAGAAACTATTATGTGCATGAAATGAAAGCAATATATATGATCAATTAGAAAATATGCTAAGTAAGCAATTGACATACAGTGAAGCATTAATTGAAGTTAAGCAACATACATTGGATTCAACTTAACTGAAGTAAGCAATACATAATACTGAAAATAGAGAGTGTAAAGCTAAAGGAAATGAGAAAATATCTTAGATTCTCAATCTAAGATAATCATAGTCTAAAACTATGATATGAAAGCATAACTAAATAGTTATGAAGAGATCTTACAATTTATAAAATAATCTCTTATATCTTTAGTTAAAGTTACATTTAGAAACTACCTCATTCTGTAGAGTACACAACAGAATGGGCGAGGAGTTAAGCACGTCTGCTTAACCAGATACAGTGGGGAAGATGAACATTCACATTTGCCCTCTCTAAAATGTGAAGTTCTAATATAAGCGCTTTCTTTTGTACTCAATTTTCCATAAAGCATTCCCCTTTAAAATTTTAAGAAAATATTTATTTATGCACAATGCTCTTGAATGAATATTCAAGGAAAGAGGCTCAAGCTAGGCAAGCACTCTATAGATTGCAAAAATTGTAAATGTATGTGATATTTTCTTGTTTATCTAAACTTTTCATAATCTACTCATAATTGGAGTTAATTAAACTTCAAATTGACTTATAGATATTTGATTTCAAGTCATATCTAAAATGAATGTAAGTTTATTTTCATGAAACTAAAAATTTGGAAAAAGATAAATTAAACTCAATTTAAAATAAAAGAAAAACTTATCTAAAGCTTAAAAAAGGAAAGGGACTATTATTCTCAATTAGATTGATTGAGAATTAAGGTTTAAAAATGAACCATTGAAATTGATATTTTGAATTGCATACTAAAATTTTCTAAAAGATTTCTAAGTCTTAAAATTCTTAGAAATTTTGGCAGAATCTCCTTTATTTTTGTTCAAATAAACAATTGTTACAATCGATCTCCCGTTCTAAATAAGAGTTCAATCCTTTTTATAAGATTGCTCATTTTCAGTTCTACAATAGAGTTCAACTCTTTTTACAGGATTGCTCATTTCCAGTTCTAAAATAGAGTTCATTCCAGTTCTAAAATAGAGTTCAATCCATTTTATAGGATTGCTCATTTCCAGTTCTACAATAATTTCAAATATATAAAATTAAACAAAGCAGTTTATTAACCTATATCAAGTGTCTAATAACAAGAGATGCAGAAATGAATTTAGCAATTTATAAGGGCAGCGTTATGTGACTTTTGCACATATCATTTAGCATTCCTGTATTAGTTTTACAACTCAACCTGCAAAGAATAATATCATTAAAGTTAGCATTTAAATATAAAAGAAACTAGATTTATTTGGTTTTAAAGGCAGCAAAGGATTTTATTAAAAGAAGGGCAGTAGCTATTTAGATTAACTTTATAAGGTACAGCAATTCATAACTTAACATGCTAAGAATAATTATATTTGATTTAGTATTTGATTTTATAATTGCTTGGAAGTATAGAATTCTAATAAGAGACTGAGAGCATGTAAATCTCATAATATTTAGATACTAAAAAGAATTGACAGCATTTATAATATAACAGCTCCTAAATGTAAATGAACTAATGAAGGCATTTGAACTTATAAGATAGCGGCATTTTGATTTATTGAAGTTAAATGACAACAATTTAGATCTCATTAAAATAATTGCAGCATTAAACATTTGATTTCATGTTAACTTATGTTTCTAATGAAAGGAATTGATAGCATTCATAATCTAAATTCAGCATCTAAGAAATATAACAGCATGTAATCTTTAAGCATAAATGGCCACTTTTGACTCTTATCATTAAACATTAATAAATGAAACATTAGAGTTTGAGCCCAACACATATTATGCAGTCCAAGTAAAGCATTTGATTTCCATATGATATAAATGATTCCATCTTAGAAATAATAGCAACATATGTTTTATCTTAAAGGAGATGGCAGCATATGAGAATAATGATAACATTTAGATCCCTTAAAGTATATTACAGCATAAGTATTTACTGAGATATTTGGCAACATTTAGATCTCCTAAATTACATAGCAGAATCGATCATTTGAATCTTGTAAAATAAATAATAGCATCAATTGATCATCTGACTTTATAAAATGGCAGCTGCAACATATATTTATATTTGATTTCTTATGAAATGATAACAGCATAAAATAATAACATTATTGCAAATATATGGCAGCATTTGTAATGTTAAGGAGATAAATCACAGTATTTGTTTCTCATTTTACATATCCCACTTTTATGTAATGATTGCATTTGGATTTCTTATAGATAATGTGCAGCATATGAAAATTTAAATTGAATTATGTATATGTATTCATTTAAGTATATGTATTATTAGGACATACTTTTCTAGATTGAATTATGGTCCAAATGGGTATATTTGCAAATTTAAATTGTTAATTTAGGTAAATGGGTATATTTGCAAATTTAGGTAAATGGCTGTTAATTTAGGTAAATGGGTATATTTGCAAATTTAAATTATTTGTAACCCTTTTATGCAATTGAACCATTTTAATTTAAATTGAATTATGGTCCAAATAAATTCTAAATTGCACCAAAATTTCATCCTTAGCTAATTTGGGGGTGAGGAATTCAAAAATGCAATCAGATTTTAATTCTGAGATCAAAATATTTTAGTTCTAGATATTCTAGACCTAAAATATTTTGATCTCAGAATTAAAATCTGATTCCATTTTTGAATTCCTCACCCCCAAATTAGCTAAGGGTGAAATTTTGGTGCAATTTAGAATTCATTTGGACCATAATTCAATTTAAATTAAAATGGTTCAATTGCATAAAAGGGTTTCAAACAATTTAAATTTGTAAATATACCCATTTACCTAAATTAACAGCCATTTACCTAAATTTGCAAATATACCCATTTACCTAAATTAACAATTTAAATTTGCAAATATACCCATTTGGACCATAATTCAATCTAGAAAAGCATGTCCCAATAATGCATATACTCATATATATAGTTAATGGAATCACATTATTTTACACATGTTAAATGATGGCATATATCTCTTCAAATGAATGAACAACATTGGCTTATTTAAACTTAAATGCATATGATTCTTTTGACAAGATATAACAACATTTATCATAAAAAAAATGGCAGCATGTGATGTTGAAGACAACATTTCATTATCTTATTCAATTGATGGCAACCATTAAATTTGATACATAATTGATGGCAATATGGCAGCATATGCATCAATATCTAATATTAGATGTATAAAGAATTTTTCAACCTTTTTCCAATACCCAAAGTACAAGAATCAATATTAATATCTAAAGTTTAGATAGAGAATTTGTTTCCAGTATTAGAAGGATGCTAAAATAAATTCTGTAATCACAAAATACAGCCCTAATAACTTAGTATTTAAGATACAGCAATATGTATGAACAAAAAGAAGAAAAATCCATACTTATATGTGAAACTGCAGCATAGCACCCTATAACATTTAATTTATCATTAGAATAAGGGCAGAAATTAATTTGATATGATCCACTGATTTCACATAGTAACACTTGATTCATTAAAAGATATGGTGGCATTTTGTCCCATCACTTTAGGAATAAAGGCAACACGTGATCATATTTGATTTAGCTAGCAGCATTTGATTACTTCAAATTAAGTGACAACATTTACTCTTAAATGAATGACAGCGCTTAATATAATCTATTGATCTTATATTAGAATGAAAGTCAACATTTAATCATTCTGTACTTATATATAAAAATGGCAACATTTGAATTATGATAGCACATGATTCATGTTGAGTAGCAGTACATGTTCTCTATTGAAACACTTGATGTCACATTGATTCCTCTCATCTATATAATTGACTTCACATGATCATATTTAAATAAGAACAAGATATGATTCCAATGTATATGGAAGCAATTATTTTCACATTATAATTAATGGTAACATCGAATCACTCAAGTTCTCAACAATCTCCTCTTTGGAAATACATGGCAATATTAATTTCATTGAAGTAAATAGCAGCATTTAATTACCACTGAACTAAATGGAAGCATATGATACTAAAGACAACATTTTAGTATCTCATTCATTAAAGTAATATATATATATATATATATATATATGACTGCCTTACAATACAATGGATTTTATATTATGATTCGGTTGCAGCTTGAAGTATGCCATTTAAGATGAGATGAATATTAGAAAGTAGTGCTTCAAAAATAAACTCTAAAGTTAATTTAAGGAAATTTAACAGCAAGCATATATTTTTAAAAACTCATAATACCAATCACTACAAATCCATAAAAGGGAAAGAATGTACACAAGGAATAACCAATCATCTTACTCAACTAGTTTCAATTCAACTCGCTTGTTTAACATTAAGAAAGAATACTTGAATAAGTAATATGCAAAAATGATAGTAATAAAGACATGTAATTGACAATACTTTTTGTTGATTAAGAAAATTTTCACATCTGATTTCTAATGCAATTTAACTAAAACATGGCAGATTTACTCAATTTAAAGTGATAAGCATATCAATGATGATCTCATTCGCAAATGGGATCAATTTGGAAGGTGTAACTTAAATATGAGATTTTACTAAAATGGCAAGAAAAAGTCCTTACAAAGTAAAAATGAAAATCATAAGAGAGTAACCTATACTAAGGTTTAGTTTATAGACCTTATAAACTTCATGAGCTTTTCATTCCCAATTAGATATATTGAAGAACTAAAAATTTATCATTTCATTTAACCCAAGCGTAGTAATACCTCAAGAAAATACAATTGGTTATCACTGGAACTTATGAAAAATCTGGCCATCGAATATTTAATTGTTGAAGACAGAATTTCTAAAAAAAATTGGAAGTACTTTCCTTCCTTCATGTCGCATTTTAAGGTTTATATGTTTAGATCAAATCAAGATACATAATCTAGTATTCAACATTAGGATTAATTGATACTGAAAATATTATGCAAGGGAAAACGTATGCATAGGGTACGAATCAAAACGAGAGTACAGATATGCCTCTCAACGTTTTAATTTAAACGTATAAGATCCTCAACATATCGCAATTATTCACTAATACCCTAAAAATCGAAGTTCAGCATTGATTAAATCAGCAATAGAGCAAGGTGAAAGGAAGGGAGTACCTTTTTCGCCACCTCTTTCTTGCGATCCTTTCTGTGCACCCTCATAAACCAAATATCGAAGGTCTAGACAAAGATCGCATATGTATAGTTTCGACAATTACCTAAATCGGGATTCTTTTTGGCTGTATGCTATAACTTGCAGGTGGATGAGGTCGCATTGATGACCAAGGTATATGGTTGACAGAGAATGGCTTAGACAAGCGGTGGAGGCCACGCGTCGATGCTCCATGCCTCAGTTGAGCAGCGACTTCACTTCATCCCTATCGCCATTCGAATGATAAGGCGAGAGGCTCGGTCGCGTGCTAAGGGTATGGGATTTTAGGGCTTGCCGATTGAGATTAATATAAGAGGGAGTGTTTTAAGTATATTTTCATATATATATATATATATATGTTGATTTATTTGACTAATTTGGAAGTCATCCTCGACATCACTACTTAAATGAAACGGGCAAAAATTAAATTCGATAATAACAACTAATACAAGAAGGTCCTTACGTCCTTACTTGATATAAATGAGTTTGGTAAATAATAATATAACTTACACAAAATCGACTTTCTCAAGGCTATTCATTGATTACTTAGCTTTAACATCTATCACAATGTAACAATCTTAAGTTGTTACCATGCAAAATATAGATTTCTTAATCAATTTTTAGCATAATTGCCTTTAGAACATCAATTTAAGCCTATCTAGGAGATTTGAAGTTTATTGGACTTCTCTAAGTCAAATTTGCAATTTGATCAGTCTAGATGCCTTAATCTAGACCTAAAATATTTTGATCTCAGAATTAAAATCTGATTGTATTTTTGAATTCCTCACCCCCAAATTAGCTAAGTGTAAAATTTTGGTGCAATTTAGAATTCATTTAGACCATAATTCAATTTAAATTAAAATGGTTCAATTGCATAAAAGGGTTTCAAACAATTTAAATTTGCAAATATACCCATTTGGACCACGGGCGATCCGCTGTGGATCCCGGGGCACGCGACAGCGGATCCGTGCATCTGACCGTTCCGCCTTTTCAATCTATGGTCATGAATCAATTCTGCGGAACCGCTGATCCGTCGTTGGATCTGTCCCGTGGATCCTACAGCCAGGATAGCTCCCGCGATCGGCCGTTAGGATTCGGGCAATCCCAGCCATAGCGCCTTCCGATCGATCGATCAGACGGCATCCAGGGCACCCGGCACTATGGATCTTCGTCCCCGCCCATCCGCGAATCCGATAGGGAGAATTTCCCGTACTGCCAGCTGCCCCCTTGTGCCCCCTTGTCCCCCACTCGCGCCTCCAGCTCAGCAAGCCGTTGCTGAGCTTCCCCTAATGAACAAGGGACCCCAATCGGGCCTCGTGGCCTGGCCGAGCTCGAAATAAAATTTTGAGAGCTCGGCCATAGCCCGACCCCTCCGACCCTCCTGAGCCCAATTAAAGGCTCTAGAAGGTTCACGACACTTCCCTAAGGCTATAAATAGCCTCAGCTCTCCTCCATTTGATCCTTGCTGATCAATTGGAGTCGAGCTTCCTTCTCCGCCATTGCCGATTATTGGAGCCTCTTCCAGGCGCTCTCGAGCTTGCGTACCGCTAATAGGAGAGTCTCCTGGAGTTCAGGAACTCTCAGAGAGATCTAAGGCAGCTCAGCAAGGCCGGAGGAGACCTCTTTACCGTCTGTGAACTCCCGGACAAAACCAGGTACTCCAGTTGCCAGTTCTGAGCCAATAAGGCTCAAACCTTAGTCCATTTGATGCACCTTTATACATATTGTCAATACGAAACCAGCCATATCGTAATTAGGGTCTAGGTTAGCCCCGATCGATCGAATCGATCGATCGGGTTAGTTTCTTTCTGGATCTCCTCGGTCGAGTAAGGACCCAGCGATCCAGACCACCCTAGACCTCCAGACCAGAGGGCTTCGATCCTCCTCACCTCCCTGATGGTGTAGGGATCAAGCCCGAGGTCTGGCATGGCCTCTATGGGGAGAATTAACTCCCCACAGTAACTCTAATGGAGGAATCCTCGGGTGAGTAAGGTCTGGCTGATCCAGACTGTCTCACAAGGGGCTTCGAGTCCCAATCAATGCGTTTGACCACGGTGATGGAGTAGCGATCGAATGTTGGCCGAGCCGTGGCCTAGATGCGCCATAATTTTGGCGATTAGGGTTTCCTACTCGGCTCTATCCGTCGGGACGAAGGAATCGGGACGACGACAATGTGCGGGCCGAGTCGACCCACGACCCACGTGTTTTGAATTTGGGCTGAGCTGTTTTATTTAAATCGGAATTTTGGAATTATTTTCCTTAAGGATTTTGATTTAATAAAAATACAGAATGTATTATTTAAATAACTTTTAATCCACTGGTCCAAATCCTATGATATCATATATGAAAATGATCAGAAAAATCTTAGAAATCTAAATATCCAAAAAAATCATGCATCTGATGGTTAGATCTTTAATTATTGCCTAATTACAGTGGATCTTAATTAGGATAGATTAGTAAATTTACTTATCCAAATTGTATGTTTAGGATGCCATTAGTTTACTAATGTTAATCAGAATGCATGTGCTAAGTAGAATATTTTTCTGAGCTTTGTAATTTTAGTTATTCCCTAATTTTGTTAAAACATGATTAGTAAATATTAGGGTTTATACTTATTGGATCATAGCAAACTAGGTGCTGATTACTTGTATGATTAATTAGAACTTGCATGCCAAATATCTTGTAATTTGAATGGTTGGATTTATGCTTATATGCTAATCTTTTTGATTGGAATTAGGGTTTGATTAGCACTAAGTACCCTCTATTTTATAAACTTTAATTGTTAATCTGACTTGAAACAGTAAGTTAAGTGTAGTGAATTACTTTAGATAAGCTTATGGAGCATACTTGAATAAATCCAAAGATCTAAAATCTTAAATATCTTAATTAACTTAAGAAATCATAAGATTTGGATCAAGCCATTAAGACTTGATCTAGGTTTGAGATTGCCACCAATAATACATAATTAATCGACTGATTTGACATTAATCTTAAATATATAACTTGATTTTTCCTAAGGAATGAGAAGGGATCAAACCCTAAACTACTTAAGAAGGATCTAAACCCTTAAGAACCCTAATTTAATTAATTTGATTCAAAACTTTGGATTAAATATTTTTCCAATAATGCATTTGATTTATTATTGATTCTAAGCATTTGAATTAGACAAATTAAGGTTAATAACAATCTTTAATGATTTCACTATCTGAATCAAACCTTAAGATCCTTGATTTTCTCTTAAGCAAGAGAACTAGCATAAGAAGATTAATAAAATCATATTGATTAATCAAGTGATCTAAGTCTTAAAAATATTCCTAATTTAGATCCCATGATCTTAGATTGAGTGTGATCAGATGACTTAATCATCTGATCTAATCATCCTAAACTTAATATAAAATAGAACCTAAGAGATTAATATCAAAATTTACAAGAGAGAACCTTAAATATCTCTTCATAAGATCGTCTTGAATTATTTAAAAGACCTAAATTCATAAATCCTAAGGTAGGAAGAATCCTTGAGGTAGAGGTATAGAAGATCCCATCACCTTAGAGATTGATCTATTCTCCTTGTGGTAGTAATCACTTAAGACATTAGAAGAGATACATCTCCTTATGGTAGAATCCATATTAAGTGATCTTGGATCACATTCACTAGATGAAACTTTGTATAGGACTTACCTATTAATTTAGGACTTATAGTTTTGATAAATCCTTATTCTATTAAATAGACTTGATTGAACTATGATTATTGGGTAGTGCAGTATAGTATACCCATATTACTGGTCCCCAGTAATATTCGGGATTAGTTGAGTCACTCTATGTGAGATTTATCTTTGTTGCTATCCTGCGGGCTTAGGCGGATATAATCTCGCTTAGAGTAAATCAATCGATCCTAAGAGTGTATTAAACGGGTGCCTATTCCTTAGTTTAATTGAAAGACAAGTTGCCATCGGGCAATGCCTCCTAGTGAAGATCGCTTCAATAGGTTTGGCTCAAATAAACTAAGTAACGGGATTCACCTTCCTTAAGATGCTAAGTATGATTGCGAGTTTAGCGACTAAATGCTTAGTTTGAGATACACAATCATCATCGGATGAAGCCTCCTAATGAAGATCACTTTGTTAGGGTGGCGTAATCAAACTAAATATTGTGAGTCCTATCTTGGCAGCATATTTAATATGTGTACCCACGCATTTAGCCGTACTCAGCCCTTCCTAGTATAAGATTCTGGTACATCTTGCTACACTGATGATGTAGCCAATGAGTTATGGCCCTGGCATGGTTACTGTGAAGAGGATTTCCCCTCACAGTAAAAAAACCAAATGGGTATTTACCCGATTGAGGAAAGTAGCACTTCAGCTATCCCGTCCTCGCCATCCTGCAATTTAGGGTCCTCTAAATGCGCCTGGGAACCGTGAAGGTGTTGGGATTTTGTTTGAGGCTTTGGCATGTCCCGAAACCTCAAAATTTTGCGATTATGGTTAACCCTAATCGCTGGCTGTCGAGGACGGAGGTGCATGGAAGAAGCACAGAGCTGGCTGAGTCAAACCCCGACCTATGCGGTTTTGATTTTGGGCCGCTGGTTTAAATAAAAATAGAATTTATGTATTTTTTTTCCTTCAGGAAAATAAATATAAATTAAAATCTTAAGTAATTAATACATAATAAATTAATTTGATAATTTTTATCCACTGATCCAAACCCTATGCTCTTATATATCAAATTGATTAGAAAATCATGAGTAATAAGAATATAAAATAATATTGCACTTTAATGGTTGAATCTTCTGATTTAGCCTAATTATTACAAAACTTAATTAGGATTGATTAGCATGTATATTTAGCCAAATTGCATGATTTAGATGCCATTATGCTCCTTATACTTTGTAGAATGCATGTGCTAGGTGGATTAAATTTTTGATAAATGTATTCTTAATTATTCCCTAATCTTATAAATGGATGATTAGTGAAAATTAGGGTTTCTGATTATCCAAATTTAGCAAACTTAGTTTTTTATTGTTCACATGAATAAGTAGAATATAATTACCATGTTTCAAAATTTTGTAATGGTTGGATTTGTAATTAGGTGCTAATCCATTTGTATTGAATTAAGGTTTAATTAGCACTAATTACCATCTATTTTCTACAAATTTCTATTCTTATGCTTTTATAACAGTAGTATGAATGTAATGAACCTCTCATGTGTATCTTAAATATTTAATTTAGCTAAATTGATTAAAGTAGCATAATTCCTCAATTTATCTTAAGGATCTTAAGATCTTGATCAAGTTATTAACACTTGGTCTAAATCTGAGATTAGCCACTAATAACACACCAATAATATATTGATTTGTTATTGATCTATAAATTAACATTTGGTCTTAATTGGAGAAGGATAGGGGTTAAACCCTAACCTATTTGATTAATACTTGAACCTTAATCACTTAATCAAGTAACTTGATTGAAAGATAATTCAACTAACATTATTCGAATAGTGCATCTAATTTAGTGTTGATTTTAAATCATTAAATTAGAAGTTCTAAGGTTAATAATAAACTTATGTGATTGAAACATCTAAATCTAAGCTTAAGATCTCTGATTTTCTCTTATATAAGACTCTTAGCATGAGAATGATAATAAAATTATATTAATTTATGAAATTATCTAATCTTAACAGCATTCTTGATTTTATCCCATGATTGTAGTATATGATGTGATCAAATGAGTCTAACTATCTGATCTGATCAAATCAATTCAAGCTTAATAAATGAAACTTATGAATTTAGTATATAGTTAGAGGTGTGAGATCTTGATGATCTTGTCATAGGAGTGTTTTGTAATTTTTGAAAAGCCTAATAAATTTTAATACATTGAGGTAGGAAGAGATTATTATGACATATTGAGGTAGAAACTTAGATGATCCTCCTTAATCATAGAAGTTGATCTTAAAACTTATGGTAGGATTCACCAAAGGCATTAGTATGAGATTTCTCCCATATGGTAGTAACCTATAATGAGTGACCTTTTGGTCACATCCTTGAAGCCTAGTGTAGGAATCACCCAATTAGATTAAGGATTTTTAGCTTTGGTAAATCCTTGGATGTTAAATAGAATTGACTGAACTCAGATTAATAGTTGATTATGATCATGCATACCCATGGTGTTGAGTCACTTCAATAATATTTAGGTTTGGATGAGTCTCTCCAATGTGAACTTATGACCAGGTGCTATCAAGGGACTAGACGAATACAGTCCCGCTAGAGTAAATCCTCCAAACCTGAGAATGTGAACTAGATCCTTAGTTTGGGAGAAGAATAATAGTAGCAGGGTTATGCCTCCTAAATTGGTGTGCCTTAATAAGTGCATTTATATGCATACTAAGTATTAAATTCACCACTCTTGGAGACATACAACCATGTGTATATAATATTTCAAACTGATGATTTCAAGTAAAATCTTAAGTGAAAGAATCTAATCTTTGAAGTTAGACCTAAGAGATAGAATCCTTTTAGCAGGATTCTACACAATTGGGACATTTGATTCATAATCTGATTATAAAGCATTTTCTAGATTTTAGGATTTTAAGACATGTAGTATAGAGACATGAACATGAACATAAGCAATATGTATGAGTGTCAGTGATGATTTATAAATTATGGAATGTTGCATACATCAGCAGAGGAAATTCAGGATGTTTAGACATCATAATTAATTGTATTTTTAACAGGATGTATGTAGACATTGGACCGTATGGCTCATAGCAGTTCAGTGATATTTCAGTTGCATATCGGTGGCAAATGGTATTATGTCATATTCAGATGCATGATTTCAGTTGCATACAATATAGTTTTACATTTTATTTACTCAGTTTCAGATCATATACTATTTCTATTTGTTTTCAGTATTCAGTATACATCCAATTTTACCTTACTTTAGTTTTATACAGTTTCAATTATTCAGTTACTCTTATAATATTTCTGCAGCTTTATTTACTTTACTATTATATGTAAATAATTAGAACTATTTTGATTAGTTTTAATGTATTAGACTTATTGTCTAACACGTGGCACTTTTGGGATTTGGCAATTTGCTAGATTCTGAGCAGCACGTTGAGACAGGACAGGAGGACTCTTAAGAGATTCAAGAGGAGTTCATGGAGCCTTAGTGGACCCTCCTTTAGCCTTACTGTTTCTTTCTATTTTCATTTTAGTTCAGTAGTTATACTTTATTTCAGTACTATCTCAATAAACTGCTTGTAATAATTCTTGGATATATTTTCTTTTCTTTTCTAATATGAATATTTATTTAGCTTCTATAATGAATATATTATGGAAGAATGCTTAGTTCTGCACTATATTTATATATCACTTATACTTAGTATTGTGATGTGACCACTTATTAGAAATGCTGCTTTTATTGGATATATTTTTGGTTTCTCTTTTTACTCTCAAAATCCAATATATGTGTTAGCTTAATACTTAGGATAAGTATATTACTCATATCTTAAGTATTAGCTCTCGATCGTTATTGTGGTTGAGTCAATAGCCCTCAGTGGTTTAGTTTTAGCTATTATGGGAGATGGGTTATGCCTTCCTGAGTAGCACACCTATAATAAGCCTAGTTGTTACCCTAGCTAAATTTAGATTAATTAAGCTAAACCAAGCTCTAATTTTTTCCCATTATACTCAATGGGTCATTTAAACCTAACCCTAAAAGTTTGAAATCAATAAGAGCTTAATTGAGTATTTTAGCAATTTTGCTTATTTTTAGATCTTGAAAAATAACTAAATTAATTTGAACTCCAAATTAAAATCTGAGTTCATAGTGAATTTCCTACCCCCAAATTAGCTAAGGGTGAATTTTTGGAAAGTTTTGGAGGTCATTTAGGCCTATTTTGGATTTAATTTAAATTATTCAATTGTAAATTAGGGTTTTCAATAATTCTTAATTGCATTTCTATCATTCTTCAACGGTTGGCTGACCCCAAACCTCAAGCACCGTCCAAGCCATTGATCCCACGGATCTGATCCAACAGCCCGCACCTTCGATCAGATCTGTCTCATCTCGACCATTCCACGATTCTGAGATTCCAATCCAATGGCATCTAGCTATCCGCCGTCAATATTCTCAATTAACTGTTAGATCTTTCGATCTGATCCAATGGCTGACCTTATATCCACACTCAGGCGTTAAGTGTCATGAAATCAGAACCATCCGCATCAATTGATGATCAATCAGATGGCTCCCATCACCCCTGCACTATGGATCGTCTCCTTCCCCTCGCCCGTACGCCCGACTGCCCCCCCTGACACCCAGATCCCGTCAGCCCCCATGGCAGTACGAGAAGTATCCCAATCTTCCTCTTCTACCCCGTGCGCGATCGCTTACCAGTAGTGGTCTCCCCGAATTGCCCCCGACCGTTTCATCCACCACTATTACTTCGAGCCAAGCCATACCCTAGTTCTTGAGCCCTGACATCCATCCTCAGTGCTCCCTTATGCCTATAAATTCCCTTAGAACATCACAGTAACTCTCTTTGCTCACTGTGATCCCTTAATTGTCCAATTAAATCCCTTGGAGCTCCCAGTCCTCTCGGCAAATCCCGGTGCTCCAATTGCTGCTTACTACTGATACTGGGTGCGATCTGGCGTTCAAATCCCCTGGCAAGTTGCAGTGACTGCTTGGTGAGCTTCGGAGCTTCTCATCTTCCCTCAATCACAGTAGTTGCATCAATCCCAGGTACACCTAATTCCCACTGAGCAGTGTAAGCTCAGCCTATTAATTTAAGCTCATAAATATTGCATCTAGATGTCATCTAGCTTCCTTATCCTCCTAGGAATCTAACCTAATTACTCCCAGGGTCTGATCTAGCTCTGATTAATCATATTGATTGATCAAGCTAGCAGCAAAGCTATGGCTGAGTTTGAGTAAGGACCCAACTATCGGTTGCACCCCAGGTTATAAACCCTTAGGGCTTTGATCCGCCTCACCATCAGGATGGTGTAGGGATTGAGCCGTGGCCAAATGGTTGCCTCTATGAGGATAATTTACTCTTCACAGTAAACCAGATGTTGTGATAAGGCTGAACTCCCTCTAGTAGCCATCTAGCTATCCAGAACCTCCCCGTGAGGGCTTTTAAGTTCAGTCGATATGCCTTAACTCACTGATGGTGTACCGATTGAGTTCTAGCCAAGAGTTGGTGTAGCGACTGAAATTTTGCAATCCGAGTCTCCTTACTGCAGCCTGTCGCGAGAGGTGAGTGGGGACGATGACACTGTTGCTTTGGGCCGGGCAAGTCCAGGCCTGCGTGGTGCGATATTGCTGGCTCAGTCGGGCCCCGTTTCGACCTGCATGTTTTCTGATTTCGGGCCAGGTTAATTAATTGAATATGGAATTATTTTCCTTATAAAAAATAAAGTACAGATTATAACAACCCTAAGTTGTTACCCTAGCTAGACCTAGATTAATTAAGCTAAACCAAGGCTTGATTTTGATTCAATTGGATTCAATGGGTCATTTAAACCTAGCCCTAGAAGTTTGGAATCATTTGGAGCTAAAATGGAGAATTCAGTATTTTTGGCTATTTTTAAGCTCTGAAAAATATCTAAATTATTTTGATCTCTAAATTAAAATCTAATTTCATTTTTGAATTCCTCATACCCAAATTAGCTAAGGGTGAATTTTTGGGAATTTTTTGAGCTCATTTGGTCCTAAATTGGATTTGGGATATTTAAGGATAATTATATATTAATTAATTGATTTTATTTATATTTAAATTAAATTTTAATTAAAATTAAATCGGTGGGATTCGCTGTCAGGACCGCGGCAGATCAGCTGCGGGGTCCCGACAGCGGCGCATTAATGTGAGCCACCCGATGCGCTATCACGCATCTCAGCGCATTTATTCCAATGGCTCACATACCGCACACCGTGATCTAATCCCATCCGCCCGATTGGCATCTCAGATCCGAAGCTCGGGATTTAATCCGCGGTTCGGTTAAGTAGAAGTCGCATCAGGTCGTCTATCCCCAACGGTCGCTCCATCAGACTGCGGAGACGAACCCGAGCACTGTGGATCGTCTTCCTCGCCTCGCCCATCTGCGTCTGCCCCCCCCCCCCCCCACAACAGCCAGGATCCTCCCTGACGCATGGCAGTATGGGAAAATCACTGAATTTCCTCTCCTGCCCTCAGCGCATTTGTCTGGCCGGCTGCCTTCCCCCCAAATTGCCCATAGCCGTTGGCCCGAGCCTCTCACCATTGGCCGAGCTCTAGAAGCCATCCCCGTAACCCCCTTGGCCTATAAATACCCCCAGTGATTCACAGTGAGTCCCTTTGCTCACTGTGAACCCTCAATTTCCCCAGCCGAAACCTCTGGAGCCCGTATTCCTCGACAAATTTCGGCGTTTCCAGAGCTTATAACCGCTGATAGAGGGTTCGTCTGGTGTTCAGACCCCCCTGTGCATGTTCGTCTAACCTTTAGGAAGCTTAGGAGCGCTTCAATTCTCCTCGGCCGAGTCTGAAACTCGATTTCAGGTACAGCTTTTCCCCATTAAAATTTCCTTAAGCTCATTTCCATTCTGTCCTCTGGATTGAGCCCTGGATGTCGCTTAGTGAACCTTAGCCACCTAGAAACCCAACGTGATTGTCTCCTGGGGCTAAGCTAGCTCGAGTCGATCGTATTGATCGACTGAGCTAGCCACCGAGCCAATGGCTGAGTCTGAGTAAGGACCCAGCGATTGGCTGCGCCTCAGGTTAAGATAGGTTGGGGGTTCGATGCGTCTTGACTCCCTGAACATGTAGGGATCGAAACCCGATCGAATAGAGGCCTCAGTGAGGTGAATTTCGCCATCACAGTCAGCTTGAGACGCCCGTATCGAAGGTGTCTCGGTCGAGTAGTACCCCATCGATCCAGAGGGATCCAGATGGGGGTTCTTGGTCTAATCGACGCGTCTTGACTCAGGGAACGTGTAGGGATCAAACCGAGCTGCCGTCGTCGACTGTGCGCTGAGAATTTCAGTGCCGAAGTTCGGCGGGCTCGGGACCCGTCGAGAGCAAGAAGATGAAGTCGCGGGTTCTGGGCCGGGCCGACCCGTGACCCGCGCGGTTCTAATTTTGGGCTGCGCCTAATTAATAATTATTGGATAACATTTTTAATGATTGTGAATTAAATTAATTAAACCCTATAGTTTTAATTTAAATAAATATTCCGATTAAATTATTTAAATAACTTTAGTTATACAACTCCAAATGGTATGATCCAATATACCATTTAAATTAGAAAAATTCAAGGAATTTGAATATAGAATAAAATCTTAGATCAAATGGTTGGATTTAAAAATATTTGCCAAACTTTTTGCTGACATTAATTAAATCATAAAATATTATTTAAGTATCCAATTTATGAGATTAAGGGCTCTGATTGCTCCTTGTACCCTAAGGAATAATATCAGACCCTTAAATTTAACTTTGGATAATTATTTTTCTTAATCACTCCTTAATCAACTTAATTAAGGATTAGTGAATTAAAACCTAATTTAGCCTCTGAATTGAATGGGAATTGTTCCTAATGTCATATTAGGTATAGAATAACCTAAGTATAAGGTTGGATTGCCCTAAAGTGCCCTAATTTCACTAATCACCCTAGTTGGCTTAATAAGTGATTAGTGCTAATTAAGATCATTTAAGCCATCAAAACCTAAGATGAGGGTGTTTCCCCCTTTAGTAATCAATATGAAACTCATTAAAATAGATTATATCCAACTTGGGTAATTAAACCCTAAAATCCTAATTTTACCCATAAGAGGGGCATTTTGGTCATTTTGACCAAAATGTGTTTAAATGCTCCTCAAGGCTTGGAAATTTCAGTGAATTATCCTAAATTAGATTAGAAATGTTCACTAAACTCTTAGACTAATAGTAATGTAAATGAGATCATCAATTCAGTAAATATTCACTTAATCCCTAAATTAAGACACTTAGATCTTAAGTGATCTTATAAGAGTCATTTGGCATTAATCCTTGAATCTAATAATTGAGATGATTAAATATCACCTTAATAAGTTCAGTAAGGTTAACTTAAGAGCTAAATCTTAAAAGAAATGTAATTGGTAAAGTCTAAGTTGAAATTTAGCTTAGGATCTAAAGAGATCAAACATCAGATCCTTAGATCTTAAGTAGCCCTAAAAAGGTCAATATGAGTTTAATGTTAATCAAATGCTTAGAATTGTCAATTTTAACCTTAATAAGCTCCATAGAGTTTAACTATGAACTTAGATTTTAAAAGAATCTCAAAAGAAAGCTCTTAAGATAAAACTCTAATTTAGAGATCTAAAGTGATTACACCTCAGATCCTTAAATCTTAAGATCTTAGGCTTAGACCTTCAATTTGAAATTGAACCATCTCCATTTGAAATTCTTTAATGATTGATTATTAATCCTTTGAAACCTTCCATGTGGGTATAAGATGATTCAACCTATAAGATAATGAAATTATCTTAAAGGTTGAATATAGATCTTAGATTCTCAAGTTCTTAATCGATTGTTTTATATTATAATCAGTAAAATAGCCTTTCACTAAGTTCTTAGTTCTCGAATCTTTCAGCTTATAAGATTCTTTACTTTTAATTTGGGTAATAAGTGAGAACCCTAGATCCTATTTTGAATATTACCTTAGATTTTAGGATTTAAACTCAACATGGGGTTTAAGTTCTAAATCCTTAAATCTTGATTTACTTAATCAAGATTCAGGTAAGAGAGTAAAATATAAACTAATTAGGGCGTTGATTTATTTACTTAAACCATATAGTCATCATATGATTTTGGATTAGAACTTGTTAAGTTCTAATATTAACTTTAAGGACGTAAATCTGAGATTCTACTTGATAGCTGGATATTGGAGATCCTAACCTTGTACCTCCTCAGTGTAGCTAGATTTGGTAATTAAACAACAATAGATATCACATAAGTCTAGATTAAGTCTCTTGCTTACTTTGACTAGACTGCCTTGCATACCTTGTATATTAAGCTTTATCCCCTGAGCATAATAGGAAAACTTAGGATATGGATGATACATCCTAAGTTAGTATTTGAATTGCATATCATTCAGTTTTACCTTTTTTGCAGTTAGTAGAATATGTCGTAGCTTAGTCTACCTCCTTAGTAGTAGTATTGTATAGACTGGACCCAGGCCTAGAGGATTGAGATAGCCTATGGGCTGGGTATTGATTGATGTTTCAGATTGTGGAGGCCCTGTATGGCCTATTGGCTGGTATGGCAGTACTATGTCTTAGGCTTATTGCTACTTTAGCTAAATTGTATTAATTTCTGAATTGCCTTGCCACATACTTTAGTGGCCTTAATTTCAGTATTGTTCGCTTTGCCACATATCTCAGTGGCTTTATGTTTCATATATTGCTCTATTTTTGCCACATGTCTCAGTGGCTTTACTTTTCTTTTTATTTCCTTAACTAGCATGTTGTATGTATACTCATATAGTTTACTTATATATATTTGGGCATGTTTAGGATGTTAAAATTACACGTTTTCAGTACTTGCGTTATTTTTATATACTCAGCATGTGATAATACGATCATAAAGCATGTTAGGTTCAGAATTATGTTGCAGTTGCTGTTTCTTCTTTTAGCTTTTCAGTCTCACCTTGTTTATTTTGCATTGTATGCTGGCTATAAATGGATAGTTTATAGTTACCTGTTCTTTTCATAGCTTGTTGCACCCTTTACTTCTTGCATGTTTAGTTAATTTAAATGTGATATCTTTAAAAATATTCAGTTCATTAAAATAGCCTAAAATGTACTTAGACAATTGTCTAACTGTAACCATTTTATTGTGTTAGCTGGGGCCCTGACATTTGTGATACCAACAAATGTCAGATTCAGACGTGTTTGTGGGCAGCGTCACAAAAGAGGAGTAGGTTCAGGAGGAGGATCGTGCAGCTGCTGTTTAGATAAATATTGCCTTTTTACTTCAGTGAGATTGAGATACATTTTCATTTCTCTTTAAACTTCAGTTTATAATAATTAATTCTGGATGTATTTTATTTTTGCATTGTGATGAGTTACTATATTGTATTCTCTTTTCCTACTATGTATGCTTGTGGATGTTACTCTATTATTATTGCTTCCGCCACTTTGATATCTATATATTGATGAATGTTATAGCACTTGGTGACAAGTCCTTGGCTTAAGGCAGGTTGGGTTTACCTAACTTCACTAAGTTGGGGATTTGCTATAGTTGGAGCACCGTACTTCCTTATTGTCAGTACGGGGGGCCCCACACAAATGGATTTAATTAAATAACTATAATTCAATTTAAATAAACATTCATATTAAATTAATAAAATAACTTAATCAATTCTTATCCAAATGGTATGATCCAATATACTATTTTAATCAAAAAAAATGTAAGGAATAATTATAAAAAATAAAGTCTAAGATCTAATGGTTAGATTTTATTTAATTGCCTAATCTTTTTATGTTCTTAATAAATTCACAATTAATTCAATTAATATTCAAAAATTGTAATTAAGGTTTCTGAGTGCTCATGAGATTGTCAAAAACCTAATTAAGTTATTAGAAATAATTTAGGAGTCTTAGATTTGCTAATCACCTCTTAATAAACCTAAACCTTGATTAGTAAATTAAGCCTTAATTAACCTTCTGATTTTGATGTAGGTCTCATTCATCTTCTTATGTGCAGTAGAGTCTATAAATTTGTTTGGATCACTTAGTGTGCCCTAATTTTTTTAATCACCTTAATTAGTTTTAAAATGAAATTAGTGCTAATTAGGCTAATTATGATGTTAAATCTTGAGCTAAGTATTTTACTTACTTCATTAGTCAATATCAGCTTCATTAAAATGTATTTGAATCAAATTGAATGTTTAATCTCAAATTTCTAATTTTAGCCTTAAGAAGGGTATTTTGGTCATTTTGACCAAAATATTGTTTAGCCACCCCTAAACCCTAGAATTTCAGTGATATGCTTCTAATTGTATCATTAGCATCCTTTCTGTAACTTTAAGTTTAATAAATTTGGTCTAAGTATTTTAAGTCTTTAATTTTTTTAATTAGATCATAAAAAGCTTAACGAGAATCTAAGACTCTTTATTGGAGAATAACTTAATTAATGATAGCACTCAAATTCTAATCTTAACTGCCTTATTAAGATCATTCATTCCCTATAACCTTAAAGATAATTATTCATGTAAACCCTAGGTCTAAAATTTAGGTTAGATCTTAACTGATCAGATTTTAGATCTTAGATATTAGATCCTTTGATCATCATCTGATTGAATTATATCATCTCATTTGAAATTCCCTACTTGATTAATTGTCTAATTCTTTTGAAACCTTCTTATGGGTGTAGGATTTATTTAATCTTTAGAATAATGTGATTATTCTATGGGTTAAATATAGATTTTAGATTCATATGTTCTTGATTGACTATTTTATCTTATAATATTTGAATAACCTTTCATTAAGATCTTAGCTTCTAAATCCTTCAGCTCATAAGATTCATTATCTTTAGATTAAGGTTGTGTGTGAACCTTAGATCCTTGATAGGATAACACTTTGGATTCAAGATTTGAATCCCAATTATGGAATTTAAGTCTAGAATCTTTAATCTTGATTAGTATAATCAAGATTTTGGTTGAGTATCAAACTTATTAAGTAAGTTGTTGATTTATTTACTTTAACCTTTTATAGTCATCACTTGATTATGAATTAGAACTTGATAAGTTCTAATATTAACTTTAAGGTTGTGATTTCGAAATTATACTCGATAGTTAGATATTGGAGATCCTAAACTTGTATTCTTTCAGAATAGTTAGAACAAATTAAAGTAGACAACAACTGATATCACATAAGTTTAGTTAAGTCTCTTGCTTAATTGGCTATTGTTGCTTCACATACCTTGTATATTGAGCCTTTTTCCTTGGGCATAATAGGTGAGCTCAAGATATTGATAATGTATCCTAAGTTAGTATTTGAAAAATATAAACATTCATTCAGTTCTTTCAGTGCATTCAATTCAATAAGGTGTGTCCTAGCTTAGTTTGCCTCCTCAGTTCCAATTTTATTATAGAATAGACTCGAACCTAGTTCTGTACTTGGCTAGGATGGATATATATTTTATTCTATAAGTTCAACTCAAACTTAGCTCTGATGATGCCTAGGATGGATACATGTTGAACTTTCTGTTCAGAGGCCCTATATGGCCTATTTCTATTATGGCAGTACTACGTTTAGGCATGCTTTTACTTTAGTTAAGTTCTAGTGTTTTGGCTTGTTTTGCCACATTCTTCAGTGGCTTTACTTTTATTTCATTTTAGTGCTTTTGCTTGCTTTGCCACATGCTTAAGTAGTTTTTACTTATTAGTTCTGTATACTTGCCTATTTATTCTAGTTTATTAACTTCTTATGTATTGGCATGTTTAGGATGCTAGTTTTATATACTTAGTTCAACATGTTTCAGTACAGCTTTCTTTTTTGAAATCAATATGTATCCATGTGATCATAAGCATGTTAGGATGAGTTTACTTTCAGTACCTTGCAGTTATTTATACATTTTAGCTTTACCCTATTCAACTTCATGTTTAGTAGGTATTTTGTATACCTTATTGTTTAGTTATAAATATATTCTTTATAGCTATCCTATTCCTTGTTGCTTGTTGCACCTTAAATTACTTGCATGCTTAAAGTAATAATGTGATATCTTTACAAGTTCAGTTCACTTAATCAGCCTAAACTGTACTTAGTCAATTTGTCCAATTATAGCCTTTTTCTTTTGTTGGCTGGGGCCCTAGCATTTATGATACTAATAAATGTCAGATTTAGACCTATTCATTGGTGGTTCTGCTGGAGAGGAGCTTGGACAGGAGGAGGATCTTCATGTTGCTACTTAGTTAGATTTCACTTTTTGTAGTGAGGATGAGAGCTTTTTTCCTTTCATTCAAATATTTAGTCTGTAATAAGTCTTTATCTGGATGTATTTACTTTCTGCACTTTGAGCTGAGTTACTATTGCATTTACCTTTTCCATACTATGATGTGATGTGGATGTTATGTTCTATTTGTTTTCTACTTCTGCTACTTTGATATGTTGATGTATGTTCTCAGTTTCAGGTGAAAAGTCTTCTGCTTAAGGTGCGTTGGATTATACCTGACTCTACTTAGGCTGGGGATTTGCCATAATTGGAGCATTGTACTCCTCATGATTATGTTAATATCAGTATTAGCATGGCCATAGAAGGGTATGGGGACCCACAGCACCGCTCTGCTGCTGAATTGAATTTGGTTTAAACTCTTTTGCGCGCCACGACGGGGCAGAGCGCTATTCCTTCTACTATGGCAGTCTTTACATTCTTACTTACTATTTTATCATTACTTTTTCTGCAAATAGCTTTTACTTTACTTGCTTACTTGTATACTTACATGATCCTAGATTCTTTTACTGCTTACTTATACGTACCACAGATAAATTACTTTCTTTAAACTTGCAAAATTCATATGATCATCTGTATGTTTAGGTTGAGTCTTTCCTTTTAATACTTTTCTTACCTTATTTATACATACATGCTTAGCCTTATCATAGCTTACTATTGAGGTATGTTCTTTTGCCTCATATGCTGCTTAGTTATAAATATTGTATTTAAAACTTTTCACATCCTTTTGTATGCTTATTGCACACTTATGATGTTTATTTATTATAGTTTAAGTAAATAGTGATATCAATAAACTCATGAATAATAAAGCTAAAAATATACTTAGATAATATGTCAAATAATATTATCATTTCTTGGTTGGTGCCCTACATTGTGAAACTGGCAATATTGGATCTGATCAATTTGAGGAGCTTGTGCCTATTAAGGAAATATTCTTAGAAGATGTCGCACCCCAGCCCCCTAATCCTTAAGATGATTAGATCAAGGGGAGGTTTGCCACTCTAGCAAATCTCTCACTTATCATTAGATTAAGGTAAGACCCTCAATCCACTAATAAAGAAAGGATGTGCCCTAAATATATACAATAAAATTATTCACTAAGTATATACAATTACAGAGTGTGGAAGCAAGAAAGGTAAAATACTATATCCAATCCACCACAATACAAGCAAAGAATATAATATACAGCTCAAAATAAAATAATACAGTAAGAAAACAATCATAGGTACCTATATTATTATAACATTAAATAAGTTTTAAATAAAAATGAAGCTCTCATCCTCATAAGAATAAAAGAGAAGCAAAGCTAAGGATCTTCAGCGGCAGCACACTCCTCCTCCCGAATCTGATTTTAGAAGGCTCGACTACCTCAAATAACTCAGAATCTACCATTTGTCGATTTCACAATGATAGGGCCCCAGCCAAAGAAAAGAAAATTCTGGTTAGACATATTGTCTAAGTATATTTTAGGTTGTTAAGTTTATGAGTTTTATGATATCACCATTTTACTTGGACTAAAAAATAACAAAGCATAGCATATGGGTGCAACAAGCACACAAAGGAAGGAATATGCTATAAATAAAGGCATTTATAGCTAAGAAACATGTGAGGTAAAAGAACATACCTCAATACCAAAGCTGTAATAAGGTTAGGCATATAAGTATAAGTAAACTAAAGAAAATACTAAAAGAAAAGACTTATCCTAAACAAGTTTATGATCATATGAATTATGCAAGTTTAAACAAAATAAATCTAACTATGGTACGTATAAGTAAGCCGACAAAGAAGTCTATCATCCTATATGTGTACAAGTAAGCAAGTATCGTAAAAGCTGTCTGCAGAAAAAAGGAAGCTGTAAAATAAAAATTAAGTATGTAAAGACTGTCATATCAGAAGAGTTGGTCAATTGGGACACAGTATATTCCCATAGCCTTTATGGGCTAAGGTAGAAACAGAACTGAGGAGGAAGAAAATACACATGCATTAAGTTTAAGTTATTTTACTTTATTTCTATGGACACATCCAGAAGTGGCTGAGGAGTCAAGCACGTCTACAAAACTATTTGGGTTCCAATCTTAACACAACATTTCTCAATGAATAATGCTAAGTTATTCTTTATTTCTTATTACTCCCTATCTAGTAGAGGTAAAATGACTAGAAAGCTGAACCCAATGCAAATGTTATCCTAATTATTCTATATTTTTATTTTATGCAGCAATGTTATCTTGTATAACATGTTCAAGGTAATAGCACAAAGTACAAGGAATGCAAAAGCAATTAATAAATCAATAGTAAGCAATGGATTCTACTATATATGGTGATATCCATTATTATCTACTTAATCTATTATAACTACTCTAAGTTATATAAGTTCATGATCTATAATTCCTGCTATCAAGTATAATTTAGAAACATGGCCTTATTAGTTAAAAGCAATTATAACTGATCAAATTTTAATTTAATTTAATCAATATCGCTTATATGATAAATAAGTAATTAATACATCTTATTTGATGAATTTAGACATTCTAAGATAAGATATGATCAAGATCTACTAAAACTAAAGATATGAGTTAAATTCCATGAATTGAGTTTAATCACATAACCCAAGGGTAAAGCTTAAGAACTAAGGTTTTATAATAACCTAGAGTTATCACCCATCAATTAGTGATCTATTTAACTCTAATCCTTTTCCATTAGTCTTATAGTAGTATTAGAAGTCCATTTTAAATTTTGTGTGATTTAGAGATCGTTTGGCAATTTCCAATATTTCCTAGTTTTCTGATAATTCTGAGAATGCCTAATTTATTTAGATCTTAAAATAAAAAAGGAGTCTACCATTGAACTCACCACACCCAAATTAGCTAGGGGTGGTATTTTGTAAGTGTTTGAAAGTCATCGAATTTTTCCTAAATATTTTATTAATATTTAAATACCCAGAAAAATTAAGATAATTAAAATGACCTCGATCAAGAATCTAATTTCATTTTTGAGTTCCCCATACCTCAATTATGTAAGGGTGAATTTTTGGGATTTTTTGGAGTATGTTTGCTTATTATTATTTTTTAATTGTGTTTAATTAATTAATTAAATGATATTTAATTTAATTAATATTTATTAAAAATATTTTCCTTCGGTTATAAAAATTCAATCCACACTAATCAGCTACTTTGTGCAAAACATGGGACAACCAAATGGACGAATCATTGTCGCTCGATCAAACCAGAGTCGATCAAATGGCCCTCATGATTTCTCTGTACGTCCCTACCGCGCACGATCGCACGCGGCAGAGGGAGGGACATCCCCCATACCCTGAAGGCCTCTCAGGGCCTTCTTTGCTTGGCTATCCCAATTCTTCCTCTTTGGCATTTTATTTTTCAAAACTTAGGCTAAGTAGAGGGAAAACGAGAGCTCCCTCTGTTGACATTGCGTGGCTCAGCAAACTCGGCAAACCCTAGCTAATTCATACTTCTGGAAGAAAGGTATGTTAACTCCCTTCTAATAAAAAACCTATTTCGAATTTTCTTTTTGAGTTAAACATATTTATTTCATCTTAATCCCTAATCTAACGAGTAATTATCAAAACTGCACTCAATTAAATCTGTGGCAATCCAGATCCACAAACCCTAATTCCATTTAAGAAATCTAGGGTTTTATCTTGGGGTACGCTGAATTGTCATTCTTTGATGATTCAGAGTTCCCCTTGATGGCTGCATACTGAACTTTCCATCAGTGAATGGATCGAGTGGTGTGAAGCATGGGTTTGACCATGCCAGGAAGCTCTAGGTTTTCGAATGTGATTTCCCTTTTTTTTTTTGCCGGTGATGTCGATGGTGTTTTCGGGTTAGCTAGGGTCAAGGTTGACCCGAGCATCCTTCTTGGGCCAACATTTATAAAATTATTTGACCCAGACCATGTTCTTGAGCTGACCCGCGATCGACCCAAGGAAAGCGCGCCTGATGTCACTTCCCCATGCGAATATCTGCCAACACGTGTCGCCAAATGGTGCTTTGGTTGTGCGATGAATTTTAGGCACTGATGATCTGACAGCTGCCAAATCAATTAAGTTCTATTATTTTAGTGTCATCTCAATTTAAGTGCTAATGGTTGCTGATTAAAGAAAAATGTTTTAATTAAATCTTAATTATCAAAAAGATTGAATGCAAATTTTAATATCATTGATAACTTTAAAATTTCTTAACCAAAATACATAATATTATATAGCATTTTGATCAAAAAAATGAGTAGATCAATATTATGTAATTTAATTTTTGTTTTGGCAAATATTTTAATTAGTCAATATTTAAGATTAATTAATAATTATAAATTAATATCATCATTTCATGTGACTCAATTTGATCATTTAATGTCCAAATTAAAGATCAAATAGTTCATTTCACTCACAAAAATATGAGGATCAATAATATGAAATCAAATTTAATATTTGAATCCTAATTTTCTTATTCACTTTTTAACCCTAATTAGGAGTCCCAAAAACCCTAAATTTCAAATGTTGTCCAAAATTGACTTACTTGGTGTCATTTTTCTCCTTATAATATAAGGATTTTAAATATATGTATATCATTTCCATTGGACAACAAATTGTGATTTTAGGTTTTTAACTCTTAATTAGTGTTAATGTGATGAATCCTAATTTCCTAGATAACATGTTTTAGGTTTTATAAAACCCTAGGATAGCTGACATATCACATTTATTATACCCCATGTCAAATTAGACTACTTTTATTTGAGCTTAGTTCTCATTTTTTGTTGTTGTGTGAATCAATCGCAATTTTGTTAGATTCACCTTTCAACCCTAGGATTGATTTAAACATAAATTATAGTTGATCCTTAGATCGATTAGTTACCTCTATTTAGACTAGTTAGTCTTAATGCCTTTGAAATTGTAGATTTATAAATCTATAAAGACTAGCTTTAAGTGACTAGATTAGAGCCTAGTTTATTCATCCTAATCCTTAAAGCCTTCATTTGATTTCTTTAAGAACTAGTAATAGGAATCCCAATTCACTTCGAATTGCTTAGGAATCCTATTGAATTCCTTAAACTTTAACTATTAGGTTACTTAGAACTTGTAGCTCTTAAATCCCATCGTATACTTACTTTAAACCTTTCAATTTTTTTTAATAATCTAGCTAGATTAGTAGTTGATATTTGTAGAACCTTCACAATACAACCTAGCTAGTGAACTTTAGTGAATTAAACTTTAACTTCCAATTCCTTAAGTTTGACATTTTCTTAATTTCAATCTCTTCCTACTAGTCACCTAAACCTTAATTTAATTATCTTAATTAAATCTTATAGTTTTTGACTAGAATATAACTAGTTTCCATTTATATGATTACACATATAAAACTATTTTGTCATCTCATAATAATAAAATGGAACTATTATTTTCAAAACCCTAATTACTACTATTATTAATAATTAACTTGAGATCAATATCTCAAAATTAATTGGTAGTTCAATTAGCTCCAATTATTAAGTAAAATATTATAATTAGATAACCTTGGATATCACTTAGTTGTAATTATTAAATTTTCCTAGAATTCTTGCTTAGCTTTGATCCTTATTCATTTGAATTATTGATAAAGATATTATGCATAAATAAAACTTTCACATTAAGAAACTATAGGGGTTTATATTGTTGGTCAAGCCAAGGGCAAGCTAATAAGGAGTAATAAGGAGACCTCACATTCTCAGAGGGTGAATGTGAGTGTTATTTATTTTGACCCTATTTTCCCTTACTTGTTAAACAGATGTGTTTAACTCCTTGCTTTATTCTGTATTTGCCCACAGAATGAGTACTTTCTAAGATAACTTTAATTAATTAACATATGAGATCTTCTTCAATCTTATAGATTGTTAAGACTCACCATAGCTTTTAGCTATGTTACTTTCCATAGTTTTAGACTATGTGAATCTTAAACTATTAGTCTAAGATCTTCCTTCAGTTTGTATACTATGCATTTCCATTTTTAGTACTATACTTTACTTAGTTATATTTTACTTAGATTACAGTGAATGTTATTATAATTACATTTAAATGCTTCACTGTTTCTTTCTTACTCAGCATAAGTTCATTGAACATATACATGCTTTACTTCAATTACTTTCATATGCATTTTAGTTCTTTTCTAGCTTATTTAAGATGCTTTACCCTTATTTTATTTGTTGGCTAGGATGTATACTTATGTGAGTATTCTTTCTCACTTTGCCTTTTTCTTATTTACTCATTCCACGCTTGTACACTTCCCTTTTTTCACCCATTCTTATGCTTAAGTTGTAACTAGTAGTGATATCCAATTTAATTAATAAAATGCTTAGTTTTATCTTTATTCATACTTAAGACTTTTTAGTCTAATTGTATTTCTATTTCTTAGCTTTGCCCTATCACATTTGAATACTCAAATATGATAGATCAGGTGCATTTGGAGGCTAGTGGAGCTGGACCAAGGGCATAAATTACTGCTTTCGCTCAAAATATTATAAAATTATAGCTTATAAAAATTTGCAAGTGAGCTTTTAATTTCCTTAATTTCATTTAAATTACTGTTAGTTTGTAATAATTATGTCATTTACTTTATATTTACTATACTTGTGTTGGAGCTTAGCTTAATACTTAATTGCTTGGGATGTGATAAATGGATGAATGTATGTAATAGATTATTAACTAAATCATTAGTTACATATTTACTTGTATGTTAATTAGAATTAGTAGTATACTAGATTGCATATAAAATTGGAAAATAGCTACATATTTAAGCTGAGAATCTCTTCTTATCCTTTTGTATGTATTAAATGATGTGAATTATGCATACTTTAAGGTAGATAATTGTTACACATGTATTTTCTCACCTTAATCTATTAGAATTAGAAATGAGCAATCCTATATAATGGATTGACTTTACTTTAGAATTGGAAATAAGCAATCACATGTAACATATTGATTTTATATTAGAATTGTAAATGAGCAAATCCCATGTAATGGATTGGCTCTATATTAGAACTAGAATTAAATAATCCTATGTAATAGATTGATTTCATGTTAGTTTTAGGTTGCTTTCTTTCAATTTAATCTTCCATTGGAATGGAAGACTTGTATGTCTGAATTGTAGGTGTATTTTTAACCAGTTACAGTAGAAACTATACCAAAATTTTTAAGAATTTAATGACTTAGAATTATGTTAGAAAGTTTTATACTCATGTTTCAAATGTTAAATACTTAGAATTTTCAAATCTAGAATTGCAAGTACTCACATCAACTGCTTTTAAATTACATCTTTATATGTAGTTCATATAATATATTTCATAAGAATCCCTTTCATCTTAACTTAAGACCCTCTTCTAAATCCTTGGCCAAACACAGTATCTAATGATTTGGATTAGTTTCCTTCTAATTTAGTATTAGATATTATGGTGATGTATCAATGTTGAGTTTAGTGATTCTCAAAATTGGGGTCGTCACAGGTTTAAGTCTAATTGTGAACTAATAATTAAGGCAAATCATATTAAGCATAATCAAGCTTAATAGAATGATTGCCTAGTCTTAATCTAAAGTTAGAAGATAAAATAATCATAATTAAGGCATGAAAATTTATAAACTAATAAAACTAAGACCTCATTTATTGAATAACCGATTTACTCAATAAATAAAATCTAACATAATATATATTCCTAATTTTAAGGAAAGGGATCCTAAGGTTGAAGTCTAGATCCTAAGATGCTCCTAATAAATGTCTTAGGGAATTTTAGGAGTTAATGATGATTATTACAATTTATCATTACTTGATGATCTAATTCACTTAAGGAAGGTAGGATGTGAGAATAAAACTAGGTTAGAAGCTCATAGATTCTTACTTAGAAATTTTCAAAACTTCAAAATAAGAATTTAACAAATTGCTTAATTTATAAGGTTAAGAGCCTAAACTGATTCTAAATTAGTTTTATTATTGATTTTAATAATTTAAATGATATTTTAGAGGCTAAGGGCACTTAACCTAAATTTTTGGCAAAATGACCATTTTGCCCCTACTTTAAGGGTCTAAATGCTACTTTTTGATTAAGGGCTCTAAATTGAATTTTTTTGATGCCAAATTATTCCTTACTGTTTAACATGAAGATAGACAGTAGGTACTTCAAATTTGTTCAAGAATAAAATCCTATAAGTTCAAATTAAAAATTTCAACCTAAAAAGGCAATTTGGTAATTTTACCTAGTAAAATCTAAAAATTAAGTTAGTTTATTATTGATTATTGTCCAAGGATTCCATAAATTTCAAAAACATTGATTTATGAGGTCTAATGGTTAAGTTATGAGCATTTTAATATTAGGGGTTAAATATGTAATTTAGCATTTTATAAGAGGGGTCAGAAAACCTAAATTTTCCATTTGATGTCCAAATTCAACAAACTAAGTGGAAATAGCTTCCCTATATTATACTGAATACTTTAGTTAGAAGTAGACCTAAATTAGACTTCAATTGGTCAAGTTATGACCTAATCAAGTTCTATGGTGATTATGGCAAATTAGGGTTTCTAGTGATATTTTATTTCAATTTACTGTTAATTAGGTTTTTTGATCTAAGTGGTATATTGGATGACCTAATTTGGAGTTCAATTAACTAAGTTATGACTAAACCAATTTTTAGATTATTAAGAGTAATTAAGGAAGGGACCTAAAAGTGATTAGTCAAAATATTAACCCAACAACAAAATGAATACTATTAGATTAATTTAGATATTATCCTGATTAAAATGAGACCCATATTGACTATGTTTAGATCACTATATACAAAGTTATGAATGTTTGAAGTTTTCTAAGGTTTTGGTTCAAGTGTGGAGGTCCTAAAATATCACTATGTTAAATAGATGTCCTATAAAAAATTTGACACTACCATAATATTCCTTATTTTTTTGAGCAAAATGAGATATATATTTATAATATTTGGACTTATTGATTATGAGACATTAGCATTTAAAGTTTTTGTAATTATGTAATTAGGTGAATCGCATTTTTAAAATTTGAATTAATTTAAAACAGAACTTAGTTAATTAAATAAATGGCGACAGGACCCAGCTTGGATGGCAGACAGACGGGACGAGACAGTTGCAGGTAGGCGGGTCCCACAAGTGACTTGTGGCGGCAAACGGTGCGGCATGGTGGGACCTGCAAGTGTCGGATCAGTGGGTCCCACGAGTTAAACCCACGGCTGAGTAAGGGTGGGTCCCGCAGGTGATGAATCAGCGGGACCCACGGGTTTAATTCCCCCGGCACCAAAGTATTGTTTGCTTTGGCCTGAATGGCCTCGCAGTTTTGCTCTTAGAAGATAACATCCCAGTAGGTTACCTATTCAGGGAGTGCTCCCATATGATCATGCTTACCTATTCAAACTTAATAGGATGAATCTCCTATCCTAAATCTAAAGTTAAAAGACAAAATAATCAGAACGAGTTGTAAAATAAAAGAAAATCTAAAAACTAATAAAGCCAAGGTTTCATCCATTGGGTAACCCAATTTATCTAATGAATGAACTCTAACCTATGTTCTAGTCCTAATCTCAAGAAAGGTCCTAAAGGTGTAGTGCTTAAGACTTAGCAGAAATTATTGGAATCTGACTTAATGGTTGATTTCACTCACTTAATTGTTACTAAGATAATTATAATATTGGTCTTGGCATTCTGGAATGTTATCCAAAGGGTAAGGGTACTTAATCCAATCTTAGGGTAAAATGACCATTTTTCCCCTACTTTAAGGGTCAAAAAGTCAACTTTTGGCCTATGGGTCAGGATTGAATTCTCTTAGTTCCAACTGATTCCTTATTGTCTAACTTGAAGATAGACAGTAAGTACACCTAAATTGGATGAGAAATGGTCAAGTTATGACTAAAATAAGGCTAAGGGAAATTTGGTCATTTACCTGATTTTCTAGGGTTCAAATCCTTAATATTATTTTAGTATGTTTATGACATTGGAATTCTAGGTTAGATAGCTTCTTGAATTTTTGAATTTGGAGTTGATTTGACCAAATTATGGCTATTTGAAGTCTATGGGTATTTTGGTCATTTTCACTGAGAATTCTAGGGTTGACTTTTTGTCCTGATGTCCGAATGGGAAAATTAATACTACTACAGTGATGGGGCAGCTCTCCTGAGCATTTTAAGACCCATATTGACTATGTTTCGATAACCGGGTAAAAAGTTATGAGGCTCTAAAGAGGTCATAAAATGCTACCTCGATATACGTACCCCGAAATAAATTTTTACATTACGTTATTTGATTCCTTATATTTTTCTGAGTATTTTAAGACCTATATTGGATATGTTTGGATCATCCTATAAAAAGTTATTAAACTTTTAAGATTTACTATTCAAAAATATAATTTGAATTATTTTACTATTCATTTATTCAAATTAAATGATTTTACTGTTCATTCTTAAAGTTTTTATATAAAACTTCTGAAATTATTAATCCTTAATTAATCTGTGATTAATTATGCTTAATTATTAATTAACATTAATTAATCTATTAATTAATTAATTAAATTATATTTATTAATATTTTACTGTAGCAAAGTAATTAGTACTAATCTCTATTTAATTAGTCTTAATTACTTATTAATATCTAATTAAGAATAATTAATTATACTTTACTGTTTAATAATAATTAATTATTCTAATTACTATTTAAGGTTTAATTAATATTTAATTAACACTAATTAATCTCTAATTACACTTAATTAATTAAGGTTACTATTTTACAGTAATTAGCACTAATTCTAATTTAATTAACCACTAACTGTACTTAATTAACCCTTAATAGTAATTAATTAATACTAACAGTAATTTAATTAATATTTTAATAAACAGACAGTGGGCCCCACTAGACACGTGGCATTGTCAGAGGCTGCCACATGGCACTGTGGGCCCCACAGGGGCTGAGTCAGCTCGGTGACTGGGCAGTGGGCCCCACTTGACACGTGGCACTGCCAGAGGTTGCCACGTGGCACTGTGGCCCACGGAGGAGCCGAACCGCCGTGGGTGACCGGGCAGTGGGTCCCACTTGACACGTAGCGGGCCAAGAGGCTGCCACGTGGCACTGTGGGTGCCACTGGGGAGCTGAACCGCCGCGCGAGCTCGGGCTGTGGGCCCCATGTGACACGTGGCGTGCCGGTTGGCTGCCACGTGGTGCTGTGGGCCCCACGGCCAAAGTTGAAGGGTCGCGGGCTTCGGCTGGTGGGTCCCACTGGACACGTGGCAGGCCCAGAAGGCGCCACGTGGCTTGGTGGGCCCCACCCGGCTGTCGCGGCCCTGGCTCGGGCGGGTCAGGCTCGGGTCGACCCGGCCCGACCCGGACTTCGTCTTCTCCGCGGAGGGGTCCCGAGGGCACCGGCTAGGTCACGACTTTTGCCGGCCTTCCCAGGTGCCGGACCGCGTCGGCCTGCACGGCCGACGGTAACCCTCGTCGGGGGTTACACACTGGTGGGCGGACCATCGCTGGAGGAGGCTAGAGTCACCGGCAAAAGTCGAACCTAGGTCTAGGTTTTCGGTTATGGCGACGAGGCGAAACCCGAATGTTTCAAGCCCAGATCTGGGTCGATCGGACCTGATCGAGGTCGATCAGGTCCGGTGGATTGCTAGCCTAGCCCTAGTTCTGCAATTATCATTCTACAGATTGGCCAAAGATGGAGGAGAGGGGGAGATCCGGTACCTGGAAGGTGGACGGCTGCGAGGGGCTCGGCTCGGTTCGGGCTCGGTCCGACTGTGCTGGCTCCGGTTCGCGTAACCGGAGACAGTGGGATGCGGGAGAGCCTCTTAAAGGCCTCCGGACGGAGCAGCCGAGGCAGGGGAGGCGGCCGGTTGGGCAAGCGAGCGGCGGGCGCGCCGTGTGGCTCGCGAGCGATGGGGCTGAGGACGATGGCCCCTGGCCGTTCGATCCCGCGATACGCGGACGGCCCAGATCTGTCCGGATCGCGCGACACGGATCGCGGCTGCGAGCCGTTGGATCAGCGCAGATCTGACGGTCCAGATGCATCCATCTGATCGGACGGCGCCGTTAGCGCCGTCCACTTAAGTTGACGACGCCGTACGACGCCGTCAATTAAATTTTTTTTTTTTTTAAATATTTTTCAGAAATTTTTGAACATGTTTATCCTAGCTAATTTGGGGTCAAGGAATTCGATGGCGAATTCCATTTTTCGATCGGAGGTCAATTTAGATTGGTCAAACTTTAGGGTTTCTGAATTTTCTAGAAATCAGGATTCGATCCATTTGACTTCTGATTTGGACTAGGTCTTAGAGGTTGACTCCAATTGATATAATTAGCACTTATGATTAATCTTAAGGCTAAGATTAGTCTTAATCGATCAAGGTAATAACCTGGGTTATTACACAAGCCCTCAATGTCCCCTGCCCGCAGCTGTGCGAGCCAAGCCACTTCGCCTCCAGCATGGCCGCTAAAACTCAAACGCTAGCCGACCACCTCAGGACCCTATGTGAAGGAGGAATAGACTCCAAGTTGGGCAGGGTTAACTTAGGCTCGACCCGTAGTAGTGGGTCGCGTCAGCTATCCTGCTGTACTTGTAGTGGGCCCCTCCCACGTCAATGCTGTTAAGCATGTGGGTCCTACCCGCGGGCTCTACATTCTATGTGAGGGCATCGCATGTCCTAGGTTGGGTTCTATGCCCCTTCCCATTGTCACCGTGGGTCCCACCGCTCTGACTCAACAAACCAGAGGGCGTCACGTGTCAGCCCGTGGGTCTTGCGTGTCGTTTGGATTTAATTAATTCTTTCTGCTATTTTTATAATGTTTAATTATTAAAATAGTTAAGTATTAATTAATTCAAATTGCATAAATGGCATTAAGATAGATTAGAATTAAAAACACTCATAATTATCAAACAAATAATCCAAATATATTAAATATATATCTCATTTTGCTCAAAACAAATAGAGGAATAATATGGTAGTATCAAATTTCTTGTAGGATGCCTATTTAACTTAGTCACATTTTAGGACTCCCACACTTATACCAAAACTTCACTTAGCTATAACTTTGTATCTAGTGACCCAAACATAGCCAATATAAGTCTCATTTTAATCAAGAGAATGTCAGGAGTGTAGTGATAGTATTAGTTTTGTTGTTGGAGTTAAAATATGACTAATCACATTTAGGACTGTTCCTAATTACCCCTTAATGACTTAGAAATTGATTTAGTAGCTTAGTCAATTGTACTCTAAATTAGGTCATCCAATATACCATTTAGATCAGAAAATTATAACCAACAGTAATCTGAAATAAAATTAGGGTTTTGACTATTAAAACCTTAATTTTCCCTAATTATGTCATAACTTGACTAATTGAGGTCCCATTTGGGTCTACTCCTAGTTAAAGTACTCAGTGTGATATAGGGAAGTTATATCCATTGAGTTTGCTTAATCTGGATCTCAAATGGAAAAGTTAGGTCTTTGACCCTTCTTAACCCTAAAGATTACATATTTGCCCTTGAACTTGAATTGGTCATATCTTAACCAATAAATCTCAGAATTCAGTGTTCCTGGACTCTATGGAATCCTTAGACAATAAATAATAATAAACTAAATTAACTTTAAGACTTTATAAGGTGAAATTACCAAACTGCTCCCCCATAAGTCAAAATCCTTAATTTGAACCCATATGACTTAATTATTATTCAAATTTTGTAAACTTACAGTCTATCTTTATGTTAGATAGCAAGGAATCATTAGGCATCAATAAAATCCAATCTGGAGCCCTAAATAAAAAAGTAGCATTTTATACCCTTAAGTAGGGGCAAAATGGTCATCTTGCTCAAAATTTAGGTTAAGTGCTCTTAACCTCTAAAATATCATTTAGATTATTAAAAATCAATAATAAAACTGATTTAGAATAATTTTAAGTTAATAATCTTATAAATTGAATAATTTGATCAAAATTTCCTTAAAGGCTTGAAAATCCCTGAGTAATGCTAATACACCCTAACTAAGATATATTCCATCTTTAAATTCCTTAAATTAACAAAAATATCAAGTGAAGATAAATTATGATAAATTTCTTTAACTCTTAAGATTCCCTAGGTCATTTCATTAAGATCTTATTAGGAATCTACACTTCACCATAGGATCTTTTCCAAAGGAATATGAATAGATACTATATTAAATTTCATTCATTAAATAATTAGGTTATTCATTGAATGGAATATTAGTTTTATTAGTTTTTAGATTTTCATACTTTAATTCAGATTATTTTATCTTTCAATTTTAGATTAAGATTAGGAGAATCATTCTATTAAGCTTGATTATGCTTAATATAATTTGCCTCAATTATTAGTTCACATTTAGATTTAACCCTAGATCTTAAGTTGTACTTTTGGATTGTGACATTAACTCCAATTCACGGTGTTCAATTCATAATCCATAAATTTACTAGATCTTGATCAAATCTTGGCTTGAACATCTAAATTTATCAATTAAGAGGTATCGATTTCCTTTTTAACTTTTAGGCGATATTGATTGAACTGAATTAGAACATGATCAATTCTAATTGCTTTTAACTTATAAGGTCATACTTCTAAGTGACACTTGATAGTAGGAATTAGAGATCTTAAACTTGTATAACTTTGAATAGTTAGAATGGTATAAATAGATAACAACATATATCACCATGTGTAGTAGAGTCTCTTGCTCACTATTAATTTATTTGTGCTTTCACATTCATTGTAGTTTGTGCCTCCCCCTTGAACATGTCATATAAGAGCATTGATGCATGAAATGAAAAGTTTGAATAATTAGGATAATATTTACACAGGGTTCAATTTTTAGTTTATTTTGTGCATTTTACTCTAATGGGCAGGGGTAAGGAGAAATAAGGATTACTTAATATTACTCATTGAGGAGTGTTGTGTTAAGATGGAACCCGTACCGTCTTGCAGACGTGCTTGACTCCTCGGCTACATCTGGATATTCCCATAGAAGTAAAGAAAATAACTAAACCATTATGCTTTGTTATTTTTCCTTAGCCTCTTATAACTCTAAGAAATTTACCGGCTAAGCCACTTATGACGCTAATAATATTACATTTTTTTTGGTTAGCAGGCTAGTTTAGCTCTCTTCTGATATGGCAGTCTGTATATACCTATTTTCAGTTTTATAATTATATATTACTTTAGTCAGCTTTACTTTACCTGCTTACTTACTTATAGGATGCTAGATTTCTTTATTGCTAACTTATTTGTATCACATTTAATTATTTTATTTTAACTTGCATACTTCATATGATCATCAGATAGCTTAAAATTAGCCTTTTCTTTCAGCACTTTTCTTATTGTATTTATATATAAATGCCTAGTCATGTATTAGCTTATTTCTAAGTATGTTCTTTAGCCTCATCATTGCTTGGTTATAAATTCTTTTATTTATAACTCACCACATCTTTTTGTATGCTTGTCGCTCTTATGCTAGTTTATTTTGTTTAGCTTAAGTAAATGGTGACATTAAAAAATTCATGAAATATTATCAGCCTAAAATATACTTAGACAATATCTAACAAGAATTTTCTTTTATTAGCTGGGGCCCTGGCATTGTGAAACTGACAATGTAAAAATTTGATAATTTTGAAGAGCTTGTGCCGAAAGAGGAGCCATTCCTAGAAAAGGAGCAGCAGGGTGGAGGTGAATCCTTATAGATCCTTTACTTCTTTGCTTGTGAGGATGAGAGATTGCACTTTTATTCCTTTAAAACTTATTTAAAATGTTTTAATAGTATGGGTACCTGTGACTGTGTTTTTTACTGTACTATTTATTTTGAGCTGAATGTTACAGTTTCTTACTTATATTGTGGTGGATTAGATGTATAATTTACTTTCCCTTACTTCTGCACTCTATATTTATATTTGCTTAGTGAATGATTCCCTTATATTCTGGGCACATCCTTCCCTTATTACTCGATTGTGGATTATACCTAATCCAATGATAAGTGAGGGATCAGCTAGGGTGGCGCATCGCCCTTGGGATTAAATTTTGAATTAATTTAAAACAGAACTTAATTAATTAAATAAAATGGCGGCAGTACCCAGCTTGCATGGCAGACTGGCGGGACGCTACAGTTGCAGTCAGGCGGGTCCCATGGGTGACACGCGATGACAAACAGCGTGGCCTGGTGGGACCTGCAAGCATCGAATCAGTGGGTCCCATGGGTTAAACTCGCAACTAATTGAAGGTGGGTACCGCAGCTGATGAATCAGCAGGACCCACGGGTTTAATTCCCATGGCCCAAAAAGATGAGGGTCGGGCTCGGGTAGACCCAGCCTGACCAAGGAGACCTTCGCCTTCCCGAGCAGCTCCGTGATCTAGCGTTAGCAAAATAGATAGCCTCTCGATGACTGTAGTACCCGGCCCGCATATCAATCTACCGATCGTGACACAATCTATCTAACGATGACTGAACCAGCATTGGGGAGGACCTAGACCACACACAATCTAAGACCCTAGGTGACTAAGATCGGTCGAAGTCTAATGGTATCAACTATGGATGGCCGATCGAATCAGGTCAATCAAGAATATCTAACAACAATCAAACCCAATCGATCGTCAATCAAGGATGGGGAATAAAGTTTCGAATGTGAAATGAACAGAATGCATTAAGAAAAAGAAGGTATCAAAGCTAGTTGGATGAGTGGTCGACGAGCTTTAGGGTTCAAAGCAGGGGACCTAGCTGATCTAGCTTCGCGTGAACGACTGACCCCATGCACTGATGAGGGCATAATGAACCCCTGGATGGAGCGGTCAAGGCTGGGGGAGAGCTGGATTGGCAGCGGTAACTGCAGCCTGCCGCGTGGAGGGGGCGACGCCATGAAGGGAGATGATACAGTTTGATCAGACGGTATTAATATCTAATTCATTAATTAATTTCTTACTATTTAAATGGTTCCCAAAAAAATTCTCAATATTCACCCCTAATTAATCGAGAGGTGAGGAACGCAATGACGAAGTCTGATTTTGATTCTAACGAGTATTTAATTTTCTTAATTTTCAGAGTATTTTAAAATATATTAAAATATTTGGCAAATTTTTGATGACTTCTGATTGCCACCAAAATATCACCTCTAATTTGGGGGCAATGAGCGCAATGGCGAAGTCAAATTTTTGATCTAAGGTCAATTTAATTAGGTCAGTTTCTTTGGTTTCTTGAATTTCCAAAACTATGATTTGATCCATTTGACTCCTAGTTTGGACTAAGTCATTGAGATGAACTCCTAATAATTTAATTAGTGTACTATGATCAAAATCAAGACTTGGATTAATCCTAATTGGCTAGGATAACAACTTGGATTATTATAGAATAAGAGAAGGTAAGAGCTGAAGAATAGTAGATCATTTTATCTTTTATTTGTGAGAATGAGAGATTCATTTTCCTTAAACTTATTTCAATATTTGTAATACAGGTACCTATGACTATTTACTCACTGTACTATTTATTCTGAGTTGCATTATTTTTCTTACTTGTATTATGGTGGATTAGATATAGCATTCATCTTTCTTACTTCTACACTCTATTGAATGTTTATACTTAATGAATTATTTCGCTACATTATTCAGGGCACATTCTTCTCTTATTAGTGGATCATGAATTTAACCTAATCTAATGATAAGTGAGGGATTTGCCAAAGTGGCACATTATCCCTAAGCCTTGATTGTTAGTGGTTAAGGAGCAGGGCGCCACAGTTGGTATCAGAGAGCTCCATAAGGTGTCAGATTGAAATTTACATTCCTCTCTATCTAATGGATTGTTTTTCTATCATTTAGTCACTAAATAGATACTAGAACTACATCAAAAGTACCATAATCATATACTCAGAATAAAAAGGCATAAGATGAGAATACTCAAATAAGTAAGATAAAATGCTCAATTACAAAACTCATATATTAAAAAAACTTAAAGAACTATGACTACTCAACCAAACTAAAAGAACTTGATTAAACTTGTAGAATCATTAGACACTTGAAGATGTTAACCAGGAGTACTTCAGAAAGTTTGAATTCATATGGGAGTTTGACTTCTAGTTTAACCAATGGTATGGAAGGTATGTCAAAGGAGTATCAGAACAGGGAGTATGAGTGCTAGATCGGATGCTTTAGCATGCCATCTTCTATGGATTTGACTTTCCTAATTTAACCAACAAGTGGTAAAGCTAGTAAGCTTTGTTCTCGAAGCAATAGAGTGTCTCGATGAAAACCTCAGAGTTACCATGATATCCCTCCTTGTAACAACTCTAAGTTATTACCCTGATCAATTCTCAGCTTGATCAGGCATTAGTTTTAATCCTATTGTATTTTAAATATTAAGTTAAGCAAAGCCTAAAAATTTGAATTCAATTGGATTTCTCTAAGTTAAGTTAACATTTTTGATCAATCAAAATGCCATCAATTAGACCTAAAATATTTTGATCTTAAAATTAAAATATAAGTTCATTTTTGAATTTCTCACTCCAAAATTAGCTAGGGGTGAAAGTTTTGTAAAATTTGGAGATAATTTAAACCATAATTAAATTTAAATTAAATTGGTCTAATTGCATTCTAGGGTTTCCAATAATTTGATTTTGCAAATCTAACCTTAGCTAATTTACCTGTTGGGATTTGTTGTGTGGACCGCAGCCGATCTACTGTGGAGCTCGGGTCGCTCAACAGTGGAGTCCTGTTCTATCCTGCCGTTCCTTCCGTGGATCCTACGGCTGGGATCTAAGATCCGCGGAGCCATGGATCTGCCATTGGATCTATCCGACTGATCCTACGGCCCAGATCGCTTTCGCGATCTACCGTTAGAATTCAAGCGATCCAAACTGATTCTACAATGGACCTTCGTCTTCCTCTCACTCACACTTGACAGGAGATCTTCCCCATACTACCAACTGTCGATCCTGTCTCCCACTTCCGCGTCCAGCTCAGCAGGTCGTTAGGAAGCCACCCTGATTAGTTTGGTGACCCAATCGGGCCTCGTGACCCGACCGAGCTCGAATTGGAAATTTGTGAGCACGACCATTGCCTGAAATCTCGAACATCCCTAGCCCAAGCCAACCCTCTAGAAACTATCCTAATCTATGCTGAGGCTATAAACAGCCTCAGCATTCCTCCCTCTACCCCTTTGCTGCTCAATTGGAATCAACTCTATTTCTTTCTCATTTCACCATTATCATCTTCCTGAGCTTCTCCAAGTAGATTTAAAGCTTTACAAACTACTGATAGTAGGCTCTCCTAGTGTTCAGGATCCTTCGTGCATTCTGGAAGCTAGTCGATGCCATAGTCTCCCTCTATCAGTCAGCCGAGCTCGTCCGTCAATCCAGGTACCTCAGTTGCAAGTTCTGAGCCAATGAGGCTCAAGCTTCTCTCGTTTTGACTCATATAGTTGCGTATTATCGAATCGAACTCATTGCACCTGTTATTCCACCTTAGGATAGTCCTGATCGATCGATTCAATTGATTGGGCTAAGTCTATAAAAAGGGGTTGGGTTCGAGTAAGGACCCAGCGATCCAGCCCAACTCTGACCCTCAAACCAGAATGCTTAGATCTGTCTCACCTCCCTGAATGTGTAGTGATCAAGCCCTGGGTCATTCATGGCTTCTATGGGGAGAATTATTTCCTCATAGTAGCTACATTGAGGGAGCTCTCGGGTGAGTAAGGTCTGGGTGATCCATACCACCTCACAGAAAGCTTCAGGTCCCCATCGATGCGTCTGGCTACAGTGAACGTGTAGCGCTCATTGGTTGGTCATCCTGTGACTCAGATGCGTGATAATTGACCAATTAGGATTTCCCTAATCGGGTATTTCGTCGGGATGAGCGGTCAGGGCAAAGTTACTATGCGGGTCGAGCCGACCCGTGACCCTCGGGGTGCTACAGTCCCGCGTCTCTTGGGACCCAGCCGACCCGTGCCATTTGTTAATGGGCCGAGCCCATTTTAATTAAATCCAATTAACTGAATTTATTTTCCTTAAGGAAAAGGAATCCAATTAATCAATTCATAGGGAATTTAAATTGAAAAAATGAAATTAAATTAATGTGATAACTTTTGATCCACTAGTTTAGACCCTATGATCTAATATACCAATATGATCAGAAAATTATCAAAAATTTGAATAAAAAATAATATTGAACTTATAATGTTTGGATTTTCTTATTAGCTTAATTATTATAGAACTTAATTAGGGTTGATTTGTATATATACTTAGCCAAATTGCATAATTTAGGTACCATTATGCTCTTTATACCTTGTAGAATATATGTGCTAGGTGGTTTAATTTTGTGATTTATGTATTCTTAATTATGCCCTAATCTTGTAAAAGCATAATTAGTAAAAATTAGTATTTTTTATTATCCAAATTTAGTAATCTTAGTCTCTAATAGTTCACTTGATTATATGGATTGTATCCGCCAAGTTGTATAAAATTCCAATGGTAAGATTTATAATTAGTGCTAATCCTTTTATTTTGGATTAAGGTTTTATTAGCACTAATTATCTTTTGTTTCACTGAATTTTTCTATTAGTATGACTTATAATAATAATGTGAATAAACTTAACTCCTTTATGCTAATACACAATTGATCTATTTAACAAACTTGAAATAAGTAATTGAAATTCTTAAATAACCATAAGAAATCATAAGATCTTAATCAAGTTATTAATGCTTGATCCCAATCTGAGATTGCAACCAATAATACATTAATAATCTACTAATCTGACATTTGATCTATAAATCAACAATTGGTCTTAGTTGGATAAGGATAGGGGTTAAACCCTAAACTATTTGATTAAAATCTAAATCCCTAATCACTTAATCAAATGACTTGATTGTAAGATAATTCAATTGCCATTATTCCAATAATGCATCTGATTTAATATCGATCTTAAATCATTGAATTAGAGGTGCTAAGGTTAGTATTAAATCTGTGTGATTGAATCATCTGAATTAAGCTTTAGATCTTTGATTTTCTCTTATATAAAACTATTAGCATAAGATGGATAATAAAATTATAATGATTTATAAAACAATCTAACTCTAATAATATCTTTAATTTCATCCAATGATTGTAGAATTGAATGGGATCATATGAATTTAATCATCTGATCTGATCACTTTAATCCAAGTTAATAAGTAAACGTTGAATGTGAGCTTGAGTAATAGAAGAGTGAGATCTCAAGGATCTTGCTATAAGGTCATTCTTGAAATATTTAAAAGACCTTAAATAGTGACATATTGAGGTAGGAAGAACTTTTGTAACTTATTGAGGTAGAATCTTAGATGATCCTTCCTAATATTAGAAGTTAATCTTAACACCTCGTTGTAGGAACCACCTAAAGTACTTAGAATGGAACTTCTCCTTTATGGTACAAATCTATATTGAGTGATCTTTTGATCATATCTTTGGAACTTGTGTAGGACTCACCTAATTAGAGTAAGGATTTATAGCTTTGATAAATCCTTATTGATTAAATAGAATCATTTGAACCCAAATTATTAGTTGGGTACAGTAGAGTATGCCCATAGTGCTGAATTTCTTTAGTAGTATTCAGGATTTGTTAATTCATCTTAATGTAGGATTATGTTTGTGTTATATCTTGTGAAGTCGGACATAGTCCCACTTAAAATAAATCATTCAATCTTAAGAGTGGTATGATTAAGGACTTTGACCATTAGCTTGTTTGAATAAGAATCACCATAGGGTGATGCCTCCAATTGAAGATAGCTTCCATAGGTGTGCTTCAAGTAAACTATGTAATTCAAGTCACTCTCTTTAGAACACTAAGTGTGCTTGTAATTTGGGTATTTTAATGGCTTAGCTTGAGATACAAATCGTCATCGGGTGATGCCTCTTATCGAAGATCGCTTCATTATGTGTGGTTTAAATCAAACTAAGTGTTAAAAAACCACCCTTCTTGGAAACATGCTAAACATGTGTATGCAACATTTCCACCTAATGATTTTTAATTAAAATCTCAACCTTAACCATATATCAAAACTAGAATCTTTGAGTCAGAATCCTTTTAGCAGGATTTTGTTCAATGATAATCTTGAATTCATTATCAGATTTCAAAGCATTTTTCTGGATTTAACTCATGTAGTTTAGAATCATGAGCATGAGTGTAAGCATAATATATGAGTATCAGTGATGATTTATAGATTACGTAATGTTGCATACATTGACTGGAGAATTTCAGGATGCATCGGCATCACAGTAAATTGTATTCCTAATTGAATGTATGTATACATTGAACTGTACAACTCACAGTAGTTCTGTGATAGTTCTATTGCATATCAGTGGCATACAGTACTGTGGCTTATTCTGATGTATGATTCTGTGGCATATAGCACAATATTGGGTGTTTTTACATCAATTTCAGATTAGTCATTGTTTTTCTTTATTTTTAGCATTTAGTTACAGTTCAATTTTACTTTACTCAATTTTACATAGTTTTGGTTATTCAGTTACCTTTACAGCTTTTCTGCAGTTTTATTTACTTTATCATTACATTATAAATAGTTTAGAACTATCTAGTTTAGTTTTGATGTGTTAGACTTCTTATCTAATACGGGGTACTTTTGGGATCCAGCAATTTGCTATATCATGAGCAGTTTGTTGAGCCAAGTCAAGAGGACTCGCAGGAGATCCAAGAGGAGTTTGTGGAGCCTTAGTGGACCCTCCTTTAACCTTGTCACTTTTCCATTCTTATTTTAGTTCTTTAGTTGAACTTTATTTCTATATTATTCAGTAATCAGTTTGTAATAATTATGGATGTATTTTACTTTTCTTTTCTGAGATAAATACTTAGTACTATTCTATGATGAATGTATTATGGATGTTTTGCTTTAGCTTCCGCACTCTATTATTCTCTTACTATACTTAGTATTGTGATGTAATCAGCATACTGGAAATGCTGATATTTGTGAATATATATTGTATTCCTTACTTGCCTTTATATAATCTAATGTATGTATTATTCTAATACTTAGGATATGTATCTTACTCTTATCTTAAGTATTGACTCTCAACCCTCCTCTTGGGTTAAGTCAATAGCCTTGAGTGTGGCTAGTATCTTTAGTTAGTCTATTCGGGGAGATGGGTTATGCCTTCTTGAGTAGCGTGCCACTCTGCTACCGAATCTGATTCGATTTAGTTTATTTTGTGCGCGATGATGGGGTGGGCACTACACTCCTTCTCCAAGACCATGCCAAAGACTGGTGAGTTGATACTTACTGGAAACTCACCTATAGTCGAGGAACAGAGCATCGAGAAGTTACATTTGAAGAATTCCATCTCGTGTTCACTACGGAGTACATTAGATAGATGTCTTAGTGCTTTCTTTTATACCCTCTATTGTATTTTCCCTATTTCATGTATTCTAAATTAAAATGAGTAGTAAAATGAACTAGTAAAGTTTTTCTTGAATTCTAAAATGATGTTATTTTCTAAATCTCAGATTAGAACCATGAATCCTAGACAAACCCCATCTCCCGCTGCATTTGGCAGCTCATCCGCCGAGATGAATGCACTACTTGAGGCAGTGAGACTTATGATAGATCACATACCAAACAAGTTGAAAGGATGGCAGACTCTCAGGCTCAATAGGCTAAAAGAATGGAAAGGTTACTAATATCATATATGATCCAAAACCGCACACTTCCATCAGATGTAGCCCCTGCACCATATTAATTATTTCAACACCATGTACAGTATGCAGACAGACTACTTCATAGCTTCCTCCAATTGAGGACCCCCACATTTAATGGAATCTTATCTGCCATCGACACTGCCAGCTGGTTGAAGATGGTTGAAAAGAACTTGACCAGTATCAAATGTCCGAACACAGAAGTAATCACGCTCGTTACTCATCTACTACAAAATGAGACTGAGTTTTGGTGGGATAACACCTTTGCTGATGTTAGCATCAAAGATATTTCTTGTGATGAATTCATTGAAGCATTTAAAATAGAGTACATCCCTCTATCAGCCCAACACAATCTGGGCGATATGTTCCTGAAGTTACAACAGGAGAATCATTCCGTGGTAGCCTACGAGGCTAAATTCAAGCATCTCGCACAATTCGCCACCAACCTAGTTGCCATGGAGGCAGACCATTGCCATCGATTCCAGAGTGTATTATGCGCTGCTATCAAGGGCCAAGTCGTGCCCTTTCGCCTAACAAATTTCATGGAACTTCTAGAAACGGCCAAGGTTGTGGAGCAGCACCAAGCTGAAGAACCCAAGATGAGTATTGGGTCAACTTCCTATCATAACGATAACCCTAAATGAGCAAGGGTATACCAACTTGAGGTTGAAGCTCCACCCACCAGTTCCTTCAATGGCTGCACTCAACCCCATCCCTACTATCGATGCTACCATGGGAGCGGTAACTAATACACATGCGGAAGACCTAGCCACTCCTACTTTTAATGTATGGTGATCAGATTGATCGCTCCAAGCTTTGACCAGTGTTTGACTTTTATCGCAAAAATCTTCAACAACAATTGTGCAACCTTCTTCAGCTGCAGCATAGATTCAAAGGCGTGAAGTAGCCTTTGCACCTCACAAAGATGCTTTGAGACCTCCATCACGATAGGCTTATAACAATAGGTCTGCAGGTCTTGCATGAGTCCACGCCCTCACACCACTTGAGGCTGCTGAAGACAATAATGTTGTCTCAGGTAAACAATTCTGAACCAAGCTACTTTTACAGTCAATACTTACATAAATGGTCAGCAATTTACTGCTTATGTAAATATGTTTGTTATGTGCAAACAACAAATCGTGCAACGTACTATTCGACACTAGAGCTAGTAACACCTTTGTGTCTGAAGGCTGGACAAAATCCCTCAATCTACCACTATATTGTTTAGCCAATCCTTTAAGCATTGGGTTGCCATCTAGAGCCCAAATGCCAGCTTGTCAATTCTGTAAAATATAAACTCCTATTGGGGATAAGGAATTCGAAGCCAAGCTAGTGGTTCTTCCTATAGCCTATTTTGATGTGATATTAGGCATGAACTGGTTGAGTCAACATAATGCCACTATCAACAGCGTGAAGAAGAAAATCACCTTAAGCAGTGGTAGTTAGGCCAAATCCTTCACCGATAACTTTAGCACCGAGTTTCATTAATTAATGCTATGGAAGCAAAAAAGCTAGTTAAGAAAGGTTGCAACACCTACCTAGTAACAATATTAGGCAAAAAGAAGGATAATATTCCCATAGCTGAAAATCCTATTGTTTGTGAATTCTCGGATGTCTTCCCTGAAGATCTACCAGGTATTCCTCCTATTCAGGAGTGGAATTTGCAATATATATGATTCCTAGAACCCGACCAATATAAAAGGTTCCTTATCGTATGGTGCCCAAGGAATTGCAAGAGTTAAACAAATAATTGCAAGAGCTGATTGAGAAGGGTTTCATTAGACCAAGTTCGTCTCCTTGGGGAGCGCCAGTACTATTTGTGAAAAAGAAGGATGGTTTGATGCGTATGTGTATCGATTATCATGAGCTCAAGATTTATATTAAAATAAGCGAGTAAAAACATACAAAATACTATTTGAATCTGCATACTTTGATTAGAATTCTTACATTTTCAATAAAATTTGGAAAGAAGCCAAGCTGGAGCTAAAAGAGCAAAATTTAGATTAAAACTATTGTAGCGCGCCACAGCGGGCCATAGCAGATGAGTAGAAAGAAGAGACCCGGAACCTGACCTGCACAGCCTGGAAGATAACCGTTGTATCACACCATAGCGGGCCACAGCGACATTTTCATAATATTAATTGAAACATTTTAAAAACTAATTGAATAATGAATTTGAAACTCAAACAGCCACAACGTGCCATAGCGAGAATTTGAATTAACTTGACTTGCTACAGCACATTGCAGCAGAACAGTGTTTGGATCGAAGCTGCCACAGTGCACTGCAGCGGAACAGTGTTAGGATCCAAGCTACCACAGCGCGCTACGATGAAGCTTCAGCAGAATAACATACCTAGAGCCAGAATCAATAGAACCAAATGTGATTGCTGCAGCATGCAATAGCGCCCGATTCAGAATTGCCCAAAATTAATATTAATAACAGCATAGAGAAGGCTGTAAATTCCAACAATTGGCCTTCCCCAACATTTTGAAAATTGAATTAATTTTAAAGTTTGCTGAATTCCAATGGATTATTGAAATAAGACATGAATGGTTTGCATTAAAGCAAGGGGAGATGAAAAGTCACTCTGGATTAATGTTAAAGGGCTGAGAGCTTCGCTATTTAAGGAACATTTTGAGGCCATACAATGGTTCCCATTTTTTTCAATATTCTAAGACCCTAAAAGAGATTTTTGTTGGAGAAAGAGAGATAACTCTGTAGGGAAGAATTTCAGATCGACCTTGTAAGTTCAAGAAGGAAAAGAAGTGGAGGAACGTGGAGAAAGCAAGAAAAGGAAAGAGAAGAACCAAGAGAATCCCAGAATTTCAGGGCTGTTCCTATTATCATTTCTCATCCTTATCTTAATTTCTTTATCTATAAATTGATGTCAAAGTTCATGTTCTTTTATATCTTTCATTATATTGAATCTATGATGGAAGGTTAAACCCTCCTTGAAGAGGGTTGGGGCTGAATTTATGTGCTGAGTAAGGACTATGGTGTTGTATGTTAAAGTTGCAATGAATAAAATCTGAGTTTAATGTTTACTTATTCTTATGTTTCAATTTAAATACCTGGAATGTTTATCAAATATGAATCTTTATTAAGAAAATTGCACTCCAATACTCACTAATTGGAATAGAATAAGGAGTGAGGGCAATAGAGCTGAGAGCTATGTGACAAGTTCTCAAGCCCATTAGCACCACTCCTTAAGCTTATCCGAGAAGTTGAAGACTTGCAGTTGATGATAGCAAGCCCCCTCCAATCATGCTCTACGGCTCAGCAAATAAAGGTTGTAGCGCTTTCCTAGTAACAATACTAGGAGAAAAGAAAGACAAAATCCCCATATCCAAAAAGGCTATCATTTGTGAGTTCGTTGATGTCTTCCCCGAACATCTACCCATTTTTCCACCCACTCAGGAAGTTGAATTCATAGTATATACCATTTTTGGAACCCAACCTATATCCAAAGCCCCTTATCATGTGACGCCTAAAGAACTACAAGAGCTGAATAAATAGTTGTAAGAGCTACTAAAGAAGGGCCTTATCCAACCTAGTTCCTCTCCATATGGAGCATCGGTACTATATATGAAAAAAAAAGATGGTTCAATGCATAATTGTATTGACTACCGTGAGTTGAATAAAGTCACAATCAAGAACAAGTACCCATGGCCTCGTAAAATGACTTGTTCGATCAACTGTCAGGATCCAAAGTGTTCTCAAAGATCAACCTGCGAACTAGCTATCATCAACTGCAAGTCAAAGACTCAGATATTGAGAAGTTAACATTTAGGACTCGTTATGGACACTACAAGTTCTTAGTAATATCATTTGGGTTAATGAATGCACCTTAAATATTCATGGATCTAATGTTGCCCATTCTCAAACCCTACCTTGATAAGTTCGTCATCATCTTCATCGATGATATTCTGACCTACTCCAAGAGCAAAAAGGAGTATGATAACAACCTAAGAACAGTGTTGGGAGAAATGTGTGACCATGAGCTTTATGCTAAATATTCCAAATGTAAATTTTGACTCAATTCAATAGCTTTTCTGGGGCATGCTGTAGGTGCCCAGGATATTAGAGTCGATCAGATTAAAGTCAGCGCCATCCAAGATTGGATTCAGCCAAAATCAGTAACCGATATTCGAAGCTTCCTGGGATTAGCAAAATATTATAGGAAATTTGTTAAAGGCTTTTCTCAGATCTCCTCTCCACTGACCAAATTAACCCAGAAGGCTATACCATTCAAATGGTCTCCAACATGTGAAGAATCATTTCAAGCACTAAAAGCTATGCTTTCCTCTGCCCCAGTCCTAGTTCTTCCTAAGGAAGGGTTGAGCTACCAAGTCTATACCGACACTTCTGGGATAGGCTTGGGTGCTGAACTAATACAAGAAGGGAAGGTCATTGCTTATGCTTCCCGCTAGTTGAAGACTCATGAAAGAACCTACTCTATCCACGACCTTGAATTAGCTGTTGTAGTGTTTGCTTTAAAGATTTAGCGTCACTACTGATATGGAGTCCAGTGCTCCATATTCACCAACCACCAGAGCCTCAAGTACATATTCACACAGAGGGAGTTAAATTGCAAACAAAGACGATGGTTGGAGCTAGTAAGTGATTATGATCTAGACATCCAGTATCACCCAAGAAGGGCAAATGTTGTAGCTGATTGTAATAACCCGAGTTATTACTTTAGTTAATTAAGGTTAACCCTAAGTCTTAAACATAATTAGATGTGCTAATTAGGTCAATGGAGTCAACCTCCTAAACCTAGCACAAATCAGGAGTCAATTGGATTGAATCCTGATTTCTAGAAATTTCGGAAACCCTAGAAATTGACCTATTTAAATAGACCTCCGATCGGAAAACGGACACCACCATTGCGTTCCTTGACCCCAAATTAGCTTGGGGTGAAGTTTTCGTATCAATCGGAAGTTGTCAAATTTCGGCAATATTTTAATAATAAAAATACCACGGAAATCGAGGTATCAAAATACTCGTCTGATCAAAAATCCGATCACGTCATTGAATTCCTTGACGCCAAATTAGCTTGGGGTGAAGTTTTCGTGTCAATCAGAAGTCGTCGAAATTTTGATGAATATTTTAATAATAAAAATATCACGGAAATCGAGGTATCAAAATACTCGTCGGATAGAAAATCCGACTACGCCATTGAATTCCTTGACCCCAAATTAGTTAGGAAAAATATGTTCAAATTTTTTTTTCTGAAAATGTTAAAAAAAAAAAATTAATTAATTAATTAATTAATTATTAATTAATTAATTAACGGCATCGTACGACGCCGTTAACTCCAGTTAACGGCGCCGTCAGACCGGATGGATCCATCCGGACCGTCTGATCGCGCGCGGATCCGACAGCTCTCTGCCGCGATCCGCGTCACGCGGTTTGGAGCGATCCGGACCGTCCGATCGCGCGCGGATCCGACAGCCCTCGGCCGCGATTCGTGTCACGTGGTCTGGAGCGATCCGGACCGTCAGCGATCGCACAGATCCGACGGTCCGGAGGCGTCTTCCTCGCCCTCTCCGCCAGCCTGACACGCGGCGGCCCGTCGCGTTTTCTGGCCAATCCGGCCGCATCCAGACCTCGGCGAGGTCGCCGTCCGGTCTATAAGATCTCGGCCTACCCCTAGGCTCCAAGTTTACACCGATCGGAGCCCGGATCGAGCCGGAATCAAGCCCCGAAGTCAGCCCTATTTTTCCACCGAAACCTTCGCCGATCCGAACTTCAGGTACCCCGATCTCCCTCGTTTACCGTTCGATCATTACAAAAATTGTAGGATATGTAGATTAGGATGTCATCTTCACATCCACCGTTCCGATCGGGCTTAAACCAATCCGATCGGGCTTAAACAAACCCCCACGGAAGGCGAAGCATCGCGCTTCCGGGCAGGGCCGGGTCGACCCGAGCCCGACCCGGCCGGGTCGGGTCCGCGTTAGCGCGGGTGGGGCTCACCCGGCCACGTGGCAGCCTACGGGCCAGCCACGTGTCAAGTGGGGGCCCACAGCCCCGTCACCGAGCTGAGTCAGCAGCCCGTGGGACCCACAGTGCCACGTGGCAGCCTCTAGCAGTGCCACGTGTCAGGTGGGCCCACAGCCCGTCACCCGAGCTGAGTCAGCAGCCCGTGGGACCCACAGTGCCACGTGGCAGCCTCTGGCAGTGCCACGTGTCAGGTGGGCCTACTGTCCAGTCAGCCGAGCTGAGTCAGCAACCTGTGGGCCCACAGTGCCACGTGGCAGCCTCTGGAAGTGCCACGTGTCAGTGGGGCCCACTGTCAGTTAATTAGAAATTAATTAAATTAGTGTTAGTGTTAATTAATTACTGTTAACCCTAATTAATTACAGTTTGTGTTAATTAACCCAGGATTAGTGTTAATTACTTTTGAACAGTAACTTTATTTAAGTAAAAATTAATTAGAGGATTAATTAATATTAATTAAATGTTAATTTAATCCTAAATAGTAATTAGGATAATTAATTACTTTTGAACAGTAACTTTAATTAAATAATTATAATTAAAGATTAATTAAGGATTAATTAACTATTAATTAAATATTAAACAGTAATTAGGATAATTAATTACTTTTGAATATTAAAACCTAATTAATTATATTTAATTTAATATTAACAAATAATTAAGACTAATTAAACAGTAATTAGCACTAATTACTTTGCTACAGTAAAATTAATTAATTATTTAATAATTAAACAGTGATTAATTAAATAAAAACTTTATGAATGAACAGTAAATTTAAATAATTAAATATAATTAGAGATTAATTAAGATTAATTAAACAGTAATTAGCACTAATTATTTTGCTACAGTAACATTAATTAATTAATTAATTAATAATTAAATAGTGATTAATTAAATGAAAACTTTAGGAATGAACAGTAAAATCATTCAATTTGAATAAATGAATAGTAAATTAATTCAGATTGTATTTTTGAATAGTAAATCTTAAAAGTTTAATAACTTTTTGTAGGATGATCCAAACATAGCCAATATGGGTCTTAAAATACTCAGAAAAATATTTAGAATCAAATGGCGTGAATGTAAAATTTTGTTTTGAGATACGTATAACGAGGTAGCATTTTAGAGCCTCTTTAAAACCCCATAACTTTTTACCCGATTATCGAAACATAGTCAATATGGGTCTTAAAATGCTCAGGAGAGCGGCCCCATCATCGTAGTAGTATTAGTTTTCTTATTTGAATATCAGAACAAAAAGTCAACCCTAGAATTTAGAGTTGACTTTAGTGAAAATGACCAAAATGCCCCTAGACTTCAAACAGCCATAACTTAGTCAGATCAACTCCAAATTGGAAAATTCAAGATGCTAACTAGCCTAGAATTTCAATGTCATCATTATTGTAAAATAATATTTAGGATATGAACCCTAGAAATTAGTAAAATGACCAAAATACCCCTAGCCTTATTTTAGTCATAACTTGACCGTTTCTTGCCCGATTTAGGCGTACTTACTGTCTATCTTCAAGTTAAATAGTAAGGAACCAATTGAAACTAAAAGAATTTAATTCTGACCTGTAAATCAAAAGTTGACTTTTTGACCCATAAGGTAGGGGCAAAATAGTCATTTTGCCCTAAGTTTGGACTATGTACTCTTAACCTCTAGTTTACATTTCAAAACTCTTAAACCAAAGTTTTAATCTTCTTAGTATCAATTAAGTGAGTGAAATCAACTCTTAAGTTAGATTCCAATAATTTCGGTTAAGTCTTAAAAGTACTACACCTTAAGGACCTTTCTTGAGACTAGGACTAGATCATAGGTTAGAGTTTATTCATTGGGTAAATTGGGTTACCCTATGGGTGAAACATTGGTTTATTAGTTTTTAGACCTTCTTTTATTTTACAACTCGTTCTGATTATTTTGTCTTTTAACCTTAGGTTTAAGGTAGGAGATTCATTCTATTATGTTTGATTACTTAATAGGATTTGCCATAACTAGTATATCACTTATAGAATAAACCCTAGAACTTAGGTTTTATACTTTGGATTATGAGATTAAACCTAATTCTCATAGTGTTTAATCCATAATCTATAGGTATAGAAGATCTTGATCAGATCTTAGTTAGAACGTCTAAATTTACAAAACTAAGACGTATGATTTATTGATTTAACTCGTAGTCATCTATCTGATTGAACTAGATTAGAACCTGATCAGTTCCAATCCTTTTTTTAACTTGTAAGGACAAATTTCTGAGTTACACTCGATAGTAGGAAAATGGTGATCCTGAACTTGTGTAACTTGGAATAGTTAGAATGGTTAAGTAGAAAACAAATAATATCACCATGTTTAATAGAGTCTTTTGCTTCTATTTGATACTTTGTTGCTTACGTATCCCTTAATTTTTGTGCCATATTTCCTTGAGCATATCATATAAGACATTTGATGCATGAATAAACTGTTAGGAAAATATGGAGACTCCTTAGATTCCTTGTGAAAATATTAAAGTGATTTATGAAAAGATAATGATTTTATGAGCTGCCTCTCAGTTATATCCTTATTGCCTAGCCTCCTTATGTCGTTAGGGGAAGGATCCGTTTTGTTGTGTGCCTAGTTTACTAGCCTCCTTATGTCGTTAGGGGTACACCGTTGGTGCCTTTACCGTACTGGCATTAAGGTTGCCTTGTATGCTTAGTTTACTAGTCTCCGTATGTCGCTAGGGGCATACAGTTGGGCCTTAACTGTACTGGTGCTAAAACCCTTCGCTTGCTTTGTGTGCTTATATGCCTAGCCTCCTTATGTCGTTAGGGGTACACAATTTATGACTTAGCCGTGATGCTGCTAAGCTTCTTTGGTATTCGATGGGCTTGAGTAGCTCTTTTCTGTATGGCAGTCGATGCACGTGTGACTTTATATGCAGTTGTTGTTGCTTACTTTTCAGTATTCTTATTCCGTCAATTATTTCTTTGTACTGCTTGATATACATATTTAGGGTGTTAGAATCTTGCTGTTATATGTACTTACCACTGTTGAGTTGTTTATTTATTTTAATTGGCATGTTTTCTGTTGATCACCAGCATGTTTAGGATGTAGAATTTTTCTTACTGCACTTGTTTAGTTACGTATATTTATACGCCCTTCTTTGTTTAGTTTGTATGCGAGGCATGTCTCAGTCTCTTTCCTTTTCTTTGCTTAAGTTATAAATGATAATTTATAGCTTCCCTATTTCTTTTGTATTGCTTGCTACTCCCTTACACATATTATTGCTTAGATGTTGTAGAATGGTGATATTACTTAACACGTATAAAAATTTTCAGCTTAAAATGTATTTAGACAATTGTCTAACCAGATTTTTTTTCTTCTTTGGATGAGGCCCTACATTGTGAAACTGACAATGGCAGACTCCTTTCAGTTAGACGAGCAGGAGTTAGGTGTAGAGCCTTACCCCGAGGAGGAGCCCGTAGAAGAAGCTGTCGTTTAGTCCCTTTATACTTCGAGTGAGAATGAGTGGTTTTCATTCTATTTTTATTTAAACATTTTAAATTATGTAATAATACAGGTACCATTGACTGTATATTGGATTTTATGCTTATATTATGAGTCTATTATTCTTATTTACACTGTGATGCTTGGATGGTTTATATTTCCTTAAATTGCTTCCGCACTCTGTTTATTTACTTATACAGTGACTGCTAGTTTGATTCTGTGTTAATCCTTCCCTAATCAGGTGGATTGTGGAGACTATCCTAATCCAATGATAAGTGAGGGGTTAGCCAGAGTGACACCCCACCCTTAACCTAATCTTTTGGTGGATTAAGGGTGGTAGGCGCCACACTGATGCTCTTAGACATCATGCTACCCTTAATGTCATCATTTCAGTAAGCCCATTAGAGGAAGAATTTTACAAAATTATTATCAAGACAATGTGTGGTGATCTATTGAGCGAGATGATCTCTATGAGCAATGTAGAGCCAACCTTCCACAAAGATGTTTCCATATCCAAAACAAAAGATGAGGACTACCTGAACTTTAAGATCGCAATCGAGAGTGGTTGCCATCCCGAGCTGAGTTTTAAGAAGGGTGCTATATACTTAAATAATTGTGTCTATATCCCTAAATCAATGCACCGTGAGATCCTAGTTTAAGGCCACAATTCTAGATATCAAGTGTATCCAGAAAGCTCAAAGATGTACCAGGATCTGAAATAATCCTTTTGGTGGCCTGGGATGAAAAAGAGTGTAGCAAATTTGGTTGCACAATGCCACACTTGCAATTTAGTTAAAACAAATCATCAAAGACTCTGTGGTCTGCTTCATCCACTTGAGCTCCTCGAATGGAAGTGGTTAGATATATCGATGGACTTTATTATGGGACTGCCTTATGTGAAGTCCGAAGCTGATGCTATTTGGGTTATAGTTGACCGTTTGACTAAGTCTGCTCGCTTTGTTCCTATCCAGCAAACAAATTCAGTCAAGAAACTTGCCAAGCTCTATATCAAGGAGATAGTCAGGCTGTATAGAATCTTCAAATCAATTATATCTGATAGAGATAGTCGATTTACCTCCAAGTTCTAGCAAGCAGTACATCAAGATCTGAGAATCACCCTAGCAATGAGTACAACTTTTCATCCACAAAAAAATGGTCAAATAGAGTGAGTGAATCAGGTTCTTAAAGATTTGCTTAGATTATGCATCCTTGATTTTGCTGGATCCTGAGAAGATTACCTCTATAACAACTCTAGGTTGTTACTTAGCTTAATTGCATCCTAATTATCATTCCATTGAGTTCATCTAGTCATTAGAATCAATCTTTAAAGATTTAGAGCGATTCGGAGCTCAATTTAATATTTGGATTATTTTAATAATATTTAATTAACTAAAAAATTTGGATATTTAATTTGACCCTGAAATCGAAATCCGACTTTGCCAATGCGCTCGTCACCCCAAAATTAGCTAGGGGCGATGTTTTGGACGCGTTTGGAAGTCGTTGGATTTTATCAAATATTTTAATGTAATTAAATACCCTGAAAATAAGAAAATTAAATACTCATTGGAATCAAAATCTATCGTTGTTGTTGTATTCCTCACCCTCAAATTAGCAATGGGTGAATTTTTTGGATTTTTCGGAGCACGTTATAAAATCTAACTTTAAAGCAATAATTAATTAAATAAATTAAATTAAAATTTATTAAATATCCATTTTTATTAATTCCCTCTTCTTTTCCTAAGCTGAGACCAGTCTACTCCTTCCTCCCTTCCCAGCAGCTTCCTCCCCATACCATGCACTCAAGTGGGCTGCTGCCATCTCCTTCCCCTCCATAATTGATGGGAAGGCTCATTAATGAGCCATTTTTCCCCCTCTCCTCCATAAAGACTATCCCCAGCCTTCTTCCCGTGACATTTTATTCAGCTAAAGTTTATTTCTCTCTTCCCCTCTTCCCTTCATTGATGTACTTACTGCTAGAAGAAACCTCAGCCCCTTTCCTCCTCTTGCTATCAGTTAAAGAAGAAGAAGAAACTTAACCCTTAGCTCTCAAGCTCCCAAGGATCTTTAGAGAAATCTGTCATTTGCAAGTCCAAGGTACCCCCTTTCTCTCTATTAGTTAATCCAATGGCTATTCCATTTTATTCTTATGCTCATTTGCATATTTAAGAATCTGTGTTACCTTAGTTTCATATCTATGAATCTGTACTAAAGATGTAGAAGCTCATTAAAATCTTCAAATAATAGGGAAGGAGATGTAAATCTGCAAATTCAAATTTCTATACACCTAGTCCTTTAACTCCACTATTTGCATTGATAACATAATCATTTGGTACCAATTTTGGTATCAATGGAAAGGTTTCAAAAATACCTTTCCATCGGTATATAGCACCACACATTAAGTGCTCTAGGTTGAGAGTATTTGAGCCCGAAAGATCACTCGTTGAGGTTTTCGCACAGGCGAAATCACCATCGGGGGCTGTAGCGCGCCGCAACGCTCGAGCTTTGAATCGGGTCCGCCATTGCACGCCACAGCATGTCGCGGCGCCCGAGCTTCGAGTTGAATCCGCCGAAATCCACTGCATTGCTCCGTAGCACCCAGAACTGTTTAGAACTACCCAGAACTATCCGGAATGGCCAAGACTTCATACTTTTTCGCATTTTAATGACCTTAGGACCCTAACTGGGCGAAAATATATCAAATTTGAACCTAGTTTTGTTTAGTAAAATTGAGCATTGTATAACATTGTATGTGATTTTTAAATATGGAAAAGATTGGGTTTTGACCCTTTTTAAGAAAATAAAACCCTAACATTAAAATAACCATAACTTGATCATTTGGGCTTAAAATTAAGAAATTCAAAATGCTAACTAGGTTAAAAATTCAGTTCCAATAGTAAACTGAAATAAAATTTGAGTTTTTAACCACTAGAAATCCTAAGTTAACTAAGATACCCCTAACCCTAATTAGGTCACAACTTGGCCAACTGAGATCCAATTTGGTCTACTCATAGTCAAAGTACTCAGTGTGATATAGGAAAGCTATAACCACAGAGTTTGTTGAATTTGAATCTCAAATAGAAAAGTTAAGTTTTTGACCCCTCTTAACCCTATAAATGACACATTTACCATTAAACTTAAAATACTCATAACTAATCCAATAGACCTCAGAATTTAGTGTTCTTAAACTCAATAGAATCCTTGAATAGCAAATAACAATAAATTGCATAAATTTTTTGATTCCATCAGCAGATAATTACTAAATCGCCCCTTGGGTCAAATTCCTTAGTTTGGACCTATATGACCCATTTCTTGTCCAAAATTGATGTACTTACTATCGATCTTCATGTTAGACAGTAAAGAATCATTTAGTAGTAAGAAAATTCAATCTGGAGCCCTAAATGAAAAAGTAGCATTTTAGACCCTTAAATAAGGGCAAAACGGTTATTTTGCCCAAAATCTAGGTTAACTGTTCCTAACCCTTAAAATATCTTCTAAATCATTAAAAATAGTAATAAAACTGATTTAAGTCTTAAATCCCATAATTTAAATAATTTGTCAAACATTCTAATTTTAGGCTTGAAAATCTCAAAGTAAAGATAATATGACTTAGCTAAAATTTGTTCTTAACTTCCCTAATTAAATAAAAACAATAAATTAAGTTAAATTGAAATAAAATCAATCAATTCTAAAATTCCCTAAGTCATTTATTAGAAGCTTCTTAGTATCTTCACTTGCACCCTATGACCTTTTCCCTTAAGATTGCAGTAGATCCTATGTTAGAATTCATTCATTGAGTAAATATGTTATTCAATGAAACCTTAGTTTTATTAATTTATAGATTTCCATACTTTAATTATGATTATTTTATTTTTTAATATTAGATTAAGATTAGGAGAATCATTCTACTAAGCTTGATTGTACTTAATAGAATTTGCCTCGATTATTACTTCATATTTATACTCAAACTATAGTCCTTAAGTATTACCTTGGGATTATGTGATTAACTCCAATTATTTAATCCATAATCCCTAGCTTTAGTAGATCTTGATCAGATCTTAGTTTAGAACGTCTAAATTCATCAATTAAGGATGTGATAATTTATTATTTAACTTGTAGTCGATTCTGATTGAACTAAATTAGAACCTGGTCAGTTCTGATTACTTTTGACTTATAAGGTCGTGCTTCTAATTTACACTTGATAGTAAGAATGGGAGATCCTGAATTTGTGTAACTTGGAATAGTTAAAATGGTTTAATAGATAATAATTGATATCACTTTATATAGTAGAGTCCCTTGCTCACTATTGTTTTACTTATGATTTTTCCTTCCTTGTATTTTGCGCCTTATTCCTTGAACATGCCATACAAGATAATGTTGTTACATGAAATGAAAATATATAATATTAGGATAACATTTGCATTGGCTTTAGTTACTTGCTGATCTGGTGCATTTTACCCTTATGGATAGGGGTAATGAGAAATAAGAAGTACTTGGCATTACTCATTGAGGAGTATTGTGCTAAGTTTATAACTCGTATAGTCTCACAGACATGCTTGACTCCTCAGCTACTTTTGGATATGTCCATAAAAGTAAAGTAAATAACTAAAATATTACTGCATCTGTGATTACTGCCTCTTCCGTTCAATTTTTGTTCTTTTATTCCTGCCTAGCCTCAGATGAGGCTAGAAACATTTTGTCACATTAGCCTCAATTTTGATGCTAAGAATCCTTTTGATATCAGCAGGCTAGATTGGCCCTCTTCTGATATGGAAATACTTATATACCTATTCACTATTTAATGTTTACCATTTATTGTTTGTTGTTTCCTATTTAAGTCGTACTTGACTTTAGTCTACTTTGCTTTACTTGTTTACTTGTATATTATAGGATGCTAGACCTTTGTTGCTTACTTATATGTACCACTATTAGATAAATTTATTTTAAATCAGCATATGTCATATGATCATCAGCATGTTTAAGATTAGATTTTTCTTTCAATACTCTTACTTACTGTATTATACATTATGCCTATCCTTGCTTAGTTTACTTGAGGTGTGCCTTTTTACCTCAAATCTTATTTAGTTTTGAATGCTATATTTATAACTTATCCTTCTCTTTGTACGCTTACTGCTCCTATACTAGTTAGGATTTTTGTTTTGTTTAAGAAAAATGGTAACATTAATAACATATGAAAAATATTTAGCCTAAAATGTACTTAGACAACATGTCTAACTAGATTTTTCTTTTTTGGTTGGGGCCCTATCATTGTGAAACCAACAATGGTAGATTCTGAGTTATTTGAGCTAATCGAGCCTTCTAAAGGTCAGATTCAGGAGGAGCAGTGTGCTGCTGCTGGAGATCCTTAGCTTAGTTTCTTTTTTATTTTTATGAGGATGAGAGCTTTATCATTTTCATTAAGATTTATTTAATATTTATAATAATTCATATATTTATGTATATTCTTTTACTGTACTATTTTATCTTAAGCTGCATGTTTACTTATTACTTACATTATGGTGGATTGAATGTAGCATATTTTATTATCTTTGATTCTGTACTCTGATGAATGTATATACTTAGTCAATGATTCCGCTGCATTATCCAAGGCACATCCTTCCCTTATTAGTAGATTGAGGAATTACACCTTAATCTAATGATAAGTGAGGGATTTGCCAAAAGTGGCACACCATCCCTTAGCTTAATCTTGTGAATTAAGGGGTGGGGTGCCACAACCTCCCACTAGTGGAGTTTGCATATAACAATAATTTTCAAGATAGTATAAAGATGGCTCCATATGAAGCCATATATGGCAAGAAGTGTAGCACTCCATGTAACAACCCTAGATTGTTACCCTAGCTAAAACTAGATTAATTGAGTTAAACCAAGGTTTGATTTTGATTCCATTGAATTCAATGGGTCATTTAAACCTAAACCTAGAAGTTTGAAATCAATCGGAGCTAAATTGGAAAATTTGGTATTTTTGGTTATTTTTAAGCCCTAAAAAATATCTAAATTATTTTGATCTCTAAATTAGAATCTGATTTCATTTTTGAATTCCTCATACCCAAATTAGCTAAGGGTGAATTTTTGGGAATTTTTGGAGCTCATTTGATCCTAAATTGAATTTGGGAAGTTTTATAACAATTAAGAATTAATTAAATAGTTTTAATTAATTAAAATTAAATTTTATTTAATTTTAATTATGTGGGATTTGCTGTCGGGACCGCGGCAGATCTGCTGCGGGGTCCCGACAGCGGCGCACGGTTTCGAGCCAACGGGATCTCTAGCACGTATCTCAGCGCAGCATCCAATGGCTCGCGTCGCTCCCTCCCGTGATCGAATCTCAGCCGCGCGATCGGCATATTAAATCTAACGTCCAAGATTTAATTCATGTGGACGTTACTTAAGATCTCCATCAGGCCGTCCAAACGTAACGAACTCGCAGATCAGACGGCCCGGACGACTCCGCTACTGTTCATTTTCATCCCCAGAGAATCTCGCCTCGACATAAAATTTCGCAGAAATACGCCATGTAATCCCTGTCTGCCACTCCCCTCGCCAGGTCAGCTCGACCGTTGGCGCCCTCCCGTAAGTGGACGAGCCTAGCCGGCTGAGCCAGGAGGCCTGGATCTCCCCAATTTTGGGAATTAAGGGAGGAGCTTCGGGCCGAGCCAGTTCCGAGCCCGAGCCCCAGCATCCATGCCTAAGCCCTCCTAAGCCTATAAATACCCCCTTCTAAGCTCACAGTGAGCTCCTTTGCTCACTGTGAAGCTCACCTTGCTCTCTCCCTCTGTTCCCAGCGTTCCAAGCTCTCCTGGCGATCGACCCTGCTGTTTCAACTGATAGTGGGTGTGCGTTTGACGTTCAGACCCCCAGCTTGTTCCTGCGATCACTTGGAGCCCCATGGCGGTCTGCATTGTCTTCGTCACAGCAAGCCAAGGTACAGCCTTCTTCCCTTTTCCTGTCGAGCTAGAATTCAGCTCTATTTTCGCCTCTTCGCAAGCCTAGATGCTGAGTAGGATCTTACCTTATCTCCTCCACGGTCGATTAAGCGGAAAGCATGGTCTGGCAGTGACCCAGACGACGAATTCGTCGTATGTGCTCACCGCCAGACGAAATTCTGGTTCATCAAATTTGGCGTGTCCAGTTGGAGTTAATTGTCTAGCTAGTACTAGGATCGTCTGGGCCATAATTGTGAGCTGGTATCGAAGGTTGTACTTGACCAGATCGATCGATTTGACTGGAATCGATCGATCCAGTCGTAAGCTTAAACGGCAGAAAATGCCGAGTAGCATCCCGGCGATCTAGACCACCTTAGGACCTCTCGTTGCGCCCTATCGCTCCATCTTCGATCCCTGAACGTGTAGGGATCGAGGCATCGGAGGCTCGTGGACTCTGTGAGGAGAATTATCTCCTCACAGGTGCGCTAGCTGAGGGATTTCGGCCGAATAGGCATCCAGCGAACCAAAGCGTCCCAGTGAGGGCTTCTGAGTTTAATCGATGCGTCTGAGTTCAGGGAACGTGTAGCCATCGAGATCAGGGCCTGGCGTGGCCTGAGCGCGGCAAATTTGGCGACGGAAGGTAACCCTAGGGTTCGGGCTGCGGGCACAGTCGAGGAGGAAGACGAAGTCGATTTTGGGCTGGGCCGAGCCCCGACCCGCGCGGTTTCGATTTTGGGCCGCGCTTAATTAATAATTATTGGATAGCATTTTTAATGATTGCGAATTTAATTATTTAAACCCTATAGTTTTAATTTAAATAAACATTCAGAATGAATTAATTAAATAACTTTAGTTATACATATCCAAATGGTATGATCCAATATACCATTTGAATCAGAAAAATTCAAGGAATCTGAATATAAAATGAAATTTTAGATCCAATAGTTAGATTTAAATATATTGGCCAAACTTTCTCTGTTCTTAAATAAATCATATAAAATCATTTAATTGTCCAATTTATGAGTTTAAGGGCTCTGATTGCTCCTTGTACCCTAAGGAACAATTTCAGACCCTTAAAATTAATTTTGGATAATTAATTTTCTTAATCACTCCTTAATCACCCTAATTAAGGATTAGTGAATTAAACCTTAATTAAGCCTCTGATTTGGGTGGGAATGGTTCCTAACACCATATTAAACCTAGTATAACCTAAGCGTAAGGTTGGATTACCTTAAAGTGCCTTAATTTCACTAATCACCCTAAGTAGCTTAATTAAGTGATTAGTGCTAATTAAGATTATTTAGGTCATCAAACCCTAAAGTAAAGGTGTTTCCCACTTCATTGAGCAATATGAAACACTTTAAAACAGATTAGAACAAATTTGGACAATAAAACCCTAAAATCCCAATTTTAGCCTTAAGAGGGAAATTTTCGTCATTTTGGCCAAAATATGATTTAGTGTTCTTTAAGGATTCAAAATTTCAATAAGCCACTATAAAATAGATTGGAATTGTTCTCTGAAATCCTAGAACAATAATAATCACCAATCCATAAGGTCTCATTAATTCCTTAATTAAGATACCTAAACCTAAAAGTATTCCTCCTAAAGATCCTATGGCCTTAAGCCTTAAATCTAATAATTGAGATGGTCAATTATCTCATTAATAAGTTCAGTTAAGATAACTTAAGAATTAAGTGTTAAAAGAAAGTAATTAGAAATGTCTAAGTAAAATCTTAGCTAAAGATCTAAAGTGATCAAGACTCAGACCCTTAAATCTTAGTAGCCTAAGATGGTCAATATGGGTTTAATGTTAATCTGATACTTGGAATTGTAAATTCTTAACCTTAATAGACTCCTTATAGTTAATTATGAAATTAGATCTGAAAGAAAATCATGAATAGAAACCCTTAAGTCAAAACTCTAATTAGAAGTCTAAAGTGATCAAACTTCGGATCTTTAGATCTTAGATCTTAAACTTAGATCTTCAATTTGAATCAAACCACCTCCAATTGAAACTCTTTAATAATTGATTGTCTAACCTTTTGAAACCTTCCATGTGAGTATAGGATGATTCAATCAATCAATAAGATAATCTTAAAGATTGAATATAGATCTTAGATTCTCAAGTTCTTAATTGATTATTTTATCTTATAATTAGTAGAATAGCCTTTCACTAAGATCTTAGTTCATGAATCTTTCAACTTATAGGATTCTTTACCTTTAAATTGGATAATAAGTGAGAAACCTAGATCCTCTTTAAAGTATCACCTTGGATTTGGAATTTGAACTCAACATAGGGTTTAAGTTCTAAATTCTTAAATCTTGATTTATTTAAACAAGATTTGGGTAAGAGAGTAAAATATTCATAAAATTAGGTCGTTGATTTGCTTACTTAAACTATATAGTCGTCACATGATTTTTGATTAGAACTTGTTAAGTTCTAATATTTAACTTTAAGGATGTAAATCTGAGATTCTACTCGATAGCTGGATGTTGGAGATCCTAAGCTTGTACCTTCTCAAAATAGTTAGATTTGGTAATTAGATAACAACAGATATCACATAAGTCTAGATTGAGTCTCTTGCTTACTTTGACTAGATTGCTTCGCATACCTTGGATTTTGAGCTTTAGCCCTTGAGCATAGTAGGAAAACTTAGGATGATGTATCCTAAACTAGTATTGAATTTGCATATCATTCAGTTTTGTTTTGTCACAGTTAGTAGAATATGACCTAGTTTTGTCTGCCTCTTCAGTAGTAGTATTGTATAGACTGGACTCAGACCTAGTATATTTGGATGGCTAGGCTGGGGATTGATTGATTGATTGATATTGGAGGCCCTGTATGGCCTATTGACTGGTATGGCAGTACTAGGACTTAGGCATATTACTACTTTACCTGTATTGTATTGTTTTGGTTTTCTGGTTTGTTTTGCCACATGCTTCAGTGGCCTTATTTTTCAGTATTTGCTCGCTTTGCCACATGTCTCGGTGGCTTTACATATCATATATTGCTTTGCTTTTGCCACATGTCTCAGTGGCCTTTCTTCTCATATCAATCTACATGTTGTATATATATTTTATGGCTTAAATATATGTATAAATAGCATGTTTAGGATGCTAGAATTTTATTATATTCAGTACTTGTGTTCTTTTATACTCAGCATGTTTTACTTCGATCATAATCATGTTAGGATCATGTTTATTCAGTAGTTGCAGCTATTTTTGCTCTTAGCCTTACCTTGCTTATTTTGTGTTTTGTATGTTAATTCACATACATGTTGCATGCTATAAATAGATAGTTTATAGTATCCCAGTTCTTTCATAGCTCGTTGCACCCCTTTACTGCTGCATGTATAGTTAAATTAAATGTGATATCCTTTAATATTCAGTTCCCTTTAAATAGCCTAAAATGTACTTAGACAATTGTCTAACTGTAACCTTTTTATTTTGTTAGCTGGGGCCCTGGCATTTGTAATACCGACAAATGTCAGATTCAGACGTGTTCGTGGGCAGTGTCGCTGAAGAGGAGCCAGTCCAGGAGGAGGACTTTCCAGCTGCTGTTTAGATAGATTTGCCTTGTTTATTTCAGTGAGGACGAGAGTCTTTCATTTTCAGTTATTCATTTCAGTTTGTAATAATTAACTTTTTGGATATACTTTACTTTTGACATTGTGATGAGTTATTATATTGTATTTTCTTTTCCTACTATGTATGCTTGTGGATGTTACTCTATTTTATATTGCTTCCACCACTTTGATATTTATATTGATGAATGTTATAGCACTTGGTGACAAGTCCTTGCCTTAAGTCAAGTTGGGTTCGCCTAACTTTACTTAAGTTGGGGATTTGCCATAGTTGGAGCACCGTACTTCCTTATTGTCAGTACGGGGGCCCCACACTCCATTGGCATGGTCTGAAATAGGTAGTGTTTAGTTGTATAAATCTAAATTGGTTAAAGAAACTAATAAGAAAGTTTAGCTAATTTCACAATGGATTTGTACAAGTCAGGACCATCAGGGTAAATATCATGGCATTCATCACCATCCTCTGAAATTCAAGGTTGGAGATTTCACCTACCTGAAGGTCAGTTCAATGAAAGGAGTCTTCAGGTTTAGCATAGCAAAGAAACTCAGTCCTCGTTATGTTGGTCCGTTTGAAGTAGCAGCCAAAATAGGTTCTTCTGCCTACCGACTAAATCTTCCCGATTACTTTGCAGCCGTGCACAATGTATTCCACATATCGTCATTGAGAAGATGCCTTAGGGATCCCTCTCATTTGGTTCAATTTCTAGAAATTAAAATCCAGCCCGACTTGTCAAATGCTAAAGAGCCAATCCAAATCTTAGCCTGTGATCAGATTAGCTAAGGAGACACTCCATCCCTATGGTCAAGATTCAATGGAAGAACCGTTTATCTGCTGAAGCCACTTGGGAGAAAGAATCTAATATGCGGTTCAAGTACCCAAAGCTATTTGAGAATATACTTCCCTAGCTTCTTGTTCTTTCAATTTAATTCCTTAGTTTCTACATTGTTCTTTTCACTTAATAATGTCGAGAATGATATTATTTTTAAGTGGGAGAGTCTGTAATAACCCAAGTTATTACCCTAGCCAATTAGGACTAATCCAAGTCCTGATTTTGATTATAGTGCACTAAATAAATCATTAGGAGTTCACCACTAAGACCTAGACCAAATCAGGGGTCAAACAGATCAAACCCTAATTTTGGGAAATTTAGGAACCATGGAAATTGATATAATTATTTTGATCTCAAATCAAAAATTGAACTTTGCCATTATGCTCATTGCCCCCAAATTAGCTATGGGTGATGTTTTGGTGGCAATCGGGAGTCGTCGAAAATCTGTCGAATATTTTAATAATATTTAAAATACCCCAAAAATTAGAAAAATAAAATATTTATCGAAACCAAAATACGACTTTGCCATTACATTCCTCACCCCTCAATTAGCTAGGGACGAATATTTCAAAAATTTTGGAAGTCATTTAATTAATTAAAATTAATTAATAAAATCAGAATTTTAATCACTAAATTAATTGAATTAAAACAATTAAATTTCCTTATCGGGTCAGACCCGATAGCCTCGCGGGTCGGATTCTGCTAATCGGATATGTCCGCCCGATCTCGTGCGTGCTATTCGATTGGGAGATCGAATTCGAATGACTGATCCTCCGTCTCCCCTCCACGCGGCTCTTCCATGACTCGCACTGGCCAACCAGTGGCCTCCTAGCCTCAGCTGCTCTGCCCTGGTACAGATAAGATCCTCACCCACACGTGAGGGGTACCATTTGCACTAGTTGACCTCGGGAGCTCTCTGGGACCCGTCTGCCCGAACCTTGAAGCTCGATCGTCCGAATCCAGGTACCCCATCTTCCCGATCCTTGCATTTGATCATTATCAATCCAATTTGCAAGGATATCCCATACCATAGATCAATCATTATTCGGACCCGATCGAGTCTGATCGGGTTCAATCAATCTGAATTAGGCTCATATCAATTGTGCTTACCGTTAGCTTTTCGCCTTCTCAAACCCTAAGGACTAGGGTTGACCCCCTAGCTTGCGTCTCCTACCACCCCTCGAGGTGATACCACCGACAACAAGTAGCCCATGCCATGGCCTACCCGTTGGTGTGCGGGTCGGACCCCGGCGTCGACCGGAGGGCCTCCTTTTGCGTGCTCTGGCCCGGTGCTCGCGGAGAAGTCGGGCGATTCGACGGATCACCTCGGGTCGGGTTGGGTAGGACCTGATCTGCCTCTAGCCCTGCCACGCCAGATGTGTGGGCCCACAGCGCCACGTGGCACTCCCTTCGGGGTACGCATGGCATGTGGGACCCACTGGAGTCGCGTCGTCCAATATTGGGTCTCGTTGTTCGCTCTGCTGACATCGGGTAGGACCTGCGGCCTGTCCCATGTTGACATGCGGCTACTAGGGCCAACCTCTGTCAGTCTGGTCCTACCGGACTGACAGCTGGGCCCCACTACCCTGACCCATCCAATGAATGGCTGTCGCATGTCAAATGGCAGGTCCCGCCGCTGTAATAAATTTAGTTAATTAATCTATTATATGTTATTTAATTTAATTCTATTATATTTAATTAAACAGTAAGCATAGATTAATTTAAATATAATTAAATTAATTCAGAAACTTTAAACATGCATAACTATTAAACCAATAATCCAAATATATTAAATATATATCTCATTTTGCTCAAAAAAATGAGAGAAATATTATGGTAGTGTCAAATTTCCTATATGATACCTAAGCAACATAATGACATTTTAGAACCCCCCACACTTGTTCCAAAACTTCAAACCTCTATAATTTTGTACTTAGTGACCCAAACCTAGTAAGCATGGGTCTCATTTTAATCAAAAAATTATCTAGTTTAATCTGATAGTATTAGTTTTGCTGTTGGACCATTAGTTTAACTAATCACTTTTAGAACCCTCCCTAATTACCCTTAATTAACATAGAAATTCATTTTGTAATGCTTAGTCAATTGAACTCCAAATTAAGACATCCAATATACCATTTAGATCAAAAAATCATAACCAATAATAAACTGAAACAAAATTAGGGTTTGGACCACTATAAACCCTAATTTGCTCTAATTACCCCTAACCCTAATTAGGCCATAACTTGACCAATTGAGGTCTAATTTGGGTCTACTCCTAGTTAAAGTACTCAGTATAATATAAGGAAGCTATAACTACTAAGCTTGATGAATTTAGATCTCAAATGAAAAAGTTAAGTTTTGGGCCCTTCCTTAAATCCTAACATTACATATTTAACCCTTAAACTTGAATTCAACATAACTTAATCATCAGACCTTATAATTCAGTGTTCTTAGACTCTATAGAATCTTTGGACAGTAAATAATAATAAACTGAATAAATTCTTAGACTTCACTAAATAAATTACCAAACTGCCCCATAGGTCAAAATCTTTAATTTGAACCCGTAATGCTTAATTCTTGTCCAAATTTGGTGGACTTACTGTTTATCCTCATATTAGATAGTAACAAAACATTTGGTAGTAAAAAAATCCAATTTAGAATCCTAAATCAAAAAATAGCATTTTAGACCCTTAAGTATGGGCAAAACGGTCATTTTGCCCAAAATTTAGTTCAAGTGTCCTTAATTTCTAAAATATTATTAAAATTAGTAAAATCAGTAATAATATTAATTTAGAATCAATTTTGACTCTTAACCTCTTAAATTAAATAGTTTGATAAAAATTCAATATAAGGCTTATAAAATTTCTAAGTAAAATCTATTATACCTTAACTTAGCTAAAACTCATCATTAACTCCTTTAAATGAACAAATATAGCAAATGAAGGTAAGTTATAATGAATTCCATCAACTCCTAAAATTTCCTAATTCATTTTATTAAGAGTTCTTTAGGATTGACACTTCACCTTAGGATATTTTCCTTAAGATTAAGAATAAATATTAAGTTAGATTTCATTCATTGAATAAAGTAGGTTATTCAATAAATGGAACCTTGGTTTTATTAGTTTCTAGATTTTTATACTTTAATTCTATTTGTTTTATCTTTTAATATTATCTTAAGATTATGAGATTCATTTTATTAAGCTTCATTGTGCTTAAAAAAATTTGCCTTAATCATTAGTTCACATTAAGAGTAAACCTTAGATCTTAAGCTTTACATTTGAATTATGTGATTAATTCTAATTTGTGGTGTTTAAATTATAATCCCGACTATAGTAGATCTTGATCAAATCTTAACTTAGAATGTCTAAATTCATCAATAAGGTAGGACGTGTTGATTTCTTATTTAATTTATAGTTGTTATTGATTTCATTAAATTAGAACCTGATTAGTTTTGATTATTTTTAACTTATAAGGTCGTGCTTATAAGTTGCATAACTTGGAATAGTTAAATTGGTTAACTATATAACAACCGATGTCACAATGTGTTGTAGAGTCCATTGCTCTCTATTGATTTACTTATTTCTTTTACATTCCTTGTACTTTGTACCATTACTTGAACATATCATATAAGATAACATTACTGCATAAAATGAAAAATATAATAATTATGATAACATTTGCATTGGGTTCAATTTTTTGGTCGATTCTTGTGCACTTTTACCTCTATTAGATAGGGGGTAAGGAGAAATAAGGGATAACTTAGTATTACTCATTAATGAGTGTTATGTTAAGTTGGAACCCAAATAATCTTGCAGACATGCTTGACTCCTCAGCCGCTTCTGAACGTGTCCACAGAAACAAAGTAAAATAACTAAAATTCATTGTATTTATATTTTCTGCCTCCTCAATGCTATTCTGTTCTGTTCTGCCCTAGCCCAGAAAGGCTATGAGAATTTACTGCGGCCAAATTGGCCAAATTTTCTAATATGGTAGTCTGTACAAACCTATTTACTATTATATTTTACTTTAGTCATCTTTACTTTACCTGCTTACTGACTTATAGGATGTTAAATTTCTTTGTTATTTACTTATGCACACAGACTGATTACTTACTTTTAGACTTGCATACTTCATATAATCATCAACATATTTAGGATCAATCTTTTCTTTCAGTACTTTTCTTGCTATATTTATATATGTACACTTAGCCTTGTCTTAGCTTATTATTGAGGTATGTTCTTTTACCTCATTATTGCTTAGTTAAAATTGATTTGATTTATAACTCAGCACATCCTTTTATATGCTTATCACTCCTATGCTACTTTACTTTATATAGTTTAAGTAAATGGTAATATTAATAAATTTATAAGATATTATTAGCTTAAAATATATTAAGATAATTTGTCTAACAATATTTTATTTTCTTGGCTGGGGCCCTAGCATTGTGAAATTGACAATATCAAAATCTGATCGCTTTGAAAAGCTTTTGTCTAAAGATGAGCCTTTCTTAGAGGAAGAGCAGTAGGGTGGAGTTGAAGCCTTATAGATCCTTTACTTCTTTGTTTCTGAGGATGTGAGATTAAACTTTTATTTCTTTAAGACTTATTTAAAATGTTGTAATAATGCAAGTACTTGCTACTGTATTTCTTACTGTACTTATTATTCTGATGTGCATATTTTCTGTTTCTTACTTGTATTATGGTGAGTTAGATGTATGATTTACCTTTCTAGCTTCTGCACTCTGTGTTTCCATTTACTTAGTGATTGTTTATGTTGCATATATTATGGGCACATCCTTTTCTTATTAATGGATTGTGGATTATACATAATCCAATGATAAGTGAGGGATTTACCAAAGTGGTATACCTCCCCTTGACCTAATCTCGTGGATTAGGGAGTGGGGCACCACATAAATATAAGTTAATCAAATTTCAAATATGAGATTTTGCTTACCTAAAGGTAAGTCCAATAAAATCAATTCACCATTTTAGAGTAATAGGAAAATTAAGCCCCATATATGTTAGACCATTTGAAGTATTGGCCCAAGTATGAAGCTTATCTTATAAATTAAAACTACCAAAAGATTTTTGTACAATACATGATGTCTTCCATGAATCATCTCTCCGCAAATGTCTGATCAACTTAGAACAATAAACATACGTCCCAAGGGAATGCATTCAGTCAAACTTCAAGTATATCGAAGTACCTATCAAAATACTAGCAAAAGACATTCGCCAACTTTGCAACAAATCAATTCCCATGTTAAAGATACATTGGAGCAACCAAGGTTCAAAAGAAACCACCTGGAAAGAGAAGATGACATGCGCATAAAGTATCCAAATCTCTTCAAAGTAACCAGGTACTCACCAACCCAAACTATATATGATGTCAAGGGCGACATCAATTTTAAGTAAAGAAGTTTGTAACAGCCATCATGATTTGGGTTGTTATACTTTAGAATCCCGAGCATATTTAAAATTAGGTCAAACCAAATATACTGTTAGAAAGAGTATATTTTTGTGATCATAATGCTCATGTTTATAGGCAATATGACTAACAAATACTCATGTATTAATTTTTTAATTTTTTAAATATGAAAAATTAGGAAAATAAAATATAAATTCAAATTATAAAACCTTAGTACTATTGGGTTTATAATAATAAAAGAAGGCTACGAAAAAAGTTTCATCGAATTTTGAGATCCGGATTATCTGTAATTAATTTGTGAAGATTTTACCTTTAAAAGATAAATTAAAAATAAAATATAACTCCAAATTGAAAAATATTTTATCGAGAATGTTCATCTCGATAAGATGGACCTCCCAGTCAAGTTTTATCAAAATTTGGAAATTGGACGATGAAAAATGTGATTAAATTAAAACATATTTTTATTTAAATTTCTTAAAATCACTCATTTTCTCTCTCCCCCTCTTCGAAAAATTTTAGTACTATTAAGTTTATAATAATAAATGAAGATTACACAAAGAGTTTCATCAAATTTTGAGAGCTAGATCATCCGTAATTAAGTTTTAAATTTTACCTTCAAAAATTAATTAAAAATAAAATATAGCTCCAAATTTAGAAATTTTTGATCGAAAACGCCCGTCTCAGTAAGATGAAAATCTCGGTCAAGTTTCGTCAAAATTTGCAATTTGAACGACGATAAATGAGATTAATTTAAAACGTAATTTTATTTAAATTTTTAAAATCACTTATTTACTCTCTCCTCCCCTCTTCGAAAAATTTTAGTACTATTGAGTTTATAATAAAAAAAAAGCTACACAAAAAGTTTCGTCGAATTTTAAGAGTCAAATTCTTTGTAATTAGTTTTCAAAGTTCTTACTTTTATAAATTAATTAAAATAAAATATAGCTCTAAATTGAAAAGTTTTTGATCGGGAACATTCGTCTCGATATGACGGACCTCCCTGTCAAGTTTTGTAAAAATTTGGAAATTTGACGATGAATAATTCAATTAAATTAAAAGTATTTTTATTTAAATTTTTAAAAATCACCCATTTTCTCTCTCCATCTCTCTTTGAAAAGTTTTAGTAATATTGAGTTAATAATAATAAAATAATGCTACACAAAAAGTTTCGTCAAATTTTGAGAGTCGATTATCCGTAATTAATTTTCAAAGTTTTTACCTTCAAAAATTAATTAAAAATAAAATACAACATCAATTTGAAAAAATTTTGATCGAGAATATCCATAGCAAATAGACGGACCTCTGATCAAGATAAGACAGACCCTGATCAAGTTTTGTCAAAATTTAGATGAGATTAATTTAAAACATATTTTATGTAAATTTTTTAAAATCACATATTTTCTCTCTCCTCCACTCTTCAAAAAATTTTAGTACTATTGAGTTTATAATAATAAAATAAAGCTATACAAAAAGTTTCGTCGAATTTTAAAAGTCGAATTATCCGTAATTAATTTTCAAAGTTCTTGCCTTAAAAAATAATTAAAAATATAATATAGCTCTAAATTAAAAAAAAATTGATCGAGAACATTCGTCTCAATAAGACAGACCTCTCGGTCAAGTTTCGGCAATATTTGGAAATTGGACGACGAAAGATGCGATTAATTTAAAACCTATTTTTATTTAATTTTTTTAAATCACTCATTTTCTCTCTCCTCCTCCATTCTAAAAATTATAGTACTATTGAGTTTATAATAACAAAAGAAGATTACACAAAAAGTTTCATCCAATTTTGAGAGCCGGATTATATGTAATTAATTTTCAAAATTTTTATCTTCAAAAATTAATTAAAATAAAATATAGCTTCAAATTGAAAAAATTTTGATCGAGAAGGTTCGTCTCGATAAGCCGGACCTCTCGGTCAAGTTTCATCAAAATTTGGAAATTTGATAACGGAAAAATGTGATGAATTTAAAATGTATTTTTATTTAAATTTTTAAAATCACACATTTTCTCTCCCCTCCCCTATTCAAAAACCTTAGTACTATTGAGTTTATAATAATAAAAGAACGCTACAAAAAAATTTTCTTCAAATTTTGAGAGTAGTATTAACCGTAATTAATTTTTAAAATTTTTACTTTCAAAAATTAATTAAACATAAAATGTAGCTTCAAATTAAGAAATTTTCGATCGAGAACGTTCGTCTCGATAAGACGGATTTCCCGGCGAAGTTTCGTCAAATTTTGGAAATTGGATGATGTGCGATTAATTTAAAACGTATTTTTATTTAAATTTTTTAAAATCACCACATGCATGTCCACCTAATCCGCATTTTAAATAGATATTAGAAGGAGTACTGTAGCATTGTTTTGGTTATAATTTAATCTCATGAATATATTATTAAGAAAAATATTATTTTATCTTTATGATTATGATATGAAAAAAAATTGGCCCGTATTTTATTTTAAAAAAATATTTATAATTAAGATTTAAATTTTAAAAATATATTTTATTGCTTCAAATAAATTTAATTCTTATATTTTTATGAGATTATTTATTTATTTACTTGAGCTATTTTAAGATCAAATAAATTTAATATTAATTTTTTATTTGAGTTTATATATCAAAACTCAAATGACATAATTCGAAGAGTTTAATTTTAATATTAAATAAATACAATTTAAAATAATCTTTTTTGAGGATATATTCTGAGAATATATCGTTCTCAAAAAGCTTAGCTGCGAATATATACTAGTGTGAAAAAAAGGAAAGCAAAGTTTTCTTTGTTAACCTTAGAATATTGTTAATAATTAGTGGATGAAATACCCACGCAAATGCCAAGTATGGCTTCGGGTGGATCAGAATACGATAGCACCATATTAAATTTAAATATAGGTATGAAAATTAACTGAACTTCCTTAATTTTATAGCCCTCCGTATCTATAAAAATATAAATGGGCTGTTCATGAAAAAATTTGAAAAAAAAAATTAATTTCAATCGAATGAATCGTTCACCGGAGAAGACACTCTCGGAGAGGGAGTTCAATCGAATGAACGAACGAATCGAAGTATTCGTTCAAACAAATCGTTCAATTAATTCGAATCGTTCTGATAGGGAATTTGCCTGATAAGACACTGCTCGAAGAGGAAGTTTGGTTGGACAATCGAATTGTTTGCTTCGTTCGAACAAATTGAAGCCAGAAGACACCGTTCAACTGCTCCGCTTTTTGGCGTAACCCCGAGTTACGTCCGATGTTGGGATCAATAGAGTTATAAATAATGTGGAAAAAATACTTGAGAATATTGAGTAAATCAAAATAAAGTAGGAACAATCACATGCAATCACAAACACAGTCACAAGAAAATGATTTACGTGGTTCGGTGCTAACACCTCGTCCACAGGGAAGAGAGCAAAAGTTTCACTATATAAAGAGAGAGGATTACATTGATTTTAGGGTTTACAAACTCTTACAGCCTCACGGAATTTCTTCTTCCTTGAAAATGGAGCAGCCTCCACCCTAAAAAACCAAAATTAGGGGCTAATGGAATCTCAAAAAATTAACCCTAAAAACATGTTAAGAAATATATATAGGCTGCTCAAAATTGGGCAAAACAGGACGCTAGCGCTACCGCGCGCCGTAGCGCCAGCCTCCTTTTTTCTTTATAACAATCTCCACCTCAGCTCTCATGCTGACTCTTTTAAACTCTCTATCAATACAGTTGTACCAAATTGGTTGTCTATGTATCCCCCTTCCAAGGGAATCAAGCCGATCGTAGTTCCAACAAATGAGAAGCCTATAAATGCTTCTCCAAATTCACCAAGGTTTTGTAATGGGTGAATTTTTGAACTCTAAGCACCTTTATCGTCATATCCGTCGAATTATCTTTAGTATCAATCTTCTCCAGTAAGATCTCACCTTCTTCAATTACATCTCAGACGAAATTATGTCGGACATCAATATGCTTTGTGCGAGCGTGACAGACCGGATTAGTAGCAAAAAATATAGCACTTTGGCTATCACAGTGAACTACTACCTCATTTTGCTTCATACCCAAATCTTCCAGCAAGTCTTTCATCCAAATAGCTTTCATGAACGCTTCAATAACTGACATATATTCAGCTTCTATTGTAGACAGGACAATGGTAGACTGAAGAGTTGACCTCCATCACACTGGACCTCTACTAAAGTGAATACATAACCAATTGTTGATCGTCTTCGATCTAAATCTTCGGCATAGTCAGAGTCCACATATCTAATGCATAAGTCAGCTATTGATGACTGCTTCTGAAATAATAGGCAAACACCAATTGTACCTTTTAGGTACCAAAAAATCCCCATCACTGTTTGCCAGTGATCCTTCCTAGGATTGTGCATGTATCGACTCAGAATTCCAATAGCTTGAGCCAAATCTGGTTTAGTGCAAATCATGACATACATCAATCTCCCAACTGCACTAGCATATGGCACTGTGTGCATTTCTTCATTTTTAAGATCTGTCTTTGACATTGCTCTGCAGATAAGCGAAAATGAGGTGCTAGAGGTATACTCACTAACCTTATAGTGTTTTCAATTCTAAACCTCCTCAGCACCTTCTCCAAATACCCCTTATGGGTAAGCCAAATCTTCCCTACTGTTCTATCTCTGCAGATTTCCATTCCCAAAATTTTATTTGCCTCTCCCAAGTTCTTTATTTCAAAGTTTTTTGACAGTTGATCTTTCATATGATCCATCTTTGTCTGATATGAAGTAGCTATCAACATGTCATCGACATAAAGTAGCAAATAAAACTATGCCACCAAGCTAGAAGCACGTGGATTGATGAGTGTTTGACAAGTAGGGAGAACACTTCATCATAATCAATCCATTCTTTATGAGTAAATCCTTTGGCCACTAATCTTGCTTTGTAGTGCACATCAGCTTCTAACGATCCTAATTTCTTTATATACACCCACTTGCACCCAATAGCCTTTCTTCCTAGAGGGAGTTACTCCAACCTCCATGCTTTATTTTTGTGAAGAGACTCCATCTCTTCATCCATAGCCTGCTTCCATAAATTTCCTTCTAAGCCCGTCACCGCTTCTTTTTAATAGGAGGGAACCTCATCCTCTAATATGAACAATGCATATGTGACGTAGTCTCTGAGCTAAGATGGCTGTTAAGGTGCATTCTTTCTGAGGCTATCTCTAACAACTGACTCATGAACTGGAGCCTCACCATCAATATTAGTTTATTCTTCATCATCACCAATGTGGTCTTCATATATATGAGTGTGATGTGAAGTTCTTTGTGGAACAAATGGGGTTGCATCAAAATCCATTATCTGCCTTCTTGTATGAGTCTCTGTATTATGCTCCACCTGATGAGAACTCCTCAATCTCAAGAAAAACTCTTCAACAAAGGTGACATCTCTACTCACCACAATCCTCTTGTCAACTGGATCATATAGGTTGTAGCCCTTCGCTCCCCGCTAAAAGCTCACAAAAATTGCTTTCTTAGCCCGCGGCTTAAGTTTATCTTTTCTTACATAATAATAAGCTGGGCTACCAAAAATCTTCAGCTGATTAGAATCTGTAGCCGGATGTTCAGGACCACAACTCAATTGGAGTCTTCTTGTCTAGTGTTGCAAATGGCAGATAGTTCACCGAGTAGCATGCATAGTCGCCCAATAAACTCTATCCAACCCAGCATTGGACAATATTGTGATGACCCCAACATTGAGTAGTAACTAAACCCAATATTGGCACGTCACCACAGCATCTAATACTGCATTAGAAGGATGGTAACCTAAATCACTAGGTGCTATGTTTGGACAAGGATCATGAAGAGGGTCTTAAGTTAAGATGGTATAATAGGAGAAGAGAAAATGAACATGATGAATATGATATAATAAGTATGATTTCAAATACATGTATGTGATTGGTAATTATATGAAAAAATAAGTGATCATGTATCTAAAGAAGTAATTGAGATGAAAATACGTGAATAAAGGGAAAGAGAAACATGAATCAATGATAGGTTACAATTAAGAAGAATACAATTATGATTATAAATAAAAGAAGTGGCATACTTGCAAATTGCATGATGTAAAAGGAATGAAATATGTGAATGAAGTTCTTGCAAATTATATGTAGGATTAGTAGTTGCAATTAAATATCAACAATAGGAATTTATCATGATTGCAAATGCATACATACAAGTAACAATTGCAAGTAGAAAAAAAGAGGTGAACATTCACATGAAGCGATATGAGTTTGACATTATGAGATGTATGTACAATTATGCTACATATAAGAATGAATGCAATTAATCACATATGGCAATATGATATGCTACAATAAGGATATATGCAATTAACTACATGAAACAATAGTTTTATGAACATGATATAATTATGCAATTCATCCATTTATTTATCCAAATTAAGTATTTAAGTATAAGTTCTAATTCCAACACATAATAAGTAAGGACAAAAATTAAATTAAGCTATTACATGCTATTAATTAAATAATAAGTAAGAGACAATTGAATATAAACTCTTTCTCACATTTAAATAAAAGCAAGTAAAACTATTTTATGTGGAAGCAATTAAACTTTAGGCACTTGGTCCAGCTCCACTAGTATCCAAATGCACCTGATCTATCACATTTTGGCATATAAATATGATAGGTCAAAGCTAATTAAAAGAAAAATATAGTTAGACTAAACAGTCTAAACACATTTTAAGATTATGCTAAAAAATTATCATTCATTTTGGATATCACAACTAGTTACAATTTAAGTATAAGCAGTGGTACAAAATGAAAGCATATAAGTATGAAATGAAATAGATAATTGTAAGAAAAGATAATTGAATTAAAAGAGTGAGTAAGAATATTCACAAGTATAGATATACTAACTTACAAATAAAATAAGGGTAAAAGCATCCTAGATATGCTAGAAAAATGCTAATGTGCATATGAAAATAAATAAAAGAAGCATGTAAATGTTCAATGAACTTATGCTAAGTAAAGAAAAGAAGACAATGAAGCATTTAAATAAAATTATAGTAACATTCACTGCAATCTAAATGAACTGTAAACAAGTAAAGTACAGTACTAAGAACATGGAGAGTGCAAAGCATAGTAAGTGAAGAAAATCTTAAACTATAAATCTAAGATACACATAACCTAGGATTATGTAAAGTAAATATAGCTTGAAGCTATAATAAGGTCTCACAATCTATAGGATTGTAAGAGAACTCATATTTTATTGAATTGAATTTATTTTATGAAAGTATTCATTCTGCGGGCAAATACAGAATATAGTGAGGAGTTAAACACGTCTATTTAGCAAGTAAGGGAAAGCGAGGTTTAAAATAAATAACACTCACATTCATCTTCTGAGAATGTGAGGTCTCCTTATTACTTCTTATTAGCCACCCCTAAAGTTTTAATGTGAAATTTTTATTTATGCACAATATCTTGTATGAATGATTCAAATGAATAAGGTTCAAAGATAAGCAAGCATTCAAGAAAAATTTAATAATTGTAACTATGTGATATTCAAAATTATCTAATTTTAATGATCTAATTAATGATTGGAGCTAATTGAGCTCCCAATTGACTTTAAGATATTGATCCCAAGTCAATTATAAGTAACATATATATATAGAGTTAGGATTTTGGAAAGTAGTAGTTTGATTTCATTTTATGAGATGACAAAATAATTTATAATTATAATGATGTTGAATGAAACTAATTCTTTTCTTATCCTAAATTATAAGATTTAAGTAAGTTAACTAAATCAAAGCTTAGGAAACTAATTAGGAAAAGGGCATGGTGAAATAAACACTAAAATTGAGGAAGTTAAGAGTTAAGGTTCTAAACACTAAACTCGTCTAACTAAGTTTGATTAGAAGGATCTTTATTAAATTCAACTACTAATCTAGCTAGGTTAATAATAAAAGGAAAGGTTTAAGAGAATAGGAAATAAGGATTTGAAAACTATAAACTTTATATTTTTATAAGTTAAAGATTAGGAAAATCAATAGGATTCCTAAACAATTCTAATAAATTTAGGACTCCTATTACAAATCCTAAAAGGACTTAAGTAAGGACTTAAGAACTAAGGTGAAATGAGCTAAACTTTAACCTACATACTTAGGGCTAGGATTAAGAGAATCATAAGTATTAAGGTTAAACACACTTAATGATTACAATATATAGTTCTAAAGGATCACCCACAATTCAAGTTGTAAATCAATCCTATAGATTATATCTTAAGGTTGAAAGAATGATTGCATAATTAATAAGTATTCAAGGATCTAAAATTAAGAGAACTAAGCTCTAATTAAGCAATTGAAATTGACATGGGGGAAAATAATATGATATGTCAGCAACCCTAAGGCTTAAACACTTAAAATATGAAATTAAGAATATTAGAAAATTATCAAAGTTACTCTAATTAGGAGCCAAAAATCTAAAACCTCTAAATATTGTCCAAATGAAATAATATACATAAAAATTAGATCCTTATAGTATAAGGAGTAAAATGACACTACCTAGGTCAAAATTAGATAATGTGAAAAATTAAGATTTTTGGGACACTTAATTAGGGTTGAAAAGTTAATATGAGATTTAAGGTTCTAAACCTATAATTGATCTCATAATAATATTCCTCATATTTTTATGAGTGAAATGAACTATTTTATCATTTAATTTGGACATTAAATGACCAAATTAGATCACATAAAATGACGAAATTAAATTACATTTAACTAAACAATCTAAATAAATGATTAAATTATACATTCACCAAAACAAAAATTAAATGACATATTATTAATCTACATATTTTTGTGATCAAAATTGTATATAAGTTTATATTATTTAGATATTTATAATTAAAGTTATGATTGAATGAAAATTTGCATTAATATTAATTTATTTAAATCAATTAAATTTCATTATTATAGATAATTCATTGGCGCTGAGAATCAGGAGTGTAACAACACTAGTTGTTACCCTAGCTGAATCCAGATTTAATTAAGCTAAACAAAATTCTAATTTTATTTCTCTTAGGCTCAATGGGTCAATTAAACCTAACCCTAGAAGTTTGAAATTAATTAGAACTCAATTGAATATTTTAGTATTTTTACCTATTTTTGGATTTAAAAAAATATCTAAATTTATTTGATCTCCAAATTATAATCTAAGTTCATTTTTAAATTCCTTATGCCCAAATTTGCTAAAGGTGAACTTTTGGGAAATTTTAGAGCTCATTTGATCCTAAATTGGATTTAAAAATTATTATAATTAATATTAATTGATTAAAGGATTTAAAATTTTAATTAAATTAAATAATTAATATTAATTAAGTGGTAGGATTTGTTGTCGGCACCACGGTAAATCCGCTGCGGGGTCCCAACAGCTTCGCATAGGTTTTAGCCAATGGATGCATTAGCACGCATCCTAATGCATTCCATCTAATTATGGGATCTACTCTGTGTCAAGATAAAATCCTAAGCATCAGATCCATCGTACGCATCTGACAACTATCGCTCGATTCTCTAAAGTAACCCATCAGAACCGTCTGGAACCAACGGTTGATCCATCAGACGACGGGCATAAGTCCTAGCACTGTGGATCATCTCCCTCTCCTCGCTCGTTCGCGCGACTAGTCCCCCTGATAGCCAGATCCTTTCAGCCTATGTGGCAATACGAGAAGACCCCATTCTTCCTTTTCTACCCTTGGTGTGACCTCTTATCGATAGTAGCCTCCCGGATTTTCCCTCAACTATTGAATCGAGCCCATTGCTTTGGCCCAAGCCATTTCTCCAAACTCGAGCCCTGGCATCCACCCTAGTGCTCCCTTATGCTTATAAATACCCTTAGAGCATTACAGTGAGTCCCTTTGCTCACTGTGATCCCTTAATTGCCCAGTCAAATCCCTTGGAGCTCCCATCACTCTCAGCAAACTCCGGTGTCCCAGGAACTGTGAACCACTGATTGAGGGTGTGGTTTGGTGTTCAGACCCCCTTGCTGAGTTTCTATAATCACATGCAAGCTTTTGAGATCATTTCTTCACCTTTGTCGTAGCTGTTCTCCTAAACCAGGTACAGCTTCTTCCCGACTGAGCTATGTGACCTCAATCCGTTAATCCAAGCATTAGGTTAGCTCTGTGATGTTCTAGATGCTTTTCTATAGACCTTAGGATGCTTGTGATGAGGTGGAATTGGCCGAGTCCAACCCAGATAGTGGGGATTTATTGCTAGAACAGAACTTAGTCCAAACAAAGTGCCAACACTTCTCTGGAATCCCGAGCCCTAATTCCTCTTAATTCCAATTGCTGATCGATAAGGCAAGCTAATCAGACCCAATGCGATTGTTCCTAGGGTCTAGGATAGCTTAATGAGATTGTCTGATCATCTGGGTTCCACCGAGAGTTCACAATCAAACTTGAGTAAGGACCCGATGATCCAGGGCACCCCATTCCTCATGGCCATAGGTCTTTGATCTGCCTCACCACTAGGATGGTGTAAGGATTGAGCTCTGGCTAAGTGGTTGTCTCTGTGAGGAGAATTTACTCTTCATAGTAAACCCTAGATGCTGTGAATATGGCCGAACCTATCGAATAGCCATCTAGCAATCCAATGCATCCCAGAGAGGGCTTAATGGTGGGATCAATGCGTCTTGACTCTAGGAATGTGTAGGGATTAATTCGAGACACTGGCATCATATGAGTATCGAGAATTTTGGCGCTAAAGTTTTCCTCGGTCGGCCTATCGCGAAGGATGTGTGGGGACGATGACACTGGCGCATCGGGTCGAGCCAGCCCAAGCCCACGCAATGCGACAGTGCCAGCCCACCTAGGCCCCGATCCGACTCGCACCTTTCTGATTTTGGATTGGCTAATAATCTCAATTATGGAATTATTTTCCTTCTGTAAATTAAAGGATAAATGGAATAAATCAAATAGCATATGATTCTAATTTAAATAAATATTTAGATTAAATTATTTAAATAACTTTGGCTATACATATCCAAATGGTATGATCCAATATACCATTTTGATTAAAAAAATGTAAGGAATAATAATATAAAATAAAATTCAAGATCTAATAGTTAGATTTTAAGTAATTGCCTAATCTTTTTATGTTCTTATTTAATTTATAATTAATTTATTAAATGTCCAAAAATCTTGATTAAGGTCTCTAATTGCTCATGATACTAAGGAGAACCAATGTAGGCCATCAAAAATAATTTAAGAACATTAAGTTTGCTAACAACCTCTTAATTACCCTAATCTTGGATTAGTGAATTAAGTCTTGGTCAAACCTCTGATTTTTATAATTTAGGTTTCAATCACCTTCTTATGTGTAATAGAGTTTATAAATGTACTTGGATCATCCTAATGTGCCCTAATTTTCTTAATCACCTAAGTTGGTCTTAAAGTGTGATTAGTGCTAATTAGGCTAATTATGATATCAAATCTTAAGTTGAGTGTTTCAATCATGTCATCATCCAATATTAAGTTCATTAATACTGATTTGCATCAATTTGAATGATTTAATCATAAATTTCTAATATTGGTCTTAATAGGGTATTTTAGTCATTTTGACCAAAATATGATTAAAGCACCTTTAAACTTTAGAATTTCAATAAAATATTTCTACTTAATACATTAATACATTTCCATAATCTTTGGTGTAATTAAATAGATTGCTTTAAACTTATTACTGCCATAAACTTTAGCATGCTCTTACTTCAATTCAGTTCTCATATTTTTGGTTTGCTTTGCCATATGCTTCAGTGGCTTTACTTTTATTTCATTTCAGTGCTTTGGCTTGCTTTGCCACATGCTTCAGTGGTTTATACTTATTAGTTTTGCATGCTTGTATATTTATTCAAATTCAATATTTATTTAGCATAAGCATGTTTAGGATGCTAGTTTTGTATTCTTGCTTCAGCACATCCCAATATAATTCTATTTTATAAACTCAGCATGTATTCATGTGATCATAAGCATATTAGGATGAGTTTTACTGTAAGTACCTTGCAGTTATTTATACATTTTAGCCTTACCTTATTCAGCTTCATGTTTAGTAGGTATTATTGCATACTTTATTATTTAGCTATAAATGTATTATTTATAGCAATCTATTTATTGTAGCTTGTTGCACCTTAAACTACTTGTATGCTTAAACTAATAATATGATATCTTTAAATGTATAGTTCATTTAATTAGCCTAAATTATACTTAGATAATTTGTCTAACTATAACATTTTTCTTTTTATGGCTGAGGCCTTGACATTTGTAATACCGACAAATGTCAGATTTGGAGCTGTTCGTTGGTGGTTCCGCAGGAGAGGAGTTTGGACAGGAGGAGGATCTTCCTGTTGCTGCTTAATTAAATTTCCCTTTTCTTCAGTGAGATTGAGAGCTCTTTTCTTACTTTAAATATTTCAGTGTGTAATAATTCTTAATCTGAATATATTTACTTTCTACCCTTTGAGCTGAGTTACTATTTCATTTACTTTTCTATACTATGTTGTGATGTGGATGTTATATTCTATTATTGTCTGCTTTCGCTACTTTGATATATTGATGTATGTTTACAGTTTCAGGTGACAAGTCTTCCGCTTATGACAGGTTGGGTCATACCTGACTCTACTTAAGTTGGATTTGCCACAGTTGGAGCACCGCACTCCTCGTGATTATGCTAATATAAGTATTAGCATGGCCGCGGAAGGTGCGAGGCCCCACAAGGAGACACAGAAAAGCACAAAGGCGAAAAATGGCACTGATTAACTTGACCTTTGTTACAAAAAATTAGGGACACAACGGCTCCGAATTACGTGCGCCACCAGACAAGCATCGTTCCAAATAAGAACACGTGTCAAGGCGGGACCCATCTATAAAAGCGCAGTTCTGCGCAACTGGGCCAGTTTGGTCTAGCGGAAAATTACGAACCAAAGGTGAAGGAGCGGTTCAGACCTATCTTCCCCAATTTATTCTCAAAGCCGAGCCTTAATTATTTTTTCTTACCTTACTAGTAGAGTCCGACAGCCTCGTTGAATAACCCACATAACATCATGAGGTCCATGACGAACCCGACTTATCTAGCCCCTAATTGGCACCTGACGTCTTCGATATTGTCTAAGAAAGGAAACCCTATGTCATCCAGATGGCTAGGTTTTTATTTAACCTAATAGTGGATTATGGATGGTTCACTGAATCGAACTCAATGGAGCTCGATTTAGCGCCTATAGGGCTAAAAATAGGTATTGATACATCATAACAATAATAATTTAAGAGATATAAGAAAATCAAAGGAGAAGAGCATTCCTTCTTTCTTAGCTTGCTGATTAGGGTTGGTGAAAAAGATAGCTTAACATAGAGATTCCCTAGCTCATAGCCAGCTCCCAGCTCCCCCAAACGTTGCCAAATGGTTCCAAACTCTGAAAAAGCTAAGAGAAGGAGTAAGGAAGGCTCGGGTATCCAGCTAGGCCCGTTGTCCTCCCTACCACCAACGATCACCTTTAGTAAAGACGTACAGGGAACGATTACGTGCCGTTGGATCAGACGCAAGATCCAACGGTCATATTAGATCCACTCACGTCGGTCGTCTGATCTACCCTAGATAACGCGTGATAGATCGAATGGATGCATAATGGTGTTTGGTGTTTGGCCCCAATCACCTGATTTCTGTGGTTCTAAATTAATACCGTTGGAGTTTTAGTCTAATAATTATTTTATTAGTAATTAAATTCAATATTAAATTATTATTTTATCATATTTATTTAATCCAAATTAAATATCCAAACGCACTCCAAAAAATCCCAAATTTTCACCTTTATCTAAATGAGGGGTGGGGAACTCAAAAAAGCAAATAGATTTTCAATCAGAGGTCAATTTAATTATCTTAATTTTTAGAGTATTTAAATAATATTAAAATATTTGGGAAAATTTTGACGACTCTCAAACACTTCCAAAATATCACCTCTAGCTAATTTTGGTGTGGTGAGTCCAATGGCGGACTCCATTTTCGATTCTGAGATCTAAATAAAATATGCATTTTTAGAATTGTCATAAAACTAAGAAATATTAAAAATTGTCAAACGATCTCCAAATCGCATGAAAATTGAAATTGAGGCTCTTAATACTATTATAAGACTAACAGAAGAAAATTAGAGACAAATAGAGCACTAATCGACGGGTAACAACACTAGGGTTGTTACAAACATACACTACACCTTTTCCACCAAGGTACAATTCATTCGCCCTGCTACCTCGTTATGTTGCGGTATTTCTCTTATTGTGAAATAGTATTCAATCCCTGAATCTTGACATTCCTTTATAAAAAATTAAATGTAAACTCTCCACCATTGTCTGATCAGATCAACTTGATTCTCTTGCCCATTTGATTATCCACCATCTTCTTCTAGTTTATAAAAACCTCCAGTACATTTGCTTTGCTCTTCAAAGTGTACACCCAAACAAATCTGGAGTTATCATATATATAAGAAACAAAATACCTTCAACCACTGAATGATGCATTCTTTATTGGTCCCCAAATATCTATTTGTATATATTCTAATATATCTTTGGTGTTATAGAGGCCAACACCAAAGGGCTTGCCTATTTTCTTACCAAAGATACAGTGTTCACAATATAGTTTGCAAGAATTTATACCTTTAATGAGTCCATCCTTCTCTAATACTCTCGGTGAATGTTAGCCTGCATGTGCTAGCCTCATATTTCATAATGTCAGGGCATCTTCAAAATCTTCAGCCACAGCTACTGAACCTATCACTGTACTTCCCTGTAAGTAGTAGAGGTTCTGTTGTCTAACTCCTCTCAGTTAAGTCATAGCACTCTTGCTGATCTCCAGTTCCCCTGCTCAATCACCACCTTAAATCCCATGGCTTTTAAGGTTCCAATAGACAGTAAGTTTTTCTTCATCTCCAGTACATATCTAACTTCTTTCAGTTCTTGAAATGTTCCTGTATGTATCTTAATCAGCACACTTCCAACTCCTACAATTCGATATGTGATATTGTTCCCCATTGTGATGGCACCACTGTCTATTTCTCTATACGAACAAAACTAGTCTTTTTGGAAGCATATATGGTATGTCGCACCAGTATCCATAATTGAATTAGAGTTACCAGCTACAAGACCCATAGAAATAATAAAAAGAGATACATCTGAGTCTGAACCCTCCACCACATTCTGAATCACATTAGCCTTAACCTCGGAAGGTCCACTCATGTAATGCCACATTATTAAAGTAAGTAGTCAAACCTGATAACAAGTGTTACTGTAGTACTTAATACTAGATTAGTGAGGCTGAACCCATTATCAAGTACTACAGGGAGTTTATTAATCTTTGAAGGGGATAAACCAGATGTATGAATAAAGTAAGTAAGTATTTATACCATTCCAACTAAAAAAATGCATCACACAATAATAAAGTAGAACATACAGAATTTAATTATAAATATACAAGCTTTTTAAGGAAGAAACATCTTAAAAAATGAATAAGGTAAGAAAAACAAAAATAGGAAGTGGAGCACCAGCTGCAACAACTGGACACGATCCACATCGAGTCCAAGGTCCATAACAAGCTCTTGAACCTATCGTATTTTGGTTTTTAAATATGGTTGAGCACAGCCAATAAAAAGAAAAAGTGAGTAGACCTTAAAAATTCTAAGTACAATTTAAGGGTAAACTATATACATTATTAAGCAGATATCATATTAGTCATTTGCAATTTATTTAAGCGGAGCAAAAATGCAAAAGACTGAACGGAAAAGAAAAGCACAATGTAAAGATTGTAAACAATGCAAGTAAGTTTGCTCAATATTTTAATCTATACAATCCTGCATGAAATAGGTTAATAAGGCATGAAATCACTTAAATAAATGGAGCATGAATATGTCCAAAAAAGCAAATGCTAAGACCGTGTAGAAAAAATATATATATAAATGGTGAGTATGTAAAGCTATATTGTAAGTATACAAAGCTGTAAAGTAAGGTGTTGCAACAAAGTAAGCAAGTAAGCAATCTCAATCTCAAGAACTGAATGTATTGAAATTACAATCATAAAAGATTAGAAAGTGTAAATGTTATTTAATTATCTTGTATTTTTGTTCTGTGGGCATAGAACAAGCGAGGAGTTGAGTACGTTTACTCAACTTATCTAAAAGTGGGATCAACTGCAAACACACACAATCCCCCTCAAAGGAATTATGTGGTCTTTGGATATACCAATAGCTTGCACATGCTTAATGACAGTTGTACTAAAATCCACCATATAAAGACCCCTCTGAAGTATATTTTAAATGTTTAGTTTTACTTTATGCAATATGTTCAATGAAATGAATTTAAGGTTTTGATCTCAATGCATTGCAGCATTTCAAGAATTATCAAATTATTGTAAACTATGTGATATCCAATGTTTTCTAGTTTTAATTATCTATTCTAATGATTAGGACTAATTAAGCTCTTAATTAACTTAGATATCAAAGATTTCTAAGTTAATTGAAATATAATAATATAATAATGCAATGTTGAAAAATAATATTTTCTTTAAGCTTTTACATAATGACAAAATTGTTTATAAACATAATTGTTGGTTGGGAGTTCTTAACTCATTATAGCAATCCCTTCATTATCTAAGTTTAACTAATGATTATACTAAAAAAATAAGATCACATTTCTTATGGTTTTACTATAATCTAAAATTTCACAATGTTATCATTTTAATAAAACAAATCTTTAAGAAATATAATCTTACTAGAATAAAATTATCTACCATTCATTTTTATCGAAATATAATTGTTGGTTGGGAGTTCTTACTAATTTGAGTATTTATGATTCTATTCAATAAGATTATCTACCATTCTATTTCACAATGTTATCCCTTTATTATATTCTAAAATTTAGAAGTGCTTTAGGTAATTAAGCTATTTTTAATGCATCACAAAGATTATTTTTCTCACAACTTTCATTCCCAAATTCTAATAACACCACAAGGTTCGGAGTCATCCAATAAAATTGAGGGTAATGTGATTAATATTATCTTGGCAACTTGGATGGAATGGAGGAGCACTTTTGGGATGATGCACGATTGAAAAATAAAACTCAAATATAAAAGAAATTTTTAAAGGACAATTTCAAACATGCAATTTAATATAGGACAAAGTATTATCTTGCAAATCAAATACATATTGATAAAATAAGTATTGTAGAGATGAGGATGCTAAGGTGAATGAATTGCATACTTTCACATTTATGATGAGAAATTAATACATTTGTATCAAATGTTAGAACAATTACAATTGATGTTAAACTTAGAAAGGTGTCTTTGATGATTATTTGGCATATTAAGTTTAAAATTATTGGATACCCCGTGAAAAAGGTAGAATTAATGAATTTGCCCCTATTACAAGATGAAGGTCCAAAAGGACAACAAGAAACTATTAGGAATGATCTTATATGATTGGAGCTTATTGAGGGCTATTATTTGATAGATCATAGTGGAAACAAAAGATTCGTGTAGCTGACCACATTTATTGGGATTAAGGCTTGTTGTTAATTATTTTCTTAGTTTATGCTTTTTTTGAAAAATTAAGATCTTAATGAGAGCCACTCCTTGGTTTCATGTGAAATGACATGTGTGCATATAAAATTTAAATTAATTAAACACCTTGAGAGAGGTAAAACTTGAAACTAGATTTCCATTATTAAAATCATCAATGTATTGAATATTACCATTGTAGAAAGTAAGCACATAATGCTTCCGACATTAAGGAGAAAAACCTCTGCAGGTACAAGGCAAGTAGGTAGATAATTGCATAAAAAAGAGGCAATGTAATTCAAGCACTAGGAACAATGAAAAGAAGCAGAAAGAGCCTATATAAATGATATTGAATGTCCAATCATTTTTATAGCATTTAATAAAAGCCCCACTGATAATATCCCACAAGAATTGAAAAAAAAAAAAAAAAGGTTGTTGCATTTGATTTATTGTTCTGGAAATTTGCAGAAGAGATTTTCCAGGTTATTGTTTGGTAAAAAATGTAATCAATATATTTGACTTGAGATGAAAAAAAGATAAATTTTCTTGGAAAGTGCAAAAAAAATAATGCACAAAACCTTTCATGTCAAGATTACTCAAAAGCTCAAGTCCACAATTTTTCTTAAGAATAACAAGGTTAAAGACTTTTTTTCATCACCCTTTCAAAGTAAGACTTTCTTAATTGAATCAATATTGGCAATAACCGAAATTGGTATTGAACTTGTGAAAATTATACGCCCATCTTAATGAAAATTTCACTCTTCCAAGAAATAAACTTTGGTTAATTCCTTTTCTATTTCTAGTCTGATGGCCCTTTTGTTCCCAGGTGTGTTGCTCCTTGAATTTAATAGAAATACCCATTAAATTGAATGGGAGAGGTACATTTTTGCAACCAAAGAAATTGTTAATGATTGTCATGATACACAAAAGAAAGATTGAAACAAATTAGTTTGCAGACCAAAAACTCAGGAATAACATTAAGATAAAAATTAGTGTCGGGCAAGTAAATTTAATCTCTATTAGAGATATAAGAGGTGTCGACAAAAAGAACGTTGTTTTAAAAAGTAAAATCCATTTTTCAAAAGCAACTTTAAACCGTCCATATAAATCCAAAAAGTAAAATCCATTTCTCAAAGGTTGTTACCCTGTTGATTCTCAAATTAGTCAGACACTATTTTTAATCCCATTACATTTAGAATATCAAGTTAAGCTTACACTGAAAATTTGAAGTCTATTGGACTTCTCTAAGTCCGATTAGAATTTTGATAAGTCTAGATGCCCTAAATAAGACCTAAAATATTTTGATCTCAAAATTAAAACTTGATTGCATTTTTGAATTCCTCACCCCAAATTTAGCTAAGGGATGAAAGTTTGGTAAAATTTAAAGATTATTTAGACCATACTTCAATTTAAATTAAAATTGTCTAATTGCATTCTAGGGTTTCCAACTTTTCAAATTTGCAAATATACCCAAATACCCGATTAAACGGTCAAGATCCGCTATGCGAACATCAAGCGATCCATTGTGGAGCTTGGGTCGCGCAACAGCGAAGCCCCACAAATCTCACTATCGCGCCTTTTGATCCATTGGCTATGATTGAATTCCGCAGGATCGCGGATCCATCATTGGATCCATACCGTGGATCATATGGCCCTGATCAAATTGGATCCGATCGTTAGGATCTGAGCCATCAGGACAGTTCCATAGTGCACCCGCACTGTGGATCTTTGTCTTCACCTTGCCTGCACCCGACAGAAGAAATCTTGAGGATCCCCGATAGCCTGGCCTGTCCCCCACTACCCGCTGCACCTCAGCATGCCATTAGGGATCTTCCCTCAACAGTATATCAGTTTCGATCAAGCCTCGTGACCCGGCTGAGCTCAATTTAAAAAATTGAGAGCTTGCTCATGGCCCGATCTCTCGGGCCTCCTCAACCCGATACAGCCCTCTGAAAGCTTCTCAACCCTTCGCCAAGGCTATAAATAGCCTCAGCATTCTTCCCTTAATCCTTTTGCTGCCTAATTGAGCTCGAATTACTCTCTGCCTCTTCCATCATTGCTAGCCTTCCTGAGCTTCCCTAGGTTCCCCTGGTGTGCATACCACTGATAGAGGCAATTACTGGCATTCAGGAATCCTAAGTGTGTTCATCTGAAGCTCTGCAGCCCCAGCCTTCCTCTTTGATGGATCCAGCTCTCACCGATGAACCAAGTACCCCAGTTTGCTCGGTCTAAGCCAAAGTGGCTCGGACATCTCTCATTTTGACTCATATGGTTGTGTATTGACAAATCAAACTCATAGCACCTATAATTGCACCTTAGGATAGTTCTGATCGATCGATTCAATCGATCGGGCTAAGTCCTAAAAGGGGGGTTGGGTCTGAGTAAGGACCCAATGATCCAACCAACCTCAGACCCTTAGACCAGGGGCCTCAATCTGTCTCACCTCCTTGAAGGTGTATGGATCGAGCCTGGGTCAGTTGTGGCCTCTGTAAGGATAATTGTCTCCCCACAGTAGCTCTATAGAGCGAGCTCTCGGGTGAGTAAGGTATGGCTGATCTAGACCACCTCACTTAGACCAAGGGCCTCGATTCGTCTCACCTCCTTGAAGGTGTAAGGATCGAGTCCTAGGTCAGTCATGGCCTCTATAGAGAGAATTGTCTCCCCACAATAGCTCAGTAGAGCGAGCTCTCGGGTGAGTAAGGTATGGCTGATCTAGACCACCTCACTTGGGGCTTCAGGTCTCTACCAATGCGTCTGGCCATGGTGAAGGTGTAGCGACCTTCAGCCAGTCATGCCATGGTTTGGATGCACGGGAATTGGCCGATTAGGGTTTCCCTAATTGGGCATGCGTCAGAACGAGGGGTCAGGGACGAAGCCACTGTATGGGTGAGGCCGACCCGTGACCTGCACGGTGCGACAGTCCCGGGTTTATCGGGCCTCGACCAACCCATGCGGTTTTGTTATTGGGCCAGACCCGTTTTAAGAAATCCAATTAATTGGATTTATTTTCCTTAAGGAAAATAATCCAATTAATCCAATCATATGGAAATTTAATTAGAAAAATACATATTAAATTAATGTGATAACTTTTGATCCACTAGTCCAAACCCTGTGATATTATATACAAAATTGATTAAAAAATGATAAGGAATTTGAATATAAAATAATATTAAATTTTTAATGGTTGGATTTTCTAAATTAGCCTAATTATTACAGAAATTAATTAGAGTTGATTAGCATGTATACTTAGCCAAATTTTATAATTTATGTGCCATTGTGTTTCTTATGCCTTGTAGAATACATATGCTAGATAATTTAATTTTCTAATTTATGTACTCTTAATTATGTCCTAATCTTGTAAATGCATGATTAGTAAAAATTAGGGAATTTAATTTTCCAAATTTAAAAAACTCAGTCTCTGACTATTTTATGTGAATATATAGAATATAGTTGCCAAGTTTCATGAATTTATAATGGTTAGATTTGTAATTAGGTGCTAATCCATTTATTTTGAATTAGGGTTTAATTAGCACTAATTACCCTCTGATTTCTATAAATTTCAACTATTATGTTTTTATAATAATAGTATGAATGTAAAGAACCTATCATGTGAGTCTTAGATATGTAATTTAACCAATTTGATTAAAGTAGCATAAATATCTTAATAATCTTAAGAAATCTTAAGATCTTGATCAAGAAATTAATCCATGGTCAAAATTTGAGATTGCCATCAATAATACATCAATAATACACTGATTTGATATTTGATCTATAATTCAATAATTGGTCTTAATTATGTAAGAATGGGGGTTAAACCATAACCTATTTGATTAAGATTTAAACCCTTAATCACTTAATCAAGTAACTTGATTATAAGATGATTAAATTGATATTATTCCAATAATGCATCTAATTTGACATTAATCTTTAATTATTGAATTAGAAGTGGTAAATTTAATAATGAAGTTATGCGATTGAATCTTCTGAATTTAAGCTTTAGATCTTTGATTTTCTCTTATATAAAACTATTAACATAAGATGGTTAATAAAACTATAATGATTTATAAAATGACCTAATATTAATAATATCTTTAATTTCATCTCATAATTGTTGAATAGGATGTGGTCAGATAGATCTAATCATCTGATCTGATCACTTTTATCTAAATTAATAAATAAAACTTGAATCAATAACTTAAGTGGTAGAAAAGAGTGAGATCATAAGGTCTTGCTTTAAGACTGCTTTAAAATGTTTAAAAACCTTAAAGAATGTTATACCTTGAGGTAGGAAAGACTTATTGTGATATATTAAGGTAGGAACTTAGATGATTCTCCCTAACCTTAGAAACTGATCTTAAAATCTTGTGGTAGAATACACCTAAGATATTAGATTGAGATTCTTCCATGTGGTAGTAACCCATGTTGCATACCCTTGGAGCCTTGTGTAGGACTCACCCTGATGTAGCACATCCTAAGTATATTATAAGGCATCCATCTAGCATCACACCCCATTTGAGTAAGGATTGATAATGTTGGATAAATTCTTAGTGATTAAATAGAATTGATTAAACCTAGACTATTAGTTGAGTATAGTAGTGTATATCCATAGTGTTTGATCACTCCAACAGTATTCGAGAATTGTTAAATCACTCTAAGTAAGATTTATCTTTGTGCTATCCTACGGGCTTAGGTGGATATAATCTCACTTAGAGTAAATCAATCAATCTTAAGAGTGTTATAATTAGGGACTTAAGTCCTTAGTTTGAGATATAAATTGCGATTGGATTTTGCCTCTTATCTTAGTGCACTTTAATAGGTGCAGTTTTAAACAAACAAAGTAATTTAAGTTACCCTCTTTAAGACACTAGGTATGCTTATAATTAGAGTATTTAACAACTTAGTTTGAGATATAAACTGTGATCAGGTTCTGCCTCCTATCTTAGTGCACTTCGATAAGTGCAATTTTAAACAAACTAAGTGTTAAATCCACCTTTCTTGAAAATATACCCAATATGTATATACAATCCTTCCAACTAATAATAGTAAGTAAAATCCTAAGTAAAAACTAATTATTGAAATTAGAATCTAGGAGTCAGAATCCTTTTAATAGGATTCTACACAATAGAGATATTTGAGTCATAATCTGATTTCAAGCATTTTTAGATTTCTGGATTTAAGTCATGTAGTATAGAGGCATAAGCATGAGCATGATGTATGAGTATTGGTGATGAATTATGAGTTACGTAATGTTGCGTACATCAGCAGGAGAAATTTATGATGTTGAAATATCGTGGTAAAATTTCCCAATATGATGTATGTAGACATTGGTCCATACAGCTCATAGCAGTTCAATGGTAGTTCAGTTACGTATCGGTGGCATACATCATTGTGGCATATTTGGATGCATGAATTAAGTGTCATATAGCACTATTTGTATATTTTCATAATTTTTTGTTATTTTTAGCATTCAGTTTACAGTTCAGTTTTACTTTACTCAATTTTACATAGTTTTAGTTATTTAGTTACATTTACAATTTTTTTGAAGTTATATTTACTTTACTATTTCAATACACCTATTTTAGAATTGCTTAGTCTAGTTTCGATGTGTTAGACTTCTTGTTTAACACGTGATACTTTTTGGATCCAATAATTTGTTAGATCCTGAGCAGTTGGTTGAGCCAAGATATGAGGACTCTCAGGAGATCCATGAGGAGTACGTGGAGCCTTAGTGGACCCTCCTTCAGCCTTATCACTTTTCTGCTTTTATTTTAATTCATTAACTAGACTTTATTTTTGTTTTATTCATAGTAAACAGTTTGTAATAATTTTAGATGCACATTTACTTTTCTTTTCTGAGATAAATGCTTACTACTATTCTGTGATGAATGTATTCTGAATGTTTTGCTTTAGCTTTAAAACTTTGTTATTCTATTACTATACTTAGTATTGTGATAGGATCATCATACTGGAAATACTGATATTTGAGAACATATATTGGATTCTTAGCTTGCCTTTGTAATCCAATGAATATATTATTATAATACTTAGGATAAGTATCTTACTCTTATCTTAAGTATTGACTATCAAACATCCTTTTAGGTTGAGTCAGTAGCCTTTAGTACGGCTAGTTTCATTAGTTAGCCTATTTAGGGAGATGGGATATTCCTTCCCGAGTGGCGCACTGCTCCGCTGCCAAATTTAGTTTGTTTTGCGCACGGCAATGAGATGGGGAGCTACAATCTCTATCATAGTAGTTCAAGCACATGTAACATTTAAAGTATAGTAATTTGCAAAATTACCTCCCAACTATTTCAATTTGGCCATTTTAATCACTGACTTTTTAATTTAGTTACTTTAGATTCTCGACTATTCAATGTGTCTAATTCTCTCGACTATTCATTTTGAGCCCAATTTAGTCAAAACAAATGATAACTCAAGGGCTATTTAGTCTAGCTTATCTCTTGAAATTAAATGAATTAGGAATTAACAAAATTAAGAAGATAAAACTATTTGGTTTCACTTATTAGTATTAAAGTTATTTTTGTTCACCCTTCCCATCAAGATCTTGTTAACAGCAAACTTAATGAACAATTTAAATGCTTCAAAGGTTGCACCAAGGCAGTTCTTTATTTCATACTTAAAATTAAAATCAAGCTATAAAACATTTGATAACATATTTAAAATATTAACCATATAAGCAATAGGTATAGCCAATGGCTGTTATCCAAAACATGGCAGGTTTAGATTATGATCAAGTAGGTTTAGTACCTTAAAAAGATCGGTTGGAGAGGTAGGAGCTTGAACCGGTGACGAAAAAGGAGGAGGATCATCAAGATCTTCGCTTGCTTGAGATGATAGGCTGTCCTCGACCATGGATAGAAGAGCAGGTGCCTCTCGGCCTCCGGCTGATAGAGGAGAAGTCGACTGGCTCTTGGCCTTGAAGGTGAAGGAGGAGGAGAAGGCCGACGAGCTCCTTCGCCGATCGAAGGAGGAGGATCGGTAGAGTAAAGAAAGAGAGCTTGCGGTTCTTAGGTTAATCGACTGAAAAAAAAGGAAGAAGAAAAAAAAAGGTTTTAAGAAGGTTGAGGGTGTTTTATAAATAACCCAAATCGCTTAGGAGCGTTGTATCGGGATCGAATTACCATAATTCGCTTAAAATTTCTAAGCATCGATTGATAGCTAAATAAACTACAAAAATTACAAACTTGGTATCAAGACGAGATATCGATGAGACGGTTAATTTAAGTTCACCTTTATTCACATAAGTTTTGAAATAAAGCTATAATATTTCATTAGTAAGTATACTTTATTTTGATGACATATATTCAAATTAAGGTTTAATCTTCTTTAATGTATGATAAAAGTGATTAAAAATTATAGTTATCAGAATATAATTTTAACCTTGCATTAATGCTACAAATGATCCACAATAAAATTATAGGTCTCATCACTTAACTATATTTGAGTAGTTATAATTTCTTAATCTATATATTAACAATGCATTCTTTTAGAGGAAAACAAAACATAGGCTATAACCCCACTACATGAAAGAAATGATCTATTGAGTAAAGATTGAGATTGATAAAAGTGAAATATATATGGTAATATTGATAGTTAGGATATTTCAATAAATCCAAGAGATAAACTAACAAAGGCGTTCTCACCAAAAGTAAAAAAGATAATATTCATAAAGAAGTTGAGTACATTAGTTGATAACCTATATCCAATGTTCTTCGGTGCTACATTTATACATGAGGATATAGTTGACAACATACATTGAACGATTTAAAGGGTGAGAAGCTATAAAAAAGAACTTGTGTGCAACCTCCAAAGCCTATAATGGGCTAAAACAAGACCCAAATTAATAGGAAAAATTTGAAGGTTTCATGTGCTAGAATGAATTCACTTGAGCATACTAGGAGCCTAATGCCATAGGATATATTTAAACACCTCAAAGAATTTCATATCATGATTCCGTAGATGTCATTATGTCATGCATAGTATCAAACAACATAATCATCATCAAGTTTGACTTATATAATCATAGAATTAAGAAACAAACGCGCATATGGAACTCAAGGATCAGCATCTGTAGCATCAATAACAGCTAAGGATCATACTCTAAAGCACATCAATCCAATGTTATATAATTAGTTCTCTTTTGTGAAACGTCCACAAAGAAAGAGCAGTTGTACACGTTTAGATTCACATATAAATCATTTGACATAGAACAATCTCTTTTTAAGGCAATTTTAATCAAAATGCTGATCGAAGGTAAAGATAGCTACTCCATAAAAAAAACATCATAAGATGATGAGCTGTTCAACAAAATAACTCAGCATGCAAAGGATGAGGAGTACGAAATAAAAACAATGAATTAATAAAGAGATATATGGCAATTAACTCACAAATCAGATTATTGTTTAGAGAAATCATTTTAAGGTTTTTAAATAAATCCCAAGTAGTGGAGGTATGATCATTGGACACGGAGAGTACCTTGACGACGGAGCTGGAAGAGCCGGCGGCAAAAAGGAGGGGCGCAAGTTCTGCGAGGGCTGAGGTTGACAGCCAAGATGGAGAGGCTTGAGCGCTCGACCACAAGGAGGAAGAGAAAAGTCACACAGCTCGTTTGCGTCGCTCGACCAAGAGGAGGAAAAAGAGAAGCTCCTACAATGATCGAAGGAGAAATTAGCCGAATGGAGAGGTGAGGCTCGGCTTAATGCCTTCGGCGGAGGCTGCGAGGGCGAGGGGCGGAGACTCCGAGAGCGAGGGGCGGAGACTCCGAGGGCAAGGCGACGCGTGTCGCGCGAGGGAGGAGAGGCGAGGCCGCTCGAGAGGGGGGTCGGCCGATCGAGATGGGATGAGCGAATGGAGGGTCGAGCGTGCGATTAGGGCTTTAGGGCAGGCATATGGCAGAGGAAATAAGGAGAAGGGAATATTAAAGTTTAATTAATTTAAATTTATTATTTAATAAATGTTTTTCCAATTTTCTCAATAAAAATTATATAGTTTAACATGTTCCAAAAATTCCCAATAAATCACCCTTAGCTAATTGAGGGATGATGAACACAATGACGAAGTTGGATTTTGATTCCAATGAGTATTTAATTTTCTCATTTTCTGGATATTTAAATATTATTAAAATATTCAATAAAATTTTGACGACTTCTGATTGCCACCAAAACATCACCTGTAACAACCTAGGTTGTTACTTAGGTCAATTAGGACTAAATCAAGTTTTGATTGTGATTCTAGTACTCTAACTAGTCATTAGGAGTTCACCACTAAAACATAGTTCAAATCAAGAATCAAATGGATCAAATCCTGATTTTTAGGAATTTCCAGAAACCCTAGAAATTTACATATTTATTTTGATCTCAAATCAAAAATCAGACTTCATAATTGTGTTCACCACCCCAAAATTAGCTAGAGGTGAAGTTTTGAAGGCATTTAAAAGTCGTTGAATTTCATCGAATATTTTAATATTATTTAAATACCTCGAAAAATCAAATAATTAAATACTCATCGAATTAAGAATTCAATCACTCCGTTGCGTTCCTCACCCCTCAATTAGCTAGAGGTGATTTATTATGAATTTTTGTAATACGTTTGTGATTTATTTTAATTATAAAAATCAGAATTTATTAAATTAAAAATTAATTATTTAATTAAAGAAACGACATCGTCTACTTCCTCACACTGTCATCCTTTTCCACGGTTTGATCAAATGGAGAAATCAGACCATCTGAAATGGTCCGTGTGCATCATCTTCGTCACCCTCACGCGTGGCGTGCGTAGATCACATGCGGTATGCCATCGCCAACTGGCTCTTTCCGCCGCTGAAAGCCACCGCCTAATATAAGTTTAAGACCTCTAGGCCTTCCTTTTTGCTCAGTTTGAATCTTTTGGAACCCTAACAAGATCGAAGCTCTTCGGATCAAACCTTAGTCTCCATCAAGCCGTTAATCAAAGGTACCTCTGATCCGATTATATGTTATTACAATCTTTGATCGGTTACTTCGAAATGCTATTTCCTATCTTTGATTATCAATCGAGCGAATCTGATCATCACTTAAACGATTTGATTTAATCAATTTAGGGCATGAGTGACAATAGAAACCGTTATTTCTAAGGGCTCCTGATCGTGGGCACCTAGGGTTAGCTATCATCTTCGACACAGACCACTTCAGGTCTCGGTACGGTCACCATTAGAAGGCCTGGTCTCCCCTCACCGGTTGCCATGCGGTCCGGAGCCTGGTGCTGTCGGAAGTCGCCATGAATTTGAACCCTAGCGATGAGTCTTCAGGGTCTGGCATCAGAAAGAAGAAGGTTTCGGGTCGGGCCGGGTCAGCCCGAGCCCGACCCACGTGTTCGAAGACCGCGTATCATACGGGACGCATGGCATAACCCTATCGGTTGCACTCATGAAGTGGGACCCACAGCTGATCAGCCGCATCAGATCGGTCTCATTCGAGACATCTGTGGGTCCCACTCATCTGACCCATCGAATGGTAGGCTGCCGTGTGTCTCCTATGGGTTCGCTACCTGCAAAAAATTATTAATTAATTATTTATAAATACTTTAAAAATAAATTAAATAAGATTAGTTAAATTAAATCAGTATAATTAAATTAAATTTGATCAATTAAATCTTAAACTTTAGTCTTCCATAACTTGCAAAATATAAATCCAAATAATACAATCAAATATATCATTTTAATCAGCAAAAATCAAAGAATTTATTGATGCCATTTAATTTCCAGTAAGACCTATAATTTGCATAGTGACATTTTAGGGTATTAAATAATTCAAAATTTCTACAAAACTTCAATTAGTCATAACTTTGTGTTTGTTCACCCAAACATACCAAATATGGGTCTCAAATTAATCAGAAAATCCTCAGTATTATTCCAGTAGTGTTAATTTTGATATTTGAGGTATAATTAGACTAATCACATTTGAACCCAAACTCTAATCTTCCAAGACTTATAACTTTTTACCCACTAGTCCAAACATAGGCAATATGGGTCTTAAAATGATCAGAAAAACTTTTAAAATAACCTAGTAATATTCATTTCTCTATTTGGATTAGCATTGCTAAATCACTTTTAGGACCTAACCCTAATTACCCTAATTAACCCTATAACTTTAATTGACCATAAATTGGTTAATTGAGCTCCAAATTAGGCTTCCAATATGCCATTTAGATTAGGAAGACTTAATTAACAGTAAATTACAAAAATATTTTAAACCCAGTGGTTAGATCTCTTAATCCACCCTAATCACCATAAGACTTGATTAGTGAATCATAATTAATAATCCAAATTGAGTAATTTTAGTTTTTGATTACTCATGGAGTAGAGTATAACTTAGTGGTGTAATTAGTTTAGTGATTCTGTGATTAATTTCAATAATCACTCACTAATCACCTGAACCCTAATTAAGCTATAACTTTACTAAATAAGGTCCAAATTGGGTCTACTCTCAATTAAAATAATCGGCAGGTTATAGGTGTGGGGGCCTCGTACTGACAATAGGAAGTACGGTGCTCCAACTGTGGCAAATCTCTAGCTTAAGTAAAATTAGATGAAAACCCAACTTGCCTTAAGCCAAGAATTCGTCATCGGAATACTATAACATTCATCAATATACATACAGATATCAAAGTGGTGGAAGCAATAGGCGAGTAATAACATCCACAAGCACAACATAGTAGAAAGGAAAGCAGTCAATATAGTAACCATCACAATGCAGAAATGAAATATATCTAGAATTAATTATTACAAACTGAATTTTAAAGAGAAAGAAAATATCTCTCAATCTCATTGAAATAAAATGCAAGATCTATCTAAATAGCAGCAGCACGATCCTCCTCCTGAACCTGCTCCTTTTCTGTAACACTGCCATGAACAAGTCTGAATTTGACATTTTTAGTATCACAAATGCCAGGGACCCAGCCAACAAAACAAAAAAGTTACAGTTAGACAATTGTCTAAGCACATTTAGGCTATTTTAATGAACTGAATATTTTAAAGATATCACAATTTAAATTAGCTAAATATGCAAGCAATAATGGGTACAACAAGCTATGAAGAAATGGGTAACTATAAACTATCCATTTATAGCCAGCAACTAGTATGAAAAATAACATACAATGCAAAATAAGCAAGGTGAGGCTAAAAGCTAAAAAAAGAACAGCAACTAGAATGCATTTCCGAACCTAACATGCTTATGATCATATCAATACATGCTGAGTACATAAAGAATACAATACTGAATAAAATATATAATTCTAGCATCCTAAACATGCTAATATATATAAGTAACCAAATGAGTATACATACAACATGCTAATTCAGAAAAGGAAAGAGACAGCCACTAAGACATGTGGTAAAAGCAGAGCAATCTATGTAAAACCATTGAGACGTGGTAAAAGCGAGCAAATATTGAAAATAAGGCCACTGAAGTATGTGGCAAAGCAAAAAGAAAATAATACTGAACAATCCAACTATAGTAGCAATAAGCTTAAGACATAGTACTACCATACCAGCCAATAAGCCATCTAGGGCCCCCAATACTGAAATATCAATCAACACCCAGCCAAGGGGCCATCCCAATCCTCTAGGCCTGGGTCAATTCTACATAATACTATTACTGAAGAGACAGACTATGCTAGGACATATTCTACCAACTGCAAGCAAGGCAAGAACTGAATGATATGCAATTTAAGTACTAACTTAGGATGTATCATTCATATCCTAAGTTCTCCTATTATGTTCAAGGAATAAGGCTCAGTATCCAAGGTATGCAAAGCAAATCTAGTCAAAGTAAGCAAGAGACTTAATCTAGACTTATGTGATATATGTGGTGTCTAATTACCCAATCTAACTATTCTGAGAATATACAAGTTTAGGATCTCCAATATCCAGCTATCGAGTATAACTCAGATTCACGACCTTAAGATTAATATTGGAACTTAACAAGTTCTAACTCAAAATCATATGATGACTACAAGGTTTAAATAAATAAATATACGATCTAATTTATTAATAATTTACTCTCTTACCCAAACCTTAATCAAGTAATTCAAGATTTAACCTTAATTAAGTAATCCAAGGTAAAAGTACTATTAAGGATATAGGGTTCATAATTACTACCCAAATTAAAGGTAAGGAATCCTATAAGCTGAAGGATCCAGGAACTAAGAACTTAGTGAAAGATTATTCTACTGATCATAAGATAAAATAATCAATTAAGAACTTGAGAATCTAAGATCTATATTCAATCTTTAAGATAATTTCATTATCTTATAGATTAAATTATCCTATACCCACATGGAAGACTTCAAAAGATTAAATAATAAATCATTTTAAGAAATTCAATTGGAGATAGCTTGATTCAAGTAGAAGATCTAAAGTCTAATATCTAGGATTTAAGATTTGATCACTTTAGACTTAACTAGTTTTCTAACTTAGGACTTCCTAAATATGTCTCTTTTAGAAATTAAGCTCATAAACTAACTTAGTTGAGCTTATTAAACTGAAATTTAACATCTAAAATTATGGGATTCAATTATTAAGGCTAGATGACTTCCTTAGGTTCACTTAAGGACTAAGTGGCTTGATTAAGGCTAATTGAAGATTTCTTAAATAAACTTACACATGATCAATATTATTAGTCCAAGAGTCTAGAAGAACATTTATAATTTATCTAAGGGTTAATTTACTGAATTTCCCAAGGTTTAAGGGTACTTAAACACATCTTGGCCAAAATAACCAAAATACCCCTCATAAGGTTAAATTTGGGATTTTAGGGTTTAGTTATCCAAATTAAGTCTAATCTATTTTAATGTATTTCATATTGATTAACAAGGTGAGAAATACACTTATCTCAGGTTTTGTCAACCTAATTAAGCTAATTATCACTAATCATTTATTTAAGCCAGTTATGGTGATTAGTGAATTTAGGGTATTCTAGGGCAATCCAATCTTATCCATAGGTTCTAATACACTTAAGATCGCATTAGGAACTAACTTACCCAAAATTAGAGACTTAATTAGGGTGTAATTCACTAATCCCTAATTTGAGTGATTAGGAGATGATTAAAAAAATTTGATATCTAAAATTGGTTTTAAGGGTCTAAAATTATTCTTTAGGGTTTAGTGAGCAATCAGAGCCCTAAATCTCCATAATTGAATATTTATATAATTTATTATGATTTAAATAGAGACAAAAAAAAGTTGGGCAAATATTTTTAAATCTAACCATTGGATTTATGATCTTATTTTATATTCAGATTCCTTGTATTTTTTTGATTCAAATGATATATTGGATCATACCATTTGGATCAGTATAATTAAAGTTATTCAAATAATTTATTATGTATGTTTATTTAAATAAAAAACATCGATTTTAATTTCTAATTTAATTTCCTTTTAATTTCCTTAAGGAAATTAAATCCAGAAATTCTAATATTTTTGTCGGCCCAAAATCGAAAAGGCGCGGGTCGGGGTTGGCCCGACCCGGACTTCATCTTCTTCCTCTCGACGGGTCCGCCTCAGAAGAATTTCAACACTGAAATTCTCAGCACCCGGATGACGGCGACTGCCCAACTCGATCCCCACACGTTCCTGGAGTCGAGACACGTCGATTAGACCAAGAAGCCCTGTCTGGGATGCACCCAATCATCGGGGTGCTACTCGACCGAGACGTGCTAAGGGGGAGGGACTTAGGGTTCCTTGTGAGTGAGCAAATCTCCTCACAGGAGCCACCAAACTGATGGGGTTCTATCCCTACACCATCAGTGAGGTGAGATGAGTCAAACCCCCAAGAACTCACAGCTTGGGATGCAGCCAAATGCTGGGTCCTTACTCGGACTCAGTCTCGGCTCAACTGCTAGCTCGATCAATCGATACGATCGATTTGAGCTAGCTCGAACCCTGGTGACAATCAATATGGCTTCCCTATGTGGCTAAGGTGATCTAGACGACATCCAGAGGCTCATCCAGCAAATAGAATGAAGACTGAGCTCAAGAAATTTCAATGGGATAAGGCTGTACCTGAGGACAGGGTTGCAGGCTTGGCCGAGGAGAATTAAAGTGTGCTGGAGCTTCCTAACTAGTAGACGAAGGTTCACAAGGGGTCTGCAACACCAGACGGGCCCTCTATCAGTTGTTCTAAGCTTCGGGAACGCCGGGAAAAGCCGAGAGAGACGGGAGCTCCAGAGGGCTTCAGCTGGGGAATTGAGGGTTCACAGTGAGCAAAGGGACTCACCGTGAATCCCTAGGGGTATTTATAGGTCTGGGTGAGGTATGGGGTCGGATACCCGAGCTCGGGAAATGGAGGAAGGCTCGGGCTGAAGGAAAGGCTTGGGTGCAACGGCCGAGGACAATTCGAGGAGAAGGCGGCCAGCAAGACGGTCTTGTCGAGGGCAAAAGAGGAAATTTGGAGGTTTCCTGTACTGCCACGAGGGCTGGGAGGATATTGGCTGTCGGGGGGGGGGGGGGGGGACCAGACGCAGACGGGTCGAGACGAGGGAGACGATCCACAGTGCTCGGACTCGTGCCTGCCGTCAGATGGATCAACCGTTGGTCTTGGACGGCTCTAATGTATTACTTAAGCGGGATGGATGATAGTCGTTAGATGCGTACGATGGATCCGATGCCTACGATTTAATCACGGAGCGGGGTAGATCGCGCCGTAGGATTATACGCGCTAAGATTCGTGCTAGGGCATCTATTGGCGTGGTCTGATGCCCCGCTGTCGGGACATTTCAGCGGATTGACCGCAGTCCTGACAACGAATCCCGGGATTAAATTAATATAATTAATATAATATAATTTAATTTAATTCATATAATAATTAATTTAAATTCTACTAATTTCCATAATTCAATTTAGGCTTAAATAAGCTCCAAAAATTCTTAAAATTTCACCCTTAGCTAATTAGGGTATGGGGAATTCAAAAATAAAATCAGATTTTAATTTAAAGATCAAATTAATTTAGGTATTTTTCAGGGCAATAGCCATAAATACCAAATTTTCCATTTTAGCTCCGATTGATTTCAAACTTCTAGGATTAGATTTAAATGACCTAATGAGTTCAATGGAATCAAAATCAAAGCTTGGTTTGGCCTAATTAATCCAGATTTAGCTAAGGTAATAACTAAGGTTGTTACAATAGGGAAGCTATAGCTACTGAGTTTACTGAATTTGGACTTCAATTGGAAAAGTTAGGTTTTTGACCCCCATTAATGAAACCTTAATTTTTATTTTTAGCCTTTAGCTTGTATTAACTATAACTTAGCCAATACTTATTAGAATTTAGAAATTTTAGGTTCTATAGAATCCTTAGACAGTAAGCTTTATTAAATTGACAGAAAAATTAGAATCCATTAAGTAAAATTACCAAATTTCCCTTATAAATCAATGTGGGGACCCTCCTCATACCGAATTGAAATCAGAGGATCAGCCCTGCATGAGGTTCCCCGTTAAGGAATCTTATTGAGCAATTTAAGTAGTACAACAAGTAAGCAAAAATAAGATCATTCATTTAATTAAAATAAGATTATATCACATAATTTAATTTATTACAACAGCATAAAGGAAAAGAAAATAAGAGATATATACTGAGCCGATCCTCCTCACTTCTCAGCTACCTCGATCTCCACTAGCTCCTGACCTGACACATAAAATTGCGGGTGTTGGAATGCCGGTTAGTCCCGTAGACTAAGTACAAGATATCAGCAAATATTTATAAAAGCGTTAGCGGTAAATAATAAATGGATAAATACAAGAAAATATACGGAGGTTTTATCCTGCAAAGCAAATTGTTAGGTTCACAAGAAAAAAAAATAGAGGAGTGCTAAATTTTATCTCAATATATCACATAAATTAGTATAATATGATATGTCTTGCATCAATAAGCATAATTATAAACAATTTATCTTGTTGGGCAAACACAGAACCTTGGGGTCAGACAGACTGTGGATTCATATCATAACAGTATATCGTACTATGCCCCCCAGTAGGAAATAATGTGCTCCCTTATCTCCCCTCGTGGCTAGCCCCGCCATAATTCCCACCCAAGCCACCGTTTCAAGAACCCAAAGTAATGCATGCATTCTCAAGACATTTCATTCAGTATTTAATGACAGTAATGGATAACTTAAAAAGGAAAGTAAAACTAAAATTAAGGCTCAATGCGGTGCTAAAATGTTTAAAAGAAAGTAAGTAAGAAATAAATGTAAGAAAATATCCGATACCTTTCTTATGTGATCTTCAAGCTACTTGCATATTTGGTACTTAATCTAGTTAATGATTAGTTGATTAATCATCCTAGTGGGTGTGCAAATTTTATTTTATTAGGTTATACAAGTAATTACGAGCACAACAATGATATTTTTATCAAAATCTGAAAATGGCACACTTTACGAGGTAAAAATAAATTTTTAAATTTTTGATGTCAAATCAAAATCTGATAATATTTTTAGAATCCTTAAATTTTTTTGATCATTTTGATATATAATTTCATTATATTTGGACTCCTATTTTGAAAGATATGAATTTTTGAAGTTTTGAAAATTTTCTGAATTTTTACTATTTTTGGGTTGACAGAATATTCCATTACCGTTAACATTTTTTGTTAAATTACCGTTACCGTTAACGTTAACGGTACTGTAACTGAGGGAAAGGAAATATTCCAGGAATATTCCCTTTCCGTTAACGGTGGATGACGTGTGCCACGTGGCGACCACGTGGATGACACGTGGCTGCGGGCACACAAAAATCTGCTATGTGCCATCTGGTGACACATGGCTGCCGCACGTACAAACAGAGACTGCTTTGCTCCCACGTGTCTGCTACGTGGCACTGTGGACCTCCGAACTACCATGTGGCAGTTACTGTTCATCTTCTCCGGCATACTTGACGCGAACCTCCGCCTTCGGCAAACTTCGGGAGCTTTTTCCGGCGAACTCCGGCGATCTTCCGACGATCCGATGGTTGCCTCCCCTCAGGCTCACTAAGGCCTTTAAATAGGCGGGGGCACCCCCCTCGTAGGCTCTGTCGCCGCCCCGCCGCCAAATCCCAGCATGACACGTGGCAGTCATCTGTCCGTCGGTGCTGCGGTGCTGCCATGTGTCGCCACGTGGACCAGGTGCGTCATGAACCTGCCATGTGGCACCCCTTGTTTGTGGTGCAATCAGGCGCCGACACGTGGTATCACGGTTCTGCGAAGATGCCACGTGGCACCCGCTGTGACGCGTCGCAATAATAGATCGCCACGTTGCTGCCACGTGGCATCCGCGGTTGTGCGACACAACGGGGTGCTGCCACGTGGCACGCGGTGATGCTGCACAATAATAGATCGTCATGTGTCTGCCACATGGCACCTGATGATGCGGCTTAACGAGGTGCTGCCACGTGGCACCCGAGCCTCCGCGTGCTGCCACGGAGTACCCGAACCCCCGCGTGCTGCCATGTGGCACCCAGACCCCCGCTTGCTGCCATGTGGCACCCGAGCCTCTGCGTGCTGCCACGTGGCACCCGAGTTTTAGACATTTTTGCCACGTGGCGCCACGTGGCACATGGTGTTTCTGTGTTTTTCCACGTTGCCCGATCCTGTTGGTTCTGCGCGATGCGATGGTGCTGATTGGTCCGATCCGGTGTCCGTTGTTCGAACCCGGACAGCGGATTTCCTGCCATTTTTAATTAATGAATTTTTAAATTCCAAAAAATACAAATTTAATTAAAAATTTTAGGAAAAATTTGATTCCAAATGTATTATGCGTATTTTTCATTCGTTTGAGCTCCAAAAAATCTGAAATTTTTCCTCCTAACTAATTTTGACGTTCCGGACCTAAATTTTCGGTCAAAATTTAATTTTGAGGTATAAAATAATTTTTAATTTTTTTTTGAGAATGAAAATATTATATTTAATTAATTAGTTAATTAATTTATTTATTTAATTAAAATTTTAGGATATCATAACTTTGAATATATTGATCCAAATATATCGAATATAGGTCTCATTTTACTCAGAAAAATAAAAAAAAATCAAATGGCGTAATTCAAAAATTCGATTCGGGGATTATTTAACATAGTGACATTTTAGGTCATAAACAAACTCCCATAACTTTTTACCTATTTATCCAAATATAAGCAATATAGGTCTTAAAAATACTCACAAAAATATTAGTTTTTGTATTTGGAGCTTAGTTTGTAAAGTGATATTTTGGATAGTATTAGTTTTACTTTCCTTTTTAAGTTATCTTATTAGTTTTCCTATTTGGAGCTTAGTTTGTAAAATGACATTTGAATTATCTCCCAAAATGACCAATATGTCATTGATTTTCAATTCACCATAACTTGATCAATTGAACTCCAAATCAGGAAATGCAAAGTACTATATAGCTTAAAATTTTAGTGTTGACAGTAAACTATAATAAGATTTAAGTTTTGAACCATAAAAACCTTAAGTTGCCCAAAATACCCTTAACTCTAAATAGGTCATAACTTGACCAAATGGAATTTAAATTGGGTATACTCCTGGTTAAAGTGCTCAGTGTGATATAGAAAGCTATAGTTGCTGAGTTTTTTTTTTTTTTTTAGCAATAATTCTATTTAATGATGACACGGGTCATCACAGTCAAATTCCCTAATTTGATCTCATAAGATTTCATAATCATCTAATTTTGATGTACTTACTATATATATTCATATTAAATAGTAAGTAATCATTTTTCACTAAAAATTTCTAATTTAGAGCCTTAAATCCAAAAATAGATTTTTAGACCCTTAAGGAGGGGCAAAATAGTTATTTTACTAAAATTTCGGGTTAATTATTTTTAGGCCATAATTTCATATTATAATAGTTAAAATTAGTAAGTAAAGTTATTTAGAATAAAATTTTAATTAATTTAAACCATTACTTAAGTTTTAATAAAAATCCTTAATTTCCTTCCTTATGAAAAAGTTAAAGTATCTTTGGTTGTATGATGTGAGATAAATCTCACATCATAGTGCTTCTTTAAATCTCTTATCTCTTTTCCTTAATCATTCTTTTAACATTAGTTAGGTTTGAAGCTTGAGTTTTTATTTTAGTATTTAAGAGCTCATTTCTTTGGAATTAGGACTAGCTCTTAAGTTAGAGTTCATATATTGAGTAAAATTGGTTACTTAATATGTAAAGCATTGATTTTAATAATTTATAGATTTTTATAGTTTATTATTGATTATTCAATCTTTTAACTTTAGATTTAACAATAAAGAACTATTATATTAAGTATGATTTTACTTAATAGGATTTACTTTAAATCTTAATTTGTGATATTGAGTAGTAAAACCAAGTCCTTTAGGATCACCATTTGGATTAAGTAATTAGACCCCAATATTTGGAGTTTAATTTTTAATCATTTCATCTTGATTTGGCTAATCAAGATATTTTGGGTTGTTTAAATCATCAAAATAGGCTGATTAATTTATTATTCAACTTATAGTCGACATCGAATTATTTAGAATTAGGACCTAGCTAATCTTAATTATTTTCAATCTATAAGAATGTAAATCTGAGTTACACTCGATAGTAGGAATTGAAGATCCTAAATTTGTGTAACTTTGAGTAGATAGAACGAATAAATTAGACAACAAATGATATCACATATGTTTTAGTAGAGTCTCTTGCTCACTTTGATATTTGATGCTTTGTTTATCTTGTTTTAAGCTTTATACCTTGTTCACATGTATTGGGCATAAGACATTTGAAAAGTATCTCATGACGAATTTGATTTGCATAATAACATTTGCTTTTGTCATTATCAATATTATGGTTTGTTGAATTTATGGTAATTTAGAATGTAGCCTAATTAGTATGCCTTTTCTATACCTATACTTTAGTACATGCCAAGCCTAAACCTAAGACCGGCTAGGATGGTATTTGTCGGTCTAAAGTAAGTCTAATCAAACCTAGACCTATGATTGGCTAGGATGGTATTCGTTAGACTTTATATCCTTCTTCCTTTGTTGACAATACTAATTTAGGTGCATTTCTACTTTAAGTTTGATTGTCTTGTTTAAGTCATAGCAGTTTCAGTTTCATACTTTCTATTTTAGTTTACATTTTCAGCACTTTCTTATTTTCTATCTTACTACATATACTAGCTTTATTTCTACGTATAGGATGCTAATCTTACTTATTATTTACATTCATAGGATGCTAGTCACACTTTCAATTACTTAATTATCTCACATGTGCTTTTACTTTATGTCGATTAGCATGAGTTTATATTGATCATAAGTATATTTAGGTTGAGTTTACTTAATTATCTCACATAGGACGGCTTTTATACTTTCCATCAAACTTGATCACATCAATCTTCGTTGGATGTGTCATGACTTGGTGGAGAGATCTCTCCACCATCGATGATGACGAAATACCAACAACTTCTTCTAATCCATCTCTCATATTCTTCTTTGCTTTACAAAACTCAACCACAAAAAATACACAACTTGTAACAAAGCCCAAACACTCAAGCACAACTAAACAAACCTCTCTCTGATACCACTTGTTAGGATCTATAGGGTTCAAACAATGCAGAACAAAGTATGTATATGTTGAGTAAAATCAAAATAAAGCAAAGATAAACTCACAATCACAACATAGGATAAAAGATTTTACGTGATTTGATGCTAACACCAACACCCACATAGAGGAAAACATAAAATATTTCACTATTGGAGGTGAGATTATAATATTTTTAGGATTTATACACTCTTTCCCAAATCTTAGGAGCTTTAGTTTTCTCTTTGGAACAACCACCACACTATCCCACGAAACCCTGAAGACCTCACACTACTGTTCTAACCTTAAAAAGGGCTTAGAAAATATTTATGTGCGTTCCAAAAATAGGCATGCTGAACTGCTAGCGCCATGACGCATGTCCATGAAAGCTTAATTTAATCAACACTCTTAAATATTATTATATGTAAGCAACCGTTTAATAATAAAAAGTTTTTGTTTAAATTAATAATTAAGAAAAAAGATACCTTAATTTAAAATTTAAAATTTTTCTTTTTTGTAATTTGTGAGATCAGAGCCCGAATATTGCATCAAAATATGTGCAAATAGAAGTAATTCAAGTCTAAGAGAAAAATAAAGCAAAATATCGAAACAACAAATAAAACCAAAGGAGTCTATGATTCAGATCCTCCAGTATCTTTTTGAAGACTAAGATCATACTCATGATAGAAAAGAAAATGGATTGCTAAGAACTCTATAGAAAATCAAAAGACCCATACTACAACAAACAAAATGATAAAGGTAGCCATATAATTTTATGGAAAGCAATTTGAAAGACTTAAGAGTCCGATGAATGATATCGGACAAATAAGAGGAAGCAATAATTTAAAATTCTCCTCACAAAAAAACAACTTTTGAACAAAAAATGTGCCATAATAATTAATAGTTTTAAATGCCCTAACAAACCCATTGTTAAAACTATTATAACTATTATTAGTATTGATATATGACACTCATTTATTTCTCAAAATATATTGATGACTAGGATTTAAAGAATTAAGTGAAATAATTTTTTTTTATTAAATCCAATTTTACTTGTGGGACTCATAAAAATATATTTTTTAAATCTTAAATCCTAATTATTCATATTTTTTAGAGATATTTGAGAGCTAAGTAATATATTTCAAACTAATAATTGACATATAACAATCACATTTTTGCAATCGAATTGATTAAAGATTAATTATTATCTTAAGATATTTTGTTAACTTATTGTAAACATGTTTAACGTAGTAGACGACACCTCCTCTTTTGCTCAGATGTTGGAATTTTTTTTTCACTTCCATTGGTTTAGTGCAGTTCTAAAATATTTAATTAAAAAAAATCCAATTATAAGATTTCCATATATAAAAATGAATTATCCAAATTTTTTTTCTTAAATAGATGAGATTATATATGAAAAAATATTTGATTATAAAATTAATTATTCTTTGGCAATAACATATATAATTGGAAGCTCTTACAATATTTCTAAAATAATTTTGAGTATTACTACATAGTTTTCAAATATCTCCCAAAATGTATTGATGATTATGATTTAGAGAGTTAAGTGAAATAAAATTTTTTTATTAAATTCACTTTTATTTGTGAGACCTATAAAAATATATTTTTTAAATCTTAAATCCTAATCATTCATATTTTTTAGAAGATATTTGAGATGCTAAGTAATATTTTTCAATAATTTTATCCTCATTAAATATTTTAAATTTAATGTTAAGTTAATTTAATTTGAATTCACTTTGTTATGATTATAAAATTATTATAATATTTAATTACCTATAAAAAAATAAAATACTATTACACTTACATATTTATGTCCATCAAAATATATTGATAATATATTAATCTAATTTATAAATAAATTATCATATAAATATTAAAAAAAAATTATATTTAAAAAAAAAAAAAAAAAAAAAAAAAAACAAAAGAAGAGAACTCAAACTCTTTTGTTACCCTTATTATTAATTGAGGCAATCAGTGAAGAGAGCTTATGACCTGAGAGTGACATTTTCGTAATTGCTTATATGCCGGCCAACTTATTATGTACCTGAGCGCTGCACTGATTTTCGTCCTCGGTAGTAATTGAGCGAAAGTAAGATAGATGGAGGAGGGCGCGGCAAAGGAGAGGCTTCTCTCGGAAGGGGAGGGTTTAGATTTAGGGTTATGGAAGAGGATTTGGGCGGAGAAGAAGAAGCTCTGGGTTGTAGCTGGGCCGGCCATATTCACCCGCTTCTCTACTTTTGGGGTTTCCGTCATAAGTCAAGCCTTTATCGGCCACGTTGGATCCACCGAGCTCGCTGCCTACGCCCTCGTCTTCACCGTCCTCGTCCGCTTCGCCAATGGCATCCTTGTGAGTTCCCACCTTCCTCTCTCTCTCTTTGTATTTGTTTATTATTTTTTAATATATTTATATAACAAATTCAGAGGCTATATGTATATATTAAACTGGTTTAGTACATTTCAAAGTATGGGGTGTGGGTGTTGTAAAAGCATGTTCTTCAGTGGTATTTTGCTTTGATTTTCTTCTCGTCTATACACCGCTGCCTCAGTAGTTGGGGCGGAATTGATTTTTGCCCTTACTCTTTTGTTTTTTTGTTTGCTATAGTTATATTTTGGATGACAGCTGTTACTGGATAGCTTCAGCTCAAAGCTATTCGGTCAACTACGTGCTTTAATTACCAAATGCTAGGTTTACAGAGAAACTCTTAGAGCGAGCGAGATCAGAATTTGTTGGAAAGAATATAAAATTCTCCGAAGTTCAAAGAAATCAAAATATATCTAAAAATAACAATAGTTTTATATTCATCAGCTAATTAAAATAAAAGATAGTGTCTGAATAAACCCATATTACAAGATTTCATATATTTTATTCTCTTATATTTTTATGTATAAAATTTATACATAAAGATATAAGAGAATAAAATATAAAGATTAAAGAAGTAAAAATAAGTAAGGAAGAAAGAATTTTTTAAAATATATGTATATGAATAAATATAAATAAAAAAACAAAAATTATAGACGATTACCTATGATAGGATCCGGGATCTAATTGATTATAAAAATATAAATTTAAGTCAACTAAAAAGAGCCTCTACAAATTTAATAAACTTAAAACACTAGTCAGCTGAGGAACGCGACAATATTACTGAAGTCTATCCTCCATTTAATTTTCAGATTTAGTTGAAAAATGATTCTAAAATATTATAGAGTAGATAACTGTAATTTCATTAATTAATTTCGATAATAAAGAAGGTATTAATATAAAAAAACTATCATACTCAAAACTGCGCATTGATAAAAGCTAGCGAAAGTGTAGATATTCACCTAAAAATGCAAGTGAAATAATATTGAAAAAAGATAAATATAGATAAATAAAGTTACATGTCTAACAAAGGATTATTTTTGGTTCAAGGACATTAATTATATATTTTTTCATTTATCCTCAGTGAAAAATACCCCATTGAAATTTTGAGTGAAGTCGCCACCAAAGAACTTGTGGTATGAACTCTTTTTAATACTAGGGAGGATCGTACTAGTTAAGAGAGCTGTTTGGAGGCAGGCGCTACCCGTCGTAGTGAATTTATGCGCTGCAGCGGAAGCCAACCCGAAACCCAGGCGCTACGATGCGCCGTAGCGCCTGACGGATTTTTGCTCCGGTTCAGATTTTGCTCTAAGCAATTTTGGGGGTATTTTGGACCATTCAGGGTTCAAAATTGTGCTCGGTACTTAAGGAAGCATGTTGGAGGAGTTTAGGAAGCTTGCATTCTCAATTTGGAAAGTTTTGGTTGCTGAGAGTGTTAAGGTGTGTGGTGGCTGCTCCATTAAGGCAAGAAGAAAACTCATTGAGTTTTATAAGGGTTTGTAAACCCTAAACTGATTGTAACTTCATACTCTAATAGTGAAATTTGCTCTCCTCCCTGTGGATATATGTGTTAGCACCGAATTATGTAAATTATTTTGTTTTTACTGTGTGATTGCATGCATTATTTTCTTACTTTATATGGTTTTGCTCAACATCTCAAGTATTGTTCCGTATTGATTTAAACCCTAAGAGATCTCAACAAGTGGTATCAGAGCGAGGTGCTTTTGTTCTTGAGGGCTAGGATTTTGCTTGAGCTGTTTGTTATTTTTGTGTTTGAGTTTTCTAAAGAAAAAAGAAAGATATGAGAGAAAGAGGAGAAGAGATTGTTGGAACTTCGTCGTCGTCGGTGGTGGAGAGGTCTCTCCACCAAGTTGTGACACATCCGATGAAAATAGATGTTAAATTTGATGGGAATAACAACTTTAATATGTGGCGGTGCGAGGTGACAGACGCACTATGCGCCCTAAATCTGGAGGAAGTTCTTGATGGCATGGAAAAATATGAAGAAATTTCAGAGAGGGATTTGATCAATATGAAGTGCAGTGCATGCGGCTTGATCCGGAATTGCTTAGACTTAGGAGATCAAATATGCAGTTATGATGGAGACGTCAGCTTGGAAACTGTGGAAATTCTTAGAAGCCAAGTATCTGGCGAAGAGCGTGGAAAATTGACTTCACATGAAAAGGCGGTTCTATAGGTTTTAGATGAGAAGGGGAATTTTCATAGATGAACACTTAAATGAGTTCACAAAATAGTTGGCAGATTTGCTGAATTTGGATGAGATAGTGGAGGATGAATATAAGGCCCTGTTATTGTTGAACTCATTGCTAGATGAGTATGAGCACTTCACCATGACTTTGATCCATGGGAAGGAGGTTCTGAAGTATGAGGAGGTGACGACAGTCCTAGTAAACCATGTGTTCAGAAGAAGGGATAAAGAGTCCACCAAATCAGATATGTCAGAGGCTCTTACACTCCAAAGAGGAAGACCAGAGAGAAAGAAGCATTGGCCAAAGAAGAATGCAGACTTCCAGAAAAGAGGGAAATTCAGAGGCAGAAGCATTGGGCGCAATTAATGCGCATTATGTTTGGAATCAGGACATTGGAAGAAGGACTGTCCAAAGTTGAAAGACAAGCAGCGGGCGAGTGGATCTTCGAAGGCTAAGGCTAATGTGATTCAAAATGTGGTGGAGGGTTCAGATTCAGATGTGTCTCTTGTTACTGTTTCTATGAGTCTAGTAGCTGACAGCTCTAATTGGATTATGGATACTGGCGCGACATATCACATATGCTCCCAGAAGAACTGGTTTTGTTCGTATAGAGAAACGGGCAGCGGTGCCGTCACAATAGGGAACAAATTCATATGTTGAATTGTAGGAGTTCGAAGTGTGCTGATTAGGACATATGTAGGAACAGTTCAAGAACTGAAAGAAGTCAGATATGTACCGAAGATGAAGAAGAATCTATTGTCTATTGGAGCCTTAAAAGCCAAAGGCTTTAAGGTGGTGATTGAGGCTCCAGGAGTCCTGAAGATCAGCAAGGGTGGTATGACTTATCTGAGAGGAGTCAGACAACAGAACCTTTACTACTTACAGGGAAGTACAGTGACAAGTTTAGTAGCTGTGCTTGAAGGCTCTGAAGATGCCATGATATTGTGGCATATGAGACTAGCACATGCAGGGAAATCTTCACTGAAGGCATTTGAGAGGGATGAACTCATTAACGGTATAAATTTTTGTAAAATAAAATTATGTGAGCATTGTATCTTTGGCAAGAAAACACATAAGCCCTTTGGTGTTGGCTTCCACAACACTAAAGATATATTAGAATATATACACACAGATGTTTGGGGATCAATGAAGAATGCATCATTCGGTGGTCGAAAGTATTTTGTTTCTTTTATAGATAATTGCTCCAGATTTGTATGGGTGTACGCTTTGAAGAGCAAAACAAATGTACTGGAAGTTTTCATAAATTAGAAGAAGATGATGGAGAATTAGACGGGCAAGAGAATCAAGATGATCCTATCGGACAATGGCGGAGAGTTTACATCCAATTATTTTGTAAAGGAATGTCAAAATTTAGGGATTGAATGCCACTTCACAGTAAGAGAAACATTGCAGCAGAACGGGGTAGCAGAGCGGATGAATCGTACCTTGGTGGAAAAGGTACTGTGTATGTTGTCCAATGCTAGGTTGGAGAGAGTCTATTGGGCGGAGGTTCTAGACTATGCATGCTACTTGGTGAACCGTCCGCCATCTGCAGTACTAGACAAGAAGACTCCAATTGAGTTGTAGTCTGAACATCCTGCTACAGATTATGATTAATTGAAGATCTTTGGCAGACCGTTGGCTAGGAAAGCAATTTTCTTGGCTTTTGGCAGGGAGTGAAGGGCTACAAACTGTATGATCCAGTTGACAAGAGGATTGTGGTGAGTAGAGATATCACATTTGATGAAGAGTTTTTTTTGAAATTGAGGAGTTCTCATCAGGTTAAGGATAATACAGAGACTCCTACAATAAGACAGAGAGTGGGGTTTGATGCCATCCCATTTGTTCCACAAAGAACTTCACATCACATCGATGATACTCCTACAGATGAAGACCACATTTGCGATGTTGAAGAACAAATTGACATTGATGGTGAGACACCAGTTCATGAGTCAATTGCTAGAGATAGACCCAAAATGAATGCACCTCAATAGTCAGCCTGGCTCAGAGACTATGTCACATATGCATTGTCTGTATTAGAGGATGAGGTTCTCTCCCATTACAAAGAAGCGTTGACGGGCTCAGAAGGAAATTTATGGAAGCAGACTATGGATGAAGAGATAAAGTATCTTCATAAAAATAAAGCATGAAGGTTGGAGAAACTCCCTCTAGGAAGAAAGGCTTTTGGGTGCAAGTGAGTGTATGCGAAGAAAGAAGAATCCTCAGAAATTGATGTGCGCTGCAAAGCAAGATTAGTTGTCAAGGGCTTTGCTCAGAAAGAAGGGATCGACTATGATGAAGTGTTCTCCCTAGTTGTTAAGGCAGAGAGTGGGGTTTGGTGCCACCCCATTTGTTTCACAAAGAATTTCACATCACATTGATGATACTTTTGCAGATGAAGATCACATTGGTGATGTTGAAGAACAAATTGACGTTGATGGTGAGATTCCAGTTTATGAGTTGATGGTGAGATTTCGGTTTATGAGTCAATTGCTAGAGATAGACCTAGAAGGAATGCACCTCAACAGTCAGCCTGGCTCAAAGACTACGTCACATATGCATTATTCGTATTGGAGAATGAGGTTCCCTCCCATTACAAAGAAGCGGTGATGGGCTCAGAAAAAAATTTATGGAAGCAGGCTATAGATGAAGAGATGGAGTCTCTTCGTAAAAATAAAGCATGGAGGTTGGAGAAACTCCCTCCAGGAAGAAAGGCTATTGGGTGCAAATGAGTGTATGCGAATAAAGAAGGATCCTCAGAAACTGATGTGCGCTGCAAAGCAAGATTAGTGGCCAAGGGCTTTGCTCAGAAAGAAGGGATCGTCTATGATGAAGTGTTCTCCCCAGTTGTTAAACTCTCATCAATCTGCGTGCTCTTAGCTTTGGTGGCACAGTTTGATTTGCTGCTTGAGCAGCTTGATGTTAAAACAACATCCTTGCACGGAGAATTAGAGGAGTAGATTTTTATGACACAGCCTCTAGGGTGCAGTGAGCCAGGAAAAGAAAACTTGGTATGCAAACTGGATAAGTCTCTTTATGGGATAAAGCAATCACCAAGACAATGATACAGAAAATTTGATCAGTTCATGCAAAAGAGGAGTACCAAAGAAGCCAGTCTGACCACTGTATGTAAGAGGTTGCCTCAAGGTAACTTCATTTACTTATTATTGTATGTCGATGACATGTTGATAGCTACTTCAGATCAGACAGAGATGGATCACATGAAGGATCAACTGTTTAAGAACTTTGAAATGAAGAACTTGGGAGAGATAGAAAATATTGGGAATGAAAATTTATAGGGACAGAACAATGTAACTTAGAAAAGGGGTATTTGGAGAAGGTGCTGAGGAGGTTTAGAATCGAAGATACTATAAAGTCTGTGAGTATACCTTTAGCATCTCACTTTTACTTATCTGCAGAGTAATGTCTAAAGATAGATTTTGAAAAAGAAGAAATGCATACAGTGCCATATGCTAGTGCAGTTGGGAGCTTGATATATGCCATAATTTGCACTAGACTAGATTTGGTTCAATCTGTTGGAGTTGTGAGCCGATACATGCACAATCCGAGGAAGGATCACTTGCAAGCAGTGATGGGGATTTTTTGGTACCTGAAAGGTATAATTGGTGTTGACTTATTATTTCAAAAGCAGTCCTCAATAGCTGACTTATGTGTTGGATATATGGACTTCGACTACGCCGGAGATTTGGATCGAAAATGATCAGCAACTGGTTATGTATTCATTTAGCAGGAGGTCTAGTAGGGTGGAGGTCAACTCTTCAGTCTACAGTTTCCTTGTCTAAGATAGAAGCTGAATATATGGCAGTTATTGAAGTGTTCAAGGAAGCTATTTGGATGAAAGGCTTGCTGGAAGATTTGGGTGCGAAGCAAAAATAGGTAGTAGTTCACTGTGATAGGCAGAGCACTATATTTTTGGCTACTAATCCGGTCTGTCATACCTGTACAAAGCATGTTGATGTCCGACATCATTTCGTTCGAGCAAGGTGAGATCTTACTGAAGAAGATCGACACTAAAAGTAATCCCGCGAATATGATGACGAATGTGCTCATAGTTCAAAAATTGCCCCATTGTAAAACCTTGGTGAATTTAGAGAGGCATTTATAGGCTTCTCTTTTATTGGAATTACAGTCGACTTGATTCCCTTGGGAGGGGATACATAGGTAACCAAGTTGGTGCAGCTACATTAATTGAGAGCATAATGGAGATAGCTCTCATGTGGAGCATATAAGATATGAGGTGGAGATTGTTAATAAAAAAAAGAAAAAAAAAGGAGCTGTTTGGAGGCAGGTGTTACTACGCACTGCAGCGCACCGTAGCGGATTTAGACGCTGCAGCGCGCCGCAGCGGCAGGCAACCCGAAACCCAAGCGCTACGACGCTCCGTAGCGCCTGACGGATTTTTGCTCCGATTTAGGTTTTGTCCCAAGCAATTTGAGGGGTATTTTAAATTATTCAGGGTCCAAAATTGTGATGGGTACTTAAGGAAATATATTGGAGGAGTTTAGGGAGCTTGCATTCTCAGTTTGGAAAGTTTTGGCTACTGAGAGTTTTAGGGTGTGTGGTGACTGCTCCATAATAGGCAAGACGAAAACTCCATGAGTTTTGTAAGGGTTTGTAAACCCTAAACTGATTGTAATTCCATTCTCTAATAGTGAAATTTTGCTCTTCTCATGAATGTAGATGTTAGTACCGAACCACGTAAATCATTTTATTTTTGCTGTGTATGTGATTGTATGCATTGTTTTCTTGTTTATATGATTTTGCTCAACATCTCAAGTATTGTTCCGTATTGATTTAAATCCTAAGAGATCTCAACATCAGTATGTTACACGATATTTATTATCGAGTATTGCTACATAGCTCCCAAATATCTCCCAAAAAGTATGGATGACTAAGATTTAGGGAGTTAAGTGAAATAAAAAAATATTATTAAATCCATTTTTGCTTGTGGGGCCTATAAAAATATATTTTTTAAATCTTAAATTCTAGTTATCTATACTTTTTGGGAGATATTTGGGAGATATGTAATATTTTTCTTTATTATCAAAATTAGAATTATATATGATTAAGATACGATCATATTATTTTATTCGAGACAAAGTCGTACAATTTTCAGCATAATCATTGTAGGGTGAAGTAGTTCTTAAAATTTTAAATTTTTATATTGAATTTTAAATTTAATACAATTGAGTTATAATACCTTAAATTTAAAGATAGTAATCCAATTCATTAATTCTTAGCTTTAATATATAAAGTCTAGGTTATGTGATCTTTTGATGTAATGTTGTAAACTATTTTGGTTCTTAGAATTTAAAATTTTTGTGCAAATAATTGAGTTGTGCTACTATAAAGTAAAGTATTATATTAATAAACAGAAAAAGTAGTTACTTTATCACTTTTACAGATCTGAAACATTTGAAGACAATATTATCTAATGATAGTTTCCCACAAATTCAACCTAATTTAAAAAAGAATATTAACTAGAATTGGATTTCATATATGTTGATGTTGTACAAATGTAGCTTAAGGAATATTTTAAAGAATGGTTACCTTGAATGCATTGGAGATATACACAATTTGTGTCAATGGTTAGAAGCCTAAATTGGAATGCAAAAAGAAAGAAACAACTGTGATGAATTGATGCCGGTTCAACGATAACTGTCCCGACATTAGGTATTTACAAATCGCAGGATCCTATTGAGCAATTTAAAAGAGAAGTGATACACATATATAAAAGCCAAATGATATTTTTTCATTCATCATAATTCTATATTACAAATGAACTAACGTACACTTTTTACAAAGTTCAACTTTTTAAAACAAAAGATAACTGAAAGAAAAATAGATAAAAAGTAGAGTTCTCCCAAAAGTACATGACCTAGTTAAGTTTTAAAGTTCTTGATCGAGTTCTCCCAAAAGTACCTGACCTAGTATTATAAAGAAAATAATACTGGAATTGGAATTCTCAGTAATTAAAAATTACTCAAAGTACCGTAGTAAATAATGATATTACATTTTATATTAGCAGAGATGCGATTAGTAGAAAAAGAATGTGATAAAAATGTAGGAAAAATAAGACAATAACGCATAAGGGATAATTAATTTCCTACGAAAAGTAATATCACATAGATTTATGTTACTAATGTTATTTTTTTCACTAACCAACCAAGTAAAATTATTGATGTCATTTTTCTAGTAACCAACCAACGTATGTTACTGATGTATTTTTTCCCGTAACTAACCAACGTATGTTATTGATATCAATTTTTTTGTAACCAATCAATGTATGCTACTGATGTCATTTTTTAGTAATCAACCAATGTACTTTAATGATGTTATTTTTCCAGTAACCAATCATTTTATAAAAAGATGTTAGTTTCAAACAACCAACTAAGCATCAAATATGAATTTGGCTCAGAGTGAAGCCAAGCAGTAGTAAAGTGCAAAAAAAAGTAAAACGTGCATATATATTGGGTACCTTTTTCTTTAAGTTTCAAAAATGCAATAGTTGATTGAATCTGCATAAATTTTTGATATTTAAATTAGTCTTTTTAGCCAATACTTAGAGATTTATAAAACTGAGATAAAAACAATGTAATATAATATTTTTTAAAATATTTATTTTCATATTTTCTATTTTGTTTTTCATTCACTCTCTTTTTGATAGAAGAAAATTTTAAATTACTGAGGGTAGTAATAGTATTTATAATAGTATTATTTTTATTATTATTTAATAATAATAATAATAATAATATATGAAAGAAAAAGATAATAAAAATGATTGAATTGAAATTGACAGAATAAAAATAGCTGTCATAATATAAAATTTGTACTGTTATCATTATTAATTAATGATAATAATAATGATGCTAATGATATATTAGAGATAATATAATTATTATTATTCTGAAAAAAAAAATTAAAAATAAAATTAACAATAAAATAAGTAAAATTTATCCTCTTTTACTTCTCTTTTCCTTTTCCTCTCATTAAGATTAGGGTTGCCAAAAGCTGGAGGAAGGCCGGACGTGGCTAAAGGGGGCCGGAGGGGTGGTTGGAGTGGGGTGGCCGGACGGCTGGCTGGCTGGCTGAGGGAGGAGAAGAGAGTTTGCTGTTGGGAGAGGTGAAGGAGTAGGGGTATATATTGAGAAGGGAAGGAGAGGGAGTGGGGCCAGCTGGTCGCCAACCGGCCGACAACCGGGCGCCAACCAGGGTGGCGCATGCAAGAGCCGCACGTTCCGTCTAGCGTTTGGCAGTATCTGTCGAGCGACAGAGCCTGCTCCCTTGTGTCGGGGGAACAAAGGAAGGAAATAGGGAAAACTTAATTAAATATTTTCAATTAAATGTTTCGCATTTTTTCGTCGTTTGATTTCAAAAAATAATAAAACTTAACACAGAGGTGTGTTATGATGAGACGAACACTCTCGCGCCAAAAATCTTTTGATTCGGAGCAATATTATATTTTAAAATAATTTCCGAAATTTAAAACTTCAAAAATAAATTGAGATCGAACCAGAGCTCAAAAATCGATGCAACTTATAGCGTAGCCTTTAAATAATAGCTTAACGCAAAAACACAAAAATCAATAAATTTGGATTTGTATTTAATTTTCTCAATTTATTGAATTTAAATTATTCAGAAATTAAAGCAGGAGTTTCCGTTATCCAAATTTCTTCCGAACTAGGACATTTTAATCTAAAAATTATTTCTATTCAATGGTATTTTAGTTTGCCCTAATTTGAAGTTTCTCGGGATACTGATTTTTGAGTCGGGATTTGACATAATTTTCAAAGTAAGGATATTGGATCGTTATAAGGTTTTTCCTTGGGCACCAAACTTGCTCTAAGCTCCTGATCTACCGTATTTGATTTATAATATGGTAGGGCACATCTAATAAAATAAAATGTGATTGGACTTTTAAAGTCTAAGTACAAATTAAGGTAATTAAATATATTGTTTAATTAAGCGAATATCATATTAATCATTACAACTTTATATTATAAGGGGAACATTTGGCATGAAATGAATAAAACAACTACTAAATTTAGGCTATGAGGTAAGAAAGACTCACATGGTTTAAATGATTGTTCATCCCTGCATTAAATATGTTAGTAATGTATTTGTGAAAATACATTAAATAAAGGAAATATGAATATGTTCAAATGATTCATATGCTGATTAAAGAGACACTGTAGATAATTTTGTATGTGATATAAAAGAAAACTACACTGCAAAAATTGTAAGTAAAGCTGAAATATTAAAAATACTATAAATTAATAAATAAAGCAATTTCAATCTAAAAGACTAAATAAACATAGTCATAAGACTGTAATAATCATTCATAGACAATAAAATTATGAGAAATGCAATTTATGATTTATTTATCTTGTATTTGGCTCTGTGGGCGCAGAACTCGTGAGGAGTTGAGTACGTCTACTCAACTTTAAGTAAGTGGGGTCAACTGTAAACACACAATTTCCTCTTATATGAATTATGTGGTCTCCTGATACTTCAATAGCCTGTCCAGGCTAAGTGATAGTTGTACTATGTTCCACCAAATAAAAAAATCCTCTAAAGTAATTTTAAATATTTATTATATACTAAAAATCTTAATATATGATTCAAGGATTGATCTCAATGTGTTGCAGTATTTCAAAGGTTTATCAATTTACTTGTAAATCATGTGATATCAATTATTTTCTATTTTTAATTATTTATCCTCATATTTGGAACTAATGAAGCCCCTCAATTAACTTAGATATGATAGTTCTTTAAGTTAATTGATATAATAATAGTATAAAGAATTACTTTTGTCAAATAGTAATTTGATTAAACTTTCATGTAGTGACAAAATAATTTTATAAATATAATCATTTTAGTTGTGAGATAAAATCTATGTTTATTGAATGATTTTATTCACTTAAGGTTTATTAAATTGGGTGCTTCATAATTCAACTTATCTATAATTCAATTATATATGTTAAATACAATCTTATTATTGCTAGCTCTAAGTTATCATAATTTCCAAGTTAATATTATAAAATTTAGTTTATTCTAACCAATTTATTACCTTCTAACATTTTTCTCAATAGCTTAGATTTATTCTTAGGCTTTCTTTAAGGTTTTATATTAATTACAAGTCTATTAGTTATCTTAAGGTTTAGATATTCTTTACTATTATCTACACACTAATAATTCTAATGAAGATCCCTTATATGGAGAGTTTATTAAATAATAATTCTTTAATATAATAATTTGGGAATCTTATAGCTAATGCATGACTAAGTTCTAAAGTTCTCTACTCAAATGATACTTAATAATGTTTTATAGGGATATAATAAGAGAGTTTATTTTTTACATCAAAAAGGTAAGTTTGATCTAATAGGTTGATTGCCTAAAGCCTCAAGATTTTATTTTTTTGAATCTAATGTAATATAATTGAAGGTTATATCATAATCTAATTATCCATAATAAGATTGAATTTGATCACAAAGTTTCAAATCTAATGTTAATTACTTTAAGATCTTAATTTTCACTAATAAAGTTAGAGATTTACTTCAAACAATATGATGAATTTATCATTACTTAATCTCCTCTAATATAATGTTTTAAGATTCATCTAAGCATTAATTTAATTTAATCAGACTGTTCTATGTTCTAGGAAGCAATAATACAGTTATTCAATATATATGATTTTCATTAGTTCATAAGAGAATGCCACAAATGCAAGTTTGCCATACAAAATTCATATTTATATGATCCAATCATCATAAGTGTTGAATCCATATTTATATTGCATGCTTTTACTAAAACAAGTCGTTATTTTAGTATATGTTTGTGTTATTTCAGTTTTGGAGTTGACATATTGCAAAATTTATGAAGATTTGGAAAACTGGGCATTGTGGCACGCTAAGAGTGTGCTACGGCACGCTAACGGCGTCAGAAATTTCGCGGCTCAGACGCTGCGGTGCGCCGTAGCGCCCCTGGTTCGAGAGCTAAGCGATACAACGCCCTAAATTGGAAGAATTTTGATGACATAGGGGGACGTACAGTTTACGTACGAGCAGGACAACCCGCGTGGCGTTGTGGCGTGCTGTAGAGCTCGACTCTCGGATCGGGGGCACTACGGAGCGCGCTGCCGACCCGAGAACCGGCGCTACGGCGCGCTTGGTCCGAAAGATGGGTGCTACAGTCATTGAGTGCCCCTGATTCGAGAGTCGGGTGCTATAGCGCGCCACAACGCCACCCGGGTAGGCCGTTCAGGTGTAAACTGGATGTCCCCTTAGGGCATCAAAATTCTTCCAATTTAAGGCACCTCACAGATCGTGCCATATACTGATCGAAATGTCTTTCCGAGGCTTTTCGATTGGTGTACCTAAAACGACATATATTTAGACCACTCTAACGCCGCTAAAATTGATGCCCTAGCTTCAGGTATCGGAAAGAAAATTCAATTTTACTGTAAAATATTGTTCATCTTCCTCAAAATTGAACTTGGATCGAGCTTGTTTGAATTCGATCGAGCACTTTGAGGTTTTGCAAATGAGGGATAATAGATAATAAGCAAGAAGCTTATAATGAAGCATATGCATGATTAAATCCATGGAAAGGTAAGCACCTAGAGTTTTTATGATGGAGGTCTTCTCAGCTTGGGATGAAGCTTCCTTAGCTTTCTAAGGGTTCCTAACAACATGCAAAGTGAGGTTGAGGGTGTCTAGATAAGGAGGGAGGAGAGTATGGGATTTATTAGAGGATAAACTGCAGGGAGGTCATCATTGCTGCAAGTGGGTGGCAATCAAAGTCATGTTTCTACAGTTGCACTCGTGGAGGATGACATCCTAATGGGTCTGGTCTAATAATAGGTGGTGGGTTCCACCACTTAATTAATTAATTATTTATTAATATATTTTAATAATTAGAATTAGGTTATTAAATGAGCTCCGAAAAATCCAAAAAATTCACCAATAGCTAATTTTGGGGTGGGGAACTCAAAAATGAAGTCGGAATTTTAATCGGAAATCTATTTAATTATCTTAATTTTTCGAGTATTTAAAATATAATAAAATATTCAGGAAAATTTGACGATTTCCGAAATTTCATCCCTAGCTAATTTGGGGGCGAGGAGTTCAATGATGAGCTCTGATTTTGATTTGGAGATCAAAATCATTACCATAATTTTCTAAGTTGATATATTCATTAAAATAATCAGAATATTCAATTGAGCTCTGAATCGCTCTAAATTTTTAGGGTTTGCATAAAATATCATATGGAGATAATTGGAGATGATTAAAAGTTAATTTGACTGATAAATAAGGTTTAACAACTTTCAGGTTGATACACAAGGGAAGGATAAAAAGATACAAAAAACGAGGAAAGGGTGATGATGGATAGGGCTTTAGGTTTGGAGAGGGAGAGGAGAGAAAAAGAAAAGGGAATTGGAGAGAGAGAGGGAGGGATAATGAAGAAATAAAACATGTTTCTCTTGCTTTTCTCTAACTTGCATGCCTTCTAAAAATCAATGATAATGTAATCTACCACTTTATAAAATTTCTTCTAGGAAGTTAAAACTAAAAATAGTGGTACTTTATCCAAAGTATACAAGTTGTTATCTCAAATTTCTTCTTTTTATCAAATCGCTTTACTTTTCGAATTCTTCTTTATTGAAATTTAATAGAGAGGATACTTTTGCTCATCAATTGCCTTACATTTCTATCCAAACTTAATTCGGCTACATAATGGCTAATTATCTTACGTCAAGATTTCTTATGAGGAGAATGGTTGGGCAGGAGGAGACAGCTAGATGTGATATTATTCTCGACATTTAGGGTTTCGATTCCGATTGCATGATGAAGAAGATGAAGTTGAAGGAAGAGAGAGATTATTTTGGGACTTTAATGTATGTTTTGATGTTAAAAATTTAATATTCATTATTATTAATAATATAATAGCAAAATTATCCCGAATTCTACCCAAATGTATAGAAATATAACAAAAATTCAAAAATAAAAAAATTGATTTGGTAAAATATTTTATTTCATATACAATTTCAAAGATTAAATTTAATAATTTATAATAAGTAAAATAGATTCTAGAAAGTTCTCAAAATTTTAGGGAAAATTTTCTAAAACTATTATCTATTGTTATAGTCTTTGTAGAAATTTTAAGTTGTTTAAAAATTGAATTTACTAATAATTTATGAAATTTCAGAAAGTTATTAAATTTTTCCAAAAACTTTCACCGCATCTATTACACAATTTGTTGCCAGTTTTTGCCTATTATTCCCATGACATCGGCTGCCCATTTTCACTAAATTGCTGTCCACCTCTTCTTGAATCAGGCATTTTTTTCATCAAATTGATTTTCACCTTTGCATTTTCAATCATCATTAATGAAAGATATTCTAGGAGTAGGCATCTTTTTCATCAAAAATATTGCTCTTCACCCTTTCATCTTCAATTATCATTCACAAAATCTCTTATGAAATTGTGCTATAATTTTGATTTAGGAAGAAGAACCACCGCTAAACTTTTTTGCTGGGGTCACACAAGAAAGATCTTGAGCAATGAAAACATTATCATGTAGATATTTGTGTGGTTTGGTGAAGGACCAATTTTTTATAGGGGCCAAATGTTGGCCAATAAAGAACAAGCATATTGGTCAAATAAGTGTTACAAAGATGAGGATGCTTAGGTGAATGGGTGGGTATAAAGGTAGGATGAGAAATTAGTTTATTCATAGCAATGTTGGAGTGGCTCCAATAGCAGATAAAATTACAGAATGTCGCGTTAGATAGTTTGGGCATACTAAGCGTAGACTGTTCAATGCCCTCTGTTAGAAAAATTGAGTCTTTGAATTTTTTCCATGTTAAAAGAGAAAGACTAAAATTAACATGTGAAGAAACTATTAGAAAGGATCTTCTCTATTTGGAACTTAGGGAGTAGATTCTATTTGATCGTACAAAATGAAAACAAAGGATTCTTGTAACCGATCCGACCTAGTGTGATTAAGGTTTAGTGTTGTTGCTACGGTGGTGGTGGTAAAGGATCACCAGATGTTCATGGCTGCACCATAGTAAACTTCTTTTTTGCTCTATGCTATGAAGGAAGAAGATGATTATAAGCGAACACTTTGTATAGAAGATGGAAATTAAAGTTTAGATAAAAGCTTTCAAACCTTGCTTAATTAATCCACAATGACATCCACAACTAATTTGAACATTTACATGAAAATTCTTTCTACTCTTTTCTCAAAATTCACTCCAAAAATGCATATAATTTTGTCCAACCTCAGACTTAACATGCTTGCAAATTGCATCACCATTAACATTTTGACCCATAATCTTCTTTTGTTTTCTGACTCTTAGCGGCTAATAACTAGTCCTACCTTTATACCCACCCATTCACCTTAGCGGTTAATAACTAGTCCTACCTTTATACCCACCCATTCACCTTAGCGGTTAATTTTGTCCAGCCTTAGCGACTAACTAGTAACCCATTCACCTTAGCGGTTAATATCTAGTCACCAAGGGGTTAGCGACTAACTAGTAACAATTTCAGGGGTTGCATAACATCGACCCATGATGGCATGTTATGACAGTTAATGGAATCTTACCACTCATGTTTTGGTCTAACCCTTCAAATCTCACTTTACACACTGATATATTCTGCACACCCAATATCAGGATTAGTGATGCAAATGAGTCGAGCAATTTTACAAGTTTGCTTAAATTGTTTTGCCGGTGTGGCCTTTGAGTTGAGCTTATTAAGCTTCAAACTCAAGCATGAATTAATTCACCATGCTAGCTGTAGAGAATGGTAGAAGTAATTCATATTAATTAGAATTTAGCATTATATAGGTGTATATATATAGATACAATAGAATTTGGTTCAATCGAATCCGGTTCAGAATATATCACTCCTAACCAGTAGAGTCTCTATTATTATTTTTTGTGTAACTATTTTCGATAATTTAGCAATACTAAAATTTCATCCCACCTAATTAAACTCTAAGAATTTTTAATATGATTACTAATTTTAAAAAGTCATGCATTAATGCAGTTAGGCATGTCAAGTGCACTCCAGACTCTCTGCGGCCAAGCCTATGGTGCCAAGCAGAGCCACATGCTTGGCATCTACCTTCAGCGTTCATGGATCATTCTCTTCATTTGTGCCGTCATTCTTCTCCCTCTCTTCATCTTCACCACTCCCATCCTCCTCTTTCTTAACCAAGATGAATCCATTGCAATTGTTGCCGGTTACATCTCCCTCTGGTTCATCCCTATGGTTTTCTCCTACATTTTCTCTTTCACCCTTCAAATGTATCTCCAGTCACAGAGCAGGAACATTGTCATCTCCTACCTTGCGGCTGCCACTCTCTGCATTCATTTGTTCCTCTCTTGGATCACAGTGTCGAAGCTCTCCCTGGGGGTTGCAGGGGCCATGGGCTCCATGATATTGGCGTCCTGGATTCCCACTTGTGGACAGCTTATTTTTTCAGTGTGCGGAGGATGCCCTGATACTTGGAAGGGATTCTCTAGGAGCGCTTTCAACGACTTGTGGCCTGTGCTTAGGCTTTCGTTCTCCTCAGGAGCAATGGTGTGGTAAGTGCTCTACTAATTAATCATGGGTGGCATCATAAAATATTTATAATATGATTAGTATGATATATATATATGTATCTATTTAGATGTATTTATTTTAATTTGTGTATTTGAATCTTTTGGTTTATAATTAATTAAAATTGATCCTCATAAAAGCATGAAATGCTCAATAATTATGTATAATGATCTGGCGTTAACATCTGTTTCTCTCAATTGACAAGATCAGTTTGTACAATGCTAATAGTTAATGTTGGTGTTCTCAGTTTGGAGCTTTGGTACAACAGCATACTGGTTTTACTAACAGGAAATATGAAGGATGCTGAGACGGCCATTGATGCTCTGTCTATCTGGTAGGCCGACAACTGTATACCTATATTAACAAATAATCTTTAATATTTTAGCCAAAATTAATGTTTTACTGAATTTGTGTTAAACAGTCTCAACATTAATGGCTGGGAAATGATGATATCCCTTGGCTTCATGGCGGCAGCAGGGTATTGATTTTCTTGACTTGAGATCCAACTACGTTAAACTTAGAGTGGAGATTCAATAAGATGAAGTGATAAGCAACGTTCTATTGTCTTATTTAGGGTTCGTGTTGCAAATGAGCTTGGTGCAGGCAGCGCAAAGAATGCAAAATTTGCAATTGTTGTGGTCACAAGTACATCTTTTGCAGTCGGATGTTTGTTTTTCGTGTTGTTTCTTGTTTTTCGCGGAGAGGTTGCTTATGTTTTCACAGAAAGCTCGAAAGTTGCTGCTGCGGTTGCTGATCTTTCCCCTTTGCTAGCTTTCTCCATGTTGCTGAATAGCATTCAGCCTGTGCTTTCTGGTGAGCTTTATTCCCTGAAAAAATGCACTTTTGTAAATTTTCTCATCAGCTTTTCTTTCCTTTATCTTCTAAAGGCTTTGAATTTTTTCATAAGAATATAGCTTTATATGTCATAGCTAGTGCATTTAAAACTCAATAATTTTACTCGGAAAAAAGGACGATGTCAGCCTATATATCTATATATATATATCAAATTAAACATGCATCAATTAGGATCAAATTTCACAGCATAATCTTTAAGGATGTCAAAATATCAGGTTGGGAGATCATCTCCCTCTATAAACAAAAAATTCCCAAAGCTGACAAAAAAAAGGCTAAAATTCAGTGCGGTTGCACTCACGCTTGCTTACTGTGTACAAAGAGAATACTCTAGTGCACAAGCATAAAAAAGAGGTGGTCTTTATGAAGCTCAACTCCTTGCCTCACATGCTCCTAGGCACGCATCGAATCTTTGACAAGGCTGCCAGACAGTTGCCCTCAATGATGATCTCTTCAAGCTCTACCCTTCATTCCTGAGTGGCTCTTTGTAGTAGGACAGTCTGCAATTCGGCTTCCAAAAGGAGAAGTCGCCTGAACACGGGCTCCACAAGCGGCCACCAGCCGGCCTCAGTCATCTCGGATGATGCAACTGTCATAGGTGCTGGGCTTGTTTCAAAAGGATTTGTCAATATTGGCTTTGAGCCAATGTAATGCACATGGTGCTGCTAAGGAGTAAATGGGCCCTGAAAGGCAGGTGCTCCAAAGGCCGCCGCATCGTTAATGTCGCTATCAATCATCGTTGTAGGGATCGTGCTGGCATTTGTTGTTGGAGTAGGGAATGATTGCCCGTGCTTCGCCAGCTTACTCCTCCAGAACTGGTAATGGATGTAGTACCCATAGATCTGTCCGACGAAGCGCAAATGTAGGCTGGAGGGGCCACATGAGTAAAGCAAGATGAGCTGCTCCCAATTGATAATAGTAGTGCTGTAGATTATGCAGCGCCTCCACAAACACTTCAATGCTTCCTAGAAGCACTCAAGCGTTCTTTTGCAGAAAAAACATACCTCAAAATCCATATCACAAGGAATACAAGATTTATGTGGTTTAGTGAGATCACACGTCTACGGGGAGGAGAAATAAAATGTTTATTATGTAGGAAGAAGAATATGTTGTGGTTTTCTTACCTTCTTGTAGTAGCACATCTAACCCCCAAAATAAATTCTCACATGCATACCAAAATTTTTTGGAAAATAGGATTTTATTCAAGATCCTACAAGCTCATATGGGTACACCATTTGTCAACCAAGATTCGCCAAATTTATCGCTGGGCGTCATGTGTCAATTGGTCCATCCACCGTTTATGATGTGCATGGGCGTGTCTCAAGACACTCTAATGCATTTGGGCGGTGAATCATCTTTTGGCTCGTGGGTGGGCATAAGCGCCCACTACTCAGGCTGACTTAGTGCGCTGGGAGCTTGGGTATGCCTAAGTACTAGCTTCTGCTTCTCTGTTGGCCACTGCTCTTTCCATGCATTCGGGGGCGCGTCTGCACTGTTTTGGTTCCCCCAAGTTCAATGCTTAGGAACGCCCTAGTACCAGCCTTCTTTGACTTTTAAGTCAACATTTGCATGCTTGGGTGCGCCTTCTGTCGCATCTGGGCATGCCCCACCTGGGTACTCCTACTGGTGTTGCTATCCAAGATCCACCTTAATCATCTCCTTCAAACTAATACCTTTACAATTCTTCATGTATCTCTCATTTGTAAATGAAAAACTATCACTCCACCTAAAGCAATGCTTTCATATGGTTGCCTATGTAGTCCCCTCTCAAGAAATTAAGCTACGTGTAGTTCAAAAAATGGGGAAACTATCAGTGATCTTCAATGCTTATCACCCTTTTGAAATAGGTGAACTTTTGAACTGATAAGACCTTAATAAGCATGTATGTCTGATTATCTTTAGTGTCAATCTTCTTTAACAAGATGCCACCCTTCTCAATCAAATTCTGAACAAAATGATACAACACATCAATGTGTTTGGTCATTGCATAATGAATTGGATTAGTAGGCAAGCAAATTGCACTTTGGCTATCATAAAATACACTCAAATGTTGTTGTTTCACTCTCAGATCATCCAATAGTTTCTGCGTTTAGATCGACTCCTTAATTCTCTATGAAAGTTGTATACTCTTCCTTAGGCATAAACAATACAATTATGGGCTACAAAGTAGATCTTTAGCTTGCTTTTGTGATTCATTATCATAAAAAATACAATTAGGCATAAACAATCCATCATAGATCAACGCTGATTGATGTCACATATAATCTAAATCTGTATAATCAACACACTGTTCAAAGGTTTATTCTTATCTTTCAAATATCAATCACATATTGATTGTATTTTTTAGGTATCTCAAAATTTACTTTCTTGCCAATAACCTCTGCCCAGATCTTATATACCTATTAACAATGCCATAGCCCATGCCAAAGTTGGTCTTGTGCATATCATGGTGTACATCAAACTATCCACAATATCAACATGAGATCCTCCTCTCTTCCTCTCACCATTATCTTTGGTACCTGATGAATCCATTATTTACTTCATATATAAAGGAATTTTCATAAACAATCTATGTTTGAAGTAGCCTACTTTAATAAATTGTGTAATTTCAGAGAAAATACAATGATATGCAATTTTCTGGAAAAATCTGAGCGTATCTACAAAATTTTGGAAATTGTCCGCTGCCGCGAGCTGTGGCACGCTACAGCGTGCCATAGCGGTCCAGGCATTATCAGGAAGAGTTATGGAACCAACCACTGACCTGGAGCATTATGACGCTACTGCGCGCTATCGCGCACTGTAGCGGAATGCATCTTCGAAACTTTACCCGCCATAGCGCGCTACAGCGGATAGGTTTTCGAAGCCTGACCGTTGTAGCGCGCTATAGCGGATGCGCTTTCGAAATCTGAATGCGGCAGCGCTCTATAGCGCATGCATCCTCGAAACTTTTGGCCACCACGGCGCGCCACGACGCGCTATAGTGCGCTATAGCGGACTAACAGAGAAGAGCCAGAACGCCACAGCGCGTCGCCGAGGACCGTCTTACGAAACTTGACTGCTGCAGCGTGCTACAGCGGGCGCCAAATTCCTGTCTTCTCAGAGCATTAAATGCAGCTGAGATTTGACCCAAAATTTGGATCTCGTCTTCCAGTTGTTTTTCTAGACCTACTGCTTGATATTTAATTGGGAGAAGGTGATTTGAAACAAAATAAAAGAATAAAAAAAAGGAAAAGAAGTCCTCAAGCTTCACTTGGTTTGGCAATGATGACAGAAGTTTTAATTCAGTTTTTCAGATTTCAAAAGGGCTGAGAATGGATGTGCACCCCTCCTATAAATATAGCTCTTCAAATCATTAGAAGGGTGCCCAATTTGGCTTACAAAACTTCTAATTGTGGAGAGGACTGCATAAAAGAGAAGGAGAACTCTCCAAGGGTGGAAGAACTTCAATTGCTAAGGGGAAGAAGGGAGAAAGGCAGCACTACGGACCTAAGAGAAACGACCAAGAACAAGAAGAGGAGAAATACGAAGAACTCCATCAAAGGAATGTTCCTAGTAATCTAACTCTTTTTTGTATTTTTCTTAGTTGATTATGAAAGGGTCTTTATCCATATATGTATTCTTCTTTATCTCAAGTGTAATAGAGAGCTAAACCCCCCTTGGGGAGGGTTGGGCTAATCCTATATGTCATGTAAGGGACTATTATGTATGAAAATTTTCTCAAGCTTCTAATGAAAATTTGTGAAATGAATGACTTGTTAAAGAAATAAAAAAAAGGACTATTTGTGGACTGTAATGTGGACCATATGATGAAGGAACTAAATGACATTAAGACTTAAAAGTCTTGTGCTCTATAGCTCACTCTTAGTTTGGAGCTGGAATCATGAGTGCATAGGAGCTTAGAACTATGTGAGGAAGTTCTTGATCCTAGTGCACCTTGATCTATGCCCAACTAAGGTGTTGATGCGTGTGAGCTAAGACCCACTAAATGAGCTCCGCAGCTCGCATACGTGATGGGAGGAAGATAACATGTTAAGAGCTCATGTGTGACGTGACATAGCACATTGAGCCAAACTAGTCATCTCCTTATTCGAACTGCGCATGATGCGCGTGATGCTCTTAGTGTAATCAATGCTTGTAAGATCATAAATAAAGAAACAACTCTCATTTTTATAATCTAGAAATGAGAGGAAAATCAATGATCTAAAATCTTATGAGGGACTTCGTGCTGAAATAGAACCGATCGTATGTTCATTTCAAGCACGAGATTTGAATTTGTAAATTTTGGAGTTAAACTCTAAGAAGGATAATGTGCACTTGATTAAATTACAGAAAACTAAGTAAAAAAAGGGCAATGCTTGAGGAATTATCCTACATGAGTTTCTAATATTTCATGTGAGAGAGACCCAACTCTCCTCTCCTTTTATTATAATTACTTTCTACTAAGACTTGTTGTGCTTGTTTAGAAACCTAATCAGCAAAATATGCATAGTTTAAATATTATTGAACGTAGATATACCTTAGTAACAAAACACCCGATTCCATGAGGACGATAAATCTCGAAACTCACATTCTAAATTATTATTTCAGATCATGTACACTTGCGTGCAAGCGCAGATGTGTATTATACGTCTGTCAGTACCTAAGTTAGCATTCAACTAGAAGTGTGATTTTAAAGGCAAACTTGCACTTTTGGTTGAATTGTCAATCTCAAATTTTTAATAGCTTTTGCAAATATGCTTTATTTGTGAGATAAATCATTTGACTACTTGTTCTTTATAAATCTCCATGCCAAGTATTCTTCAAACTTCACCTAATTCCTTAATCTCAAAATTTGAAGATAGCTGCTCCTTTATTTTATACATCTCAATTTGACATCTAGATGCTATCAACTTGTAATCAACATACAAGCGTAAGTAGATGAACTCATCATTAATCAATCTTCTGATGTAAACACAATTATCATAATGACTTCTTAAATATTTTTGTTATTGTATAAATTGGTCATACTTCTTATACAACTGACATGGTGATTGTTTCAAACATAAAGAAGCTTGTCCAGTTTGCAGACCAAGCCTCTTTTGTTTGTGGTCTTGTATTCAAGAGGTTGCACCACATAGATCTCATCTTCTAATTTTCATGTAAGAATGTTGTTCTCATATCAAGCTGTTCTGACATTCTATAATCAAACTCAAACTGCTTTGCATTATAGGTGCCAAGAGAATATAGATTGTGTGATGTTTCATTACTCGAGAAACTACTTTATTATAGTCTATCCCTTCTCATTGCACAGTTTTTAGCCGCCATTATTGCCTTGTAGCATTCATCAATTCTTGTTTGAGATTTTTCCGTTTTGTACACTCCCATTTACACCTAAAAGTCTTTCTTTCTGGAGGTCGCATCAGCCACCTTCATGTAGCATTTTTATGAAAAGATTTAGTCTCTTCATTCATATCTTTTTGCCGGCACTCAATTTCTGACCTCTTCATAGCTTCTCTGAAGTGACCTGAAACATCAGCCTCAGTAGCTGATAGTGCAAAGCTTATATAATTTTTTAGTCATGCCGGCTTAAGGGACATTCTCCTTTTTGGTTTTCACTAGCAATAGACTCTTTCAATGGAGAATCCTCACTCTCTCTTCCTCAACCTCTCCTAATCTATATATGAATCTATCTGTTTAGGTATAGACTTAGAGGAAGATGATATTTGTGGAACAAATAGAGTTGTATTAAGCTCCATTATCCGGACGCTTTTGCTGGACAACAAACATTGAATTTTTTCCACCAAAGTGTGATTCATGCGTTTTGTCATCCTATTCTATTGTGGTGTCTCCTTAACTATTAAATGATACTCAATCTTAGATTTCTGGCATTCATGCAAGAATTCATCCAAAGTGTATTTGCTCCCATTGTTTGATCTAATCTACCAAGTACTTTTGCTAGTCTTATTCTCCATCTATTTTTTTTCAAACTATAGAGTTTTAGGACCTCACTTTTGTGATTCATTGTGTACATGTAAACATATTTGCAAAAATTATCTATAAAAAAGATAAAATATCTTCATTCGTCGAATGATGTCGTGGGATTAGAAGGGATCTCTTGCACATGCTAGTCTCAAATGCCATAAAGTTGTGGCATTAGAAGGATAATCAACAACTGTTGCTCCACCTATCACTATACTCTCCTAGAGGTAATACAAATTGTGATGCTTTGTTCTCCTCATGTAGGTCAATGCTTAATGACTAATCTTCATAACCGTTGCCTCAAGACCATCCTGTAGCCTTCAACCTCTAAAGGCCCAATTGATTGTAGGCTTTTGTGATTGTTTGGAACATATCTCACATACTTCAACCCCCGAACAACCTCATTATGCATCTGGCGACCCCCTCCGGCCCCCTTTAACCATGTCCAGCCCCCTAGGTGAGAGGAGGAAGAAAAGGGGAAGAAAAATAGGAGAAATTATTTTGCATTTTTATTATTAATAATTATACTATTTATAATTGTCATTGCATTATTATTGTTGTCATTAATCAATAATGATAACAATACAAATGTTATATTTGACTGTTATTTCCATTCTGTCAATTTCAATTCAGTCATTTTCATTCTGTCTTTTTCTTTCATAACTTATTATTATCATTATTATTATTAAATAATGATAATAATAACATTATTATAAGTATTATTACTACCCTCAGTAACTTAAAATTCTGTTTTCTATCAAGAGGAGAGTGAAAGAAAAGCAGAATAGAAAAAAAAGATAATAATTACTTCTAAAATTATTGGCTAAAAGTTAATTTAAATATCAAAATTTATGCATATTCAATCAACTATTGCACTTTTAAAACTTAAGGAAAAAGATACCCAGTATATGAACATGTATTACTTTTGCACTTACTGCTGCTTAACTTCGTTTTGAGCCAAATTCATATTGATGCTTGGTTAATTGTTCGAAACCAACATTCTTTTATAACATGGCTGGTTACTAGAAAAATGACATCAGTAATATTCGTAGTTGGTTACTGGAAAAATGATATCAGTAATCTTCGTGGTTGGTTGCTGGAAAAGTGACATCAGTAACTTACATCTTTGTGATAATACTTTTTGTAGGAAATTAATTATCCCGTTTGCATTATTGCCTTATTTTTACTGCATTGTTATTACATTTTTTTCCGCTAATCACGTATGTACTATTAAAAAATGTAATATTTTATCGTTTACTGTATTACTTAGAGTATTCTCTAATTACTAGGAATTCAAATGCCGATATTATTTTCTTTACAATACCAGGTCAGGTAGTTCTGGGAGAATTCACACAAGAGCCCTAATTCATAAATTTTTAAACTTGCTAATGGATTTATGACGCAATTTTACTTATCTTTTTATTTTATTTGTTTTAGTTTCTCTTATGTTCTAAAAAGATGAACATTGTACGAGGTGTACGTTGGAGATTTTTGTAATATAGAATTTTGATGAATGAGAAATATCATTTGACCTTTATATGTGTATCCCTTCTCTTTTAAATTACTTAATAGGATCCTGCGGTTTGTGAATACCTGATGTCGGAACAGTTCTTGCTGAATCGGCATCGAGACTTCACATCTGCAAAGGAAACAGGCTTCCAAAGCCACTGCTTTGGATTTCTTGGAATCTTTTTGATACTGCTGTTTGACATTTTTTTCAGTCCTCTCTAGATTTGTCTCTTTCTTTAATATTTCTTCTGCATTTCATTTCAAAACTTTTATGATATAATAATTTCAAAGTTCATGAGCTTCTGCTACATAGATTTGAAAGTCTTGGGCTTGAATCGTTCTTGTAATATGCAGGGGTTGCTTCAGGCGCTGGTTGGCAAAGATTGGTGGCCTATGTTAATGTGACATGTTATTACTTAATAGGGATGCCTCTTGGGATTGTGCTTGGATATTGGTTGGATTATCATGTTAAGGCAAACATTTTACAATTTGTTCCTAATGTTCATGCTTGCATGTTATATAATGCAAATATAAAAAATTTGAGCCTTAGCCAGTTATTATGGATAGATATTATCAGATTAGATAAAATGTTTATTAACAAAATGAAGATTTATTTCAGGGTATATGGATAGGTATGCTATTTGGGATTGCAGTGCAGACTTTAGTTCTGGTTTGGATCACTTGGAGAACAGATTGGGACGGACAGGTATGTTTCTCTTTACTGGGCTAAAACTCTTCCAATATATACAAGCACTGTTTATAGGCATTATTAAGTTCTAAATACATGATTCCGAGTTAAAATGTTATTTAATTATGATCAAATCCATCGGATATATTTGTGGTTGTACCTTTAATTATTGTCAGCATCTTGGTTGTGCAGCAGTAAGATAAGGAAATAAATAAAACTGAACAATTGATTGCTGCTTTTATGTATATAATACACAATAGCCTCCACATATATGCAAATGAAACTGCCTCAATTTGCCACATTACAACTCTTATTTCAATGTCATGATAAATTACGGCTTGAATTAATTTCATCAAAGTATTTATGGCATCACACAAATGCAACCCTCATCTTTGTTACTTTCAATTGGATTTAGCCCATTAATAGGAATTTGTGAGGGACTATTGGTTTAATTGGGAGTTGAATTCTTGAACCTCAGCTGCTATTATTTATTACTCTGAAAATTTCCGGGTTTGTATAATGGCAAGAGAGAACATAATAGTGCTAGACATTAATTTGTTGATATCCGTTGGGTGAATCAAAACATAGCCGAATTTTTTTTTTTCTAGAGATTGCTGTGTTATCTGTTTAGTTCCACTTGCAAGACCTTGTATCTTTATCATGAATTAATGAGGTTTATTTTTTGAGAATATATTTATATATATTCTCAAATTATAAACTTCATTAATTCTAGTTCATAGGATCCTAAAAAAAGTTGATAATTCTTAATGACATAAAACAGAGAATATATTAAAGGAAAGAAATCTTGATATGCTTTAGATTTTTGGTGCATGGGATATAGCCATAAGAAATTTGAGAAACCGTCAATAAAAACTAAATAATGTGTATCCACTAAACAACACAACTAGGTAGGATCCCAAATGTTATACAATGCCTTAATTACGATGGAGAATATCTGTGTTGTTTTGCCTATGAATAGGCAGTAAGAGGAGGAGATAACACAATAGTAATATAATGTTGTGAGCATGCATTTTCTAGAAGATATTAATGGAAGGATAGCCCAATCGATTGTGTTAGTTGTTTGAAAGTACGTAGTTTTATATAACAATCTAAACTCTTAAGCACCAAGATATTGTTCGCTTTGGCTTAAAATGCCTCACAGTTTTGTCATCAGAAGATAATTTCCTAGTAGGTCACCCATCCTGGGAGTGTTCCCATCTGAGCACGCTTAACTTTGGAGTTCTTATCAGGAACTTCAATATTACCTGAAAATGCATCTCGATATTTAAGAGTTTCGTTTAATATTACTTAAGTGGGTCTTTACAATCTACCCAACTTAAGTAGTTGACGTCCTCGTCAGTATCCACATACAGATCCAAGAACCATCCATTGGGTAAATAAGACTAAAGGTGTCCTCTATAGGCTCAAGAGGTACTTACAAACATGTAGCATCTTAACCATCATGGGATTAAAAAGTTGAAGTGGTACTTTTCTTTATATGACAAGTAGTTTTTATCTGACATCCTATGGCCTGCTCTAATATCATTTGTAATAGTCTGAACTCTTAAGCACCAAGGTATTATTCGCTTTGGCCTTAAAGGCCTCACAGTTTTGTCTTCAGAAGATAACTTTTTAATAGGTCGCCCATCTTGGGAGTGCTCCCATCTGAGCACGCTTAACTTTGGAGTTCTTATCAGGAACTTCAACATTATCTAAAAAGGCATCTCGATATTTTAAGAGTTTCGCTTAATATTACTTAAGTGGGTCCTTACAATCTACCCAACTTGAGTAGCTAACGTCCTCGTCAGTATCCACATATAGATCCAAGAACCATCCATTGGGTAGATAAGATTAGGGGTGTCCCTATAGGCTCAAGAGGTACCCACAACCATGTAGCTTCTTAACCATCATTAGACCAAGAGGTTGAAGTGGTGCTTTTCTCTATATGACACTTAGCTGCCATCCTATGACCTACTCTGATATTATTTGTAACACTTTGAACTCTTAAGCACTAAGGTATTGTTCGTTTTGGCTTAAAAAATCTCACAGTTTTGTCCTCAGAAGATAACTTCATAGTAGGTCACCCATCCTGAGATTGCCCCCATATGAGCACGCTTAACTTGGAATTCTCATTAGGAACTCCAATATAACCTAAAAAGACGCCTCGATATTTAAGAGTTTTGCTTAATATTACTTAAGTGGGTCTTTACAATCGGCCTAACTTAAGTAACTGACGTAGTCGTCATTATCCTCATATAGATCCAAGAACCATCCATTGGGTAGATAGAACTATAGGTGTCCCCTATAGGCTCAAGAGGTACTCACAACCATGTAGCATCTTAACCATCATAGGATCAAGAGGTTAAAGTAGTATTTTTCTCTATATGATACTTAGCTCCTATCTGAATTAGAAGAACTTTTTAGGAGGTCACCCATTTTGGAAGTACTCCCACATGAGCAAGCTTAACTTTAAAATTCTTATCAGGAACTTCACCATTATCAGAAAAGACGTCTTGATGTTTAAGAGTTTCATTTAATATTACTTAAGTGAGTCTTTACAGTCTACCCAACTTAATTAGTTAACGTCCTCATCAGTATCCACATACAAATCCAAGTGCCATCTATTGGGTAGATAGGACTAGAGGTGGTCTTTATATGCTCAAGTGGTACCCACAACCATGTAGCACATTAACCATCATGGGTTCAAGATGTTGCTCACATTAGTAGTATTTTGCCCTGTATGACACTTAGCATCTAATTGACACTCTATGGCCTGCTTTGATACCATTTATAATAGTCCAAACTATTAAGCATCAAAGTATTATCCGTTTTGGCATGAAAAGTCTCACAGTTTTTCCCTTAGAGGTAATTTCCCAATATATCACCTATCCTGGGAGTGCTCTCTATGAGCGCTAACTTTAGAATTCTTATCAGGAACTTCATCATTATCTGAAAAGGTGTTTTGATGTTTAAGAGTTTTGTTTAATACTACATAAGTGGGTCTTTATATTTTATCTGAGGGGATGCAAGCTTTAGCAAAACCACTTAAGTGTACCCTAATTGAAAAATTTTCAAGTGCTAAATCATCCATATGTGCTAACAGGAAAATTTTCAATAACTTGGGTTTATATACTGACTCCCAGGTCGGGTTAATTGACTTACAGCATGTGATCATTAAGTTGTAGAATGAATTGGATTACTCTTGCATCTTTGCTAGAGGGACCTTCTTCATTGAAAATCGACCAATGAAATGGACAATGTCATTTGATCTCACATGTGAATCGTCGATTGCACCGTTGTGGATCAATTTTCCACTCCTTAATGTGCATTTGAGCACCAATTTGATTCTCTATGCTTTGGGTTCGTATTTCTGGAACCATTGAAAGTTGACTCCATGACAACTAATTTGACTAGGTCATCAGTGATTGAGGTTCTAGTGGAGATGAATTTAACATAAGAATTTGAATTTAAGATATGGATTAGAGATGATAGAAACAGATACTTTCAAGTGCGTTATCAAAAATTGTCTGATTTATTGTTCACATTACTTGATTATCCACCATGATTTAAATTGTTTCAAACTTAGTCACAAATTGAAGAACAAAGATCTATTAATAGTGACAATTGTTCTTAAGGCTTGAAAAAAAAAACAAAACTTGCATTCAAAAGGGAGTTAAACCCTCAGAAGTTGTACTCCAACTTCATGGACAACTTATGGATGTTTCTCTTGCTGTGGATGCCATACTTAACACTCTTGTGGGTGGAACAATAGATGGTCAACCTTTGGATAAAGGTCCCTACGACTAAAGCTGTCGATGAGGTTGATATTGGCAAAGATGAGGCTCCTTCATCCTCCTTGGAGGTCGTTGTAGATATAATGACGTCGAGTTCCATTGAGGTAATACCGGTTTTGGAGTGTGGGGACCACTTGGGAGATGCTAATGCTCCACCTCGAAGATGGTTGTTGATTGTGAGCTAGGAATATAGATTGTCGCTTATGTTGATCCACAAGATGTGGATGGATGTTTGGGTCTTTGTAACATCCCGATGCCGGGTTAGTGCAACTAAACCAATGTCAAGGGATACTGTGACTCCTTACCTTGGGTTAGAGGTGTTATTCAATCATAAGGGATCACATTTGCCAATGATCATATCGAGGTGTAACACAATGATAAAGGCAGGACAGAGAAAGTATATACCAACATCTATAATTTCATACATCCAGAATAAAATATATGCGTCTCAGAATAGAAAGTAAAACATACATATACAATTATTTGTTACAAACGAGCTTTAAATAAATATCTCTCATTCTTATTGAATAAAAGCAAAAAGGAATTGCATCGTTGAAATAGAGATATTGAACAGAGGGCTATTCCTGAGCCGGATCCACCTCTAAAACTGTCACATCCTCAAGCTCTTGATCTGACATTTGATATCATATACTAGGGCACAGCCAAAGGAAAGAGAAATCTGATTAGACATATTGTCTACGTACATTTTAGGCTCATAATTTATTTTTTTAGGACATCATAATTTTCTTTACAATTAATTTAATAAGCGGGTGCAAATAAAATGCTAAATAATTGCAAGTAAGAAAAAAATGAAACTAAAGTGTGGATAGACAGTACAATACCGTATATCCTCAATAGAAGTGAATAATCTGCAGAAGACTGTGATAATATGGCATATATAAACACATAAATGTGTTGTGAAAGAAAGAGCAAAATGTAGAACTATGATCAAACTAAACATATGTTGAATATTGTAAGTACTGTACAAAAATTTTTTTTGCTCAATGTAACACAAGAAGGCTTAAAATAAACTGTAAATATAGTATAAGCAAGTAAGCTAGAAATAGGCAATACTGTTCTTGAAAACTATATCTAAATATACAGTCTATCTGACTGCATCTGAACTGAAGTACACAATACTAAGAGATTGTACATGAATGTAATTATATCTTATTTTACTGATATGTTATGTGGGCACTAGACAGAACAGCTGAGGAGCTAGGTATGTTTGCCCAACCATCTGAATCTGAGGTTCTTGAATAGCATACACAATCCTCCTCTAGGATATGTGCAGTCTCCTGACCTCTATAGCTTGCCCTGGCTTAACGATCTATCAGACTCCAATCCTCCATGAGTGAACCTCTGAATGTATATTTATATTCTTAAATTTTTCATACATCAAAGTTTATCTGGATGATATTTTTAATAGGATTTGACACAAATGTGTTGCAGTGATAATATAATAATCAAACAAATTAATTGTAATTTGTGATATCCTTCTGTTATGTACTAAATTATCTGTTCTTATTTCGCAATGAAGTCAGGACTTATCAAGTCTTTATTTCAAGTTTTAATATGACTAAGGAATCATCCTAAATATTGATATAATCTATACGAGTACTCAAGGTTTAATTAACTTAATTCGTCGATCTTGTTGCACCTAAAAACTTGCAATCTACCAAAATTCTCTCTTATAATAATTTTGATTTTACACATCTAACGGTGTAAGTTGGGTTCATCTTAGATCAAAGATTTAAGTTATAAAGTCAGATGCTAAAACTACTTTTTAGGATAGATTGAGATTCCTTGGGTAATTAGGAATTCATAGATATCTAATTTGACTAAATCGAGATCTGATACATTTTACAAGGCACTACTATACTTTATTAGGGTTAAAATGTAAATTTGCAAATTAGTAGTCAAAACTAATCAATTTTGATATCATTGAATTACTTACATCATCGGGAATCCATTGACACCTTGGTTACCCAATTATGAGTTCGGCCTGTTAAGCGTGGTGTGAATAAACTCAACTAGGGTTCAAAATTGTAAATTTCTAATTAAAATGCAAAATTTCTTGATTTTTATCTCCATGAGATTATTCACATCGATGGGAGTCCATAGGCACCTTGTTTGCTAAAATCTGAGTTCGGCATGCTAAACGAGATGAACTAACTTAGGGTCAAAATGTCACTTTCAAAACCGCTCGACGAAACTTTAATTTCAATCTATCAAAATATTTCTATCATTTTTCTGAGTATTTTGACATATAACTTGACTATGTTTGGAGTTATATTTAAATAATAAAATCTAAAATTTCTGAATTTTAATTAAATTTGGAATATTCTAAAGAATATTTCGTCTATTTTAATGGTCATCGACGGATTCTGTTAAAATTCCTAACGATAAGGGAATATTCTGCGAATATTCTTGTCAAGGATCAACGGTCGTTAACGGCCGCTGACGGTTCGGTCGTACCGGCTGCTACAGGAACCAGTTTGCTACATTATTGGCTACTGTTCATCTTCCCCGACGGGAACCCGTGACGCTTCGCCTTCCTCGGCGGTTTTGGCGTCGTTCTACCTATGTTCACCGCGATTCGAACAAAAGCCCCTTGATCGGCCGCCGGGAAATTGTTTCCAGCGGGCGGTATTGTGCGGGTACTGTTCATCGACGGTAAAATTGACAGCGAAAACAGGGTGTTTTGGATAAATTTACATTTTGAAAATGTAGCATGAGGCCTAAAATTGACTTTTGAAACAAGAATTGCAAGAAAAGAGGGATGGGTGAGGCGGTACATGTCGTCGGAGATGTTCGCGCCAGCAGGGGTTTGTCGGCAAATCGGGGGTCTTCGAGTGCTCCTCGTGCACTCTGGATTCCTCGAACGGGTAGAGGAGTTAACAAAGATCATTTCCTCGTCGAAATCATTCCGATTGGACGCGTGGGGGCAGACGTAGCGGCCACCGGCGGCTTTGGTGAACGTGGGCTCGCCACGCCGGATCGAACCGGCCGTGTTTGATCCCAGCCGTCAGATTCTCGGATCCGATCCGACGGCTCATATCCGATTGGACGCGGATCTGTCGTCTGCCGTCCGATCTTTCGTTCGGATGGCCCAGATTCAGTTGATTCACTGTCCCGTGTTGAGGTCGGGACCGCGGATCCCCGCCATCCGATAAAATCCGATTTTTCAGATTTTTTTAATCTGAAAAATCAAATTTATTTATAAAATTTGATTTAAATAAAAATTCAAAATGTATTTTGTGCATTTTTCTCCCGTTTTAAACTCAAAACTTATGAAACTTGCATTTCTAGTATATTTCAATATGATGAATTCAAATTTACAATCGGATTTGGGATTCGAGGTCAAAATAATTTTCGTATTTTTTTTCGGGCATTAATTTAATACTAAAATATTCCAAAAATTTACCGTTGTCGGATTTGACCCCAGATTTTGCCGTTAGACTCCTAATATTGTTCTGTTATGAGCCTAACTATAGTTAGGCTTAGTTAAGCCTAGTTTAGAGGGGTATATTTTGAGGTCATTACAGTCTTTCTCCTCATTTGGAGGTGGCCGAGGGTGCCGAGTTGGTTGCTTTACCATTAGATCCCTTGGTGATGGAGGAGTGCTTGCGGACTAATGCTTCATAACGTTCTATTGGAAGCTCTCGATATATTGAGGAAAAGGGACTGGGGATTTTTGAAGAGGAAGTTATGCACATCACATCAGAAGAGCTCCGACTATACATTGATGAAATTTCTATTGTTCTGCAAAGACGAGCCATCGCTCTGAATCCTCATGTAGCGGAGTTTCATTCGTCTGTTCATGAAAGGGCTCAATCTGCAACGAAAGATGAATCGGGTGAGATAAACTCAAATGGGGAATCGATAACATATCGGATTCAGAGTTGTTGTATGATTTCTTGGTTAGATATAAAGGAAAAAAGAAAAGAAAAAGGAAAAACTCTAAATCTACTTGGAAACTAAATTATAATCTAAGGCAAAGTCGTAACCGCTAGTCAGGCTTTTCTAGTGTAGTTTATTTAAGTTTTTGTTGGACCTTGAATTATGCAGAATTTTGGTGCTCTTCTTTTGTTTTTTTTTCATTTTTTTATTTGTTTCTTTTTCATTTTTTGATTTTCCTTTCTATTTGAGGTCATCAATTCCCATTATATTGCACACATTTATTGTTATAATTATAAAATACAATAGATTTTAATAAAAAAATAAACACACATTTTATATTTACACACATATTGTTATATAAATATATATATATATATGTATATATATATTTTTTCTTTTTTTTATCTTAAACTATTGCATTATATATATAATCAAATTTGTGTACAACATAACGGGAATTGGTGCCATCAAAACTTCAAAGCAAAAAGGAAAAAGCAAGCAAAACAGTAAAAAATAGGAAAACATTCACCGAACTCCACGTGATCATATAGTCTCAACAAAAGTTGAAAAACCTATATGCTAGAGAAGCACTATTGAATGCATCGTTGTTGTTGATTGTAATTTGATTTCGATTGGAATTGATTTTTTTCCTTTATTTCTTTTTCTTTTTCTTTTTCTTTTTACTTTATACATAATAAGAAATTATGTAAAAGCTCCGAGTCCGAAAAATTATTCTTAGATTCCTCGAATGAGTCCACCTCCAAGTTCTTTACGAAATTTTGCTTTTCCTTTCTACTTGAGGTCACCAATTCTCATTATGTTGCACACATTTATTGTTATATTTATAAAATGCAATATATTTAATAAAAAATAAACACACACATGTGTATATATATATATATATTTTTTTTTTTCTCTTTGTTTTTCTTTAATTGTTACATGTTATAAATATAAGCAAAGTTGAGTATGACATAAAGTGAATTGGTGATCTCAAAACATAAAAGCAAAAATGAAAAACAAGCAAAAACAAAAAACAAGCAAAAAAGTAAAAAAGAGAAAAACATTCACCGAATTCCATGGGATCAAAATCCCAACAAAAACTGAAAGACTTATATGCTAGAGAATCACTATCGTGTGTATCGTTGTCGTTGATTGTAATTTGATTTTCGATTGGAATTTAAGTTTTTCCTATTTCTGTTTTTTGTTTCTTTTTACCTGTATACATCATTGGAAATTGTGTAAAAGTTTCAAGTCTCGAAGGTTATCCTTAGATTCTTCAAATGATGAATCCACCTCCGAGTTCTTTGCGGGATCTGAATCATCTTTCGGAGTAGACCTAGTTAGCCCAGACAGATGAATCTCTAACGCATGTGGATTCAGGCTCGAAAAAATGCTCTTTCTTCGTAAAACAATCGAAATTGCATCAATAAGTGCAAAGAATATGTAGAAGTTGTGATGATGGGTAGGCTGCGTATTCTGCAAGCATCCCACCAACACCGAAAAGGTCTATTGGCTGATCAACCAAAATACCATCTGATTCCCTTGTCAACGTCTAGCAAAAAGCATCCTCTGTAATCCCCAATGAATCAACAACTCCAATTATTTCCAAACTGACATCTTCCCCTCTAACATCTGCAGCTGCAACAAAGCCTTCCAAAATCACTTGAGGGTCTACCATCGATGACAATGTATTTTCTTCACCAATAAAAATATTACCTTGAACTGCTAGAGCTGTATCACCAACATTCCTCGTGTCACATATATTATTGAGAATATCCTTAGCCAAGCCATCCTCCTGACCTAGATAGTCGACCTTCATCGTTTATGGAGGATGGCACAACAACTTCCAGGGGGGCCGACCGAACTTCCGGAGGGGAAGAACATTTGCTCTTTGGGACATATTTGAGCTTAGTTGCTTTAGGTTTATGCACATTTTCCTTTGATCGTTGCCTAAGGTGAAGGTTAAGCTTGAAGCAGTTCAATTCGTCATGCCCAACTTTTAAACAGTGGGAACAGTAGATCGGGAGATTTTTAAATATGCATTCCTGGAAATACCCCGATTTCTTGCCACCGATTCATATTTTAGATTCAAAGTTCTCTGTCAAATCCATCTCCTTCAAGACCCTTGCAATAGATGGTCTGATTATATTTGTTGTAACAAAATCGATTTTCAGCGGTTTATCGTAGTATGACCCCAAAGTGAAAAGTATCGAATGAGTAATAAGATGGACCTTGAGGAGTGGGAAGTTTAGTCATACAGGAACAATGTGAAGTTCACAAAATGGATTGAAAGAGGGTGTCCATTTGAGAACTTTCATTGGATGGTGATCAATAAAATAAATATTTCGAGAAAAGATTTGGTAATAGTCTATTTCATTGGAAAGCTTTATAAGAACATGGCTAGCCTTAATCAAACCAAATGTACCTCCTAACATAAGCTCAAATCATTGAAAATTTTTATAATGGTGACCATATTAGGTCAACCATTGGCAAAACTTCCACAAGTGCGTGCTCATAGGGCTTAGCTAGTGTTACCTCATCATCCATGAGGATAAGAGCATGCTTACCTCGAAAAATAATGATTGGCTTGATGCCAATTCGATCTATGTCGAGGTGTTTGTCAAAGCCTTTCGAGACGGTTAGGGGGCCCTCGGCCTCCTCCCATGCTGTAGATGCAAATCAAGTAGAGGGATCTCCCCCAAAGTTGCCGCCTCAGCGGCCATGCGTTGGAGAATCCCTCTTTTGTGTCCATTGAGATTTCAGCCGGCCTATTTGTAGGCACCGCCTGACAAGAAGGCAACCGGCCTCGCTATTGGCGTCGACACACTCAGAACCATCGACTTGGGTTACTACGTAATAGTCGCATTGTGTCTCATCACTGATCGCGACATTCACGCTGCTAGGGTTCCGCTCTGCCTCACTTCGCCTCGCATCGTGATGATATGTGTGGGATATATATCTATATATATGGTAAATTTACCTCAAATAATCTAATCACTTTTTTATTTTTTTAAAATCATCTCTTAGGGGGCAACGATCTTTATCATCTTTTTTGCTCATGCATGTCCTTGCTAAATTCCCTGTGGCATAATTGTAGGCTAGCAAAGTCATGGCATGGTTGGCTTCTAATATTGTTACTCGCCGTTAACATCATAATAGTTATTGTTTCTCACTAAAATCAGTGCAAGCTAAGAAAATTTGTGTATTTTACCCATAAATTTGTAATAGGTAATAATTAAATTATGAACAATATTTGGCTACCAAAATTGCAGCCAAACAATTACTATTATTTTAAGTAATAATTAAGTTAATTTTAAAATATGTAATTTGTAGTTTTTTTCTGATTTTAAAACTAAAAAATATATAATAGATACATGTGTTAATGACCATTTAATATCTATCATAAATTTGATATTGGCATGTGTGTAAAATTAGAGTTCTATTGCATAACGAGGTGGAGTGCCATTTTTGTAGTAATTGTTTTTAATAACATAACAAGAAGTCTAGCACATATAAATTAGGTATTGTTGGGAATAACCTAACCTAACATCCAAGGTTAAGGGAACCAAACAGCCCTTGAGGGAAGATTATTGATATTATTTTGTTTGTATCATCAATCATTAAATTTTTTTGATGGTTTTCCCCGAAATCATTGGTGGGCTTAGAACCTAATATTGACTGATTTGTTCATTTCATTCATATAGATTAGATAAATTAAGCTAAGGTGAAATAAATTGTTAAAAAAGATGAGTTATATTTTTGCTTTGAGACTAAGGTGGCTTTTGGGCTTAAGTTGGCTTAAGCTTTTTATTAATAAAATATGTTGGAGATTTTCACATACATAGCGTACCCAAATCCTTATAATATAATCCCTTGGCACCCAATCTTTTTTGTTGGAAAAATTTGAGGCCCAATGAGGCAAAGTGCATCCCGTGAAATTTACCTATCAAAAGTACAAATTCAAGGGTCTAACTACTATGCCATAATATTATAATATTATATGCTAGCACCCAATCTTTAATGGGAAATGCTATTTAGACATGCTGACGTAGCACTCAAAAAAATTCACCTAATAAAATTTGAACATCATTTCAATATAGAAGAAGATTTAAGATGGTATTTGAGCACTCATAAACAAAATGACCTTTTTTTGATTTTGAATCAACTCATCTCTTATTAAAAAAGAAGACCTTAACACTCAGTTGATGACTGCAATTGATTGTTGGCCTCTGAAGCAGATGGATTATTATACACGAACTATCATTACTCCGCATAAGCTTAAGCAAATCATATAAGCAATATAAATCATCATAATAAGAATTCTTATATTTTTCATTTTAATTTTGATTTAAATGTATGGTAGGTTGAACTGGCTCAAGCAAGAGTTAACAAATGGGTCATTCCAATCGAAAATGGAGTCAATGCTGAAAGTCAAGTTGCTTAAACTCCACAGTTTTCAAAAGGTTTTCTTTTTCTTATGGAGGGAAAGAAGGAAGCCTATTCAGAAGCTGTGAAAACAGGTTGAGGCAGGAAAAGCATGCAGAGACTGGCCCGAACGTTTCATTGGGATTTTATCAGTTGCCTGTTTCCCTGCTGCAGTGGATATAATTGCTTAGATTTTTATGAAGCGTAGGCTTGTATTTTTTTTTTTTTTTATGTAATCATCAATAATTGAATAATGTTTTTAACCGCATGTTGTTTCATGGCTATTTTAAACAATGGAAATTTGAAATAAATTTCAATTTAAATCTTGATGTCATCTTTTTTTAACTCATGTTTTTTCAAGTTGAAATAATGCTTTATTAGTAAGTGGAAAATAATGGTGTGTGTATATATATATATCACCGCAAAGTTCATTGCAGTGAGAACAGACAGACATGAGAAAAAAATGGGACCATCTAGATCGACAAGTAGACTAAGATAACATCAGAAATAAGACATTTTGTACGTTTTGGGTCACATATATTGTGGTTTTCAACTCAGTTAATGAACCTGAAAGCTTGGTATAATACATAGTATTATTATATTTCCTTTTCTATAAATCATGCACTTGTCACTTTGTATGACACCAGCATCATTCCTTTGAGCTAGAATGCAAATCTGACTGATAATCTTCCTCGTTCAATTGTAAGGCATATCTAACTAATAATATTCCTCGTTCAATTGTAAGGCAAAAGTCAGCATCAACAATAGATAATATAATTTGTGAGTAGCATTCTTTAAGGCTGGGTGGGGAGCCAGAGATGGGGTAGCCACCTGGTCGTATTAATGGCGACAAGGATGTATTAGAATGCAGTTGGATTTCCAGTCATGATCTATGGTGTAGCAGTGCAAATAGTACTCATGATCGATAAAAATTTTAAAATAATTCCTTAATAAATCAAAGCAACATATGGGCAAAATTTATATTAGTAATAGCTTCAATGATCTAAAGCAGTTTTCAAAAGATTGACCCAAGAAATCACAATGTGAGTTTATTACATAAATTAATGCATGTAGATTAGGGAAGACCATAGAGATTGAGTTGATTGGGGTTCAATGTTTGCTTCAAAAGAAAAAGATCATTGAAGATGTCTCTTGGAGACCCTTCACTAAAATAGCAATTTGAGAAAATAAACACACAACTAGCATTATGAGAGCTCTTAAAAAAAAATGTCGAACATTAAGCCATGTAGACCAAACTCCCATGAAGTTAATCTCCATGAGGCATTTTAATGGATGCCAAGGGCAGCCAACCAAAAGAAAACTTTTCAACGAGAAAGAAGTCAAACGACTGATCTGAATAAAAACAAGATTGTTGATTTTTCTTCAAAGGAGGGTAGGGACTTAATCATAGAGCTACATGAGACAAATTTGGTTTAAGGTCTCGCAACCAATAGGGCAAATAATTGATAACCCTAGCCTAGATGAGGTAGCCCAAACTCAATGGAATGAAGTAGGGACAACTAGGGAAATGATCACAAAACTATATTTAGGAAGATGAGTATTTTATTTTATATATTTTATATTACTACTTTGAGTATTTTATTTTATTTTATTATATATATATATATATATATATATTATGTATTTTAAATAATTCATTAGAAAATAATTTAATGATTTTATATAATTTATATAAAAATTTATTAATGATTATGATAATATTTATTTTTATAATAAATCTGTCATTTTTTATGAAATTATTTCTCTCTCCTTTCTTCTTTCTCTTTCTTATTTCTCTCTCTTTCTCTTTTAATTATCATTCTCATTATAATTAGATTGGTAACTGCAACAACCTAAATTATTAAGCACCAAGGTATTATCCGCTGTAGCCTGAAAGGCCTAACGATTTTGCCCTCAAAAGATAACTTTCGAGAAGGTCACCCATCTTGGGAGAGCTCCCACATGAACACACTTAAATTTGAAGTTATTATTAGGAATTCTACTGTTATCTAAAAATGCATCTCGATGTTTAAGAGTTTCTCTTATTACTACTTAAGTGAGTCTTTACAATCTCCCCAAGTTAAGTAACTGACGTCCCTGTCAGTATCCATGCACAAATCCAAGAATCATTCATTGGGTAGATAGGACTAGAGGTGACCCCTACAGGCTCAAAAGGTACATATAACTATGTAGTAGCACCTTAATCATAATGGATTCAAGAGACTGCTCACTTGAAGTGGAACTTTTTTAAGTATGCCACTTAGCTCCTATCTAACATTCTATGACATGCTCTTATATTATTTGTAATAGCTCAAACTCTTAAGCATCGATATATTGTCCACTTTTGCTTGAAATGTCTCACGATTTTGCCCTTAAAAGATAAATTTCCAGGATTTCATCTATCCTGAGAGTGCTCCCACATGAGCGCGCTTAACTTTGGAATTCTTATTAGGAACCTCACTGTTATCTAAAAAATCACCTCTTATTACTACTTAAGCGGGTCTTTACAGTAATATGATAATAAAAATAATAATAATTAGAAAAGTAATAATTAATAATAAGATGAATAATAATATTAATAACATATTTATAATAAAATAGTAATAATACTAATATTAATAATAATAAAAAAATCTTAAATAATTTTCTTATTAAATATAATAATTAATTAAGATAAATAAGTATCTTAAATAATGATAACCGTTCATATTATCAATATTGCTTCTATAATAATAATAATAATAACACTAATAATAATAATAATAATAATAATAATAAAATCTTATATAATTTTCTTTTTAAATATAATAATTAATTAAGATAAATAAGTATCTTAAATAATGATAACCATTCATATTATTTTTATTATTTCTATAATAATAATAATAGTAATAATAATAATAATAATAATAATAATAATATTATTATTATTATTATTATTACATGGCAATAGTAATAAAAAAAAAAAAATAATAATAATAATAATACTAATCATAAGTAGTTATCTTAGTGATTAAGATAATTATTTAAAATAAAATAAGAATCCTAAATAGTGACAATGCATCATTTATATTATCATTATTATTTCTATAAATATAATAATAATAGTAATTATGATGATGATGATGATGATGATAACAATAAAAGAAAATAGTAAAGGAAATAGCCCATCTTCTAAGCCGTGCGGGCATGGGCTAACTAATCCCAATACTATACTTCTCTCTTTCGTGAGTTATCAAGACAGTGAGTGTTTATGGTTACCTTATGCCTCAATTTCTCCTTTTTTTTAAGCACCTCGTGCTTTAATCTAGATACCAAAATGTTCCACTTACCGAGACAAACTTGGGAGTACCACAAGACATATAATTGCCCGGTTAAGTCACTAGAGCATTATTCCACTGTAGCATGATATTTAGAGTTTATTGTGTGTTGTAACACTCTCCCTATGTAATAATCATAGTGTTGTTACCCATTATTGGATAGCCCAATTAGCTTCACTTCACTTCTTATAACAACCTAAGTTGTTGCCCTAGTCAATTAAAACTAATTTAAGTCTTAATTATTGAACTTAAGTGCTAATTAAGTCATTAGGAGCTCACCACTAAGATCCAGTCCAAATCAGGAGTCAAATAGATTAATTTCTGATTTTTGGAAAAATCTTGAAATCATAGAAATTGACATATATAAATTATCCTCAAATAAAAAATCGGACTTCGCCATTGCGCTCATTGCCCCCAAATTAGCTAGAAATGATGTTTTAGTGTCAATCGGAGTCGTCAAAATTTTGTCGAATATTTTAATAATATTTAAATACCCCAAAAATTGGGAAATTAAAATACTTGTCGAATTAAAAATCCGACCTCACCTGTTGCATTCCTCACCCCTTAATTAGCTAGGGGTGAATATTTGAAAATTTTAGAAATCTATTAGTTAAATATAATTAATTATTAATATTATGATTTAAATAAATAAATAAATTAGATTATTTAAATTTAATTAATTTATTAAACTGCGGTCGTTAACTGTCCCAACGTCGTCTACCTTCTCGCGCCACACCGTTTGGATCTGCCGTCAGATCGGACGACAGATCTGGACCGTTTGATCAGGAATTAGACGGTCTCGGTGCGTCTCCTTCCTTTCAGAGATCGCTCTGTGTCACGGGTCAACACGCAGTTGACCGCCGCATCGCTTGCCAGTCCGAGCCCCCTCCCTCTTCGTAACATCCGTCGGCGGTCCCTTAAGGCCATAGCCGCGCCTAGGATGTGTCTCGTTTGCGCGAGCTGGAGTTGAATGGACACTTGGAACCGAAGGTCGAATGCAGAGCCGTTCACCGAGGTACTCCACTGATCTACCTGTTTACTCATGCGATTGTCAATTTTACATTTCGAAATGCTATTTCACCGTGTTAATTATCGATTTACTGGCTCGATTGAGCAAAGTCAAATTGGATCGAGCGAAATCGCCGATTCATATACAGTCAAAACCGTTATCCCGTCGCCCCCAAACCCTAGGATCTAGGTTTGACCATACCCGGCAATTCCGGCTACCTCATGGGTCGATCCGGTCATCGATGGATAGCCCTCGTCACGGTCAACCCAACGGCAAGCTGGCCAGTGCCATGCATGGCCGGGAAGGTCGGCAACAGCCGTGCCCTAGGTCTCGTCCTTGGGGTGTCTGCGGGGACAAAGGATCCTATCGGGTTGGGCCGGGCCGACCCGACGCTCACCCCGTGACTCTTCAGGTCTCGGGTGCAGGTGGTGGGGCCCGCTACACGTCGCTTGCAAACCAGTGCGAGACGCGTGGCTTGTGGGGCCCGCGCCTTCAGCTGTCGTGCTGAGCCAGGCCGGCTGGCGCACGATCATTCGCCGTGCGTTGCGCTGTGGACCCGCATGTGTCCCCTTTGTCGGGAGCCGTGGGGCCCACCCGGGGTTAGCCGCGCCTCTAAGAGGGTGCCGCGTGGCTGTGGGACCCGCCACCGTGATTATTCCTGCATATTAAATAATATATATATATAATTCTTTGATAAATCTAGATCCTATAAAATCAAAGCAACATATGGGCAAAATTTATATTAGTAATAGCTTCAATGATCTAAAGCAGTTTTCAAAAGATTGACCCAAGAAATCACAACGTGAGTTTATTACATAAATTAATGTATATAGATTAGGGAAGACCATAGAGATTGAGTTGAATGGGGTTCAATGTTTGCTTCAAAAGAAAAAGATCATTGAAGATGTTTCATGGAGACCCTTCACTAAAATAGCAATTTGAGAAAATAAACACATAACTAGCATTATGAGAGCTCTTAAAAAAATACATGTCTCTAATATTAAGCCCTGTAGACCAAACTCCTATGAAATTAATCTCCATGAGGCATTTTAATGGATGCCAAGGGCAGCCAACCAAGAGAAAATTTTTCAATGAGAAAAAAATCAAATGACTGATCTGAAGAAAAATAAGATTGTTGATTTATCTTCAAAGGAGGGTGGGGACTTAATCATTTGGTTTAAGATCTCACAATCACTAGGGCAAATGATTGATAGCCCTAGCCTAGATGAGGTAGCCCAAATACAATGGAATGAAGTAGGGACTAGGGACAACTAGGGAAATGATCACAAGACAACGTTTAGGAAGATGAGTATTTTATTTTATATATTTTATATTACTATGAGTATTTTATTACTATTATTATTATTATTATTATTATTATTATTATTATGTATTTTAAATAATTCATTAGAAAATAATTTAATGATTTCATAAATTTATATAAAAATTAATTAAGGATTATGATAATATTTATTTTTATACTAAATCTCTCCTTTTTTATGAAATATTTGTCTCTCCTTTCTTCTTTCTCTTTCTTATTTGACTCTCTTTCTCTCTTTCTCTTTTAATTATCATTCTTACTATAATTAGATTAGTAACTTCAATAGCCTAAATTATTAAGCACCAAAGTATTATTCGTTTTGGCCTGAAAGGCCTAACGATTTTGCCCTCAGAAAATAACTTCCGAGCAGGTCACCCATCCTGGGAGTGCTCTCACATGAACACACTTAACTTTGGAGTTATTATTTGGAATTCCATCGTTATCTGAAAATGCATCTCGATATTTAAGAGTTTCTCTTATTACTACTTAAGTGAGTCTTTACAATCTCCCAAACTTAAGTAACCGACGTCCCCGTTAGTATCCATGCACAGATCCAAGAATCATCCATTAGATAGATAGGACTAGAGGTGGCCCCTACAGGCTCAAGAGGTACTATAATAAAGAGGTATTGTAACAACCCAAGTTGTTACCCAAATCGGATTAGGGTTAATCTAAGTTCTAATCTTTGTCTTAGTACTATAATTAGGTCATTAGGAGTCTTCCACCAAGGCCTAGTCCAAATCAGAAGTCAAATGGATCAAATCCTGATTTTGGAAATTTCAAGAACCCAAGAAATTGACCTATCTAAATTGATCTCAGATCAAAAATCAGACTTCGCCATTGTGCTCATTATCCCCAAATTAGTCAAGGGTGATGTTTTGATGTCAATCAAAAGTCCTCAAAATTTCATCGAATATTTTAATAATATTTAACTATCCGGAAAATGAGAAAATTAAATACTCGTCGGAATTGAAATCCGATTTCATCGTTGCGTTCCCCACCACTCGATTAGCTAGAAGTGAATATTTGAGATTTTCTGAGTGCAATTAATCGTTAGATTTAATTAGGAGAATTAATCAAAATTAATTAAATAATAATAATATTATTATTCCTATTAGTGGCGTCATCCCGCGTCGTTTCCACGTCTAAGCTTTCCGCCTGATTGCCCGTCTAATCGGACGGGAGATGCCACCCATCCGATCGAGCGATAGAACAGTCCTGAGGCGTCGTCCTGAGCGCCCGCTGCACGTGAGACATGCGTCCCATAGCCGCAGGTCACGGCCAATCCGGTCCCTCAGTAACCTCGCGGACTCTGTCCCGAATCCATTAAGCACCTCCTTGGCATTGTCGGTCACGAGGGATGCGTTGTGTAGCTTTGGGTGATCTCAAGGTCAGCTGTTGCGAACCCTACCTTTGATTGCGACTGCTCACTGAGGTACCTCTTCCCCTATACTTGTGATTTCAATCGTTGATTTCTTAATTCGATCAATATGAGCAATAATGAGTGGTTTCATCTACAAAATTTCGAAAGTTATAAATTCGTATCGAGCCCGATTCGCTGAGTCCGGCGTTTAGATAATTCCATATAGGGTTAGGTATTCCGGGTGCGTCCGTCATCCTTCGGCCTCGAACCAGCTATTAGTGGAAGTTTCCGACATCCTCTTTCCAAAACTATGCGGGTCGAGCCTTGATAGCCACCAGAGGTCCCCAATTTTCGCTGCCCTAACCGCCTATGTCCGGGGCTCTGTCGGGGAGGGCACCGCGATTAGGTTCGACTTGGGTTAGGCCCGACCCGTGTGGGTTCGAGCCTGGTAAGCGTCGGAAGCAGGCAGGCCCAGCCTAGTGCGCTGTTGGCCTTTCAGGCCGACACATGTGCGTTCCTGCTTGCCCGCGTCAGTCGGTCGTGTCTACTGTCGTGTTGACCCTGTAGCCTCTATCGCGCTAATAGGCAGTCACCGCATGTCCTCAGAGGGCCCCATCTTCGTCCTTTTTTCTGCACTTAAATCATAATGTATATATATCGTCCTTTTTTCTATAGTTAAATCATAATGTATATATATATATATATATATATATATTAGAAAAATGTGCATATCTAGGAGTATAACCTATTAACTATGTAATTGATAACTAATTAGTACATTAATTAATTTAATTAATCTGAACAGCAAAATTAATTCTGTAAATTAATTAAGTAGTATGTATAAGTTAATATTAAATATAAACTGCAATTAATTAAATGCCAAACTTTAATCTCTCATGAATAATTAACCATAAGTCCAAATATATTAAGATTATATCTCATTTTGCTCAGAAAAATGAGAGGAATATTATGGTAGTATCAAATTTTTCATAGGATGCTTAGATAACATAGTGATATTTTAGGATATCCTATCACTTGTACCAAAACTTTAAAGCCTCATAATTTTTAAAATAATGATCAAAACATATCAAATATAGGTCTCATTTTACTCAAAAAATTAAGAGGAATCAAATGACGTAATTCAAAAATTTGATTCGGAGAACATATAACCTAGTGCCATTTTAGGACCTAAACACACCCCTATAACTTTTTACCTAGTTATCCAAATATATGTAATATGAGTCTTAAAGTGATCAGGAGAAGAGCCCCATCACTGTGTATATTAGTTTTCTCATTTGAAGCTTAGTTTGTGAAGTGACATTTAGGACCCTCACCCAAAAATAACCAAAATACCCTTAGAATTCAATTGACCATAACTTGGTCAATTGAACTCCAAATCAAGAAATCAAAGTGCTAACTAACTTAGAATTTTAGTTCCAATAGTAAACTAAAATAATATTTAAGTTCTAAGCCTTAGAAAATTAGAAATGACTAAAATACCCCTAGCCCTAGTTAGGCCATAACTTGACCAATTGAAGTCCAAATTGGGTTTACTCCCAGTCAAAGTACTCAGTTTATTATAAGGAAGCTATAGATACTGAGTTTGCTGAATTTGGACCTCAAACAAAAAAGTTCAATTTTTGCCCCCTTAACTTTAGGAAAATTATCAAATTGCTATAGAAAATTTAGAACACCCATAACTTAGCCATTTAACTTCAGAATTTAGTATTCTTGGATTCTATGGAATCTTTGAATAGCAACCAACAGTAAACTATATAAAATCTAGATTTCACTAAGTATAAATTACTAAATTATCCCTTAGATCAAAATTATTAGTTTGGACCTATAGAACTTCTTTCTTACCCAAATTGAGTGTACTTGTTATATATCTTCAAGTTAGACTGAAAAAAATCATTTGGCAATAAAAAATTCTAATTTAGAGCCTTAAATTAAAAAGTAACTTTTTGAACCCTTAAGTAGGGATAAAATAGTTATTTTGCCTAAAATTTAGGTTAAGCAACTTTAACCTCTAAATTATCTTTTAAAGCGGTAAAATACATATCCAAACTATATTAAAATCCTTTAAGTGATTAAAATCAGCTATTCAAGCAAATTAGTTAAATTCTCTAAAATTCTCTAAGTTTTATTCTTTAGGAATTTTACACATCACATTAGGACTATTCTTAAGACTGGGACTAGATCATAGGTTAAATTTTATTCATTGAATAATGGGGTTATTCAATGAATGAAATCCTTAATTTTTATTAGTTTCTAGATTTTATAATTTAATTTTGATTATTTTATCTTTTAACCTTAGACTCAGCAGGATAGGAGAATCTTCCTGTTGAGCTTGACTTTGCTCAAATAGGATTTGTCCTAATTTGTGATTCACTCTAAGTAAAATCCTAGATTCTTTAGACTATACCTTTAAATTATGTGATTAAACCCATGCTCATGGTGTTTAATCCATAATTTCTAGTTTAGTAGATCTTGATCAGATCTTAGTTAAAACATCTAAAATAAACAAATTAGGACGTTGTGATTTATTTCTAATAAATAGTCGTACTTGATTGATCTAGATTAGAATCGGATCAGTTCTAATTCTCTTAACTTATAAGGACATACTTCTAAATTACACTCGATAGTAGGAATTAGAGATCCTGAACTTGTGTAACTTAGAATAGTTAGAATGGTTTAAATTAGATAATAAATAATACTATATTTAGTAGTCTCTTGTTCACTATTGAAATTTTGTTGCTTATGTATTTCTTGAAATTTGTACTTTAAATTCTTGGATATATCATACAAGAATATTATTGCATGAAAGTGAAAACTTAAATAATTTAGGATAACTTTGCATTGAGTTCAATTATTGGCTGACTTTTGTGCATAGTACCCCAATGGGTAGGGGGAAGGTGAGATAAGGATTACATAACTTCACTCATTAAGGAGTGTGTTGTTAAGTTTGGAACCCGAATAGTCTTGCAGGCATGCTAGATTCCTCAACTACTTCTAAAATTGTCCACAGAAGTGAAATAAATAACTAAAATATGAATTGCATATGTTAATACTGCCTCTCAATTCATTTATATATATTTTTTATGCCTAGCCTCCTTATTGATGTTAGGAGAAAATTTTCTGCCTTAGCCACTTATGTCGCTAAGAATATTTTTGTCTATGCCTCATTGTTGACGCTAGGAGAAATAATTTTGTTGCCTTAGCCTCTTTATTGAAGCTAAGAACCCTTTTGATTTCAGCAGGCTAGATTTAGCCCTCATCTGTATGGCAGTTAAACATGATTATTTTACTTATATTGCTTTTTTTATTTTAGTTAGACATTTTAGTTTACTTTACTTCAGTCAGTTATTTTACTTACTTTACTTATATATATTAGAATGCTAGACTTATCGTTGCTTACTTATATGTACCACAGTTAGATTTGTTTCTTTTAAATTTACTATAAGTCATATGATCATTAACATGCTTAGGATGTAGTTTTTCCTTTTAGTATTTTAATTACCTATCCATGTATGCCTAGCCCTATGTTTAGTTTTTTTTTGAGGTGTGTCTTTTGCCTCATCTTTGCTTAGTTATAAATGCTTAGTTTATAACTTACCACTTTTCCATTTGATGCTTGTTGCTCCTAGTTTATTTCCTAGTGCTTTAAGTTTAAAAAAATGGTGATATTAACAAATATATAACTAAATTTTAGCTTAAAATGTACTTAGACAATTTGTCTAATAAGAATTTTCTTTTATTGGCTGGGGCTCTAACATTGTGAAATCGACAATGCCAAAATTGAATAGTTTGAATATTCAGTCTATGTGGAGGAACCATTTATGGAGGAGGCACTTCAAGGTGGAGCAGAAGATATTTAATTCTTTTATATTATTTGTGAGGATGAGTGATGCATTTTATTTCATTTATAAACTCTAATTAAATGTTATAATAAAATAGGTACTCTTGTGACTGTGTTTTTCTTCTTTTGCATTATTATTTTCTGAGCTACGTTTCATTTTGTCTCTTAGTTGATGTATGGTGAAATTGATGTAATATTTACCTTATATGTTTTCACACTATGTACTTGTATTGATTTAGTGACTGATAATATATTTTCATTCTGTGCACATCCTTTCCTTATTAGTGGATTATGGATCTGTGACGACCCACCCCTTAATCGATAAGATTAAGCTAAGGGGTGATATGTCACTCTCACTAACCCTTCACTTATTATTGGATTAGGATGAAATTCACAATTCACCTAATAAGAGAAGGAGTAAGCACGGAATCAAATAATTAGTTACTATATAAAGATTCATATTGTAACAACCCAAAGTTGTTACCCAGCTTGATTTTAGCATAATCGTATCGTAATCATCATTCCATTAAGTTCATCTAGTTATTAGAATCAAACCCTGAAGGTTTGGAGCAATTCGGAGCCCAATCAATTAATTTGGAATATTTTAATATTTAGTTAATTAGAAAATCGAGATATTTATTTTGACCTCGAAATCAAAATCTGACTTCGCCGTTACAATTGTCACCCCCAAATTAGCTAGGGGTGATATTTTGGGCGCGTTTGGAAGTCGTCGAATTTTCGTCAATATTTTAATATAATTAAATACCCTGAAATTAGCGTAATTAAATAATCATCAGAATCGAATTCCGATTTCACTATTGAATTCCTCACCCCCAAATTAGCTAGGGGTGAATTTTTGGGATTTTTCGGAGCACATTTTAAAAATCTGAATTTTTAAATAAATAAGGAAAATAAATAAGCAATCATTGAAACCCCAAATTACAATTTTCCCATTTATTTCAAAATCTTTTTCGGCTGGCCATCCCCATGCAATTCGGTTGGCCATCCCTCCTTCCTCCCTAAGCCATGCCATCCATTAACGCTCCTTCATGATGACCAATCCACTAGGCTCCCCATAGCTTCCCCTCCTTTAAGAGGGAGCTCTCATCCTTCTTCCTTCCCTTTGCTAGAAGTTGAGCTCCACCTTTCTCCCCTCTATTTCTTCCATTTCTAAGTGCTGTTGGAGAAGAAGAAGTTCAGCTCCCCTCCAAGTTTCCAGAGAAATCAGAGTATCCTCTTCTTCCTCTCCTTCCAAGGACAAAAAAGTACCAGTTTGCTCCTCTCCTTTTGCCTTCTACATGTTATTATTATGCTAGAATACAGCCTTGGAAGTCTATATGAATGAATGAAAGCCATTAAGGCTCTTAAAAGCTTCAAAGGAATATGCTCTGTTTTTGTCTATTTTGTATACCTTGTCATTCTGTGACGACCCCAATATTGGAAATCACTAAACTCAATATTGATACGTCACTACAATACCTAATACTAAATTAGAAGAAAACTAATCCAAATTATTAAGTATTGTGTTTGGCCAAGGATTTAGAAGAGGGTCTTAAGTTAAGATGGAAGGGGAGTTATGAATGGTGTTTAGAAGTTTGTAAATAAAGATGCAATAGATGGATTTAAGAATAAAAGTAAAATAAATTTGAACATGTAATTTATGAAAGAAGACATGAGTACATGCAATAGTAATCTAAAATAAATAAATTACTTACATTTAATCCTAGCTACGGGATACTAATTATTTATGGAAAATTAACATGTGAATTATGGGTCTATATTTTTCCCAAATATTCTAAGTCTAGATTTTCTTAAAAATTTCAGCAGTCTCCTTTGAAAATAGTTAAGGAAACATCTGTAAAAGTACATGCAATACTCCTATTCCAATGGGAGTTATAATTTAAAAAAAAAAAGACAACCTAAACTATCATAAATTCAATCCACTTTAACTCCAATTATAATATAGAGTTCAATCCTTTTTATAGGATTGCTCACTTCCAATTCTACAATAGAGTTCAATCCCTTTTATAGGATTGCTCATTTCCAATTCTAAAAGTTAAAGAGAGAGAAGTACATGTGAAATAATTGTTTACCCTATGGTTTATTTCATCATGACATTCAATATTCATAGGAAGATATGCAAAAACTTAATTAATACACAAATTTTATACATTTAATTTCCATTCATCCATTCATTTACTCATCCATTCATTCATCACAAGCATTTAAGTATATTCTAAGCTCCTACAAGTATGGTAAATTAAAGTAAATGACATTATTACAAAACAATAGTAAACTAAATAAGAAAAGAAAATTTACAGCTCACTTGGAGTTCTTAATAAGCTATAAATTTATAATATATGATAGGTGGAAGCAGTTTTAGTTTTTAGCGCTTGGTACAGCTCCACTAGCCTCCAAGTGCACTTGATCTATCATATTTTGGCATTTAAATGTGATAGGCAAAGCCAAGAAAATAGAAAACCTGGTTAGACTAAACAATCTAAGCACATTTTAAGATTTGGCCAAACATGTTATTATTATAATTGGATATCACAGTTCTAGTTACAAAGCAAGCACAAGCATAGGTGCAATATGGTAAGCGTACAAGTAGGAAAGGGAGAAACAAGTGAGTTAGAATACTCACCTAAGTATACATCATAGCCTGCAATTAATACAAAGGCAAAAACATCCTAAATAGGCTAAAAACGAACTAATGTGCATATGAAATTAAATGAACTAAAGCATGTATATGTTCAAATGAACTTATGCTAAGTAAGGGAAAATAAATAGTGAAGCATTTAAATGAAATTATATAATATTCATTGTACTCTAAATAAACTGTAAACAAATAAAGTACAGTTCTAAATCATAGAAAATGCATAGTAAGAAAATTGGAAGAAGAATCTTAGATTTAAATCTAAGATACACATAGCCTAGAACTATGTAAAATAATATAGCTAAAAGCTATAGGGAGTCTTAACAATCTATAAGATTGAAGATCTCACATGCTTATTAGTTGAAGTTATATTAATCTGTGCTCATTCTGTGGGCATATTCAGAATGAGATGAGGAGTTAAACACGTATGTTTAACATCTAAGGAAAATGGGGTCCATACCTAAAACACTCACATTCTCCCTCTAAGAATGCGATGTCTCCTTATTACTCCATTTTCAGTCCGCCATAAACTGCTCCACCATATAGAACCCCTAGTAATTTTATGTGAAAGTTTTATTCTTGCACAATATTTTTATGAATGATTCAGTGAATAAGGCCCAAAGCTAAGCAAGCCAACAAGGGAAATTCAATATTTGCAACTAAGTGATATCCAAAGTTATCTAATTTTAATTATCTACTTAATGATTAGAGCTAATTGAGCTCCCAATTAACTTTGAGATATTGATCTCAAGTTAATTGTAATATAATAGTAATTGAGATTTTGAAAAATAATAGATTCAATTCATTTAATATGATGTGACAAAATAATTTATAAATATAATGATTGTTGATAGAGACTAGCTCTTAACCTCTTCCTAAACTATAAGATCTAACTTAAAAATTAAATCTTGGTCTAAGTTACTAATAGGTAGAGATTAAGATAAGGAATTATCTAACTTAAGAATTTTAGAACTAAGGAAATTCTACTACTTTTCATTATAGTTCTCTAGCTAGGTTATGTTCGAATGTTCTAATTAAACAACATTAATCTAGCTAAGTTACAAGAATTTGTAAGGTTTAGGATAAGTATTTACTAGAGTTAAGAACTATAAATTCTATGATTACTATTAATATATGTTTAAGGAATTCAATAGGATTCCTAAACTAATCTAAGCTAAGGATTCCTATTACTATATCTTAAAATAATTAAAAATGAGTTTTAGGGATTAGGATGAATACGCTAAGTTCTAAACTAATCTCTAAAACTAGATCTAGTTGATTCACAATTCTACAATTACTAATACATTAAGACTATCTATTCTCAATGGTTGTGTAATAACCCAGGTTGTTACCTTAGTCAATTAGGACTAATCTTAAGTCTGAAAACTAATTGTAAGTGCTAATTTGATAAATTGGAGTCAACCTCTAAGGCCCAGATTAAATCAAGAGTCGATTGGATCAAATCCTAATTTTTTTTTTTGAAATTCAGAAACCCTAAAAGTTGACCTATGTAAATTGACCTCTGATCGAAAAATAGACTTCACCATTGCGCTCGTTGACCCTAAATTAGCTAGGGGTGAAGTTTTCGTGTCAATCGGAAGCCGTCGAAATTTCGACGAATATTTTAGTAATATTTAATGTTTTGAAAATTGGGAAATTAAAATACTCGCTGGATCGAAATTCCGACTGCGCCATTGAATTCCTTGACCCCAAATTAGCTAGGAAAACATGTTTGATTTTTTTTTATATAATCTAATTATTTTATTTAAATAAAGAATTAACTAATTTAATTAAATAATAATATTATTTTTTTTAAGTGGATTAACAGCGCCGTCAGTCTAGGTAACGCCGTTTCCTCCATCCCTTCGCGCACGGTCGGGGACGCCGTCCATCGCAGATGGTGAATCCAGATCGTCTGATCGAAGATCAGACGTCCCTCGCTCTTCGTCCCCGCGGTCCGCACGTGAGCCGCCACGCAGCGAGCCACCACTGCATCTGGCCAGCCCGACGCCGCTCCGCGTGGCCAGTCCCCATCCCCCAAGCCTCGTCAACTCCGTCGTCGACCTCCATAAGGCCCGTTCGCTATGAACTCGCGAAGAAAAACCCTAGGAGCCGCGGATCGACCCCGAGCGAACCAGCACCGTCGAACTTCAGGTACTCCCCGAACCCTCGATTTCTTCTTCTATTCGATGATTGTTGTTCGCATGGCTATTCCACACCTTAGATTAGGACATGGGTGGATCCGATCGTTCTTAGGCCTGCTCGATCGAGCGAATTTCGCGATCGATGTACAGTGCTTTCCGTTATCTCTTCCTCGCCGAGCTTAGGATTTAGGGTTCGACCGTATGGCCGCCTCGATCCACCTCTGCGAACGCCCCGACCCTGGTTAGGTAGGTGTCGTCAATCCCCGTCCAACGGCATGCGGGCCGAGGGTCGTCGCCGCCTGGAGGGCCGCGAAAGGGCGTGCCCTAGCCCCAAGCCCTCGGGGCGCCGCGAGGGAGACGAAGCGTCTGCGGGCCAGGCCGGGTCGGGCCCGACCTGCGCGAATCCAAGCGGGCCGGCCACGCGTCGCACGCGCGTCATGCGGGCCCCATGTGCGTTCGCTCCGCCAGGCGCGGGCCCCACCCACTGAGTTGCGCCCCCTCGCACCCTGCCACGTGTCCTGTCGGGCCCCGCGCCCTCTGCCTCGGCCAATGGCAGCCTGCCACGTAGCTATGGTGGACCCCGCCGCCATCATATCTGCAGAATAATAATAATTATATATATATATTATAAATATAATATATGTATATATAAATATATATGAGTTAGTTATAATTATATTAGTATTAGATATGATAATCTGTTAATATTAAGAATATGATTAGAACTTAACTAATATTAAATTAGATGAATGTTAATTGAGGAAAATTTGGGTTAACTGGTTTAATAATAATTAAAATGAATTAATTGATATTAGAGTCTATCATTAATATTAAATTCTATTAATTAATAATTAATGATAATTAGATTAATTAAATTAATTTAATTAGGCATATAATCTGTTAATGTTAATTAGATTAGTATTAATTAAATTAATTAGGGTAATATTAATTCAAGTAAATAAATTAAAAATTTAGATATCAAATCATGTAAATATATGAACAGTAAATAATAATAATATTTATAATTAAATTAATTAATGGATTAATTAATATTAATTAGTAATTAAGCCAAATTAAGCACAAATTAGTTAAAGATTAATAATTTCAGAAATTTTATATAAAAACTTTAGGAATAAACAGTAAATTAATACAATTTGAATAAATGAATAGTAAAATAATTCAAATTCTATTTTTGAATAGTAAATCTTAAAAGTTTAATAACTTTTTGTAGGATGATCCAAACATAGCCAATATATGTCTTAAAATACTCAGAAAAGTGTAAGGATTCAAATAACGTAATGTAAAAATTTATTTCGGGGTATGTATAACGAGATAGCATTTTAGGACCTCTTTAGAGCCTCATAACTTTTTACCCGATTATCGAAACATAGTCAATATATGTCTTAAAATTCTCAGGAGAGCGGCCCCATCACCGTAGTAGTATTAGTTTTCCCATTTGGATATCAGGATAAAAAATCAACCCTAGAATTCAGAGTTGACTTTAGTGAAAAATAACCAAATTACCCCTAGAATTCAAACGACCATAACTTGGTCAATTCAACTCCAAATTTAAAAATTCGAGATGCTAACTAGTTTAGAATTTCAATGTCACCAATAAAATGAAATAACATTTAGGTTCAGAACCCTAAAATTTTAAAAAATGACCAAAATACCCTCAACCTTAGTTAGGTCATAACTTGACCATTTGAGGTCCAAATTGGGTCTGCTCCCTACCAACATACTCAGTACATTATAGGGAAGCTATAGAAACTGAGTTTGCTGAAATTAGACTTCAAACGAAAAAGTTCGGTTTTTTGTCACCCGTTGACCGACTCGAATTTACCAAATTGCCCTTCAAACTTAAAATATCCATAACTTAGTCAATTGACCTCAGAATGTAGTGTTCTCAGACTCTATGGAATCCTTGAACAGTAGCCTACAATAAACTGCATAAAACTTGGTTTTTAGTAGAGTGGAAATCTCTTAAAAGCCCTTAAGTCAAAAACATTAGTTTGAACCTGTAGGACCTTTTTCTCATCCAAATTGGACAAACTTACTGTCTATCCTCAAGTTAGACATTAAGAAATCATAGCAAAAAGAGAAACTCCAATTTGGGCACTTAGATCAAAAGTTGACTTTTTGGACGCTTAAGTAGGGGGCAAAATGGTCATTTTACCAAAAAATTAGAATATACATCCTTAACCTTTAATTAGTCTTTTAAAACACTAAAACTAACTTTATAACTATATTAGTGACATTTAAGTAAGTAAAATCAACAATTAGGTCACATTCTAGAATTTTTCCTAAGTCTTTAATACTACACCTTAGGGACCCTTCCTAAGACTAGGACTAGATCATATGGTTGATTTCATTCATTAAAAAATAGGGTTTTTAATGAATGAATCCTTGGTTTTATTAGTTTCTATAATTTTCAACTTATTTTTGATTATTTTGTCTTTTAAACTTAGATTTAAGATAGGAGATTCATCCTATTAATTTTGATTACTTAATAGGATTGACCTTGACTATTAGATCACTATTATAATGAAACTTAGATCTTAGGTCTTATCCTTTTTAGATTATGTGATTAAGCCCAATCTCATAGTGTTTAATCCATAATCTATAGTTTATTAGTTTTAATTAGAATGCCTAAAATTATCAATTAGGTCGTAATGATTTATTATTTAACTTTTATAGTCGACTTTGATTTGGTATATTAAGACCTAGCTAGTCCTGATATTTTGTAACATGTAAGGACGAATTTCTAAGTTTCACTTGATATGTGGGAAAATGGTGATCCTGAACTTGTATAATTTGGAATAGTTAGAATGAATAATAGAAAACAGATAGTATCACCATATTAGTAGAGTCTCTTGCTTATTTTGATACTTTGTGCTATGCATTCCTTGTGTACTTGAGCTTACATCCTTGGATATTTCATATAAGATAATTTTGTGCATGAAAATGAAAACTTAGAATATTAGGATAACAGTTGCCTTTGGGTTCGGTTTATGGTGATTATGGTGCACATTTGCCTCGATGGACAGGGGTAAGGTGAGATCAGGATGCCTAACATTCTCATTGAGGAGAGTGTGTTAGGATTAGGATCCGCATAGTCTTGCAGACGTTCTCGACTCCTCAGTTGTTTCTAACAGTTGTCCATAGAAACAAAAGTAAAATAACTAAAATATGTTGCATAAGTATTGTCTACCTCTTCAGTCATGCAGTATGTTCAGTATGTTTGCAGATTGAGATGTATATATATATATATATATATATATATATATATGTGTGTGTGGGCCAGGTTGGCCAAGTTTTCTGATATGGCAGTCATATTTTGTTGCTATTTATATGTATCACTACTGAGATTTATTATTGTAATTTGCATATTTTATTTGATCACCAGCATGTATTAGGATATAGTAATTTCTTTCAGCATATGTTTAGTTACTTATATTATATGCCCTATTTTGTTTTCTCCGCTTTCGAGGCATGTCTTAGCTTCCTTCTTACTTAAGTTATAAAAGTTATTTATAGCTTTTCCTCTTTCTTATTGTATTGCTAGTCGCTCCCTGATATATTGTTGCTTAGGAAAATTGTGTAAAGTGGTGATATTATAAAATATATAAAAATATATTAGCCTAAAATGTACTTAGACAATTTGTCTAACCAGATTTTCTCTTTTTTTTGGCTGGGGCCCTACATTGTGAAACCGATAATAGTAGGCATAGAACAGATAGAAGATTCAGTACCTGAGGAGGAGCTATTTATAGAGGAGGAGCAGCAGCTCGGATCAGAGCATATATAGTCCTTAGACTTATTGTGAGGATGAGTGCCTTTACATTTACTTTTATTTGAACTGTAAATGTTGTAATAAAATAGGTACTCTTGACTGTGCATTTGGACTTATATACTCATATTCTAAGTTATATTTTGCACTTATATTACATTATGATGCCTGGATGTTATTTATTGCTTCTGCACTCTGTACATTATAGTGACTGTTAGATTGATGCTGTGTTAATCCTTCCCTAATCAGGTGGATTATGGAGTCTATCATAATCCAATGGTAAGTGAGAGGTTAGCCAGAGTGACACTCCACCCTTAACCTAATCCTTGTTGGATTAAGGGTGCGTGGCGCCACATAAGCAGATTTTCAAATTCTCTCAATCACTTCAAAGGGTCCCAAATATCTTGGACTCAGCTTTCCAGACACACCGAATCTCTGCACACCACGCATCAGACTAACTTTAAGATAAGCCCTATCGCTTACTTGGAATTCCAACTGACGATGACAAGCATCATGATATTTCTTTTGTCTATCCTAAGCTGCAGTCATGTTATGCTTGATCAGTTGAACTTTCCTAGTAGTTTCTTCTACTAACTCGAAACCATAAAGTTGAGAGTCTCCTACTTCAGTCCAAGCAACTGGAGTTGTACATGTCCTTCCATAAAGAGCTTTGTAAGGAGCCATACCAATACTAGACTGATAACTATTATTGTAGGCGAACTCAACTAACACTAAATGATTTTAGCCACCGAAATCTAGGATATAAAGACTCAAAAGATCTTCCAAGATCTGATTAACATGCTTAGTTTGACCATCTGTCTGGGGATGGAAAGCAGTACTCAACGCTAAACTCGTCCCCAAGTCTTGCTGAACAGCTGACCAAAATTTGGAAGTGAATCTATTATCTCTGTCTATAACTATACAATTCGGTGTACCATGCAAATGAATGATTTCTTTAATATAAAGATTAACTAACTTCTCAACCGAATCTGTTTGACAAATAGCTAGAAAATGAGCTGACTTGGTGAGTCTATCGACTATCACTCAAATAGAATCAGAACCAGATCTACTCTTAGGCAAACCTACGATGAAGTCCATGGAGATATCAGACCACTTCCATTCAGGAATATTTAAGGGTTTACGAAGTCCACCAGGCTTCTGGTGTTTGGCCTTAACCAAGGAACATGGATGGCACTTGGAAATAAAGATAGCTATATCTCATTTCATGCCGAACCACCAAAATGATTACTTGAGATCCTGATACATCTTACAACTACCGGGGTGCTCTGCATAGCTAGAGTTATGATCTTCAGACAATATCTGTAACTTGCAAGCTTTTTGGAATCCACAATTTGGACTTCTGAAATACAATACCTTCGTCATCAAGACGTAATTCAGATCTCTTGCCACTAACAATTTCGGAAACTAACATTGAATAACTCGCATCTTCCTTCTGAGCTTCAACAATCTTAGATCTTAGGGAATCATCTGATTGAATGGCAAATAGTAAAGTGCCTAAATCAGTTGAACTGATAGGCTTAAGATTCAATCTGACAAAATCTTCGATCAAGGATTCATTGCAATAAAGGCAAGATAAAGTTGCTTTACGACTAAGGGCATCAGCTACAACATTAGTTTTACCCAGATGGTATTGGATTTCTAAATTGCAGTTGCAAAGTAACTCTAGCCACCTACGCTGATGGCAGTTAAGTTCTTTCTGGGTGAAGATGTACTTTAAGCTTTGGTGATCAGTAAACATCTCACACTTAACTCCATACAGGTAGTGTCTCCAGATCTTTAGAGCAAAAACTACGCCTGCAAGTTCAAGATTGTGTACAGGATAGTTCTTCTCATTAGGCTTAAGTTATCTAGAGGCATAGCCTATGATGCAGCAATCTTTCATTAGAACACAACAAAGTCTTACTTTAGAGGCATCAGTATAAACCTGAAAATCTTTTCCCTCACGAGGTAGCACTATAATAGGAGTAGAAGTCAATAACTGTTTCAACTTCTGAAATGATTCTTCACAGGCTGTGCTCCAGATGAACGGAACGTCTTTTCTAGTTAACTGAGTTAGCGAAGAAGCAATTAGAGAGAAACCAGGAACGAACCTTCTGTAATAACCAGTGAGTCCTAAGAAGCTACAAATCTCTGTTACAGATTTAGGTTGAACCCACTGTTGAACAGCTTGGATTTTCTTTTGATCTACTCTAATGCCTTCAGCATCAATCACGTGACCTAGAAATGCCATGGACTTCAGCCAAAACTCGCACTTAGAAAATTTAGCAAAAAGTTTATTCTCCCTTAACAGTTCCAGAACGATACGCAAGTGCTCTTCATGCTCAGTAGTTGACTTCGAGTAAATTAGGATATCGTTGATGAAAACGATGACGAACTCGTCGAGTTACGGCTTTAAAATATGCTGCATCAGGTCCATGAAGATTGAAGGAGTATTTGCCAGTCCAAAAGACATGACTAGAAACTCAAAATGCCCATATCGAGCCATGACTGCAGTCTTCAAAACATCTTCATTCTTGACTCTATTCTGATAGTAACCTGATCTTAAGTCAATCTTGGAGAAGATCTTCGCCTCGACGAGTTGATCAAACAAATCATCAATCCTAGGGAGAGGATACTTATTCTTTACTGTCACTTTGTTAAGCTCGCGGTAGTCTATACACATCCGCATTGATCCATCCTTCTTTTTGACAAATAGGATAGGAGCTCCCCAAGGTGACATGCTTAGGCGAACAAATCTTTTCTCCAATAACTCTTGCAACTGCTCTCTAAGCTCTTGCAATTCTTTTGGAGCCATTCTATACAGAGTCTTGGACTTAGGTTGAGTTCCAGGGACAAGTTCAATTGAAAACCCTACCTCACACAGAGGAGGTAGTCCAGGCAAATCTTCTGGGAACACATCCAGGAACTCTCTAACAGTGATAATCTATTCTGGACTACTCACTTGCTTCTCTTCGCCGATTAGAGTTACTAGAATCGCGTAACAACCTTTACTAACGAGACGCTTGGCTTCAACATCATTGATTAGGGATGCAGTCAAGCCAAGTTTTCCTATGAATACTTCAGGTTTCTTTCCAACCTTAAGTGATACTCGCTTATGGAAACAGTCTATTCCGGCGTTAAACTTACTCAACCAATCCATTTCTAAAATTATGTCGAAATTCGTAATGGACATAACGATAAATTTGGATTGGAAGAACTAGTTACTGATTGAGATTTCTACCAAACAGAACTCACTAGCACACATCTCAGCACTAGATGGCATTTGAACTATTAAAGGATTGCCTAGGCAGAAATGTTGAAGATTTAGGGAATAGGCACAACCCACTGACATGAAAGAGTAACTAGCACCAGTGTCAAAGAGAGTGTCCCAAAAATGATTTTTAATAATTAGAGTTCCTATAGCAGGGAAAATAAACTATAATTACACTAATGAAAATTAAAGCAGGAAAATATTGAAATTAAAATTACAGAAGAAAAATGGAAGCAGAAAATTAAAAATTAAATTTAGAACGTACCGGTAACTATGCTATTACCATCTTGTGCAGCTGAAGATGACAGAGCGTACACTCTTGGTACTGCTGGAGATTGAGCAACGGCCTTGCCCTTATCCTTCCTACTATAGTGACCTTGTTTAGAAGAAGAAGGTACACCCTTCTGGTGTTGAGCATCTCCACTAGTAGGGGGAGGCATTAAGGCAAGCGCTGGCACTTGGGCATTCAAGGGAATGGGATTCTACACAGAACCTTGGCAGTTGATCCTCACCTTATCCACAGTCCAGTTAGCATGGTAGTCCCAATGTTTATGATTGGTTCTGCCACATACATAACATTTACCACCTGAGTGGTAGCACTTTCCATAAGGATGGGATCTGTTACATATTGCGTCTGGTCTTCCTTGTTGGCCTTGCCTAGGATTTTGGCTCGGGTTCTGGCCAGCAGCAATCTGGAAGACTTTCGAACCTTGAGAACAGTTTTGCTTGAAGGGTTCTGACCTTGAAGATTGTGGATGAGAGCGCTTCCTCGAATCCATCTGAGCTTGATGGTACTCCACCATGCGAGCACCTTCTAAAAGCTTTGGGAAACTGTCATGATGTTGGGACATTAAATGACACTTGATGGAATCTCTTAGTCTGGACAGGAATTGGGTACACCTAGCCATTTTAGTATGGACTAGGTTCGGGGCAAAACGATAGAGTTTGTGAAACTCCATCTCGTAGACGTGCACAGAACGATTCCCTTGGAAAAGCTGCATGAAATCATTCTCTATTATAGTCTGGGCAGAGGGAGGAATGAACTCCTCACAGAAAACCTGTTCAAACTCATCCCAAGGGATGTCTTCCATTTGAGCCTCAGAGAAGCGAGTCTTCAACTCACTATCCCACCAATATTTGGCTTCCCCATGGAATAGGAAGGTTGCAAGGCGGAGACACTCGCTCTCCAGACACTTAAAGCTTGCAAGTGTCTTTTCTATCTCTTTTAGCCAATCCACGACTTCATAGTGGGAAACTGCACCATTGAAGGTTGGAGGGTTCAGACGAAGAAAGGTAAGAAAGTAGGCATCCATTATGGGGCCTGAAGATGATTGAGGAACCAGATGGAGTTCAGAAATAATAGGAGAAGAAGCTTGTGGAGGAGTTGGGCAAATCTAAGATGGGACAGGAGAAGGTTGGGAAAGGTTGCAGGACAAAGACATCCTTTTCGCAGCACGCATCTATACTTCAATCATAACCTTCATCGTCCAACAAATTTTGCATCTGCTAGGTTTGAGAAGTTATAGTGTAAGTAGGCTCTTCCACTATTAGTTCTATGGGAGTATTTGGATTTGGATCCATTCTAGGGAAAAGAAAAAGAAAATAATATTCAAAAATTGAATAAGATAAGAAAGAGAATTTCTCATTAAAATTTAAAATATTTAAGAGATTACAATTCTTTGGAGAAAAAGAAAAGACATAAGTAGGAAAAAACTATTTACAAGCTACTAGAAAGAAAGAAGATAGAGCTAAAGAAAAATTAGTACTACTAGTTACACAATTTTGCATAAAATATGCTTTTAAAGTTTTCATAAGTGGGTGCACGATGAAGATGCCCACAACCACGAATAAGTACTTTATGAGCATGACACCACCAATTTATGGCATAGTCATCAAAGAGTTCATCCAAAATTTTTAGGCATAAGTGTTCAGGGCATTCTATGGCCTCAAATACTGTGGTAACATGGGAGAGCCATTCCCTTGCTAACTGAGGGAAAGGATTGCCTCAAAATACACAAGACCTCAAAATTTTATTTAGAACCTCACCTCCTGCAGCAGATACTCCCAAGTAAACTCTACCAAACATTGACCCATACCGATAATCATACTCCCAATATTGGAAGAATAATTTGGTATAAAGTCTTAGTTCAGCACTAGGATCTGCCATCTAAAAGTTTAATTAAAGTTTAAGTTAGAATTTAAATTACTTATTTGATTGAAAATGCATTTACTATCCTAAGATGTCATTCATTTACTTTTACTATACTGTGTTGTTAGCTTTTGGATGAATGGATGTCTTTATCTTAACTTAAAGTTCTCAACTTGGCTCTGATACCAACTGTGATGACCCCAATATTAAAAATCACTTAACTCAGTAATGATACATCACCATAATACCTAATACTAGATTAGAAGAAAACTAATCCAAATTATTAAGTATTGTGTTTGGCCAAGGATTTAGAAGAGGGTCTTAATTTAAGATGGAAGGGGAGTTATGAATGGTGTTTAGAAGTTTGTAAATAAAGATGCAACAGATGGATTTAAGAATGAAAGTAAAATAGATTTGAACATGCAATTTATGAAAGAAGACATGAGTACATACAATAGTAATCTAAAACAAATAAATTACTTACATTTAATCCTAGCTACGGGATACTAATTATTTATGGGGAAATGAACATGTGAATTATGGGTCTATATTTTTCCCAAATATTCTAAGTCTAGATTTTCTTAAAAATTTTGGCAGAGTCTCCTTTGTAAATGGTTAAGAAAACACCTGCAGAAGTACATGCAATACTCCCATTCTAATGGGAGTTATAATTTAAAACAAAAGACAACCTAAACTATCATACATTCAATCCACTTTAACTCCAATTCTAATATAGATTTCAATAATTTTTATAGGATTGCTCACTTCCAATTATACATTAGAGTTCAATCCCTTTTATAGGATTGCTTATTTCCAATACTAAAATTTAAAGGGAGAGAAGTACATGTGTAATAATTATTTACCTTATGGTTTATTTCATCTGACATTCAATATTCATAGGAAGATATACAAAGACTTAATTAATACACAAATTTTATACATTTAATTTTCATTCATCCATTCATTTTCTCATCCATTCATTCATCACAAGCATTTAAGTATATTCTAAGCTCCAACAAGTATGGTAAATTAAAGTAAATGACATTATTACAAAATAACAGTAAACTAAATAAGAAAAGAAAATTTACAGCTCATTTGGAGTTCTTAATAAGCTATAAATTTATAATATATGATAGGCGGAAGCAGTTTTACTTTTTAGCGCTTGGTCCAGCTCCACTAGCCTCCAAGTGCACCTGATCTATCACATTTTGGCATTGAAATATGATAGGGCAAAGCCAAGAAAATAGAAAACCTGGTTAAACTAAATAGTCTAAGCACATTTTAAAATTTGGCTAAACATGTTATTATTGTAATTGGATATCACAGTTCGAGTTACAAAGCAAGCACAAGCATAGGCGCAATATGGTAAGCGTACAAGTAGGAAAGGGAGAAACAAGTGAGTTAGAATACTCACCTAAGTATACATCCTAGCCTGCAATTAATACAAAGGCAAAAGCATCCTAAATAGGCTAGAAATGAACTAATGTGCATATGAAATTAACTGAACTAAAGCATGTATATGTTCAAATGAACTTATGCTAAGTAAGGGAAAATAAACAGTGAAGCATTTAAATGAAATTATATAATATTCACTGTACTCTAAATAAACTGTATACAAATAAAGTATAGTTCTAAATCATAGAAAATGCATAGTAAGAAAATTGGAAGAAGAATCTTAGATTTAAATCTAAGATACACATAGCCTTGGACTATGTAAAATAATATAGCTAAAAGCTATAAGGGGTCTTAACAATCTATAAGATTGAAGATCTCACATGTTTATTAATTGAAGTTATTTTAATTTGTGCTCATTCTGTGGGCATATTCAAAATAAGATGAGGAGTTAAACATGTCTGTTTAACATCTAAGGAAAATGGGGTCCATACCTAAAACACTCACATTCTCCCTCTAAGAATGCGATGTCTCCTTATTACTCCATTTTTAGTCCGCTCTAGACTGGTTCACCATATAGAACCCCTAGTAATTTTATGTGAAAGTTTTATTCATGCACAATATTTTTATGAATGATTCAATGAATAAGGCTCAAAGCTAAGCAAGCCAACAAGGGAGATTTAATATTTACAACTAAGTGATATCCAAAGTTATCTTATTTCAATGATCTATTTAATGATTGGAGCTAATTGAGCTCCCAATTAACTTTGAGATATTGATCTCAAGTTAATTGTAATATAATATTAATTTGGATTTTCAAAAATAATAGATTCAATTCATTTAATATGATGTGATAAAATAATTTATAAATATAATGATTGTTGTTAGAGACTAGCTCTTAACCTCTTCCTAAACTATAAGATCTAACTTAAAAATTAAATCTTGGTTTAGGTTACTAATAGGTAGAGATTAAGATAAGGAATTATCTAACTTAAGAATTTTAGAACTAAGGAAATTCTACTACTTTTCATTATAATTCTCTAGCTAGGTTATATTCGAATGTTCTAATTAAACAATATTAATCTAGCTAAGTTACAAGAATTTGTAAGATTTAGGATAAGTATTTACTAGACTTAAGAATTATAAGTTCTATGATTACTATTAATATATGTTTAAGGAATTCAATAGGATTCTTAAACTAATCTAAGCTAAGGATTCCTATTACTATATCTTAAAATAATTAAAAATGAGTTTTAGGGATTATGATGAATACACTAAGTTTTAAACTAATCTCTAAAACTAGATCTAGTTGATTCACAATTCTACAATTACTAATACATTAAGACTATCTATTCTCAATGGTTGTAACTAATAGACTTAAGATTCAACTCAAATGCAAATCAATCCTAGGTTTTTACCTTAGGGTTGAAAATTGAATTAAGCACTTGGCAATTAATTCATATAGTTAGGAAGTTGAGAACTAAGCTCATAAAATTCGATCCAAGTGGTAAGGGAGGTAATAAATGTGACAAGTTAGCTATCCTAGGGTTTTATAAGACCTAAAGTAAGTTATCTAGAAATTGAGGTTAATCACAATAACACTAAGTGAGAGTCAAAAACCTAAAATTATAATTTATTGTCCAATGGAAATATTTTATAAATAGATGAAATCCTTATTTCATAAGGAGAAGATTGACACTAAGTTTATCAATTTTGGACAACTTTGGAAAAATTAGAGTTTTAATAACTCTTAATTAGGTTAAAAAGTGATTAAAAAATTAGGTTTCAAATGTTGGATTTTATTTCATATTATTGTTCCTCATATTTTGGTGAGAGAAATGGACTATTTGATCATTTGATTTAGATCTCAAATGATCAAATTATGTCACATAAAAGATTAATATTAATTTAACATTAATTAATTAATCCCAAATGTTGACTTAAAAAAATAATTGACAAAACTGAAATTAAATTTCATATTATTGATCTACTTATTTTTGTGATCAAAACATTATATAAATTTGTATCATTTAGATTATTAATTTTAAAGTTATGATTCATTTAAGATTCTTATCATTTAATTAATAATTAATGTGAAGTAATTATCAGTTTAATTATAACATTAATAACTGATTTAATGCATAGTTCTGATTACATATAAATAAAATCGCACGCATAGATTCCAGTGGAATTTACTAATTTAAATTACTGTGAAATCGATCCTAATCTCGCCGAAGCTATCCCTCCAGGGTCAAAGGATGGACTTGACAAAGGTGAAGAAGACGTTGCCCTAAATTTTCCAGAAAGGAAATTTGATATGCGCGTCAATCGGAACGCTAATGCAAAAAGGAAAAAATTAGAACATGACAATTCTAGAAGCGGATGAAGAAGGAAGTACCTGGTGTTCCTGCTCAGAACAGTTCTTCGGCAGAGGCTTAAGGTACGCAAGCTTCCTTTCCTCCTTCTCACGGCTTAAGCACCTGCACTCATCGATCGCCTCGGGTAGAAGGCGCAAGTCCTACGAAGAAGCTCTCGCAAGCACCTCAGACACTCAGCAGCTCAAGAAAACTTCAACAAATGCCAAAATCCCTTAGGAAGGGAATGGAAGGGGAGAATAGCCGTGAGAAGGCCAGTTGGAGGACCGGACTGTCCTTCCCTGGTGAGCTGCAATCGTGCCTGAGGGGGCGTACAGGGAGCGAGATCTGGCCGTTCGTTCGATCGGTCGATCGAATGACCAAATCTGATATTAAAGGTCTGGTTAAAGCGAGACCACCAGATCAGATCAAAAAGAAGAGCGACGCCAGGATGATGTCGCACGCCCGATCCGTGCAATGCCCGCCACACAGGATCTTCTCTACTACTAAAAATAAAAAATAAAAATGCCGTTGGATAACTTTAAATTTAAATTATGTTGTTTAACAATCTTTTGAAAAGCTTAATTAATTTATCTTAATAGGAGGCTGTTACACATTCATCTACATTTTTAGTATAGCTAGGATGCTCCATTCGTGTCGATGGAAAAGTATCGGAAATACCTTTCCATTGATATAAGGTACCACTCATGGAACGCTCTAGATTAGGAGTAATTAAACTCGAAAGAAGGGCCTCACGGGTTTCGCACCTGGCGAAATCGCCGTCTACCGCTCCAGCGCGCTGCAGCGGCATTTTGGCAAGAACTTAAAGAAAACATTAATAAAATTAATTGAACAGCAGAATTGCAAAATGAACCGCTATAGCGCGCTGTAGCGCGCTGCAACGGTCTGTAGCGGCATTTTGGCGGAAACTTATATAAACATATAATAGAGTAATTGAATAGTAAAAATTGCAAAATAGACTGCTACAGCGCGCTGCAGCGGGCTGCATCGGAAATATTTTTGGAACCTTAGAAACTATGAAAAATTAATTAATGGAATATTGATTTCCCAAAATGAACCGCTACAGCACGCCATAGCGCGTCGCAGCGGGCCGCAGCGCACAACCTCGAAAAGCGCTACAGCGCGCTGCCGCGCAGAAGGCACTACAGGGTGCTGCCGCGCGAAAAGCGCTACAGCGCGCTGCCGCGAAAACAGCACTACAGCGCACTGTAGTGCCCAATTTTGCAAAATTGCCCAGAATTTCAGAAAAATTCCCAGATTTTGTAATAAATGCCCAGTTTTGGCTTAAATAGCCAAAACTTCCCTATTTTTGTAATTAAAGGTCCCTAGGACCCTATTGGGGCTAACTTATACTAAATTTGAACATTACATTAATTTCTATATAGAAATTAAGTTTGGGCTTGTCATTTTCAGCAAGTACTCACAACCCACTATGTACTTTAAAGGTATGTTATATCAAATTCTAAGTAATAGAATCCTTAAAAGTATGTATCAATTAGGTAAACTTTAATAACCTAAGTGGCATGAAACTTAGATCTTTTAGATATGTGATTAAGTGCTAATCTCTTTAGCTTGATTTAGAATTTGATTAGCATTGATTACCTTTTTATTCTATACCATCTTTATGTTCTTATGTTTTCATGATTTTATGATGTATGTTATGAAACCTTAACATTTATTTGAGCACTTAAATGTGCTTACTTGAATATAAGAATCTTGATAATTTGATTAAGTAGATAATACTTAACCCAAACTTAAAGTGTAACATCAATAATACACTAATAATACATTGATTTGTCATTGACCTTTAAATTAACATTTGGTCTTATAGAAGAAAGGTTAGGGGTTAAACCCTAACTTATGTTGATTAAGATCTTAACCTTAATCACTTAATTAATTAACTTGATATAAGATAATTCAATTGACATTATTCTAATAATGCATATGATTTGGTATTGATCTTAAATTATCAAATTAGAAGTGCTAAGGATAACATTGAATATATGTGATTGAACCATCTAAACTTTAGATCTTTGATTTTCTCTTATATAAGATAACTAGCATAAGATGGAAATAAAAGTTGTAATGATTTATGCAATGATCTAACTCTAATAAAATCTTTAATTTTATCCTATAATTGTAGAATAGGAAAGGATCAAATGAATTGTAATCATCTGATCTGATCACCTTAACTTAAGTAACAACTAAACCTTAAGACGTATAAAAGTATGATCTCAAGGGTCTTACTATAAGATCATTCTTGAAATGGTTAAGGACCTTAACTAATGATACATTGAGGTAGGAAGGACTTTTGTAACTTATTGAGGTAGAAACCAAGTTGATCATTCATAACTTTAGAAGTTGAATTTGATACCTTGTAGTAGGAATCACTTAAGGTACCTTGATTGTGGCTCATTCCTTGTGGTAGCAACCTATGTTGAGTGATCCTTTGATCATGTCCTTGGAGCCTTGTGTAGGATACACCTACTTAGAGTAAGGATTAATAGATTTGATAAATCCTTGTTAATTAAATAGAATCTACTGAACTCAGATTATTGGTTGGGTATAGTAGGGTATACCCATATTACTAGATTAATTCAGTAATATTCAGGATTAGTTGATTCACTCCAATGTGGACTTATGACCAGGTGCTATCCTGCGGGATTAGCCGAATACAGTCCTATTAGAGTAAATCTTCCAAGACTGAGTGTTACAATTAGTGAACAAGATCCTTAGTTTGAGATGTAAACTACGATCGGGTTCTGCCTCCTATCGTAGTGCGCTTCGATAAGTGCAGTTTAAGCAAACTAAGTATCTTAAGTCACTTTGCGTAGACCACTAAGTATGCTTATAATTAGGGCATTTAACAAATTAGCTTGAGATGTAAACTGTGATCGAGTTCTGCCTCCTATCGTAGTGCACTTCAATAAGTGCAATTTAAACAAGCTAAGGGTTAAATCTACATTTCTTGCAAATATGCTAAATATGTGTATACAATCTCCATAGCTAATGATTTATTAAGTAAACTCTCAACTTTAACCAATTATTGAGATTAGAATTTAGGAGTCAGAATCCTTTTAGCATGATTCTGCATAATGAAGACTTTGGATTTATTATCAAATTTTAAGGCATTTTCTGGATTTATCTCATGTAGTTTAAAAGCATGAGCATGAGCATAAGCATGATGTGTGAGTATCAAAATGTTGTGTGAGTATCAGAATGATGTATAAGTATCAGTGATGATCTATGAGTTACGAAATGTTGCATACATTGACTAGGGGAATTTCAGGATGCATCGGCATCATCAGTAGACAGTATTCCCAACTGGATGTATGTATACATTGGACTGTACTGCTTATAACAGTTCAGTGATATTTTGGTGGCATATCAGTAGCATACAGTATTGTGGCATATTCAGATGCACAGTTTCAGTGACATACAGCATAGTTGTATATATGATTACTCAGTTTTAGATTCAGTACTGTTTTGATTTATTTTTAGTAGCTAGTTACAGTTCAGTTTTACTTTACATTGCTTCAGTTTTGTGCAGTTTTATACAGTTTTATGCTTTCAATTATATTTACAGTACTTTTGCAGATTTAATCACATTATGTAAATGTTAAATAAATAACTAGAACTGTTTAGATTAGTTTCGATGTGTTAGACTTATTGTCTAACACGAGGTACTTTTGGGATCCGGTAATTTGCTAGATCCTGAGCAGTATATTGAGCTAGGTCAGGAGGATACCCAGGAGATTTAGGAGGAGCCTGTGGAGCACTAGTGGACTCTCCTCTAGAACTATTTTTTTGCTTAGTATTTTCAGTTCAGTATTTAGTTTTATGTTTATTTTAGTAAACTATTTGTAATAATTCTAGATGTATATTCTTTTCTTTTCTGAGATGAAAGTTTTATTCAACTTCTATGATGAATGTTTTCTGGATGTTCACTTTAAAGCTTCTGCACTCTGTTATACACTATTTATACTTAGAATTGTGATGTGATCAGTATACTGGAAATGCTGATATACTATACATACATTGGATTCATATTGAATTCTAAATCCAATATATGTATTTATCTAATACTTAGGATAAGGATACTACTCTTATCTTAAGTATTTGCTCTCAACCCTCTTTGAGGTTTGGTCAGCAGCCATTCAGATGGGCTAGTTCTCAGCTATTTCAGGGAGATGGGTTATTCCTCCCTGAGTGGCGCACCGCTCCACCACCGATATTATTGTACTTAGTTCTTTTGCACGTGACGACGGGGCGGGGCGCTACACATATAGAGTGTAAAAGCGATTCAAATAGGAAACATCCAAGCATCACAATAGGAATAACATGAAATATAACTTAGAATAAATAGCATAGTAATTTAAAACACACAGTCATGAATACTTGTATTATTACATCACATTAAAGCTTAAATAATTAAAAGTAAAATTCTCTCATCCTCACATGCAAGAAAACTAAGCAGCAGCTCCCCCTAAAGGCTCCTCCTCTAGATAAGGCTCCTCTTCTGGCACCTGATCTTCTAACTGATATGAATCTGCCATTATCAGTTTCACAATTTAGGGCCCCAGCTAAAAAAGAAAAATATTGTTAGACAATTTGTCTAAGTATATTTTAAGCTAATAAGTTTTATGTGTTTTATAATATCAATATTTAACTTATTCTAAGTAATAATTAGATCAAGTAAGGGAGCAACTAGCACAATAGAGTAGAAGAAAAAGCTATAACCAATATTTATAACTTTAAGTAAAAGGAGGCTAAGACATGCCTCAAATGTAAGCTAAACAAGGCAGGGCATATAAGTATATGTAATTGAATAAGTACCAAAAGAAAATACTACATCCTAAATATGTTGATGATCATAAACTTATGCAGACTTAAAATATAATAAACTCAGTAATGATACATACAAATAGTCGCAATAAATCTAACATCCTAAGAACATATATAAGTAACACAAGGAAATGGCTGACTGAATGAAAAATACTGAAGCATATGCAAAACATCAATAATATATAAGAATGTCTGTGTACTAACTGCCATACAGGAAGAGTCTAATCTAGCCTTCTGAATATCAAAAGGATCTTAGCGTCAATAAGGAGGCTAAGGCGCAAAGCTAAATTCTTCTAGTGTCATCAAGGAGGCATAGGCAGAATATAGGGTTTTCTTTTAGCGTCATCAAAGAGGCATAGACAGAAAACACATAAAAAATTTTCTCCTAGCGTCAACAAGGAGGCATGGCAGAAAATATAAGCAAAGTCTTCTCCTAGCGTCAACAAGGAGGCATAGGCAGAAGACATAACTGAGAGGCAGCTCTAACACATACAATTGTTATCTTAATTATTAACTTCAATATTTTTATAAAGAATTTAAGGAGTCTCCATAATTTTCTAAAGTTTTATTTATACATCAAAGTTTTATATGATATGTTCAATGAAATATGGCACAAATATCAAAGAATATGTAGCACAAAAATCAAATAGTGAGCAAGGGACTCTATTAAGCATGGTGATATCATTTGTAGTCTAATTAAAATGTCCTAACTATTCCAAGTTACACAAGTTCAGGATCTCCAATTCCTACTATCGAGTGTAACTTAGAAGCTCGGCCTTATAAGTTAAAAAGGAATAGAACTGATCATGTTCTAATCTAATTAAATCAAATACGACTACATGTTCTATCAATGAATTATACGTCCTAGTTTTATGAATTTGGACGTTCTATCTAAGATCTGATCAAGATCTACTAAGCTATAGATTATGGATTAAACACCACACGATTGGGCTTAATCACATAATCCAAAAGGATAATACAATGGATCTAGTCTTTATTCTAAAAGTTATCTATTGAGTAAGGCCAATCCTTTTAAGCGAATCAAATTTAATAGGATGAATCTCCTATCCTAAATCTAGGGTTAAAAGATAAAATAATCAAAATAAATTATAAAAGTCTAGAAACTAATAAATCCAAGGATTCATTCATTGAAAGACCTCATTTTTTAATGAATAAAATCTAACCTATGATCTAGTCATAATCTTAGGAATAGTTCTATTATGAAGTGCAAAGATCCTAAAGACTTAGAGAAAATTAGGGAAATTTACTAAGTTGATTGAATAATTGATTTTGATTACTTAAATGATTCTATGATAGTTCTAACATTGGTTTAACTAATTTAGAAGCTAATTTGAGAGTTAAAGATGCTTAACCTAAATTTTGGGTAAAATAACCATATTGCCCCTACTTTAGGGTCCAAAAATTGACTTTTTGATTTAGGGCTCCAATTTGGAATTTTTTGCTGCCAAATGATTCCTTACTGTCTAACATGAAGATAGATAGTAAGTCCATCAATTTTGGACAAGAAATGGATCATATAGGTCCAAACTAAGATTTTTGACCTAAGGGGCATTTTGATAATTTTACCCTAATCCTTATGAAATCTAAATTTTTGTGCAGCTTATTGTTGGTTACTATTCAAAGATTTCATAGAGTCCAAGAACATGCATTTTGAGGTCAAATAGGTAAGTTATAGCTATTATAATTTCTAAGGGCAATTCGGTAATTTTGGTCGATCAACGGGTTGACAAAACTGAACATTTCTGTTTGAAATCCAATTTCAGCAAACTTAGTTTCTATAGCTTCCCTATAATATATTGAGTGTGTTGATAGGGAGTTAACCCAATTTGGTTTTCAAATGGTCAAGTTATGGCCCAACTAAGGTTAGAGGTAATTTGGTCATTCTCTAATTTTCTAAGATTCTAATCCTAAATATTATTTCAGTTTATTGATTACATTGAAATTCTAAGCTAGTTAGCACCTTGAATTTCTGAATTTGGAGTTGTATTGACCCAGTTATGATCATTTGAATTATAAGGGCATTTTGGTCATTTTTCCTAAAATCAACTATGGGGTCATGGAGTTGACTTTTCATCCTGATGTCCAAATGAAAAAACTAATACTCCTATAGTATTGGGACTATTCTCCTGAGTATTTTAAGACCCATATTACTTATGTTTGGATAACTAGGTTAAAAGTTGAAAGGGTTTAAATAGGTCCTAAAATATCATTATGTTATACGTACCCCGAAACTAATTTTTGCATATGCCATTTGATTCCTTTTATTTTTCTGAGTAAAATGAGATTTATATTGGCTATATTTGGATCATCCTACAAAAAGTTATTAAATTTTTAAGAATTTTAGATTAAATAATTTAAATAAATAAAGTTACTATTTATTTATTCAATTTGTATTATTTAACTATTCATTCCTAAATTTAAAATATATTTTTCTATATTTATTAATTAGTCGATTAATTATTCTTAATCTGTATTTATTAATATTAATTGATAATTAATCTATTATTTAAATAAATTTAAATATTTTAATTGTATAATTATTATTATTACTGTTTAATTAAGATTAGATTAATTAGTTACTATTTAAAAATAATTAAGATAATCTTAATTAGATTTAATTAAATTAGAGTTTTAGTTGATTATTATTAGTTAATTAATCTTTAATATACAGTTTAAATTAATTAATGACTGTTTAATTAATTAATTAGCATTTAATAATAATAATAAATAATTAATTAACTATTTACTATTTAAAAGTAATTAACCACTAATTATTATTAATTAATTAGTTAACCACAATTAATATTAATTAACCATCATTAATCCTAATTAATCAATATTAAATCTGTCAGAAATGACATGTGGGCCCCACGGCTGCCACATGGCACATTGTGGTTGCCACGGGAGCCATGGCGGGTCCCACCGCTAATGCAACGGTCGGGCAGTGGGTCCCACCATGCCACGTGGTAGCACCCGATTGGGCGCTGCATTGCGTGTGGACCCCACGTGATACGTGGCAGCACTTCGATTGGGTGCTGCACTGTGCATGGGCCCCACGGTCCGCAGTCCAAGGGACGCGACTCTGGCGGTGGGTCCCATTTGACACGTGTCATGCCCGTAGGGTGCTACGCTGCGATGCGGGCCCCACCCTTGCATACGTGGACCCGCGGAAATTGGGTCAGGCCCGGGTCGACTCGGCCTGGTCCGGACTCCTTCGTCCACGCGGATCACCCCGAGGGCGTCGGGCTCGGGCACGGCTTTTGCCGGCCTTCCCGGTGCCGGACGACCTCGGCCCGCCCGGCTGACGACAGCCCCCGACGAGGCCTACATGTCGGCAGGTGGACCAGCATTGGAGGTGGCCAGAGCCGCGCATAAACGCTAACCCTAGCGGGCTAGGGTTCGGGACGGGATCCTAACAATTTTCACGGTGGATCCCGAGCCTATACCATTCGATCGGGTTGGATCGAGCCCGATAGAACCGGTTGATTGTCGATCCATACCACGCAATAGGGTTTTGGAACTTAGGATCAATGATTGCATGAATAAATGGGGAGATCGAAGGTACCTGAAGTGGACGGCTTGCGAGACTTAGGGTTGCGAAGGATGATGGTCCGAGCTTGATTTCACCAAAATTTGGTCCATAAGCATCGGGCTTAGTCTTAAAGGGCCGGAGGCAGAGACTGCGATACTCAGGAGGGTGTCGGCTGGCCAGAGGCGCGACGGAGGAGCCACGTGCGTGCGAGGTGGAGAAGATGTGGAAGGTGTAATCCGGGCCATGGGATATGGCCCGAATCGAACGGCTCAAGCGGAATGGATCCGCGAACTTCGGATCTGCGGCTCGCGGATCCTGATCCGCTTTGCTCTAACGGGTTGAATCCGAAGGGCAGCGGGGATCCGACCCGTTAAGGATTTAAAATTTTAAATAATTTAATTTATTTAATTAATTTAATTAATTTTAATTCACCAATTTTATTAGTTAATTTTGACTGATTATTTAACCTCCGAAATTTTCCAAATATTCACCCCTTGCTAATTGAGGGGTGAGGAATGCAACGGTAATGTCGGATTTTTGATTTGATGAGTATTTTAGTTTCCCAATTTTCAGGGTATTTAAATATTATTAAAATATTTGTCAAATTTTTGACGACTTCTGATTGACACGAAAACACCACCCCTAGCTAATTTAGGGGCAAGGAGCACAATGGCAAAGTCTGTTTTTTGATTTGAGGTCTATTTAAATAGATCAAATTTTAGGGTTTCTAGATTTTCCAGAATTCTGATTTTTGATCCGATTGACTTCTGATCTGGATTGGATCTTAGTGTATGACTCCTAATGACTTGATTAAGCTATCTAAACTATGATTAAGACTTGGATTAATCTTAATAACAACTTGGGTTGTTATAGACTCCCCCACTTAAAAATGATATCATCCTTGACATCACTTAAGTGGAGAGAATAAAGCAGGCTTTTAGCAATTGAATAGAATTTAAAGAAAATAGGGAACTTAGAGTGGGTACCTAGATTCTCAAATAGCATTGGATACTTGGCTTTATATCTGACTATTTTTCCAAAGTGGCTTCATTACATGAACGATCCTTCCACTTCACTTTGACCATGGAGATGGATCGGTTCCTCAGCTTCTTATTGTCTCTCCCTAGAATCTTCATGGGTTCTTCGACGAATGATAAATCTAGTTGGATCTCAATTGGCAGAATCGAGATTAAATGGTGAGGCTCTCTTAGACACTTTCTGAGTGACGATATGTGGAATACGTTATGTATTGCAGCAAAATCTTCTAGCAGTTCTAACTTGTATGCTGTTGACCAAATTCTCTTCAGGACTTTGAATGGTCCAACATATCTCGGGCTGAGTTTTCTTGCAACCCCAAAATGATAGATACCCTTCATAGGACTGACATTTAGGTATGCAGGGTCTCCTTCCTAAAATTCCAAGGGATGACGACGGATGTTATGATATTTTCTCTGCTTGTCTTGAGCTATCCTGATTCTCTGCTGTATGAGCTTCACTTTCTTGTTTGTCTCTTCTACTAATTCGAAGCCATAAAGCTAAACATCTCCTTTTTCATACCATGCTATTGGTGTGGCACACTTCCTACCATATAGGGCTTCATACGGGGCCATCTTAATTCTTGCCTGGAAGCTGTTATTATATGCAAATTCTACTAGAGGAATGTGGTCTTCCCAGGATCCTGTAAAGTCTAGTAGACAGAGACGGAGCAAGTTTTATATAACTTGATTCAATCTTTCTGTTTGACCATCCGTCTGCGAATAGAAGGCTGTGCTTATGGCTAGTGTGGTACCCAAATTCTGATGGACTGCCTACCAGAATTTTGATGTGAAACGACTATCTCTATCCGACACAATAGTCTTGGGAATACCATGAAGTCGGACTATTTCTTTGATATAGGTCTTCACAAGCTTTTCAACTGAATTAGTTTGTCGGATTGGAATAAGGTGCGCAGATTTAGCGATACAATCTACGATAACCCTGATTATGTCGGCTCTAGACTTCGCACGAGGTAATCCCATGACGAAATCCATGGATATGTCTAACCACTTCCACTCTGGAATATCTAGTGGGTGTAGTAGACCACCTTGTTTCGGATGCTCTGCTTTTACTAGGCAACACATGCAAAATTTACTACATTCCTTTTCATCCCTAGACACCAGAATGATAGTTTCAGGTCCTGATACATTTTTGTACTCCCCGGGTGCACCTGATATCCCAAATTATGGCCTTCAGCTAGTACTTCGTGGTGCATGGATTAAGAAATCCATAGACGATTCCCCTGATAGATAGCCCTCTTATGGAAGCGAAGATTAGTACAACGGCCACTTTCAATGGCTTGCTTGAAGCTTAAGTACTCTTCGTCCTTGGTTTGTGAAACGGACACATCTCTGTGAAAGGTGGGTTTCACATTGATGTTTGCCAATGCGGAGCTGAGGTTGTCTCCACAGATAGGCTTGATACTCACTTTGTGAAATTCTTCTACTAGCGGGCTTTCTGATATAATGGCATTTATGGTGGCTTGACGACTCAGGGCGTCAGCTACAACGTTGGCCTTTCCAGGATGATACTGTATGTTGAGGTCATATTCACTGATCAACTCCAGCCACCTTCTTTGCCTATAGTTCAGCTCTCTTTAGGTGAATATGTACTTGAGACTCTGATGATCAGTGAATGTCGAGCATTGAATTTCGTATAAATAGTGTCGCCAAATCTTGAGAGTGAACACTACTGCAGCTACCTCAAGGTCGTGAACTGCATAATTCCTCTCATGAGTTTTCAATTGTCGTGAAGCATAGGCGATGACCTTACCTTCCTGCATTAATACAGCTCCTAGGCTTATGCTAGAGGCATCAGTGTATACTTGATAGTTTACCCCTTCACTTGGGAGAACTAATACGATGGCAGAAGTAAGTGCATTCTTGTGCTTGAAATGCCTCTTCACATGCCGGTGACTATTCAAATGGCACCACCTTCTGAGTGAGCTTAGTAATAGGAGATGTGATTTGGGAAAAGCCCTTTATAAACTTTCTGTAATAACTTGCCAACCCTAGGAAGCTTCTGACTTCAGTTACTGATTTGGGTTGAGCCCAATCTTGGATTGCTAATCTTGTTATGATCAACACTGATTCCTTGGGCATCAACTACATGGCTCAGGAAGGCGACTGAATTCAGCCAAAACTCATATTTCGAGTACTTGGCATATAACTGATGATCTCACAGCTCATTCAGAATAGTTCTGAGGTGTCCTTCATGCTCCTTCCTTGTCTTGGAATATATTAGAATATCATATATTAAGACGATGGCAAACTTATCAAGCTAGGGTTTTAGAATCCACTGCATCAGGTCCATGAAGATAGAAGGTGCACTGGTCAACCCAAACGACATCACCAAGAACTCATAGTGACCATACCGAGTTTTGAAAGTAGTCTTAGCAATGTCGAACTCCTTCACCTACAATTGGTAGTATCCAGCTCACAGATCAATCTTTGAGAATACTTTTACCCGGCCAACTGATCAAATAAGTCATCGATGTGGGGTAATGGATACCTATTCTTTATGGTCACCTTATTCAACTCTTTATAGTCGATGCACATTCTCATTGACCCATCATTCTTCTTCACGAATAGAACTGGGGCTTCCTACGGGGACGAACTTGGTCTAATGAGACCTTACTCCAACAGTTCTTGCAACTGCTTGTTCAATTCCTGTAGTTCCTTGGGTGCCATGTGGTAAGGTGCCTTTGTGATTGGCTGGGTTTCAGGAATGATATCAATTGCAAACTCCACTTCCCTTGTAGGCGGAAGACCAAGTAGGTCTTTGGGAAAAATATCGGTGAACTCGCAAACAACGGGATTCTCGGATAGGGGGGTATCTTCTTTCTTGTCTCCCAATATAGTCACTAGGAATGCTTTACAGCCTTTGCTTACCAACTTCTTAGCCTTGATGGCATTGATCAGAAAGGCTCTTGTACTAAGATCCCCAATAAATGAATTAGCTTGCTTGCCATCACCCAGAGTAATCTTCTTCTTTTGGCAGTTAATGGTGGCATGATGTTGACTTAGCCAGTTCATTCCTAATATAACATTGAAATTGGCTATGGGTAGCACTACTAACTTAGCCTCGAATGCCTTGTCTCCAATAGGAATCTGAATTTTGCAGAATTGATGGGTAGGTAGTTGAGTTTCTGATGGTAACCCTACACTCAAATGGTTAGCTAGACGATGCAATGGTATATTGAGAGCTCTAATCCAACTCTCAGAAATGAAAGAGTAACTAGCTCCAGTATCAAACAAAATATTGCAGGGTTTATTATTTATAAGGATTATACCTAATTACAAATGCAGTAATTTACTTGCTACTTTAAACTAGAAATGCTGGGAAAAAGTAGGTTCAAAAATGTGTACCTGACACCACATGATTATCTTTTGTGGCCTCAATGGGCATGAGGGCGTACACTCGAGCTTGGCCAACAGGCCTGCTGTTGTAGGGCTGCCAGGTGGGTGGCCTTGATGTACCAATATGGGAGGTAAGAGATGCCTCACGTCACGGAGCAGAAGGTGGGCATGCTGCTGCAGTAGCAAGAGTTCTGTGGTAGATATCAAACACTGGCTGGCCTTGCACGCGCTTAATTGGCTCCCCATAAACTGTATCGATCATGTGGCACTGAATGTAACCGTGCCCGGGTCTTCCACAGGTGAAGCAGACTCGCGGATCATGGAAACATCTGCCGTAGGGGTGTGGCTTCGTACAGCCATTAAAAGGATCAATGGAAGGCGCTTTCGCCTCAATCTGATGAACCCTAGCCCTTTTAGGGTTGTCCTATCGGTGCGCTGTGGGGTCGGCGACTCTCTTGGCTTCTCGCTGTTGATGCCATTCTCTTACCTTAGTAGTTTCCAATAGTTCCCGGTAGTTGGTCATGCAAAATGGCATGACCTAGGCCTGGATGGAGGGCCGCAGACCGCTCTGAAAGCGGTGGCACCTATCTGACTCGGTGGGCACCAGGTTCACGAATAATCTGGCAAGTCTCTTAAATTCTGCATCATAGGCGGCTACAGTGCGACTCCCCTGTTGCAGTTTGAGGAATTCATCTGCTATATTGCGGCGCTCTGATAATGGGATGTACTCAGCTCAAAATACCTCTTCAAACTATTCATATGGTATCTCTTCTAAACGGATGTCGGCGAAGTGTGTGCTATGGATGTGGCCTCACTAGTGCTCTACTTTGCCTTGGAGCAAGTGAGTGACTAGTCGGATCACCTTCATGTTAGGGCATTTTATGCTCATCAGGTTCTTCTCCACAATCCTCAGCCAATCTTCTGTATCCACTACTGATAAACTCCCATTGAATGTGGGGGGTCTCAAGTGGAGGAAACTATGCAGCAGTCCTTCTGTGGACTGTATGTGGTGCTGATGGGAGTATTGAAGTGTTGGGGCAACCTCCGCTGCTGTGCGGTTCTGGCCTATCTGAGATACTAGTAACCGTTCCATTCACTCGGCCTGCTTGGCTTGTTCTTTCGCGGCCTTCCTAGCCTGCTTTTGGCTGGATCTCATTTGTTTATAGTGGGATTCCACCATTATCTTGACTGCCTCCTGCAAGGCACTTACCTCACTGGACGAAGAGCCGGAGGGAGTAGGGGATGGACTCTGTCCGAAATTCATTGTCTTTTGCTAGAATCTGAATCTAAACAATGAATATTCAGAAATTCAAAAAATAGGAGGGCATAACATTCTATCTCTTTATTAATCAAAGATGAATGATGAAAAACACATCATTGGAAATGATAGATAGAACACAAATGAAAGACAGTAACTGAAAGAACATAGAGTCTATCATATGTATTCTTCACTGAAATCTTGGGAAAAGTCTGCGTATGTTATCCTTCGGTGCAGGCGATTTGCTCTGTGTCTGAGCATCCATTACTTTTGGGCCCACCACTCTTTGGCATAGTCCTGGAATAGGAGCTCAACGATGCTGAACCGGATACGATCTGTATAACTTAGCTCATCAAATGCTTTGATTACTCTTCGTAACCATTCCATGGCCAGGGTGGGGAAATTCAGTCCCCTGTATACGCCATCTTCCAACATCCTTTCTAGTATGTTGGCTCCCACTGGGGAGACTCCTGGGACTTCCCTCCCATATTGTTTCGCCACAAGCACATCAAATTTTCACTTATTCTCAAAGCGAGTATAGAAATTGCACACCGACATGATCGTGTAGTAGTAACCCTAGGTATCCAGATCAAGCATCATAAGAATAATTTTTTAATTCAAAATTAAGATACATATGTGTAAGGTAAAATAGGTAGCATAGGAAAGAAAGCTAAAAGGTCTATCCGATATATCTAGCCGTAAAGGCACGACGGAAGTCCGCATATGTGACTTCCCTTTGCATTTCTTTACGCAAATGGATGAGTGCTCGTAGGGTGACGCTCCACCAATCCTTGGCACGGTTGTGTAGGAGGCGGGATACAATGGAAATCCTAATGTTGTCTAGGAAGTTATTGATCCCAAACACAAAATCTTCTCGCTTCAGCCACTCCTTAGCTGCAACGGGGTGATCGTGTCCATTAAATACACTTTGCTGGAGTAGTCGATCCAGCATTCGAACTTTGGGGTCTGACACTCCTTCCACGTACCTCTCATGTTGTTGATGAAGTTGGACAATGTGTTCCCACCTATCTTCAAATTGTTGGTGATGCCACCTAAGCGTCATCCTTGAATATCTAAGTATTTATACCTAAGTTGTTAGGTTGAGTAGTTAAGTTTTAGGGTTTTGCTTTATATAGTTCCTTGTGCATCTTCAGTATTAGACTCCTTATTCTGTGTTTTGATATTATGGTGTCTTGGATGTGACTCCAATGTTCTTGGTCTAGTAACTGAATTGTCAGAAGAATCTTATATTAGGTAGATAATAATACAATTTCTAATCTGAAACCTTATAGAATTCTCTGATACCAACTGTGGCGACTCACCCCTTAATCCACAAGATTAAGCTAAGGGGTTATATGTCACTCTGACTAACCCTTCACTTCTTATTAGATTAGGATGGAATCCACAATCCACATAATAAGGGAAGAAGTTAGCATAGAATCAAATAATCAGTCACTATATAAGGGTTCATACAGAGTGCAGAAGCGATTTAAATAAGAAACATCTAAGCATCATAATATGAATAACATGAAATATAACTCAGAATAATTAGCATAGTAATCCAAAACACACAGTCATGAATATCTGTATTATTACATCATATTAAAGCTTAAATAATTAAAAGCAAAATTCTCTCATCCTCACATGCAAGAAAACTAAGCAGCAGCTCCCCTTAAAGGCTCCTCCTTTAGATAAGGCTCCTCCTCTAGCACCTGATCTTCTAATTGATATGAATATATCATTGTAGGTTTCACAATGTAGGGCCCCAGCCCAAAAAAAGAAAAATCTTGTTAGATAATTTGTCTAAGTACATTTTAAGCTGATAAGTTTTATGTGTTTTGTAATATCACCATTTAACTTATTCTAAGCTATAATTAAATCAAGTAAGGGAGCAACTAGCACAACAGAATAGAAGAATAAGCTATAAACAATATTTATAACTTTAAACAAAAAGGAGGCTAAGGTATACCTCAAATATAAGCTAAACAAGGCAGGGCATATCAGTATACATAACTGAATAAGTACCAAAAAAAAATACTACATCCTAAACATGCTGATGATCATATACTTATATAGATTTAAAATATAATAAACTCAGCAATGATACATATAAATAACCGTAATAAATCTAATATCCTAAGAATATATATTACAATACAAGGAAATGGCTGACTGAATGAAAAATACTGAAGCATATGCAAAACATCAATACTATATAAGAATGTCTGTGTACTAACTGCTATACAGAAAGAGGCTAATCTAGCCTACAGAATATCAAAAGGATCTTTGCGTCAATAAGGAGGCTAAGGCGCAAAGCTATATTCTCCTAGTATCATCAAGGAAGCATAGGCAGAATATAGGGTTTTCTCCTAGCGTCATCAAGGAAGCATAGGCAGAAAATACATACAAAATTTTCTCCTAGTGTCAACAAGGAGGCATAGGCAGAAAATATAAGCAAAGTCTTCTTCTAGTGTTAACAAGGAGGCATAGGCAGAAGACATATTTGAGAGGCAGCTCTAACACATACATTTGTTATCTTAATCATTTACCTTAATATTTTTATAAGGAATTTCTGGAGTCTCCGTAATTTCCTAAAGTTTTATTTATGCATCAAAATCTTATATGATTTGTCCAAGAAAATATGGCACAAATATCAAGGAATGTGTAGCACAAAAATTAAATAGTGAGCAAGGGACTCTATTAAGTATGTTGATATCATTTGTTATCTAATTCAAACGTTCTAACTATTCTAAGTTACACAAGTTCAGGATCTCTAATTCTTACTATCGAGTGTAACTTAGAAGCTCAACCTTATAAATTAAAAAAGATTAGAACTGATCAGGTTCTAATCTAATTCAATCAAATATGACTACAAGTTCAATCAATGAATCATACATCCTAGTTTTATGAATTTGGACGTTCTATCTAAGATCTGATCAAGATCTACTAAGCTATAGATTATGGATTAAACATCATGTGATTGGGCTTAATCACATAATCCAAAAGAATAATACAATGGATCTAGTCTTTATTCTAAAAGTGATCTATATAGTAAGACAAATCCTTTTAAGTAATCAAACTTAATAGGATGAATCTCCAATTCTTAGTCTAGGGTTAAGGATAAAATAATCAAAATAAGTTGTAAAAGTCTAAAAACTAATAAAATTAAGAATTTCTTCATTGAAAAACCCCATTTTTTAATAAATGAAATCTAACCTATGATCTAATTCTAATCTTAGAAATAGTCCTATTGTAAAGTGCAAAGATCCTAAAGACTTAGAAAAAATCAAGGAATTTTACTAAGCTGATTGAATAACTGATTTTGATTACTTAAATGATTATATTATAGTTCTAATATTGGCTTAACTAATTTAGAAGCTAATTTAAGAGTTAAAGATGCTTAACCTAAATTTTGGGCAAAATGACCATTTTACCCCTACTTTAGGGTCCAAAAATTGACTTTTTGATTTAGGGCTCCAATTTGAAATTTCTTGCTTCCAAATGATTCTTTACTATCTAACATGAAGATAGATAGTTTGTCCATCCATTTTGGACAAGAAACGAATCCTATAGGTCCAAACTAAGGTTTTAATTTAAGGGGTATTTTGGTAATTTCACCCTGATGGAATCTAAATTTTTGTGCAGTTTATTGTTGGTTACTATTCAAGTATTCCATAGAGTCCAAGAACACTGCATTCTGAGGTCAAATGGCTAAGTTATAGCTATTACAATTTCTTAGGGCAATTCGATAATTTTGGTCGGTAAACGGGTGACAAAACTGAACATTTCCGTTTGAACTCTAATTTTAGCAAATTTAGTTTCTATAGCTTTCTTATAATATACTGAGTGTGTTGATAGAGTGTAAACCCAATTTGGACTTCAAATGGTCAAGTTATGGCCTAACTAAGGTTAGGGGTAATTTGGTCATTCTCTAGTTTTTTAGGATTCCGATCCTATATATTATTTCCGTTTATTGATGACATTGAAATTCTAAGCTAGTTAGCACCTTGAATTTCTAAATTTGGAGTTGTATTAACCTAGTTATGGTCATTTGAATTATAGGGGCATTTTGGTCTTTTTTTCTAAAGTCAACTGTGGGGTCATGGAGTTGACTTTTTATCATGATGTCCAAATGGAAAAACTAATACTCCTATAGTATTGGGGCTATTCTTCTGAGTCTTTTAAGACCCATATTGCCTATGTTTGGCTATTTTTTGTATTTATTAATTAGTTGATTAATTATTCTTAATCTGCATTTAATTAATATTAATTGATAATTAATCTATTATTTAAATAAATTTAAATATTTTAATTGTATAGTTATTATTATTACTATTTAATTAGGATTAGATTAATTAGTTATTGTTTAAAAGTAATTAAGATAATCTTAATCAGATTTAATTAAATTAGAGTTTTAGTTAATTATTATTAGTTAATTAATCCTTAATATACACTTTAAATTAATTAATGACTATTTAATTAATTAATTAGTATTAAATATTAATAATAAATAATTAATTAACTGTTTAGTATATAAAAGTAATTAACCACTAATTATTATTAATTAATTAGTTAACCACAATTAATACTAATTAACCATCATTAATCCTAATTAATCAATATTAATTTGTCAAAAATGACGTGTGGGCCCCACGGCTGCCACGTGGCACGTTGTGGTTGCCACGGGAGCCGTGGCACGGTCGGGTAGTGGGTCCCACCATGCCACGTGGCAGCGCCTAATTAGGAGCTGCACTGCGTGTGGGCCCCCCGCGTGACACGTGGCAGCACCCGATTGGGTGCTACACTGCGCGGGGGCCCCACGGTCCGCAATCAAAGGGACGCGGCTCTGGCGGTGGGTCCCATTTGACACGTGTCATGCCCATAGGGTGCTACGCGGCGATGCGGGCCCCACCCTTGCGTACGCGGACTCGCAGAAATTATGTCGGGCCTGGGTCGACCTGGCCCGGCCCGGACTCCTTCATCCATGCGGATCAGCTTGAGGGCGTCGGGCTAGGGCACGGCTTTTCCTAGCCATCCTAGCGCCGGACCACCTCGGCCTGCCCAGCCGACGACAGCCCCCGACGAGGCCTACACGTCGGCGGGTGGACCAGCACCGGAGGTGGCCGGAGCCGCATGTAAACGATAACCCTAGCGGCCTAGGGTTTGGGACGGATCTTAACGATTTTCACGGTGGATCCCGAGCCTATACCGTTCGATCGAGTTGGATTGAGCCCGATCGAACCGGTTTATTGTCGATCCATACCATGCAATAGGGTTTCGAAACTTATGATCAAGGATTGCATGAATAAATGGGGAGATCGAAGGTACTTGAAGTGGACAGCTTGCGAGACTTAGGGTTACAAAGGAAGACTGCCCGAGCTTGATTTCACCGAAATTTGGTCCCTAAGCATCGGGCTTAGTCTTAAAGGGCCAGAGGCAGAGACTGCGATGCTCAGGAGGGCGTCGGCTGGCTAGAGGCGCGGCGGAGGAGCCACGTGCGTGCGAGGTGGAGAAGACGAGGAAGGCGTAATCCGGGCCATGGGATCTGGCCCGTATCGGACGGCTCCCGCGGATTGGTTCCGTGGGTTTCGGATCTGCAGCTCTCGGATCCGGATCCGCTTCGCGCTAACGGGTCGGATCCGAAGGGCAGCGGGGATCCGACCCGTTAAGGATTTAAAATTTTAAATAATTTAATTTATTTAGTTAATTTAATTAATTTTAATTCACCAATTTTATTAATTAATTTTGACTAATTATTTAACCTCCGAAATTTTTCAAATATTCACCCCTAGCTAATTGAGGGGTGAGGAACGCAACGGTGAGGTCGAATTTTTGATTCGATGAGTATTTTAGTTTCCCAATTTTCAAGTATTTAAATATTATTAAAATATTTATCAAAACTTTGATGACTTCCGATTGACACAAAAATACCACCCATAGCTAAGTTGGAGGTAATGAGCGCAATGGCAAAGTCCATTTTTCGATTTGAGGTCTATTTAAATAGGTCAAATTTTTGGGTTTCTAGATTTTCTAGAATTCTGATTTTCGATCTGATTGACTTCTGATCTGGACTAGATGTGGATGACTCCTAATGACTTGATTAAGCTATCTAAACCATGATTAAGACTTGGATTAATCTTAAATGACTAAGGTAACAACTTAAGTTATTACAGGATCTTACCTAATCCAGTGATAAGTGAGGGATTTACTAGAGTGGCACACCACCCCTTAAGTTTAATCTTGCGGGTTTAGGGGTGGAGCGCCATAGTTGGTATCAAAGAATTCTATAATGGATTGTTCTTCTGCCAGTCAGTAACTAACTAGATACTAGAGTTACATCTGAAGCACCATAATCATGAGCTCAGAGTAATAGGAGCATAGAAATAGAAAATGCTATCACAATAATAAAACTTAAGTAAGAAGGAACTAAGTATGAATGAGTAACTGATTAACCTGAATTAAACATTTATAAAACTTATAGGATCAAAGAAATTGAAATGATAAGCATTGACTCCCATACTAAGAAAACTAAATTACTATAGGAGTTCAACCTTCAAATAAAATTTCCACAACTTTTAAGCAATTTCCTTCCACTTTATAGATTATGTCTTCCGTGGTATGATAGCAGTGCAACCTACTAATATGAATCATTAAAGCTAATGGTATTCCCCTTCAAAATTTAAAATATACATTGTCCCCAAGGTAAGTGGGAGTGCATCCTGAACATTCGTCTTCCACTCCTCTTGCACCCCACAGTTTCTCTGAAGGAATTAACGCTGGTTGAAATATTGGAGCCTTAGTAGATAGTAGGTTGAAGTAAAAGCACTAAATTGGGAGACCATCCATGGTATAAAGTCACCAAAACCTTTAACGAGTTTTTATGACTTCTATTTCACTAGTGCCTTCCCTCCCACAAATCATGTTAGAAACCCGACAAATGTACTATGAAGAAGAGAATTATATGATGATACCTACATTAACTTTCATCTCACCTTTGAAGGACTATATTAAATAAAGTATTTTAGTAAATGGTTACCTGTTGTACCTCCTACGTCAATCACTTTACCTAGTGTGATCAATAAAATGAAATCAGTATAATTTAGTTCTTTTTAGATTCTGACATCATATCACTTTTACAAACTTAGATAAAGCCATGAATCCCAGATCATCCCTGTCTTTTGCTGTATCTGACAGCTCCTCAACTGAGGCCACCAAACTGCTGGAGGCAATAAGGATCTTGGTCAACACTCAGGCCAAGCTATTCGAGGGAATGGAGAAAGTAATAATCGCACTCGCCAATCAAAATCCTTTTCTGTCATCAGTAGCCCCACTTAATAACCCATATAATGGCTATACAAAGCCTCATCCTGATGGAAGGTGTTACCATGGCATGGGGTGCTGCTATACTTATGGCTGACAGGATCACTACTTCCAACATTGCACATACAATAAGACCATTGACGGTACTTGCATTGACCATTCCAAGCACCCTCAGACTGCAACACCGGGTCGAAAGAGGACAGTGGCCAACACACCTCGACCCTTTTTGGCTAGGCCTCCACAAAAATAGAGATGCAACAATGGGCTTGCAAGAGCCTACACCCTTACATCACTAGGTGTGGCTAGAGGTGAAGAGGTTGTTTCAGGTACACATGTTCGATCACCTAATTATTTTTAGCATTTAAGTTTTATCATTATTCCCTTAGTAACTCTTTTTCATAGTCATCCCTTAAATTGCTTGTGAATCAAATCCTGCGTTAGGATGCCATATTGTTGATTTAACAATTTTTGCACCCTAGCTTAATTTACCAAACCTTAGATTCTAAGTCATACTTATGTGACTTATAACAACGGTTCCTCTTCTGAGTTGTGTCTACCCAATTGAGTGAATGACCTCTCACTCCTTAGGTTAATTGAATTATTGAGTCTATTATTAGACAAGTCACAATTGTGACTTAAAATGCTAGTTTAACATTCTCTTAGGTCTCCAACCCATCACTCCATTGGGGTGAGTGACTGCATATCTTTCGGAGTAGAGAATTGTCACAATAGAACCTTAGCTGATCAAGTCATAGTTATGACCTGGTAGTAGCCGTATGATTCGTATCCTAACATATCATTCTGATTTGGATGAGGAACCCATCGTCTTGATTCATTGTAGACTCTTCCAACCCTTTCAGCATTGAGTCATGATTTGTGACTTGATGCATTGAATTTACCTTTTTCTTGGAAGTTAATTATTCAAGTTAGATGATCACCCTCTCTATCTTAATATTATTCCCCAAGCAAGGATAAGCACCTATTAATGGTAGAAACCTTAAAATGAATTAACCTAATGGTTAGTTCTCCTTAGTCCCTCTAAGGGTGGGGTTACATCATGGTTGGATTATTCTAGCCTATGTTTGTAAACTCACAAGTCTAGATTGTAGCAGAGCCTACCACATTAGACTTGGTCTAATGATGGTATATTAGCTAGTTTTAGCTATAGAATCCTTTCTAAAGTCAAAGAATATTTGTTCTTTGAAAATATAACCTCCCTTTAAGTTGTCAAGCGCTTGAATTCTAATTTCGGGTTTAGAATTTTTAGATACCCTTAGGAACCCTTCTTAATTGAGTCACTTTTGGTGGCTTAATGAGATATCCTTGTATATTTCTTTGTCCATCTCAATGGGATGGTAATTCTCTTTTCTTTAATCTTCCTTAAGTGATAAGTGTAACTTAATTGTAGTAATTTGGGCTATGGAAGACCTTATTCTATAGAATGAGGAATTCTATTTCCCAAGTAGCTTAAGTTTAGCCCTTAAATATGTGCTTAGGTCATGATGTGACTCAAGTAGTGTTGTTCATTCCCTTGGAATGATATCTCCTTTAGACTGGGTTAATTTTAACCTGTAAGTCCTTAATAATCTGAGCCACATATATGACTTAGATATTAGCAATTGTTTTAGGGCCTTAAACCTAAGTCATAGAGTATGACTTATGGTTGTAACATAGGTTCCTGTTAGGCTTCCTAGCACTTATCCTTATGGATGAGGGAGCTTTTTGCCTTAGCCAACCATGGTTCATAACTTATGTTAATGACCTTTTGGTAAATTCTTGAATATTTGGTGTTAAGTCATCATGTGTGACTTAATGTCCTAAATTCTTCCTAACCTTATGACTAAGTATCCTAATTGGATATTGATTCTATTTGCCTTAGTAAAACCCTTAGTAAGAGGTGATGCCTTCTATTAGTTCAAAACTAGTATGGACTAATTCATATGATTAGTTCATCTCAACCCTATTTCTTATGTAGGAATTAATAGAAAACCATTGGGCTTCCTTATCAGGCTTAACCTAATAAGTGGGCCCTTAGCCAACTTCTAAATCCTAGAACTATTGAGGTAAGTGTTTAAAGAGCTCTAGTTCTTTGATGGCAAATCCTTGGATTCTAATTCATTGAAATAAAATCATAGCATTCCTTAGTTCTGGGTAAGTCTTATAGTGACTTAGTGCTAAGTCATGTGTTATGACCTAATGTTTAATCCATAATTCCTAAAAGTTACATCCAATCTGATTGGGTGTTAGCTTTTCTTTCCTTTGTTGCTATCTTTACTAAGTAATGATTTTGACTTAATTAACATTCTTTAACCTTGACTGTGAAAAAGGATTTGTAAGGTCCAACCTTAAACCTTGTGTTTTGGGTTCTCAATGGAGAATCATAGCACTTCCTCAAATTCTACTTTACCAAACTCATTCATGCTTCTTCTTCCAACTTAAGTGATGTCGATGACAACATCATTTTTAAGTGGGGGAGTCTGTAACAACCCAAGTTATTACCTAAATCTGATTAGGGCTAATCCAAGTTCTAATCTCAATCTTAGTACTCTAATTAGGTTATTAGGAGTCTTCCACTTATGCCTAGTCCAAATCAAGAGTCAAATAAATCAAATCCTGATTTTGGGAATTTGAGAAACCTTAGAAATTTACCTATCTAAATTGACCTCAGATCAAAAAATGGACTTTGCCATTACGCTCATTGCCCCCAAATTAGTTAGGAGTGATGTTTTGGTGCCAATCGAAAGTCGTTGAAATTTCGTCGAATATTTTAATAATATTTAAATATCTGGAAAATGAGAAAATTAAATACTCGTCAGAATCGAAATCCGACTTCGCCGTTGCGTTCTCCACTCCTTAATTAGCTATGGGTGAATATTTAGGAATTTTCTGAGTGCAATTAATTGTTAGATTTAATTAGGTGAATTAATCAAAATTAATTAAATAATAATATTATTATTATTCCAGTAAACGGCGTCATCCCGCGTCGTTTCCCCATCTAAGCTTTCCGACTGATTACCCGTATAATCGAACGGGAGATGTCGACCATCCGATCGAGTGATCAGACGGTCCTGAGGCATCGTCCCGAGTGCCCACCGCGCGTGAGACGCGCGTCCCACAGTCGCAGGTCACGGCCAATCCGGTCCCTCGGCAACCTTGCGGACTCCGTCCCGAGTCCATTAAGCACCTCCTCGGCATTGTCGGCCATAGGGGATGCGTCGTGTAGCTTCGGGTGATCTCAAGGTCAGCTGCTGCGAACCCTACCTTCGATCGCGACCGCTCACTGAGGTACCTCTTCCCCTATACGAGATTTCAATTCTTAATCAAATAGTAGAATGAAAAGACGAGATTCAACAAGATAAGAAGATAAATGAGGTATGGACTTAACTCTGCCAGAATAAGGACCTTGGCCGCATCCATCACGTTGTGATTGGAGCTTGGTGCGGTGGGAGACACGCGCCTCTCAGCATGCAATTCATAGAGATTATGAGAATCAACTGTCTGATTTGGATGGCTGAGACGATCAGGCGGTGCAGATCGGTGCGACGTCTGATCAAACGACAAGTGGATTGCGGGCAACAGTGAGTAATGACGTCGTTTGAACTAATTAAATAATTAATTAATTTAAACTATTAAGTGTTCTGTTTAATTAAAATTATACAATTAATCACGTTTAGAAAAAAATAAAAAAAAATTGTTCTTAACTAAATCAGGGGATGAGGAACTCGAAAACGCAGACAGAATTTCAATCGAAGGTTGTTTCAATTATTTGACTTTTTTTAGGGTTTCAAAAATACAATAAAATAATCAGGAAAATTTTGACGATTTCTAAAACTCACCAAATTTTCATCCCTAGTTAATTTGGGGGTGAGGAACTCAATGGCGATATCCTATTTTTGATATGAGGTCAAATTAATTATCGTGATTTTATAATTTGATAAAAATATTAAAATATTCAAAGTTTTCAATTGAGCTCAAATTCACTTCCAAATAACAAGGATTGCTCTAAACTCTATTTGGAGTCTAATGGAGAGGTTAAAGATTGATTAGATTGATAAATGGAGATTAACAACCTTAGGTTATTATAAAAGGAGATGAGCAAAATGCAAATGGAAAGGGCGTTGAGGAACCTTGAGGAGCTCAGATGGGGCTCTGGATGTAGTAACTCACCACTAGATCAACATAGCTAATTCAGAATTAGGTGCTCACTCTCCAGAATCATATCAGGGTTTAGTATAATAGTGTATTTAGAGGCGTATAAAATACACACTTCCACATTTATTATAATATTCAAAAATACCATAATAATAAATAAAATATATTAATTATAAAGGTAATAATTATTTAATAAAATATGTTACACACTAAGAAAAAAATTTAAACTTTAAGAAAATCAGCATCTAAATTGCTCTATCATGCATCAACTCCACCTCAAAGACTTGATCCAAAGATTCTTCTTGAACTGCCATATATATGCCATATATATATATATATATATATATATTATATATATATATATTTATATATATGCATATGACAAGGCGAACTAAGAAAAAGAAAATAAAAGAAAATATTTAATTAGACAATGATCTAAGTAAAATTTGTAGGATATCAAAATTTACATATAATATTAAGCGATATGATTATGCATGAGAAGCATATACAAATAAAATGTGATATTTAAGTATGATATACTTGCAAAATTATCATGATTATGAATGCAATATGCATATTTAAGATATGTGCTCATTCTGAAAGAAAATACAATAATATATAAAATTTATTCTGTTGGAAAAAATTATAGAATAATTGATGAGTTAGATATGTCTATCTAACTATCTGAGATGTAAGTTCATGACTAATTATACATTCCCCCTCAAAGGCAATGTGTAGTCTCCTTATTTTTCTAGATATTGACCAGTACTAGCCTAACGTATTGTCTATACAGACCTAAGATCAACCTGAATAAACCCATGATACCGATTTATGATCATTTATTTCAAATTCTGAGCATAAAATCTCATATAAATATATCAAAGTGGGTTAAAGTATAATGGTGATGCAAATGCTACAAATGAAATAAATAAATGAAAAGAATAATATTTTTCATTATATTTTAGTAAAAATATTAATATTAATATTATCTTGATTATTTATCTTTATATATTAAAAATAATAAATTTTATTTCTTATTATTATAAGTAATTATATATATATATATATATTAAATAAAAGAAACTACTGAATTGAAAGTTGCAAAAATTTAGAAATATATATTTATATATAAAAAAAAGATAAAAATAAAAATTACAGAAATTAAAAAAAAAAAAAAAAATATATATATATATATATATAAAATAATAGAAATAAAAGTTGCATAAATTAGGAAATATATACATATATAAAAAAAAAAGAAAATGATAGAAATAAAAGTTGCAGAAATTAGTAAATATATACATATATAGAAAAAAAATAATTGAAATGAAAGTTGCAGAAATTAAAAAATATATACATATACAAAAAAAAAGAAAATGACAGAAATAAAAGTTACAAAAATTAGGAAATATATACATAAAAATATGACAAAAATAAAAGTTATAGCAATTAGGAAATATATATATTTAAAGAAAAAAATAACAAAAATGAAAGTTGTAGAAATTAAGAAACATATACATATATAGAAAAAAAAATTTGCATAAATGGAAATATAATAATAATAATAATAATAATAATAATAATAATAACATTATTAATATTAATAAAAGAAGAAGAGGAATTGAAAAGAAAAGAAATTTTTTCATCACTTTCCCTATATTAGTGTTGATGAGGTTTTACTAGACGTCAGTGGGGGAAACTAGTAGTGGATGAGGAAGAAGACGGGGAGATTGGGGGAGAAGAGAGGTGGGGGAAGATGAGAGAAGGTGGGGGGTGGGGGCGTAATTATAAACTTTTTTTAATTAATTAATTTATTGATTAAATTTTCTCTTTCCTCTATTATTTGGATATCAATAAATTTGTCATCTTTTTCATAATACTTTGTGTTTAATTTGGCTTTCTCTTCCTCCTTCTTATCTCTTCTTTCCCTCTCCTCTTTCTCTCTCTACTTCCTCTCTCTTCCATTTCTTTTCTAGAAAATAACAAAACTTGACATAAATATGTATCTTGATAAGAAAAATACACTCGTGGAAAAATTTTTCAATTGGGAATAATATTTTATTATTTATTAATTTCTGAAGATAAAAACTTCAAAAATTAATTATGATAAATCCAGAGCTCTAAATTTGATGAAACTTTTCTGTAGTCTTTTTATAATATTCTTAATCCAACAACACTAAAATTGCTGAATTTGGACTTGTATTTAATTTTCCCAATTTTTTGAATTTAAGTAATTCAAAAATAAATTCATAAGTATTCGTTATCCAGATTACTCTCAAACTTGAGCATTATGATCAAAAAAATATACTCTATCCAACTGTATTTTTAGTTTGCCCTAATTTTCAAGTCACTCGGGATCTTAATTTTTGAGTTAGGTTTAGTTCTAATTATCCTAATAACGACTTGGGTCGTTACAATGGCGAGGCGCAGAGGAACGTACAGGGATGAAGCGGGAGGGCCGTCCGATCCGATCCCTTAATTCAACGGTCCTCGGGTCAAGATGGATTGCAGCCACTCGATTAATTCGCAGGCATGATCGAGCGACAGGGATCAAGGAATGCATAGGATAAGGAATAAATAATAATAATAATTAATAATTAATAATGATAAATAGATTAAATATAAATACATATTTAATTAATCAAATTTAAATCATTAAAATGACTCTAAAAAATTCCAAAAATTCACCCTTACCTAATTAAGGGGTGAGGAACTCAAAAAAGCAATCAGAGTTTTGATCGGAGATTAATTTAATTATCATAATTTTTTGAGTATTTAAATATTATTAAAATAATCGGGAAAAATTTGATGACTTTCAAACACCTAAAATACTATCCATAGCTAATTTGGGGGTAATAAGTCCAATGGTGGATTCCAATTTTGAATTCGAGGTCTAAATAAAATAGGCATTTTCAAAATTATTGGAAAAAACATGAATATTGGAAAGTCTCAAATGATCTCTAAATTGAACGAAGCTTGAGGTGGAGGCTCTTAACTTTATTATAAGAGCATTAGAATAGAAATAAAGTGGATTAGGCATCTAAATGTAGGTTAAAAACACTAGGGTTGTTACAGTTACACTTAGCCCTAGGCTTAACATGCATAATCTCCTTGTGTAAGTTAAGAGTAGCAATGGATCTCAGAGAACGTTAATAATTTCCATGGTTCAATTGATCAGTTAAAGTATGGAATTGCACATGGGCTATTTACACACAACAAATGTTGTCACAGATATTCATAGTCTAAATGCTCAATGTAACAACCCAAGTTGTTAAACTGGCCAATTAGGACTAATCATAGTCCTGATTTTGACCTTAGTGCACTAATTAAGTCATTAGGAGTTCACAACCAAGACCTAGTTCAAATTAGGGGTCAAATGAATCAAACCCTACTTTTGAGAATTTTAGGAACCCAAGAATTTGACCTCAGATAAAAAATTAGACTTCGCCATTGCACTCATTACCCCCAAATTAGCTATGGGTGATATTTTGGTGGCAATCGGAAGTCATCAAAAACCCATCGAATATTTTAATATTTAAGTATCCCAAAAATTAGAAAAATAAAATATTGGTCGAAACCAAAATCCGTCCTCACCGTTGTGTTCTTCACCCCTCAATTAGCTAGGGGTGAATATTTGGAAATTTTTGGAGTCATTTAATTTATTAAAATTAATTAATAAAAAAATCAAAATTTTAAATTTTATATTAATTAAAATATTATTTAAAAAATTAAATTATTATATAGTAAATTAAATTATTATTTAATTTATTAAATAAATCTACTGCGCTGTTAAATCCCTAACACTGTCTGCCTAATTTGCACGCGCCATCAGTCCTCTCTATCAAATCAGACAGCTAAACCTCGACATCTGATATGGGATCAGATGACGCAGGTCTTGTATTCCTCATCTTCTCCTCTCCACGTGGTCGCCATTGCTGCTGCCCAACCCGCACTCCGCCGCCCTTGCCCGCTCCACCAGCCTCCCTTTAAGCTGTCCTAAGCAATCTCTGCTTGCCTCTCGCAACATATCAGGAGTCCTCTAGAGACCGCGTAGCAAACCCTAATTCTAGGACCGTACATCACAGGTACTCCTGATCTCGTTCTTTCCTTAACGTATATTACCTAATTGTATTTTGAATATCTATTTAACAACCTCGATTTTTTATCCAACGGGTTTGATTGATCTTTGAAGGTGTGGATCGAAACAATTTTAACTTTGATCCACAGTAGTATCTAGGTGCAGCCTGTCTTCCTCCCGTAAGTCATGGCTAGGGTTTGAATTAGTCGTCATTGTAGTTATCATCTAGCATCCATCCGACCATCAATAGGGAGGTCTGGATGTGCTCTTCCCAACACCGTGCGGGCTAGGCCCTGACATTGCCGGGAAGGCCTCTGGAGCGCGTGCCCTAGCTGGCCTCGTTCGGGCTGGTCGAGCATGGTGGAGGGAGTGAGGTTTAGATCAGACTGGGTCGACCCGGGCTCAACTCGTGTTGCTTCGGGACATTGTCTGCGTGGACTCCAATCAGGGGTCCGTACTGTGCACTATCGCGCTCTCAGCCCGCCGTGTGGCACGTCAATAGACGCGTCCGTGGATTCATCCTACCCTTTGACCGTGCAATCATCCTGTGGGGCCCACGTCCCGTCGTAACTATTCTGGGGTGGGACCCGACAAGCACTGTCACAGCTGTCGGGTGGGGCTCACCGTAGTTATTAACCTACAGAAAATAATTAAAATAAACAGTAAGATTTGTATGATAACAGTATGGTTATATTAATTTAAATTGCAATTAATTAATGCAGAACTTTAAACACTCATAAATTTTAATCCAATAATTCAAATATATTAAATATATATCTCATTTTACTCAAAAAAATGAGAGGAATATTATGGTAGTGTCAAATTTCCTCTAGAACACTTATTTAACATAGTGAGATTTAGGACCCCTCATTTGACCTAAATGCCCCTAAACTTTAACATCTATATCTTTGCACATATTGATCCAAACATAATCAATATGAGTCTCATTTTAATCAGGAGAATGCCTAGATCATTCGGGTAGTATTCATTTTGTTATTGGATCATTAATTTGACTAATCACTTTTAGGACCATCCCAAATTACCCCTTAATGACCTAGAAACTAATTTAGCCATAACTTAGTCAATTGGACTTCAAATTAGGTCATCCAATATGCAATTTAGATCAAAAAACCCTAATTAATAGTAATTTGAGATAAAATTATGGTTTTGATCACTAGAAACCCTAATTTGCCCTAATTACCATTAACCTTAATTAGGTCATAACTTGACCAATTGAGATTCAATTTGGGTCTACTCCCAGTTAAAGTACTCAGTGTGATATAGGGAAGTTATAACCACTGAGTTTGCTAAATTTAGATCTCAAATGGAAAAGTTAGGTTTTGGACCCTTCATTAAATCATAAAAATTGCATAATTTCCCTTAAACTTAAATTGGCCATAACTCAACTAATAGATATCAGAATTTAGTATTCTTAGACTCTATAAAATCCTTGGATAGTAACAAATAATAAACTGAACAAATCTTTAGACTTCACTAGGTGAAATTACTAAAATTCCCTTATAGGTTAAAATTCTTGATTTGAATCTACATGACTTAATTCTTGTCCAAAATTGGTGAACTTACTGTCTATCTTCATGTTAGATAGTAATAAATTATTTGGCATCAAGAAAATTCAATTTGGAACTCTAAATTAGAAAGTAGCATTTTAGTCCCTTAAGTAGGGGAAAAAGGGTTATTTTGCCCAAAATTTAGGTTAAGCACCCTTAACCTCTAAAATATCATTTAGATTATTAAAATTAGTAATAAAACTGATTTATAATCAGATTAGACTCTTAATCTCTTATGTTAGGTAATTTGATGAAAATTTAATTAAATGCTTGAAAATCTCTAAGTGAGGCTAATGCACCCTAACTTAGCTAAAATTCATATTTAACTCCTTTAAATAAATTAGAATAGCAAATAAAGAAAATCACAAATAAATTTCATTAACTCTTAAAATTCCCTAAATCATTTCATTAGGAGCTTAATAGGAAACTACACTACACCTTAAGATTAGAAATAGATACTAGGTTAGATTTTATTCTTTGAATAAAGTAGGTGATTTAATAAATGAAATCTTAGTTTTATTAGTTTCTAAATTTTCACACTTGATTTCTAATTATTTTTATCTTCCAACTTTAGATAAAGATTAGGAGAATCATTCTTTTAAGCTTGATTAGGCTTAATAGAATTTACCTTGATTATTAGTTCATATTTAGATTTAAACCTTAGTCCTTAAGCCTTACTTTTAGATTATGTGATTAAATCTAATTTATGGTGTTTAATTGATAATCTCTAATTTAGTAGATATTGATCAGATCTTAGCTTAGAATGTATAAATTCATCAATTAAGGCGTATTGATTTCTTATATAATTTGTAAGCGATATTAATTGAATTAAATTAGAACCTGATTAATTCTAATTGCTTTTAACAAATAAGGCCATGCATCTAAGTTATACTTGATAGTAGTAATTGGAGATCTTAAACTTGTATCACTTAGAATAATTAGAATAGATTAAGTAGATAATAACAGATGTCACCATGTGTAGTAGAGTCCCTTGCTCACTATTGATTTATTTGCGCTTTTGCATTCCTTGTACTTTGTTCCATTACCTTGAACATGTTATACAAGATAACATTGCTGCATAAAAGAAAAATATAGAATAATTAGGATAATATTTGCATTGGGTTTAGTTTTCTGGTTGATTCTTGTGCACTTTTACCCTACCCGACAGGGGTAAGTAAGAATAAGTGATAACTTAGCATTACTCATTGATGAGTGTTGTATTAAGTTGGAACCCAAATAGTCTTACGAACATGCTTGACTCCTCAGCTGCTTCTAGATGTGTCCACATAAGCAAAGTAACATAACTAAAATTCATTGCATTTATATTTTTTGCCTCCTCAATAATGTTCTGTTATGTTCTTCCCTAGCCCAAAAAGGCCATGGGAATTTCTATTCTACCCTAGCTTAGAAAGGCTATGGGAATTTCTATTTTTCCCTTTCCCAGAAAGGCTATGGGAATTTACTGTGGCCCGATTGACCAACCTTTCTGATATGGCAGCCTGTACGTACCTGTTTACTGTTTTACTATTACATTTTACTTTAGTCCGCTTTACTTTACCTGCTTACTTACTTATAAGATGCTAGATTTCTTTGTTTTTACTTATACTTATCACAGACTGATTACTTACTTTTAGACTTGCATATTTCATATGAACATCAGCATATTTTAGATTAGTCTTTTCTTTCAGTACCTTTCTAACTATATTTATATATATATATATATATATATATATATATATATATATATATATATATATATATATATATATATATATATATACCTAGCCTTATATTAGCTTATTATTGAGGTATGTTTTTTTGCCTCATTGTTGCTTAGTAATAAATGCTTTTATTTATAACTCATAATATCCTTTTGTATATTTTTTGCTCCTATAGTAGTTTACTTTGTATAGTTTAAGTAAATGGTGACAATAATAAATTCATGAAATATTATCAGCTTAAAATGTACTTAGATAATATGTCTAACAATATTTTCTTTTCTTGGATGGGATCCTAATATTGTGAAACTGACAATATCAAAATCTGATTGCTTTGAAGAGGTTGTGCCTGAAGAGGAGCCTTTCTTAGAGGAGGAGCAGCAGGGTGGAGCTGAAGCCATATAGATCTTTTTTTTCTTTATTTGTGAGGATGAGAGATGCATTTTTATTTCCCTAAAACTTATTTAAATAATATAATAATACAGTTATCCGTGATTGTGTTTCTTACTATACTATTTATACTAAGCTATTTATTACTATTTTCTTACTTATATTGTGGTGAATTGGGTGTATCATTTACTTTCTCTTGCTTTCGTACTCTATGTTTCTATTTACTTAGTGATTGATCCCATAGCATGAATTTTAAGGCACATTCTTCCCTTATTAGTGGATTGTGGATTACACATAACCCAATGATAAGTGAGGGATTTGCTAGAGTGGTACACCTCCCCTTAACCTAATCTTGTGGATTAGGGAGACGGAGCGCCACACTCAAGTATGCACAACACTACTTCTAAGCGATTTATGAGCTTAATGAATTTTTTCCTATTTAAGCAATAAGCTTAGATTTTTAATATTATAAACTTTATTTCCAATTCATTCTTTTATTATAGCGCCCCGCCCCGTCGCCGTGCGCAAAAGGTATAACAGATCAGTGGCAGAGCGGTGCGCTACTCGGGATGAACAAACAACAACATCTTTCCGAATAGGCTTACTAAAACTAGCCACACTGAAGGGCCGCTGACTCGAACCCAAGAGTAGGATCGAGGGTCAATACATAAGATAAGAGTAGAATTCTTGTCTTAAGTATTAGACTAATACCTACATTAGATTTAAAAGGTTAAATAGGAATCCAATATACATTATCACCATATCAGCATTTCCAGTATACTGATCCAATCACAATACTAAGTATAGTAGTATAATAGAGTGTGGAAGTTAAAGCAAAATATCAAGAATACATTCATCACAGAGTAGTAATAAGCATTCATCTCAGAAAGAAAAAAGGAAAAATACATCCAAAATTATTACAAACTGATTTAATACTACAAATGTAAAGTCTATCAGAAATATTGAAAATAAGGCAGTAAGTAAAAGGTGAAAGACAGATCCACTAGGGCTCCCCGTACTTCTCCGGGATCTCCTGTAAGTCCTCCTGCCCTGCCTCAATAAGTTACTCAGGATCTAGCAAATTATCAGATCCCAAAAGTACCCTGTTAGACAAAAAGTCTAACACATCACAACTAAACTAAGCGGTACTAAAGTAAATATAAGTAGATAATAAAGTAAACAGAATTGTAGGAAATAATGGTAGAAGCACTATGCAACTGAAATTGTAAAGACTAAACAAAGTTAAAGTGAACTGAAAGCTGCAAGTAAGCAAAAGGAAAATGAAAACATCAAATACTCAGACAATAATGTAAAATGTCAAATGTTGTACTATATGTCACTGGAATAATGCACCCAAATAAGCCACAATACGGTCTGCCACAAAAATGTAACAGACCTATTACTGAAAGGCTATGAGTCGTATAGTTCAATGTATACATATATCTAGTAGAGAATACAGTTTACTGTGATGCCAATACATCCTGAAAATCCCCAGTCAAGGTATGTAACATTCCCTAACCCATAATTTATCACTGATATACATCACCACTGAATCATTCATCATGCTCATGCTCATGTTTATGCCCATACTTCTATTCTATATGAGGAAAATCCAGAAATCCATAAAACTTTGAATACTGATGATGAATTCAAGGTCTCCAATGTGCAGAATCCTGCTAAGCAGATTCTAACTCCTAGCTTCTTGAACAATAATTGGTTATAGTTGAAGATTTACATAAAAATCATTAGATGAGATGATTGTATACACATATTTAGCATGTTTGCAAGAAAGGTGGTTCTTAACACTTTGTTTAATTAAGCCACCCTAATGAAGCGATCTTCGCTAGGAGGCATCGCCCGTTGGTGATTTGTATCTCAAGCTAAGCTATTAAGATGCCCAATTCACAATCACACTCAGTGTCTTAAAGAAGGTGATTCCAATTACTTAGTTTGCTTGAGCCACGCCTATTGAAGTGGTCTTCACTAGGAGGCATCGCCCATTGGCAATTTGTATTTCAATCAAACTAAGGAATAGGTTCCTATTTTATACACTCTTAAAATCAATTGATTTACTCTAAGCGAGGTTGTATCCGTCTGAACCCGCAAGATAGTCCAAAGATAAATCTTACTTATGGTGACTCAACCATCCCCGAATACTACTGAAATAATCCAGTATTATGGGTATACTCTACTATACCCAACTAATAATCCAGATTTAGATAACTCTATTTAATCATCAAGGGTTTATCAAGACTATTAATTCCTAGCTAAATAGGTAAGTCCTATATAAGGCTCTAAGAAAATGTGATCAATAATCACTCAATTTAGATTCTACCATAAGAAGAGGTATCATTCTAATATCTTAAGTGATTCCTACCACAAGGGGTTAAGATCAGCTTCTAAGGTTAAGGGATCATTTAAGTTTCTACCTCAATGAATTATACAAATTCTCCTACCTCAATGTATATTTAACTTAGGTCATTAAAATATTTTATAGATGATCTTATGTTGGGATACTTAAGATCTCACACTCTTAATTTTAATACTAATATTCTAAGTTTTACTTATCATTTAGGTTTAGAGTGATCAAATCAGATGATTAAGTCATCTGATCATAACTTATTCTAAGATTATGGGATTTAAATCAAGAATGTTATTAGAGTTAGATCAACTATAAAATCAATATAATTCCATAAATCTTTTTATGCTAATAATCTTATTTAAGAGAAAAATCAAATATCTAAAGTTTAGATTCAGATTAAGCAATCACATAGATTTATTATTAACCTTAACATGTCTAATTCAAATGTTTAAGATCAATATCAAATCAGATGCATTATTGGAATAATGTCAATTTCATTATCTTATAATCATGTCTATTTAATTAAAGTTTAAGAGTTTGAATGTTAATTAAGCAAGTTAGGGCTTAACCCCTACTCATGTCCAATTAAGAACAAGGGTTCATTTATAGATCAAATGTCAAATCAGTAAATTAGGTATGTATTATTGGTGGCAATCTTAGACCTAGATCAAGTTTTAATAGCTTGATCAAAGTCTTAAGAATTCTTAAAGTTAATTAAGAAGTCTATAATCTTCAAATTTAGGTTTATTCAAATTATATATTAAAAATTTGCATACATGGCTTCAATACATCTAACTTACTATTATGAAGCATAATAAAAAAAAAATTCATAAAAATAGACATAAATTAATGCTAATCAAACCCTAACTCAATCCAAAAGGATTAGCACATAAATACAAATATAACCATCAGAATTTCATGCAATTTGGCATATAAGTTCTATTTGATCATACAATTAATCAGAGACTAAGTTTCTAAGATCTAAAGATTAGAAACCCAAATTTTCACTAATCATGGTTTAATAAGATTAGGATATAAGTTAAAATAAAGAGATCAAAAAATAAACCACATAGCACATTCATTCTATTAATCAAAAGGAAACTAATGGCACTGTAAACATATAACTTAGTTAAGTGGTTATGCTAATCAACCCTAATCAAGATCTGTAATAATTAGGCAAAAATGAGAAATCTAACCATTAGTTGTTCAATATTATTTTATATTCTTATCCCTAAGGATTTTCTGATCAATTTGATATATAATAACATAGGCTTTAGACCAGTGGATTGAAAGTTATTTAATTAATACATTTAGTAGTTTTCCAATTAAATTTTTCTATGATTTGATTAATTAGATTATTTTCCTTAAGAAAAATAAATCCAATTAATCAAATTTTAATTAACACGGGCTCGGCCCATTAGCCAAACCGTGTGGGTCGACTGGGGCCCGAGGACCCGGGACTGTTGCACCATGCGGGTTATGGGTCGGCCCAACTCGTACAGGGTCATCATCCCCGCCTCGACTCCTCTCGGCAGAGGCCGATCCAGGAAACCATAGACTATAAAATTCTCCTTCTAGAGCGCACTCCTTGGCCTCGGGTCAATCAAGAATCAACCCCCTAGCCAAGATGCACCGATTGACATTCGAAGCCCCCTATGAGGTGGTCAGGATTGGCCGGACCTTACTCACCAGAGGACTCACTTAATAGAGCTACTGTGGGGAGATAATTCTCTACACAGAGGCCATGCCATACCCGAGGCTCGATCCGTAGACTATCAGGGAGGTGAGGCAGATCAAAGCCCCCTGGTCAGAGGGCCTGAGGTGGACTGGAATGCCGGGGCCTTACTCGACCTGAGGCAGTCCTTAAGGACTTAGCCCGATCGATCATGGTTAGCTTAGGTCAAAGACATGATCATGTTGAGTTTGTTTTGACAATACGTAGCTAACTGAATAAAAAGGAGGGAAGGTTGAGCCTAATTGGCTCAGATTGAGCAAGCTAGGGTACCTGGTCTTTGATGGGGGATTTGCAGATGATGCAGGGGTTAATGGTTAGCCTGCTGACCTTATTGAGGGCTTCCTAAAAGTTCCTGAACATCAAGAGACTCTTCAAGCTTTTGGAATTTTTTTTATAGTGAACTTGATGATATCATGGAAGATAGAGTAGCATGTGGACTGAGTGCATCTGCTACAACATTTGCTTTTCCTGGATGATACTAGATGCTTAAATCATAATGACTTATCAACTCGAGCCATCTTCGCTGTCGGTAGTTTAACTCATGCTGGGTGAAGATGTACTTTAAGCTCTGATGATCAGTGAATATGGAACATTTAATGCCATAAAGATAATGATGTCAGATTTTCAAGGAAAAGACTACGTCTGCTAATTCGAGATCATGGACAGGGTAGTTCTTGTCATGTGGTTTTAACTGATGAGATGCATAGGCTATAACTTTTGCTTCCTGCATCAGCACACATCCCAAACCTATGCCAGATGCATTGGTATAGACTTGGTAGTTAAGGCCTTCCTTAGGTAAGGCTAGAACTAGGTGCAGAGGAAAAAGCATCTTTTAACGATTGAAATGCTTTCTCACACTCTGGACTCTAGATAAATGGTATTGCTTTCTGCGTCAACTTTATGAGTGGATATGAAATTTGTAAGAAGCCCTTGACAAATTTTATATAGTAGCCTACTAGTCCTAGGAAACTTTTGGTATCAGTCAACGATTTTAGTTGTGACCAATCTTGGACTATGCTCACTTTATTCTGATCGACTTTGATTCCTTGAGAGTCAATGACATAAACAAGAAAAGCGACTGAGTCAAGCTAAAATTTGCATTTGGAATACTTAGCATATAGCTCATGGCTTCGGAGCTATTCTAATACTAATCTGTAATAACCTAGGTTGTTACTTAGGTCAATTAAGGCTAATCAAAGTCTCAATTTTGGTTATAGTTCACTAACTAAGTGTAATAACCCTAGTATTGTTACCTATCAATTAGTGACCTAATTGACTCTAATTCTCTTCCATTAGTATTATAAGTGTATTATGAGTCACCATTTCAATTTTCGTGCGATTTGGATATCATTTGGCAATTTCCAACATTTCCTGGTTTTCTGATAATTCTGAGAATGCCTAATTTATTTAAACCTTAGAATAAAAAATGGAGTCTACCATTGGACTCACCACAACCAAATTAGCTAGGGGTGGTATTTTGGAAGTGTTTGGAAGTCATCGAATTTTCCACGAATATTTTATTAATATATAATACCTAGAAAATTATGATAATTAAATTGACCTCCGATCAAAAATTAGATTGCATTTTTGAGCTCACCACACCTCAATTAGGTAAGGGTGAATTTTTGGGATTTTTTAGAGTGCATTTAGTTATTTAAATTTGATTAATAAAATGGGTATAATTAATTAAATAATTATGTAAATAAATTAATATATATAAAGTAAATTAATTTTATATTTAAATTTTTGGACCATGCAGATCCCGTGCGTGAGTCCAACATACAGGACAGCTGCGCGGCTCGATCCGTGACGTTGAATCCTTTTATTTTAATCCAATGGCGCTGATGGTTGAGAGTCGATCCCGCTGTTGGATGATCACTTCCGATCCCCGATCTTGATCTTAAAAGATCGGCCTTTGCAAGGGCTAACTGTCGACGGGTGGATTATTCCATGACTCCCCCAGGTTTGACCAAGGGAACAAACCCTAATTTATTATGCTTAGTCTCCTTTGGGGATGACGCGGTCTAGACTGCAGATTCCGGTTCATCACTTCTCCTCGAACCGGGCCGACTCAACCGTAGAAACGCAAATATCTACGTCGTCATTTTGGTCGACACGCGTCACCCTTACGGGACGACGCGTGTCGCTAAGGAGTGCATGTTGTCCCGTGACAGCAGCCATCTTCAGATTTCCACACCAAACGTCAAGTCGATCAGCGCCATTTTCCGAACCCTAATAATATGTGATTTGAATTTTCTGTCTGCAATGATTAGAGGTTTGATTAGCTATTAGAAATTAATAATTAATTACTTAATTTTATTTAATTGATAACTTCATTAATACTCATCCAATATATGCAAAATTATATATTATTTTGATCACAAAAATGAGTAGATCAATAATATGTAATTTAATTTTAGTTTTGGCAAATATTTTAATGGGTCAATATTTAGGATTAATTAATTAATTACAAATTAATTTCCTTTATTCCATGTGACCTAATTTGATCATTTAAGATCTAAATTAAAAGATCAAATAGTCCATTTCACTCTCAAAAATGTGAGAAACAATAATATGAAATAAAATTCAACATTTGAATCCTAATTTCCTTAATCAATTTTTAACCTAATTTGGAGTCATTAAAACCTTAAATTTTCCAAAGTTGTCCAAAATTGACATACATAGTGTCATTCTTACCCTTATGAAATAAGGATTTCATTGATATATAAATTATTTTCATTGGACAACAATTTAGGATTTTTGGTTTTTGACTCTTACTTAGTGTTATTGTGATTATTCCATATTTCTAGATATTATATTTTAGGTCTTATAAAATCTTAGGATAGCTAATATGTCACATTTATTATCTCCCTCACCAATTTGATAGTATTTTATGAGCTTAGTTCTCAACTTTCTTATTATGTGAATTAATTTTTAAGTGCTTAATTCACCTTTCAACCCTAAGGTAGAAACCCTAGGATTGATTTGCAATTGATCTATATTTGAATTATAAGTCTATTAATTACACCCATTAAGAATATATAGTCTTAATGCATTAGCAATTATAGAATTGTGAATCAACTAGATCTAGCTTTAGTGATTAAATTAGGATTTAGTTTAGATATCCTAATCCCTAAAGTCTTTTCTTAATTAGTTTAAGATGTAGTAATAGGAATCCCTAACTTACTTAGATTAGTTTAAGAATTCTATTGAATTCCTTAAACATCAATTAATAGTAAACATAAAACTTGTAGTTCTTAAGTCTAGTAAGTACTTATTCTAAATCTTGCAATTACTTATGACTTAGATAGTTTAATATTTGTTTGATTAAAACATTCAAAACATAACCTAGCTAGTGAACTCTAATAAAAAATTAGTATAATTATTTTAGTTCCAAATTTCTTAAGTTAGATAATTTCTTATCTCAATCTCTACCTACTAGTTCCTAAACCTTGATTTAATTATTATAATTAGATTCTATAGTTTAGGATGAGATTAAGAGCTAGTCTCTAATGATAATAATTATACTTATAAATTATTTTGTCACATCATATTAAATGAATTGAATATATTATTTTCAAAATCCCAACTACTATTATATTACGATTAACTTGAGATCAATATCTCAAAGCTAATTGGGAGCTCAATTAGCTCCAATCATTAAGTAGATCATTAAAATTAGATAACTTTCGATATCACTTAGTTACAATTATTGAATTTCCTTGAATGCTTGCTTATGCTTGAGCCTTATTCATTGAATCATTCATATATTATATTGTGCATAAATAAAACTTTCACATTAAATTACTAGAGGTTTCATTTAGTGGATCAGTCTAGGGCATACTGAATAAGGAGTAATAATGAGACATCACATTCTTAGAGGGTGAATGTGAATCTTTTAGGACTTGACCCCACTTTTCTTATTTGTTAAATAGACGTGTTTAACTATTCATTTCATTATGAATATATCAACAGAATGAGCACAGATTAAAATAACTTCAATTAATAAACATGTGAGATCTTCAATTTTATAGATTGTTAAGACTCATCATAGCTTTTATCTATATTATTTTACATAGTCCTAGGCTATGTGTATCTTAGATTAAAAGTCTAAGATTTTCCTTTAATTCTCTTACTATGCATTTTCTATTATTTAAAATTGTACTTTACTTGTTTACAGTTCATTTAGATTATAGTGAATGTTGTATTATTTCACTTAAATGCTTCATTGTTTATTTTTCTTACTTAGCATAAGTTCATTTGAATATATACATACTTTACTTCATGTACTTCATATGCACATTAGTTTATTTCTAGCCTATTTAGGATGCTTTTACCCTTGTTTTATTTTGCAGACTAGAATGTATGTTAAGTGAGTTTGTCTAACTCACTTGTTGTCCTTACTTACTTTTTCTTACTTGTATGCTTACCATATTGCACCCATGCTTATGCTTACTTTGTAACTAGGGCTATGATATCCAATTATAATAATAATATGTTTAGCCAATCTTAAAATGTATTTAGACTGTTTAGTCTAACCATATTTTCTATTTCTTGGCTTTGCCCTATCATATTTAAATGTCATAATGTGATAGATCAGGTGCACTTGGAGGCTAGTGGAGCTGGACCAAGCGCTAAAAATTAAAATTGCTTCCGCTTAGACAATATTAATTATAGCTTATTAAGAACTTCAACTAAGGTATCAATTTTCCTTCTCTTATTTAGTTTACCATTGTTTTGTAATAAGGTCATTTACTTTACTTTACTACACTTATTGGAGCTTAGTCATACTTAAATGCTTGTGATGAATGAATAGACAAATGTATTGAATGGATGAATGGTTATAAATGTATAAAATTTGTTTGTTAATTAAGTTTTTCATTGTATACTTAGAATGATAAATGGAATTCATTGTATATTCAATTATTGTATAATTGGAATTTAGTTTCTCACTCAAGTAATAGTCTTGGCATAATTACATGTGAATGTTGAATATTGTGATGAAGTAAACCTTAGGGTAGACAACTATTACACATGTGATTTCTCCCTTAAATACTTTAGAATTGTAAATGAGCAATCCTATAAAAAGGATTGAACTCTACTTTAGAATTATAAATGAGCCATCCTATAAAAAAGAATTGAATTCTATTTTAGAATTGTGAATGAGCAATCCTTTAAAATGGGTTGAACTCTACTTTAGAATTGGAAATGAGCAATCCTATCAAAAGGATTGAACTCTACACTAGAATTGGAGTTAAATTAGATTGATTGCATGTTAGTTTAGGTTGTCTTTTCTTTTAAATTATATCTCCCATTAGAATGGGGGTCTAGCATGTGATTCTGCAGGTGTTTCCTTAACCATTTACAGAGGAGACTCTGTCGAAATTTTTAATAAAATTTAGACTTAGAATATTTTGGTAAAAATATGAACATATAACTCACATGTTAAATACTCAACAAATACTTAAAATTTCATATCTAAGATTGAATGTAAGCAATTCAATTATTTTAGATTACTATTGCAAGTGTTCATGTTAATTGATTTAAATTACATTATCATGTCTTCTTTCATATATCACATGCTCAAATCTATTTCATTCTCATCTTTAAATTCATGTATTGTATTTTCAATTATAAATTTACTTAACATCATTCATAATTTCCCTTCCATCTTAACTTAAGACCCTCTTCTAAATCCTTGGCCAAACATAATACTTAATGATTTGAATTAGTTTTATTCTAATCTAGTATTAGGTATTGTGGTGACATATCAATATTGAGTTAAGTGATTCTCAATATTGGGGTCTTCACAATTAGTATCAGATCCAAATTGATAACTTTAACTTAAGACAAACACATCTATTCATCCAAAAACAAACAACACAATATAGTAAAAATAAATAAATGAGATCTTAGGACAGTAAACACATTTTCAACCAAATAAGTGATTTAAATTCTAACTTAAACTTTAATTAAACTTTCAATTGGCAGATCCTAGTGCTGAACTAAGACTTTATACCAAATTATTCTTCCAATATTGAGAGTATGATCATTGGTATGGGTCAATATTTGGTAGAGTTTACTTGGAAGTATCTACTACAGGAGGTGATATTCTAAATAAAATTTTGAGGTTTTGTATATTTCAAGCAATCATTTCCCTCAATTAGCTAGGGAATCGCTCTCCCGTGTTACTATGGTATTTGAGGCCATAGAATGCCCCGAACACTTACGCCTCCACATTTTGGATGAACTCTTTAATGACTATGCCATAAATTGGTGGTGTCATGCACATAGAGTACTCATTCATGGTTGTAGGCATCTTCATCGTGCCCCCACTTATAAAGACTTTAAAAGCATATTTTATACAAAATTTTGTAACTAGTAGTACTTGTTTTTCTTTTTCTCTATCTTATTTCTTTCTAGTAGCTTATAAATAGCTTCTTCCTACTTATGTCTTTTTCTTTTCCTCCAAAGAATTGTAATCTCTTAAAAGCGTTACATTTTAATGAGAATTTCCCTTTCTTATCTTCTTCAATTTTTCAATGATGTTTTCTTTTTCTTTTCCCTAAAATGGATCCAAATTGTAGCACTCCCATAGAACCAATAGTGGAAGAACCTACTTCCACTACAACTCTCAAACCGAGCAAATACAAAATTTGTTAAATATAATGAAGGTAATGATTAAAGCACAAACACGTGCTGCGAAAAGGATGGCTTTATCCTGCAACCTTTCCCAACCTTCTCCTGTCCCATCTCAAATTTGCCAAACTCCTCCTCAAGCTTGTTCTCCCATTATTCCTAAACTTCCCATGGCTCCACAGCCATCTTCAGGCCCCATGGTGGATGCCTATCTTCTTACCTTTCTTTGACTGATCCCTCCAACCTTCAATAGTTTAGTTTCCCATTATGAAGCCATTGATTGGCTAAAAGCTATGGAGAAGACACTTGCAAGTATTAAGTGTCCAGAGAGTGAGTGTCTCCATCTTATGACGTACCTATTCCATGGTGAAGCAGAATACTGGTGGGATAGTGAGTTGAAGACTCAATTTTCTTAAGTTCAAATGGAAGACATCCCATGGGATAAATTTGAACAGGTTTTCCATAAGAAGTTTATTCCTCTCTCTGCCCAGATTATAATAGAAAATGATTTTATGCATCTTGTCCAAGGGAATCATTCTGTGCATGCCTGCGAGATGGAGTTTTGCAAACTCTCTCAATTTGCTCCGAATCTAGTTCATACTGAAATGACCAGGTGTACAAGGTTCCTGTCCGAACTTAGAGATTCCGTTAAGAGTCATTTGATGTCCCAACGTCATGACAGTTTTCCCAAACTCCTAGAAGGTGCTTGCATGGTGGAGTACCATTAATTTCAAATGGAATCGAGGAAGCTCTCTCATCCTCAATCTTCCAGATCAAAACCCTTTAAGCAAAATCATTCTCATGGTCCGAAAGTCTTCCAAATAACTACTGGCAAAAACCCAAACTAGAATCCCAGGCAAGGCCAACAAGAAAGATTGGGTGTAATATGTAATAGACCCCATCCATATGGGAAGTGTTACCACTCTGGTGGTAAATGTAACATATGCGGCAGAACCAATCATAAACATTGGGACCGCCATACGAACTGGACCGTGGATAAGGTGAAGATTAATCATCAAGGTTCTATCCAGAATCCAATTCCCTTAAATACCCAAGCACGAGCGCTTGCCTTGATGCCTGCCCCTTCTAGTGGAAATGCTCAACACCAAAAAGGTGTACCTTCTTCTTCCAAGCAAGGCCACTACAATAGGAAGGATAAGGGAAAGGCCATCGCTCAATCACCAGCAGTACCAAGAGTATATGCTCTATCATCTTCAGCTGCCCAAGATGATAATAGTGTTGTTACCGGTACGTTCTAAATTTAATTTCTAATTTTTAGCTTTCATTTTCTTCTGCAATTTTAAATTTTAGCATTTTCTTGCTTTAAATTTTCATTAGTGTAATTAGAGTTTATTTTCCCTACTATAGGAACTCTAATTATTAAAAACCAATTCTGTGACACTCTCTTTGACACTGGTGCTAGTCACTCTTTCATGTCAGTGAGTTGTGACTCTTTCCTAAATCTTCAATATTTCAGACTAAAAAATCCTTTAGTAGTTCAAATGTCGTCTGGTGCTGAGATGTGTACTAATGAATTTTGGTTGGTAGACATCCCAATCAGTAACCAATTCTTTCAATCCAAACTTATCAATATGTCTATTACGAATTTTGACATAATCTTAGAAATGGATTGGTTAAGTAAGTTTTATATCGTAATAGATTGTTTCCGTAAGCGAGTATCACTTAAGGTTGGAAAGAAACTTGAAGTGTTTGTAGGAAAACTTGGCTTGACTGCATCCCTAATCAATGTTGTTGAAGCTAAGCATCTCATTAGTAAGGGTTGCTATGCAATCCTAGTAACTCTAATCAGCAAAGAGAAGCAAGTGAGTAGTCCAGAAGAGACTATCATCATTAGAGAATTCTTAGATGTGTTCCCCGAAGACTTGCCTAGACTACCTCCTCTGAGAGAGGTAGGGTTTTCAATAGAACTTGTCCCTGGGACTCAACCAAAATCTAAGGCTCCTTATAGGATGGCTCCATAAGAACTGTAAGAACTAAGAGAGCAATTGCAAGAGTTGTTAGAGAAATGATTCATTCGCCCAAGCATGTCACCTTGGGGAGCTTCTGCCCTATTTGTCAAGAAGAAGGATGGTTCAATGTGGATGTGTATAGACTACCATGAGCTTAGCAAAGTGACTGTGAAGAATAAGTATCCTCTCCCTAGGATCGATGATTTGTTTGATCAACTCACCAGAGTGAAGATCTTTCTAAGATTGACTTAAGATTAGGTTACTACCAGATTAGAGTCAAGGATGAAGATGTTTCCAAGACTGCATTCAGGACCCATTATGGGCATTTTGAGTTTCTAATCATGTCTTTTGGACTGACAAATGCTCCTTCCATCTTCATGGACCTGATACAATGTATCATAAAGCCGTACCTCGATGAGTTTGTCATCATTTTCATCGATGATATCCTAATTTACTCAAAGTCAACTATTGAGCATAAAGAGCATTTGCGTATCATTCTAGAACTGTTAAGAGAGAATATACTTTTTGCTAAGTTTTTTAAGTGTGAGTTTTGGCTCAAGTCCATAGCATTTCTGGGCCACATGATTAATGCTAAAGGCATTAGAGTAGATCAAACGAAGATCCAAGCTATTCAACAATGGGTTCAACCTAAATCTATAACTGAGATCCGTAGCTTCTTAGGACTCGCTGGTTATTACAGAAGGTTCATTCCTGGATTCTCTCTAATTGCTTTTTCGTTAACTCAATTAACTAGAAAAGATGTTCCGTTCATCTGGAGCACAGCCTATGAAGAATCGTTTCAGAAGTTGAAACAGTTATTGACTTCATCTCCTGTTCTAGTACTACCTCATGAGGGTAAATATTTTTAGGGTTATACTAATGCCTCTAAGGTAAGACTTAGTTGTATTCTGATGCAAGATTGTTGTGTCATAGCCTATGCCTCTAGACAGCTTAAGCATAATGAGAAGAACTATTCTGTACATGACCTTGAACTTGCATATGTAGTTTTTGCTCTAAAGATCTGGAGACACTACCTGTATGGAGTTAAGTGTAAGATGTTTACTGATCACCAATGCTTAAAGTACATCTTCACCCAGAAAGAACTTAACTGCCATCAACGTAGGTGGATTGAGTTACTTTGCAACTATGATTTGAAAATCCAATACCATCCGGGAAAAGCTAATATTATAGATGATGCCCTTAGTCATAAAGCAACTTTATCTTCCCTTTGTTGCAACAAATCCTTGATTAAAGATTTTGTCAGATTGAATCTTGATCCTATTAGTTCGGCTAATTTAGGCACTTTATTATTCGCTATTCAGTCAGATGATTCTCTAAGATCTAAGATTGTTGAAGCTCAGAAGGAAGATGCGAGTTATTATACGTAAAGTTCTGAAATCGTTAGTGGCAAGAGATCTGAATTACGTCTTGATGATGAAGGTGTTGTATTTTAGAAGTTCAAATTATGGATTCCAAAAAGCTTGCAGTTACAGATACCATCTGAAGCTCATAACTCTGGCTATGTAGTGCATCCTGATAGTTGTAAGATGTATCAGGATCTCAAGCAATCATTTTGGTGGTCCAGCATGAAACAGGATATAGCTATTTTCATTTCCAAGTGCCATCCCTGTTCATTAGTCAAGGCTGAACATTAGAAGCCTGGTGGACTTCTTAAACCCTTAAACATTCCTGAATGGAAGTGGTCCGATATCTCCATGGACTTCATTATAGGTTTGCCTAAGATTAGATATGGTTCTGATTCTATTTGGGTGATAGTCGATAGACTCACCAAGTTAGCTCATTTTCTAGCTATTTATCAGACAGATCTGATTGAGAAGCTAGCTAAGCTTTATATTAAAGAAATTGTTTGTTTGTATTGTACACTGAACTGTATAGTTTCAGACAGAGATAATAGTTTCACTTCCAAAATTTGGTTAGCTATTCAGCAAGACTTGGGGACGAGTTTAGCATTGAGTACTGTTTTCCATCCCTAGACAGATGGTCAGACTGAACGTGTTAATCAGATCTTAGAAGATCTCTTGCATCTTTATGTTCTAGACTTCGGTGGATCATGAGAAAATCCTTTAGTATTAGTTGGTTCGCGTACAACAACAGTTATTAGTCTAGTAATAGGTATGGCTCCTTATGAAGCTCTTTATGGAAGGAGGTGTACAACTCCAGTTGCTTGGACTGAAGCAGGAGAATCTCAACTTTATGGTTCTGAGTTAGTAGAAGAGACTACTAAGAAAGTTCAACTGATCAAGCATAATATGACTGCAGCTTAGGATAGACAGAAGAAATATCATGATGCTCGTCATCGTCAGTTGGAGTTTCAAGTAGGCGATAGAGCTTATCTGAAAGTTAGTCTGATGCATGGTGTGCAGAGATTCAGTATCTGGAAAGCTAAGTCCAAGGTATTTGGGACCCTTTAAAGTTATTGAGAGAACTGAAATGGAACTGCAACCTAATCTGAATTTTGTCGTAAAACTTGTTGCGATTCTGGGTCAGGATCTTAAGCAGTTAAGAAACCGTAACATTCCTATGATCAATGTCCACTGGCAGAATCATCCAGCTGGTGAAGCCACGTGGGAAAAAGAAGAGGATATGCTAAAAAAATTCCCAGAATTCTTTTCTTAATTAGGTAAATTTAGTTCTTTTAGATTTGTTATAGTTTCTTTAGACTTTCTTAGTGTATCTCATTTCCCTTGCTTTTATTAGCTGTGTGACATGGGCGACACTCTTTTTAAGGAGGAGAGTCTGTAATAATTCTAGTATTGTTACCAGTTAATTAGTGACCTAATTGACTTTAATCCTCTTCCATTAGTCTTATAAGTGTATTAGGAGTCTCCATTTCACTTTTCGTGCGATTTGGAGATCGTTTGGCAATTTCTAACATTTTCTAGTTTTCTAATAAATCTGAGAATGCCTAATTTATTTAGACCTTGGAATTGAAAATGGAGTCCACCATTAGACTCACCACACCCAAATTAGCTAGAGGTGGTATTTTGGAAGTGTTTGGAAGTCGTCAAATTTTCCCTGAATATTTTATTAATATCTAAATAACCAGAAAATAAAATAATTAAATGGACCGCCGATCAAAAATCTGGTTGCATTTTTAAGCTCACCACATGTCAATTAGGTAAGGGTGAATTTTTGGGATTTTTTGGAGTGCATTTAATTATTTAAATTTGATTAATAAAATGGGTATAATTAATTAAATAATTAAAGTAAATAAATTAATATATAATATATATAAAGTAAATTAATTTTTATATTTAAATATTTGGACCGCGCAGATCCTATGCGCAAGTCTAATGTATGGGACAGCAGCGCGGCTTGATCCGTGATGTTGAATCCTTTTATTTTAATCCGACGGTGCTGATGGTTGAGAGTCGATCCAGCCGTTGGATCTGCGTCCGGATCCAACGATCGAGATCAAAAGACTGTGTGTCTTCCTCTCCCGTGAAGTGCCCTGATACCCATGTGAAGGTCATGATCAAAAATCACAAGCACACGCTCCATCCAGCCCATTTTAATAGGGATTTATCCTTAGGGATATTGGCATTTCTCCATTTTGCTTTACTCTTCCTCTCAATTAAGTTGCTAGTGTCTCCAGAGGTGCTGTGTGTTGACCCGGTGGATTCACCACTACCCTAAATTCCTTCCTTCTCCATTAAGCATTCAAGTACCTAAATCCCTCATCTCATATCATTTATGCATTTCACTTCCTAAGTATTGCCTGATAAACGCATTTGGATGGATCAATCGAACTTAATTAAGCTCGAATCGATCCTAGACATTAGGGTTCCTGATCAATCATATGAAACCTAAACTTTATGATCTAGGGCATCATCCCGTTGACGGTGTGATCACTTCTGAGCCCCGATCTTGATCTTAAAAGATCGGCCTTTGCAAGGGCTAACCGTCGACGGGTGGATTGTTTCGTGACTCCCCCGGGTTTGACCAGGGGATCAAACCCTAATTTCTAATGCTCGGTCTCCTTTGGGGATGATGTGGACTAGACCATGGGTTCTGGTTTGTCACTACTCCTCGAACCAGGCCGGCTCAACCATCAAAAAGCAAATATCTGCGTCGTCTTTTTGGTCAACACGCGTCACCCCTACGGGACGACGCGTGTCGCTAGGGAGTGCGTGTTATCCTGTGACAACCACCAGCTTCAGATTTCCATGCCAAACATCAAGTCAATCATCACCGTTTTTTGAACCCTAATAATATGTGATTTAAATTTTCTTTCTGCAATGATTAGAGGTTTGATTAGCTGTTAGAAATTAATGATTAATTAATTAATTTTTATTAATTGATAACTTCATTAATACTTATCCAATATATGCAAAATTATATACCATTTTGATCACAAAAATGAGTAGCTCAAGAATATATAATTTAATTTTAGTTTTGGTAAATATTTTAATGGGTCAATATTTGGGATTAATTAATTAATTACAAATTTATTTCCTTTATTCCATGTGACTTAATTTGATCATTTAAGATCCAAATTAAATGATTAAATAGTCCATTTCACTCACAAAAATATGAGGAACATTAATACAAAATAAAATTCAACATTTGAGTCCTAATTTTCTTAATCACTTTTTAACCTAATTTGGAGTCATTAAAACCTTAGTTTTTCTAAAGTTGTCCAAAATTGACATACTTAGTGTCATTCTTCCCCTTATGAAATAAGAATTTCATTGATATATAATCATTTCCATTGGACAACAATTTAGGATTTTTGGTTTTTGAATTTTACCTAGTGTTATCGTGATTATTCCATATTTCTAGATATCATATTTTAAGTCTTATAAAACCTTAGGATAACTAACATGTCATATTTATTATCTCCCTTACCAATTAGATAGTATTTTATGAGCTTAGTTCTCAACTTTCTTATTATGTGAATTAATTTCCAAGTGCTTAATTCACCTTTCAACCCTATGGTAGAAACCCTAAGATTGATTTGTAATTGATCTATAGTTGAATCCTAAGTCTATTAATTACACCCATTAAGAATAGATAGTCTTAATGCATTAATAATTGTAGAATTGTGAATTAACTAGATCTAGCTTTAGTGATTAGATTAGGACTTAATTTATATATCCTAATCCCTAAAGCCTTATTTTAATTATTTTAAGTTATAGTAATAGGAGTCCCTAACCTAATTAGATTAGTTTAGGAATTCTATTGAATTCCTTAAATATCAATTAATAGTAAACATAGAACTTGTAGTTCTTATGTCAAGTAAGTACTTATTCTAAACCTTGCAATTACTTATAACTTAGATAGATTAATATTTGTTTGATTAGAACATTCAAAATATAACCTAACTAGTAAACTTAAATGAAAAATTAGTAGAATTATTTTAGTTCCAAATTTCCTAAGTTAGATAATTTCTTATCTCAATCTCTACCTACTAGTTACCTAAACCTTGATTTAATTATTATAATTAGATATTATAGCTTAGGATGAGATTAAGAGCTAGTCTCTACTGATAATAATTATACTTATAAATTATTTTATCACATCATATTAAATGAATTGAATCTATTATTTTCAAAATCCCAACTACTATTATATTATGATTAATTTGAGATCAATATCTCAAAGCTAATTGAGAGCTCAATTAGCTCCAATCATTAAGTAGATCATTAAAATTAGATAACTTTAGATATCACTTAGTTATAATTATTAAATTTCCTTGAATGCTTGCTTATGCTTGAGCCTTATTCATTGAATCATTCATATATTATATTATGCATAAATAAAACTTTCATATTAAATTACTAAGGGTTTCATTTAGTGGATCAGTCTAGGGCAGACTAAATAAGGAGTAATAAGGAGACATCACATTCTCAAAGGGTAAATGTGAATGTTTTAGGACTTCACCCCACTTTTCTTAATTGTTAAAAAACATGTTTAACTCCTCATTTCATTCTGAATATGTCTACAGAATGAGCACAAATTAAAATAACTTCAATTAATAAATATGTGAGATCTTCAATCTTATAGATTGTTAAGACTCATCATAGCTTTTAGCTATGTTACTTTACATAGTCATAGGCTATGTGTATCTTAGATTATAAGTCTAAAATTTTCCTTCAATTTTTTTACTATGCATTTTCTATAATTTAGAACTATACTTTACTTGTTTATAGTTCATTTAAATTATAGTGAATGTTGTATAATTTTACTTAAATGCTTCACTGTTTATTTTCCTTACTTAGTATAAGTTCATTTGAATATTTACATACTTTACTTCATGTACTTCATATGCATATTAGTTTATTTTTAGCCTATTTAGGATGCTTTTACCCTTGTTCTATTTTGCAGGCTAGAATGTATATTAAGTGAGTTTTTCTAACTCACTTGTTGTCCTTACTTATTTTTCCTTACTTGTATGCTTACCATATTGCACCCATGCTTGTGCTTACTTTGTAACTAGGGCTGTGATGTCCAATTATAATAATAACATGTTTAGCCAATCTTAAAATATACTTAGACTATTTACTCTAGCCAGATTTTATATTTTTTGGCTTTGCCCTATCACATTTAAATGCCAAAATGTGATAGATCGGGTTGGAGGCTAGTGGAGCTGGACCAAGCGCTAAAAAATAAAAACTGCTTCTACTTATAAAATAATAATTATAGCTTATTAAGAACTTCAAGTGAGCTATCAATTTTCCTTCTATTATTTAGTTTACTATTATTTTATAATAAGGTAATTTACTTTAATTTACTACACATATTGGAGCTTAGTCATACGTAAATGCTTGTGATGAATGAATGGATGAATGCATTGAATGGATGAATGGTTATAAATGTATAAAATTTTTATGTTAATTAAGTCTTTCGATGTATACTTACTTAGCATGATAAACGGAATTCATTATATATTCAATTGTTGTATAATTGGAATTTAGTTTCTCACTCAAGTAATAGTCTTGGCACAATTACATGTGAATGTTGAATATTGTGATGAAGTAAACCTTTGGGTAGACAATTGTTACGCATGTGATTTCTCCCTTAAATACTTTAGAATTATAAATGAGAAATCCTATAAAAAGGATTGAACTCTACTTTAGAATTATAAATGAGCAATCCTATAAAAAAGGATTGAACTCTATTTTAGAATTGTAAATGAGCAATCCTTTAAAATAGATTGAACTCTACTTTAGCATTAGAAATGAGTAATCCTATCAAAAGGGTTGAACTTTGCACTAGAATTGGAGTTAAATTAGATTGATTGCATGTTAGTTTAGGTTGTCTTTTCTTTTAAATTATATCTCCCATTGGAATGTGGGTCTAGCATGTGATTTTGCAAGTGTTTCCTTAACCATTTACAGAGGAGACTGCCGATATTTTTAATAAAATTTAGACTTAGAATATTTTGGTAAAAATATGAACATATAACTCACATGTTAAATACTCAACAAATACTTAAAATTTCATATCTAAGATTGAATGTAAGCAATTCTTTTGTTTTAGATTATTATTGTAAGGGTTCATGCTAATTGATTTAAATAACATTCTCATGTCTTCTTTCATATATCACATGTTCAAATCTATTTCATTCTCATCTTTAAATTTATGTATTATATTTTCAATTATAAATGTACTTAACATCATTCATAATTTCCCTTCCATCTTAACTTAAGACCCTCTTCTAAATCCTTGGCCAAACACAATACTTAATAATTTGGATTAGTTTTCATCTAATCTAGTATTTGGTATTTTGGTGACGTATCAATATTGAGTTAAGTAATTCTCAATATTGGGGTTGTCACACTAAGTCATTTAGAACTCATCTCTAAGATCTAGGTCAAATTAGGAATCAACTAGATCAAATCTTGATTTCTGGAAAATTCTAGAACCCTAGAAATTGACTTTTTATTTTGATCTCAATTTGAAAATTTGACTTCGCCATTGCATTCACCATCCCCAAATTAGCTATTGGTGGAGTTTTCGATGCATTTGGAAGTAGTTGGATTTTCGTAGAATATTTTAATAATATTTAAATATCCCAAAAAATCAAATAATTAAATACCCGTCGAATCAAAAATTAGATCACGCCGTTGCGTTCCTCACCCCTCAATTAGTTAAGGGTGATTTATTAGAAAATTTTGGAATGCATTTAATTAATGAATTCTAATTAATAAAAGGAGTGGAAATTAATTAAAATTTTAAATTATTTAAATAATATTAACGGCGTCGTTGCCTATTATTGATGCCATCTCCCTACATTTTAATCGGCACTGTCTATCCAGACGGATCATCCCTGCTGTCTGATTATTTGATCAGACAGCTGTGACTTCGTCACCTTCGCCAGAGCTCTACATGGAGCTCGAGTCGCAAGCATTGCCCTAATTCCTCTCCACGTGCCTCTCATCGCCATCTATCACCGATCAAAGCTCAATTAAAGTCTCGGATCTCTCTCCCTCATGAGTTTATGCAATCGGGGACCCGTGACAGTCGAAGGAGCTCTCGATCGAGGATTAGCATAACCCGAGCCGTCCATTTGAGGTACCCATATTTCCTTCAATTTCCATTCGATATCATTGTTACAATTTCGCAAGTTTATTTCAATCGATAGATTGACAATTGAATGGTTTTGATCGAACTCAGGAAGGCTCGATCGATCCAATTTGAATCAAGATCCACAGTTCAATTAGTTATAACTAGTCCAGCCCGTGTCATGTCGCCTAGGTTAGGTTTTGTTAGAAATCTACGTCATCTTAGGTCTCAGTTCAACCGCCGGGGTGAAGGTCTTGACGTGACCGATTCATTGACATGCAGGCTGGAGGCTGCCGACGCTGGGAAGACCTCTAAAAATCAAGCCCTATCCGGGATGTATCGGGCGAATGGAGGAAGACGAAGGGCTTTGGGTCGGGCTGGGTCGGCCTAGGCCCGACTTGTCTCTGCATGGGTTGTATCCAATTCTGCAGACCACTCAAGTACGCAGGGCCCACACGGATATCCACGCGTGTAAGACGGTGCCACGTGTCGACTGGTGGGGCCCGCACCGGTCTCTTTGCTTGAGGTGGTGGGACCCACTCCAGACGCCTCGGCCAGTGAATCTGAGCATGTGTATGCTGGAGGGACCCATCGTCTGGATTTAACTGAAAAGAAAAATAAAATAAAATAATAATTATATAATTAATTAAAATAGAATTTAAATATATGTATACATATATAGTTTAATTTAAAACTTTAAGTATCCATAATTAGACAAATACATATTCAAATTTAGCATATAAATATACCATATACAACAGAAAAATACAAGGAATTTATTGATGCTATTTATTTTGCTGTAAGACTATTATTTCACCTAGTAATATTTAGGGTTCATTTGATGTGATATAAATGGTTCAAATTTTCATTAAGCCATAACTTTGCACACACTAATCCAAACCTAGCCAATATGGGTTTTAAAGTAATTAGCAAAGCCTAAGGATTAACCTAGTAGTGTTCAATTCTCTGTTTGGATTAATTTGAGCTTAATCACTTTTAGGTCCTAACCCTAATTACCCTAATTAACCCTAGAACTTCAATTGACCATAATTTGGTTAATTAAACTCCAAATCAGATCATCCATATATCCATTTTGATTAAGAAAATCTAATTAATAATAAATTACAAAAATATTTTAGATCCAATAGTTAAATTTCTTAATCAACCCTAATTACTCTAAATCTTGATTAGTAAAGATTAGCAAATTTAATGATCCAAATTGAATAATTCAAGTTTCAAAGAGCTCCTAGAGTATAATAAAACCTAGTGGTATGGTTAGTTTAGTGATTTGGTAATTAATTTCATTAATCACATACTAATCACTCTAAACCCTAATTAAGCCATAACTTAGCCAATTAAAGTGCAAATTAAGCCTACTACTAGTCAATAGAATTGGTGGATCATTTGTGAACCATAGCCACTAATTTTAATTAATTTGGACATTAATTGGGGAATGTAGGATTTTTGACCCTTAATTAAGAAATCATAAATTACCTTTTTACCCCTTAGCTTGTATTGGCTATAACTTAACCAATACTTATCAAAATTCAATAATTTTAAGTTCTATGGAGACCTTAGACAATAAGAAATAATAAATTGATAAAAAAATTTTGATTTTATTTAACTAAACTACCAAAATGCCCCTATGAGTCAAATTCATTAATTTGATCTTATGAGGCTTAAGAATTACCCAAAATTTATGTAATTGTTGTCTAATCTTATATTAGACAATAAGAAACACTTTGCCACTTTAAATTTTAGATTTGGAACCTTAGATCAAGATTTGATCTTTTAGACTCTTAAGTAGGGGCAAAATGGTCATTTTGCCCAAAATTAGGGTTTAGCACTCTAAAGCCATAAAATCATATATAAATAATATAAACAGTAAGAATAATGATTTAGATTATAATTTATGTGATTATAAGGCTTAGTATGAACTTTGATTAAAAATCTCATTTTAAGTCCTTAAGGAAATCCTATGTAAAATCATGAGTTTTCCTCCCATCCTTAACCTTGTTAGATCTTTCTTTAGGTCTTAATAACATTAGTTAGGATATGTGTCTGAGAGATACTCTAGTAATTAAGAACCATTAATTCCTAGAATTAGGAATAGATCTTAGGTTAGAGTTCATTTATTGATTAAATTGAGTTACTCAATAGGTGAAGCCTTGAATTTACTAGTTTGTAGATTTTTCCTAGTTTATTAATGATTATTTGATCTTTAAATCTTAGATCTAAGGATAGAGATATATCCTAATAAGTTGATTAATCATTATGAAATAGGTCAACTGATTTATTATTTAACTTACATAGTCGACATTGATTTAATAAGATTATAACCTGATCTGTTCTAATTATTTTCAATCTATAACGTCGTGAATCTGAGTTACCTTTGATAGTAGGACTTGGAGATCCTGAACTTGTGTAACTTAGAGTAGATATAATGAAAAAATTAGACAATAATGGATATCACCTGTGTCCTAGTTGAGTCTCTTGCTCACTTTGATATTTGATGCTTTGCTTACCTTGTAATTGAGCTTTATATCTTGAACATATATTGTATACATAGAATATTTGATGAGTATCTCATGTCTACTTTGAAAATTCATAAGTAGCATTTACTCTTTTACTCGTATTTTTGATAGAGTGTAGCTCAATTAATATACCTCTTCACTTCTTCCATATGGGATCAGCTAGACCTTAGAGTTAGTCCAATAGTCTATGCAATGCCTAGTCCATGGGATAGGATGGATTGTAGCAGACTCTTGCCCCACTGACTGATTATTCTATATTTGATATGGTTATACTAATTTAAGTACACTTCTACTTGGTGTTTCTATTATAGTCCATCAGGCTAAGTACGTTGTTACTTTTCGTTCAGAGCTTCCATCTTAGCCCATTATGTTAAGTGATACTATGTTTACTTCTAGTTTGAGTGACTTAGGTAGCCAAGATAGCCTTTAGTTTAAGATTTACTATTTTACTTTATATTTTTTCTGCATTTTGGCACTATTTTTACTTACAATCTTACTATATTTTCTAGCTTTGTTTACATATAGGGTGCTAGTATTACTCACTACTTATATGTTTGTAGGATGCTAATCTTACTTGTTGCTTACATATACATAGGAGGTTAGCTTTGTTTTCAATTTTATAATGTTTTATATGCTCATTTACTTTTATGTCAATTAACATAATTTTATATTGATCATAAGCATGTCTAGGATGTATTTTCTTTATAATCATATGCTTTAGTCTTTTCTTATTTACCTGACCTTATTGCAGTTACTATAGAGGAGGTATATGCTTACTTCCTAGTTATTTAAGTTATAAACTAGTTATTTATAGCCTTACCCTGTTTCTTCTTACGCAGTCTGCTCCTACTTATACTTTTGTGCTTACTTGTTTATGGTAATATCTAATGAACATAATAAATTGATTACCCTAAAATGTACTTAAATACTTTGTCTAATTAAGATTTTTCTTTTGTTGGCTGGGGTCCTATCATTATGAAACCGATAATGATAGGTTCAGAGTTACTTGAAGCAGTTGATCCAGTGGAAGATTTGCCATTGGCGGAGGAGTGTGCACCTAAAGATCCTTAGACTTAGTCTTCTGTTATTTCCCTGCATTGTGAGACCGAGTGTTTATTTTCAATTCTTATAAACTATTTAAATCTTATAATAATACATGTTGAATCTTTATTTTCTGCACTTTACTTATTCTAAGATGTTGTATTTATATATGATGGATGGATGTTTGTATTTATGCTTCCGCACTCTGTTCTCCTTGTGTTTACATTTAGTGATGAATTCTTTGGGTAATGACAAAGTCTTTAATTATAATGGGTTAGTATTAGTCACTAACTTAATCATAAGCAAGGACTTGCCATTTGGTGACCGCCTCACCGTAATCATGTTAACTTAAGAGTTAACAGGACCACGGTGGGGAGCGGGACACCACATAATCGCAGATGGTTCTCGTGATCTATTTTACTTTTCAAATAAATCAGAATATTGTCGATGAAGATGATGACCAATTTATCTAAATACTCTTTCAACATGCGCTGCATTAAATCCATAAAAATGGATGGCGCATTTGTTAAGCCAAAGGACATTACTAAAAATTCGTAATGTCCATAGCGGGTTCTAAGTGCTGTCTTCTCCACATCTGGATCTTTAACTCGCAATTGGTGATATCCAGATCGCAAGTCTATCTTTGAGAAAACTTTAGCTCCAGATAACTGATCGAATAAGTCATCGATATGAGGCAGAGGGTACTTATTCTTGATAGTTACTTTATTTAATTCCCTATAATCGATGCACATTCTCATTGATCTATCTTTCTTCTTTACGAACAAAACTGGCGCTCCCTAAGGGGATGAACTTGGACGAATAAGACATTTCTCCAACAATTCTTCAAGTTACATGTTCAATTCTTGAAGCTCCTTAGGCGCCATGCAATACGGAACTTTTGACAGCGGTTGAGTTCTGAGAATTAATTCGATTGCAAACTCTACTTCACTAACTGGAGGAAAACTAGGTAGGCCTTCGGGAAAAACATTGAGAAATTCTCTGACAGGGGCACGACTTATTTCTTTTCTCCCAATATTATTACGAGATATGCATCTTAACCCCTTTCTAACCTTTTCGCCTTCAACGCATTAATTAGCGATGCTTGAGTACTAAATTTGCCAATGAAAGATTGTGATAGATTTCCACTGCCCAAGGTGATATTCCTCTTTTGGCAATTAATTGAACCACCATACTAGCTTAGCCAATTCATACCCAGGATTATATTAAAATTTGTAATTATAAAGATGATCAATTTGGCTTCATATATTTGTTTACCAATAGGGATATTTAACTTGTAAAACTGTTGGGATTGCATACGGGCTCCGAAAGGTAACCCGATGCTTAATGAGTTTGCTAAGTGATAAGATGGTAGCTTAATATTTTTAGCCCAACTTTCTGATATGAACGAATGACTCACTCCCGTATCAAAAAAGATGTTACAAGATTTGTCCTCTATCATAAAGGTGCATATTATAATGATTACGTTAAGGTCTTTATTACTAAACTAAAATTATTGAATAGCGAAACAGAAATGACTAAATAAAAATTAATTTAAGGCATACCTGACACCACATCATTGTCCTCAGGAGCAGAGGTGGGTGTTAGCATGTACACTCTTGCAGGAGCTGTAGGTTGTTTGTTCTGGGGCCTCTGATCCTGACGATCATAGTTCAGCTTTCGTGCTAGTATAATTGCTTTAGAGTTCGTAGTAGTAGCTGGCATTATTGCCGGAGTAGGCTCTCGGCTGTTCCTTGGCTGTGCTTGGAATACTTCTTTATGACGGGAGTGATTGATGAGCACTCCATCGATTGTGTTCTTCTCATTGCATTCAAAATAGCGGTGGTTGTTACGACCACAAGTAAAGCATACACCACAAAAGTGGTAGCATTTTCCATACAGATGCAATCGTTTGCACTCAAAGTTCTATGGTTGGGGTTGTGTAGTCTCCATGCTATAGACTTTTGCCATCTTATGATGACCAAAATGCTCATTCCTTGGTTGCATAACTATTGCTTTTCTCTTATGATCCAATTGACCTTGGAATCCCTCTTGTAGACGGGCAGCTTCGATCAATTTGTCAGAGTCTTGATCTGATGGGAGACTAAGTGGGCCTTGATCGAGTCTCTCTGACCCTTTAGGAAATGGTGGCATCTAGATGCTTCCTGTAATAACTCTAGTTGTTACCCTAGCTAAATTTAGATCAATTAAGTCAAACCAAGCTCTAATTTTGATTCCATTAGACTCAATGGGTCATTTAAACTTAACACAAGAAATTGGAAATCAATCAGAGCTAAATCAAGAATTCTGTATTTTGCCTATTTTTGGATCCTAAAAAATACCTAAATTAATTTGATCTCCAAATCAAAATCTGAGTTCATTTTTGAATTCTCCACCCCCAAATTAGCTAGGAGTGAAACTTTGGGAATATTTAGAGGTCATTTAGGCATATTTTGTATTTAATTTAATTTGGTTCAATTGGAAATTAGGGTTCTAAGCAATTCCTAATTAGATTTCCACCCTCCCTCCAACGATCGGTTGACCCCAAACAGCTGGCGCCATCTGGGCCGTCCATTCTACAGATCTAATCTAATGGCCCGCACCTTTGATCGGATCCATCTCATCTCGACCGTTCCTCGGTTCTAAGATTTCCATCCAACGACATCTAGCCATCCACCGTAAGTATCTCCGATCGCCTGTTCAATCCTTAGAGCTGATCTGACAGCTGATCCAACCTCCTCGCTCGGCCATTAGATGTAGGGAGATCAGGGTCGTTCCGCATCAATTGATGATCCATCAGACGGCTTTGGAGTTCCCCGCGACTATGGATCATCATCCTCCTCAGCTCGCACTCGATAGCTGAATCCCCTCGTACAGCCACATCCTCAAGCCGGTCTGCCACTCCCTTGCCACATCAAGGAGGCCATTGCGATCTTGCCCTCATCTCCGTAGCACTCCCAGTCAAGGTCGAGGCCCGGTCCATTCCAATTTTGGAAACCAAGGGTGCACCCTTAGGCCAAGCCTATGCCATGGCTGCCGGCCTCGACAGCCACCCCAGACCTTCCCTCCACCTATAAATACCTCTGGGTTGTCACAGTGAGTCCCTTTATTGACTGTGATCCACTAATTGCTCACCTACGTTCCTCTAGAGCTCCCCATCTTCTCGGTGAACCCCAACCCCGCAGGAGCTGCGAACTGCTGATAGAGGGTTGTGTCTGGTGTTCAGACCCCCTACTAGATCGCAGCTATCCTGTTGAAGCTCCAGCTACTCCCAGTTCCCTTCAGCTATGCCTGCAACCTCAACTTTAGGTACTGCCTCTTCTCACTGAGCCACGTAAGCTCATCCCGTCAATTTAAGCTCTCAATTATTACCTCTGGATGTCATCTAGTTCCCTTAGCTCTCTAGGAACCTAACCCTATCGTTCCCAGGATCTGATCTAGCTCCGATTGATCGTATCAATCGATCGAGCTAGCAGCCGAGCCATGGCTGAGTCTGAGTAAGGGCCCAGCGATCCGCTGCACCCTAGGCTACGAATCCTTGGGGGTTCGACTCGCCTCGCCACGCCTCCCCGATGGTGTAGAGATCGAGTCCCGTCCGTTTAGTAGCCCCGGTGAGGTGAATTGCTCCCTTCCAGTGAACCTCAACTTCCATTCCTTCAGACGTCTCGATCGAGTAGCACCCCGATGATCCAGTGCGACCCAGATGGGGGTTCTTACCTCAATCGATGCGTCTTAGTTCCTTGAAGGTGTAGCAATCGAGATCCTGGCGCAGCGTGGTCTGAGCATGGAGAATTTCATGGTCGAAGCAATCCCTAAAGTTTGGGTATTGGGACTCAGCCGTGGGGAAGACGACGCTGTAGCGCCCTTCCCCATCGCCGTGCGCAAAAAGGGGTAAAGATCATAATACGGCGGCAGAGTGGTGCGCCACTAAAAGAGGAATATCCTGTCTCCCCAAAATAGCTGAAAACTAAGCCCACCTGAAGGGTTGCTGAGTCAACCTCAAGTAGGGTTGAGAGCTAATACTTAAGATAAGAGTAGTATCCTTGTTCTAAGTATTAGGTAAATACATACATTGGATTTATAATACAATAGGAATCCAATATATGTATAAAGTATTAGCATTTCTAGTATACTGATCATATCACAATACTAAGTATAAGTAGTATAAGAACAGAGTGCAGAAGCTTAAAGCAAACATCCAAAAAATATTCATCACAAAAGCTGTATGAAAACATGCATCTCAGAAAAGAAAAGAAAATACATCCAGAATTATTACAAACTGTTTACTGAAATAGACAGAAAATTAAATTAAAAATACTAAGCAGAAAATAAAACTAGAGGAGAGTTCACTAGTGCTCCATGGGCTCCTCCTAAATCTCCTGGGTATCCTCTTGACCTGGCTCAATATACTGCTCAGGATCAAGCAAATTGCTAGATCCCAAAAGTACCTCATGTTAGACAATAAGTCTAACACATCAAAACTAATCTAAATAATTCTACTTATTCATTTAACATCTATATAATGTAATTAAATCTGCAGAAGTACTGTAAAAGTAACTGAAAGCATAAAACTGTATAAAACTGCACAAAATTGAAGCAATGTAAAGTAAAACTGAACTGTAACTAGCTACTAAAAATAAATTAAAATAGTACTGAATGTGAAACTGAGTAATCATATGTGCAACTATGTTGTATGTCACTGAAACTATGCATCTGAATATGCCACAATACTGTATGCTACTGATATGCCACCAAAATATCACTGAACTGTTATGAGCAGTACAGTCCAATGTATACATACATCCAGTTGGGAATACTGTCTACTGATGGTGCTGATGCATCCTAAAATTCCCCAGTCAATGTATGCAACATTCCGTAACTCATAAATTATCACTGATACTTATACATCATTCTGATTCTCACACATCATTTTGATACTCACACATCATGGTTATGCTCATGCTCATGCTTCTAAACTACATGAGATAAATCCAGAAAATGCTTTAAAATCTGATAATAAATCCAAAGTCTCCATTGTGCAGAATCCGGCTAAAAGGATTCTGACTCCTAAATTATAATCTCGATAATTGGTTAAAGTTGAGAGTTTACTTAATAAATCATTAGCTATGGAGATTGAATACACATATTTAGCATATTTGCAAGAAAGGTAGATTTAACCCTTAGCTTGTTTAAACTGCACTTATCGAAGTGCACTACGATAGGAGGCAGAACCTGATTATAGTTTACATCTCAAGCTAAGTCGTTAAATGACCTAATTACAAGCATACTTAATGGTCTACGCAAAGTGACTTAAGATACTTAGTTTGCTTAAACTGCACTTATCGAAGCACACTACGATAGGAGGCAGAACCTGGTCGTAGTTTATATCTCAAACTAAGGATCTTGTTCACTAATTGTAACACTCTTAGTCGTGGAAGATTTACTCTAATGGGACTGTATTCGGCTAATCCCTCAGGATAGCACCTGGTCATAAGTTCACATTAGAGTGAATCAACTAATCCTGAATATTACTGAAATAATCCAGTAATATGGGTATACCCTACTATACCCAACTAATAATCTGGGTTCAAAAGATTCTATTTAACCAACAAGGATTTATCAAATCTATTAATCATTACCCTAAGTAGGTGTATCCTACACAAGGCTCCAAGGATGTGATCAGAAGATCACTCAACATAGGTTATTACTACAAAGAATGAGCCACATTCTAAGTACTTTAGGTGATTCCTACCACAAGGTATCAAGTTCAACTTTTAAAGTTATGAAGGATCAACTAGGTTTCTACCTCAATAAGTTATAAAAGTCCTTCCTACCTCAATGTATCGTTAGTTAAGGTCTTTAACAAATTCAATGACGAATCCTATAGCAAGACCCTTAAGATCTCACTTTTCTTCTTCTTAAGTTTTACTTGTTATACTTAAGTTAAGTGATCAGATCAGATGATTAAAATTCATTTGATCCTTTCCTATTCTACAATCATGGGATAAAATCAGAAATCTTATTAGAGTTAGATCATTGCATAAATCATTACAATCTTATTTCCATCTTATGCTAATTATCTTATATAAGAGAAAATCAAAGATCTAAAGTTTGGATTCAGATGGTTCAATCACACATATTCAATGTTATCCTTAGCATTTCTAATTTGATGATTTAAGATCAATATCAAATCATAGGCATTATTGGAATAATGTCAATTAAATTATCTTACAATCAAGTTAATTAATTAAGTGATTAAGGTTTAGATGTTAATCAAGACAAGCTAGAGTTTAACCCCTAACCTTTCTATCATTAAGACCAATGTTTAATTTAAAGGTCAATGACAAATCAATGTATTATTAGTGTATTATTGATGTCACACTTTAAGTTTGGATTAAGTATTATCTACTTAAACAAGTTATCAAGATTCTTATATTCAAGTTTAGTTTACATATCAAGATGTCCCATTTAAATGTTAAAGTTTTCTAACATACATCCTAATATCATAAAGGCATATAAATGGAAAGATAACATAAAATAAAAAGGTGATTAATGCTAATCAAATCCTAAAACAAACAAAGGGATTAGCACTTAATCACAAGTCTAAAAGATCTAAGTTTCATGCCATTTAGGTTATTAAGGTTTACCTATTTGATATATACTTTTAAGGATTCTATTACTTAGCATTTGACATGACATACATTTAAAGTACATAGTAGATTGTTGAGCACATTAAGAATGGCAAAGTTTCAAATTTAGTTTTAACATAGAATTTTATGCAATGTTCAATTTTAGCTAAAATAGGTTCAAATTTAGTATAACTTAGCCCCACTAGGGTCCTAGGGACCTTAAAATACAAAAATAGGGAAGTTTTGGCAATTTCAGCCAAAACCTCGGCAATTTTACAAAAATCTGGGCAGTTCTCTGAAATTTCTAGAAATTTTGCAAGTTTGGGCGCTGGAGCACACTGTAGCGCATTTCGCGCGGCAGCACGTTGTAGCGCTTTTAGCGCGGCAGCACTGCGACCCGCTGTGGTCCGCTGCGGTCTGCTACGGCGCGCTATGGCGCGCTGCAGCGGTTCACTTTGCAAAATTACTATTCAATTAAATTATTTTCACATTTTCTAAAGTTCCAAAAATATTTTTGCTGCAACCCGCTATCATGCGCTGCAGTGCGCTACGGCGCGCTGTAGCGGTCCATTTTGCGAATTTACTATTCAAATAGTTTAATTTATGTTTATATATATTCTGCCAAAATCCCGCTGCAGCGGCCTAGCTCTGCAATCTCGGGCGCTGCAGTGCCAGACAGCATTTTTCGCCTGGACGAAAACTTAAGGCCTATATTTCGAGCTCAAATACTCCCAATCTAGAGCATTCCACAAGTGGTCCCATATATCAATGGAAAAATATTTCTGATACCTTTCCATCAACACCAAAATCAGCACAAACGAAGCATCCTAGCTATACTAAAAATGTAGATGAATGATAGGGTATGCAGAGTAAATGAAAAATAGAGCAGCACATTTTATATCTTGGAGAGTTGTAATGGCTTGCATACTTAAACATGGCTATCTAGAGATGCAATAAGCATAATAGCAAGATGAACTAGATAGGGAGAGGAGCAAAGGGGTACTTTTATGATCTTGGAAGGAGAGGAAGAGAAGGACCTTTGATTCCTTCAAGACCTTGAGGGAGGAGTCTTCTTTTTCAGCTCAAGGACTTAGCAATAGGGGGAAATGGTGGTGAGAAAGATTCAGCAAGTATGAGAAGGAGCTGAGCTCCTCCTTAATAAAGGAGAAGTGGGGAGGATGGTGTAGGGGCTAGGCCATCATGAGCCTAGGGAGGAGGGAGGAGTAGGTAGATCATCATGCTTACCTAAGAAGCATGGAGGCGCTAGCTGAGGTGATGGCCAGCTGAAATAGGAATTAGAAAATAAGGAAATTGCAATTTGGGGATTGTCTAATTACTTATTTATTTTCCCTAATTATTTAAATATTCTGATTTTTGAAATGCCCTCCGAAAATTCCCAAAAATTCACCCCTAGCTAATTTGGGGGTGAGGAATTCAACGGCGAAATCAGATTTCGATTCAGTTGATTATATAATTATTTTATTTTTCGATGCATTTAAATATTGACGAAAATTCGACGACCTCCAAACGTGTCCAAACCATCACCCCTAGCTAATTTGGGGGTGACGATCGCAACGATGAAGTCGAATTTTGATTTCAAGGTCAAAATAAATACCTCAATTTTCTAATTAATTAAATATTAAAATAATCTAAAATATTAGATTTAGCTATGAATTGCTCCAAACCTTCAGGATTTAGTTCTAAAAGCTAGATGAAATTAACAGAATAATAATTAAGATATGATTAAGCTCAAATTAAGATGGGTAATAACCTTGGGTTATTACAGACGCACTAGCGCTTCGGGCCGGGTTAGACCCCGACCCGCGCAGTTTCAATTTTGGGCCGCAGTTTAATAAATGAATAATGGAATTATTTTTCATATGAAAATTATTTAATAAATCATTTTCTATAGTTTTTATTTAAATAAAAATGTAGATTAAATTATTTAAATAACTTTAGCTATACATATCCAAATAGTACGATCCAATATACCATTTTAATCAAAAAAATATAAGGAACATTAATATAAAATAAACTCAATGATCAAATGATTAGATTTTAAATTATAGCCTAATTCTTTTATATTTTTATTTAAATCATATTAAATTCATTAATTATCCAAAAATATTAATTAAGATCTCTGATTGCTCCTAAGACCACAAAGAATAATTATAGACCATTAAAAGTAATTTAAGTACCTTAATTTTGTTAATCTCTCCTTAATTACCCTAATTTGGGATTAGTGAATTAAGCCTTAGTTTAACCTCTAATTTTGGTAAAGTTAGTTCTTAATGCTTCATTTAGTATAGTAAAACCTACAAATGTAATTGGATCACTCTAGATTGCCCTAATTTTATTAATAACCTTAATTGGCCTCTTAATGTGATTAAGGTTAATTAAACTAATTAGATTTCCAAAACCTAAAATAAGTGTGTATCCTACCTCTTTAAACAATTTGGATCCCATTAAAATAGATTTAAATCAATTTGGATGGTTAAATCTTAAAATCCCATTTTTAACCTTAAGGGGGGTATTTTGGTCATTTTGACCAAAATGTATTATAGCACCCCCACAAGCCTTGAAAATTCAGCAAAATATCCCTAGTTAATATGTTTAACACCTTTCTAAAATCTATGTTGATAATATTGAGTTTAGATAAATCCTAGTTCTTCGTCGGGCAGGCGCCAGATGGCATCAAGAGCTTCGGGAGGTCGCTAAACATGGCTTCCATCTCGCTCGGAAATTACGTCAGCATCATCATTGTCAGCGCCGTGATGGCGGCAATGGCTCGAGGGGAGAGGCCGGGATGGATCCCCGGCGACCTCAACTCTGGTCACCTTGACAGTTCTTCTTCCTGCTCGCAGCTCTGGGGGCCGTGAATTTGGGGTTCTTCGTGGCATGCGCAAGATGGTACAAGTGCATTTGGTTGGAGGGAAGCAATGAAGAGGGTGGGAAAGAGAGGAAGGTTGTAGCCATCGCTTAGGCTTCTTTTTGTTTTGGTCCTCTCAAGACCATAGGACTTGTGTAGTTTTATAGAGTTCAATTTGAATGTTTCATTGGTGCCTTTTGCTAAGTATTTGCATATCAATTTGATCAGTTGAGCTTCAATGAAATAAATCTTATAAAATTTGAGAGAAAACTAATTTGTAGCCTATGTAATTTATTTTTGAAATAGCTTACTTAGATCTTAAGACTTTAAATGTTCCTAAAATCACCTTGTCTTAAGTGCTAAGTTTAACTATACTAAAGTACTAGATCCTTAGCTAATAGCTTAATTAAGTTGATTCTTAAGCTTTAATCTTAAAAGAAATACTCTTGTAAAATCCTAAGTCTAAATTTTAGTTTAAGTCTAAAGTGATCAAATATTAGATCTTAGATCTTAGACTTTAGATCTTCTAATTGAATTGGACTACCTCCATTTGGTATTCCTTAAGTGATTGATTGTTTAATTCTCTTGAAGCCTTCCATATGGGTGTATGATTGATTCAATCTATAGGATGATATAATTATCCTAAAGATTGAATATAGATCTTAAGATTCTTAGTTCTTACTGATTATTTTATCTTACAACATTAGCACAGCCTTTCATTAAGATCATAGCTTCTGAATCCTTCAGCTTATAGGAGTCCTTACCTATAAATTGAATTTTAAAGTGTGAACCCTAGCTCCATACTAAGATACTACCTTGGATTCAGGATTTGAACACCAAGTGGGGTTTGGATCCAGAATCCTTAAGTCTTGACTTACTAAATCAAGATTTGGGTTAAAAGAGGAAAATAATAATAATTAAGTCGTTGATTTATTTACTTTAATCCTTATAGTCATCATATGATTTATGTTAAAAGATGGATATATGTCTTATTCTATAAGTTCAACTCGGACCTAGCTCTGCGGATGCCTAGGATGGATACATGTTGAACTTTCAGTTTATAGGCCCTGTATGGCATGTTCTGTTATGGCAGTACTATGTCTTAGGCTTACTGCTACTTTAGTTCAGTTGTCAGTGTTTATTTTGCTTTGCCGCATACTTCAGTGACATTTCTTTTAGTGCTTGACTTACTTTTCCACATGTCTCAGTGGCTTTATTTTGCTCATGCATGTACTTAGTTTATACTTTTGCCACATGTCTCAGTAGCCTTTTTCATGTCAATTTGCATACTTGTATATACACTCTCATTGATTAGTACTAAGATATTGGCATATTTAGGATACTAGAATTGTATGTCTATTTCAATACTCATATTCTTATTATACTCAGCATGTCTCCATGTGATCATAAGCATGTCAGGATCAGGTTTACTTCAGTAATTACAATTACATTTGCTTTTAGCCTCACCATGCTTAGTTGTTGTATTTGTATTATATTTTACATACCTGTTGATTAGCTATAAATGATTAGTTTATAGCTACCTCCTTCTTGTAGCTTGTCGCACCTTTTTAATGCTTGCACATTTAAAACTTTTAAATGTGATATCTTAAACACTCAGCTCACTTAAATAGCCTAAAATATACTTAGACAATTGTCTAACTATAGTCTTTTTCTTTTATTGGCTAGGACCCTGGCATTTGTGACACCGACAAATGTCAGATTCAGAGTTGTTCATTGGCAATGCTGTAGGATCGGAGCCGATGTAGGAGGAGGATCTTCCTACTGCTTCTTAGATAGATTTTCTCTATTTGCAGTGGAATTGAGATATCTTTATGTCTATTTAATTCAGTTTGTAGTAATTAAATTCTGGATGTATTTACTTTTCTGCATTTGATCCGAGTTATTGTTTCTCTTACTCTCTTATACTATGTTATGCCTGTGGATGTTATATCATACTGTTTCTTGCTTCCGCCACTTTGATTTGTATTGATGTATGTTCACAGTTTCTTCTACAGGGTGACAAGTCCTTGGCCTAAGGAGAGTTGAGTCCTACTTTACTCTACTTGAGTTGGGGATTTGCCACCAGAATGGGGCACCGTACTCCCCACAGTTATGCTAATATCAGTATTAGCATAGCTGCGGGAAAGTATGGGGTACCACACTTCTGTTCTAACTAGATCTGGAATGAAACATGATAATCTGTGAAACTCTTGTTCATAATCAAACATTGAATTATTTCTTTGAGTGAGATGGAGGAGCTCATCCTCCAGGATTGGTTGAGATAATGCTGGTATGAATGCTCCATGGAACACTTCCAAAAATATGTTCCAAGGAATGTCTTCTACTTTATAATCAGCAAATTTATTATTCCGCTCATTCTCCCACTAGTATTCAGCTTCTTCTTGAAATAGATGAGTTACTAGGTGAATGGCTTCAGAGTTAGGGCATTTGATACTGGCCAGATTCTTCTCGACCATCTTAAGCAAGTTCACTGTGTCCATAGGATTCAGCGCTCCACTGAAAATAGGAGTTCGTAGGCGAAAAAAACTGTGTAGGATTCCATCACTCGTATAATGGGAAGTTGAAGAGAACCCTGCAGGCGGTTGCCTAACAGAAAGAATAAGAGCATGTGTCTCTTGCGCATGTTGTGTGCATTACTATCTATTAAGGCCTTTACTAAACTGGCCATTGGGTTGGACTCTTTGGGTCCGCCAGATGAGACCGCATTTTTAATTGGGGTAGGAGTAGATAGAGATCCAGGGTTCATGACTGTAAATGCAAGTATGGATTCAGAAATATAAAATTTTACTATGCTTTCATTCATTTATTTCTTTCTCAAAAGGGAAGATACATGGATCCACAAAACATATAATTGAGATAAAGAAAATGACATAATAAGATCTCTGAAATCTAGTTACAATATTCTACCCAAAAGGCAGTGCAGAAGTCATCATATGTGACTATGTAGCTCCTCCGAGATAATCTCCTATAAACCCAATACCACCAATGACTCGCTGATCCTCTCAGTAGGATCTCTACGATCTCTATGCGATACTCCTCTGGACAGGTTGTCTCTCAAAGTGTGGTAGTAACGCGATCCAACCATTCTTTGGCGAGTGCTGAAATACTGGTGCCTCCAAAGGATGAGTTGATAATGATTTTATCTAGCACCTCAACTCCTCAAGGTGACACTCCATCGATGACTCTTTCGTAGATCTAGCCATCCCGGAGGTCATCTATCCAGTAGTTGTCAAACCTCCTAAGGTAGAACCAAAATGCAGACTGCGAGTATTCCATTCCTAAAATAACTCTACTTATAAGTATTTCCTTTATAATTTATCATTATTTTCAAAGTTTGTTCAAGTCTAAGAAGTCCTTTTTGGTATTAAAAATTCATTATTTCAATCAAATTATTATATGAGTTAAATTCTTAGGGTGTCATCTTTATAAACAGTCACCCCTTTCATTTCTGAGACAACTTAATGAACTTTTGGATGTTTGCTTTTACTACACTTAGTAACTTCTGATCTCAACCTGATACAGAAAATAGATCGCAAAGTAGATAAGAACAAACTCCTTATATGACACTTTATGATAATCTCTGATATCAACTATAGCGCCCCGCCCCGTCACCGCACGCAAAAGGTATAACAGATCGGTGGCGGAGCGGTGCGCTACTCGGGATGAACAAACAATAACATCATCACGAATATGCTTGCTAAAACTAGCCACATTGAAGGGCTGCTGACTCGAACCTAAGAGTAGGATCGGGGGTCAATACTTAAGATAAGAGTAGAATTCTTATCTTAAGTATTAGACTAATACATACATTAGATTTAAAAGGTTAAATAGGAATCCAATATACGTTATCACCATATCAGTATTTCCAGTATGCTGATCATATCACAATACTAAGTATAGTAGTATAACAGAGTGCAGAAGCTAAAGCAAAATATCTAGAATACATTCATCACAGAGCAGTAATAAATATTCATCTCCAAAAGGAAAAAGGTAAAATATATCTAGAATTATTACAAACTGATTTAATACTACAAATGCAAAGTCTATCAGAAATACTGAAAATAAGGTAGTAAGTAAAAGGTGGAAGACAGATAAACTAGGGCTCTGCATACTCCTTCGGGATCTCTTGTAAGTCATCCTGCCCTGCCTCAACAAGCTGCTCGGGATCTAGCAAATTATCGGATCCCAAAAGTACCTTGTGTTATACAAGAAGTCTAACACATCGCAACTAAACTAAGCGGTACTAAAGTAAATACAAGTAGACAGTAAAGTAAGCAAAATTGTAGGAAATAATAGTAGAAGCACTATACTACTGAAACTGTAAAGACTAAACAAAGTAAAAGTGAACTGAAAGCTAAAAGTAAGCGAACAATAAATGAAAACATCAAATACTCAGACAACAATGTAAATTGTCCAATGTTGTACTATATGTTACTTGAATAATGCACCCAAATATGCCACAACACGGTATGCCACAGAAATACAATAGAACTATCATTGAAAGGCTATGAGTCGTACGGTCCAATGTATACATACATCCAGTTGAGAATACAGTTTACTGTGATGCCGATACATCCTGAAATTCTTCAGTCAATGTATGTAACATTCTGCAACCCATAATTCCTCATTGATATATGTCACCACTGAATTAGTCATCATGTTGATGCTCATGTTTATGCCCATGCTTCTATTCTATATGAGGAAAATCCAAAAATTCATAAAACTTTGAATACCGATAATGAATTCAAGGTCTCCACTATGCAGAATCCTGTTAAAAGGATTCTGAATCCTAGCTTCTTGAACAATAATTGGTTATAGTTGAAGATTTACTTAAAAATCATTAGATGGGATGATTGTATACACATATTTAGCATGTTTGCAAGAAAGGTGGTTCTTAACACTTAGTTTGATTAAGCCACCATAACTAAGCGATCTTCGCTAGGAGGCATCACCCGTTGGCAATTTGTATCTCAAGCTAAGTTATTAAGATGCCCAATTCACAATCACACTCAGTGTCTTAAAGAAGGTGATTCTAATTACTTAGTTTGTTTGAGCCACACCTATTGAAGCGGTCTTTACTAGGAGGCATCGCCCATTGGTAATTTGTAAGTCAATCAAACTATGGAATGGGTCCCCGTTTAATACACTCTTAGAATCGATTAATTTACTCTAAACAAGGTTGTATCCACCTAAACCCGCAGGATAGCCCAAAGATAAATCTTACTTACAGTGACTCAACTATCCCCGAATACTACTGAAATAATTCAGTACTATGCGTATACTCTACTATACCCAACTAATAATCCATATTTAGACAACTTTATTTAATCATTAAGGGTTTATCAAGACTATTAATTCATATGCTAGATAGGTAAGTCCTATACAAGGCTCTAATAAAATGTGATCAATGATCACTCAATATAGATTATACCACAATGAGAGGTATCATTCTAATATCTTAAGTGATTTATACTACGAAGGGTTAAGATCAACTTCTAAGGTTAAAGGACCATTTAAGTTTCTACCTCAATGAGTTATACAAATTCTCCTACCTCAATATAAATTTATTTTAGGTCTTTAAAATATTTCAGAGACAATCTTATGTTGAGTTACTTAAGATCTCACGCTCTTAATTCTAATATTAATATTCTAGATTTTACTTATCAGTTCAGTTTAGAGTGATCAGATCAGATAATTAAGTCATCTGATCATAACTTATTCTAAGATTATGAGATTTAAATCAAGGATGTTATTAGAGTTAGATTAATTATGAAATTAATATAATTCTATAAATGTTTTCATACTAATAGTCTTATTTAAGAGAAAAATCAAAGAACTAAAGTTTAGATTCAAATTAAGCAATCACATAGATTTATTATTAACCTTAACATGTCTAATTTAAATGCTTAATATCAATACTAAATCAGATGCATTATTGGAATAATGTCAATTTCATTATCTTATAATCATGTCCATTTAATTAAGGTTTGAGAGTTTGGATCTTAATTAAGCAAGTTAGGGTTTAACCCCTACTCATGTCCAATTAAGATCAAGGGTTCATTTATAGATCAAATGTCAAATCAATGAATTAGGTATGTATTATTGGTGGCAATCTTAGACCTAGATCAAGTCTTAATAGCTTGATCAAAGTCTTAAGACTTCTTAAGGTTAATTAAGATGTTTAAGATCTTCAAATTTAGGTTTATTCAAATTATACATTATAAATTTGCATAAATGGCTTCAATACATCTAACTTACTGTCATGAAGCATAATAACAAAAAAATTTATAAAAACAGAAGATAATTAGTGCTAATCAAACCCTAACTCAATCTAAAAAAATTAGTACATAAATACAAATCCAACCATCATAATTTTATGCAACTTGGCATATAAGTTTTATTTAATCATACAATTAATCAGAGACTAAATTTGCTAAGATCCAAAGATTAAAAATCCAACTTTTCACTAATCATATTATAATAAGATGAGGGCATAAGTTAAAATATAGAGATCAGAAAAATTAACTACTTAGCACATTCATTCTATCAAGATCTGTAATAATTAGGCAAAAATAGAAAATCTAACCATTAGATGTTCAATATTAATTTATATTCTTATTCCTGATGATTTTTTGATCAATTTGATATATAATATTATAGGGTTTGAACTAGTAGATTGAAAGTTATTTAATTAATACATTATGTATTTTTCAAATTAAATTTTCCTATGATTTGATTAATTAGATTATTTTCCTTAAGGAAAATAAATCTAATTAATCAGATTTTAATTAACACGGGTTTGACCCATTAGCCGAACCACGCGGGTCGACCGAGCCCGAGGACCCGGGACAATCGCACCGCGCGGGTTACGGGTCGGCCTGACCCGTACATAGTTATCATCCCCGCCTCGACTCCTCTCGGTAGAGGCTGATTCGGGAAACCCTAAATAGCAAAATTCTCTGTGTATAGCGCATGACTTGGCCTCGTGTCAATTGAGAATCGACCCCCTAGCCAAGACGCATCGATTGACATTTGAAGCCCCATATGAGGTGGTCCGGATCGGCCGGACCTTACTCACCTGAGGACTCACTTAATGGAGCTACTGTGGGGAAACAATTCTCCCCACAAAGGCCAAGCCAGACCCGGGGCTCGATCCCAACACCATTAGGGAGGTGAGGCGGATCGAAGCCCCCTAGTCCGAGGGCCTGAAGTGGGCTGGAACGCCGGGGCCTTACTCGACCCGAGACTTTCTTAAGGACTTAGCTCCATCGATCGGTTTGATCGATCAAGGCTATCTTAGGGCATACACATGATCACGTTGAGTTTGTTTTGACAATACGTAGCTAACCAAATAAAAAGGAGGGGAGTCTAAGCCTAATTGGCTCAGGCTATGCAAGCTGGGGTACCTGGTCTTTGACATGGGATTTCTAGACGATGCAGGGGTCAATGCTGAGCCTGCTGACCTTTCTGAGGGTTTTTTAAGAGTTTCTAAACACCAAGAGACTCTTCTATCAGCAGTACACACGTCGGGAATGCCTGGGAGAGCTCGACCGATCAGCAATGGCAACTTGGGGGCAGAGGAGAAACTAAACTCAATTAAGCAGCAAAGGGCATCAAGGAGGAGTGCTGAGGCTATTTATAGCCTCAGCAAGGAATGGGGAAGGTTCTTAAGGCTTAACCTCTGGCTGGGGAGACCCGAGGGAACGGGCCATGGCCAAACTCTCAATTTCCTAATTGAGCTTGACCTAGTCACGAGGCCTGATCAGGACCGATATGCCATTGAGGGACAATCCCCAACAGCTTGCTGGGGTGGAAGGAGTAGTGGGGGACAGGCCAGGCAGTCGAGAATCTTCGGCATTTCTTCGGTTGGACGCGAGCGAGGCGAAGATGAAGAACCACAGTGCGGGTGCGTTGTGGGCTGTCTGATGGATCGATCAAAACCACGGGACGGTCTTGATGGGCTGGATCCTAATGGCCATATCCAATCTGATCCGGTCCGTAGGTTCCACGGGGTGAATCCGACGATGGATTCGCGATCTCGCAAGATTAAACCCTAGCCATTGGATTGGAAGGCATGATGGTGGGATATACAGGACTCCTCTGTCGTGCGACCCGGGCTTCGCAGCAGATCGCCCGCGGTTAGCACAACGGATCCCGACCATTTATACGGGTATAGGGCAATATTGCAATTTCAAATTGTTGGAAACCCTAAAGTGCAATTAGACCAATTTAATTAAATTTGAATTATAATTTAAATGAACTCCAACATGCACCAAACTTTCACCCATATCTAATTTGGGGGTGGGAAATTCAAAAATATAATTAGAATTTAATTCTAAGATCAAAATATTTTAGGTCTAATCTAGGGTATCTAGACTAATCAAATTGCAATATAGACTTAGGGAAATCCAATTGACTTCAAATTTTTTAGGATAGGCTTAATTTGATACTTTAAAAGTAATGTGATCAAAATAAATGCTCAATTATGTTAGAACTTAACAGGGTAACAACCTAAGGTTATTACATTTATATACATTCACTCAAAGGACTAAATGACATTCATTGATAAAAGAGAGTACACAACATTACATCCATACAGCTTCACAAACATAATGCCCTACCCTCCCCAAGGAAGGTTTAAGCTGCCATCAAGCAATTAACACAAGGAAAGCTACAAGAAATATTAAGCTCTTACATGGCTTTTACAAGAAAACTAAAGGAGTAATGAAGGGTACAATACTGAGGAACAGCTGTCGCATTCGCCTGAATCTCTCTTCCTAGGATCTCCTCTAGTTTTCTGCTTTCTTTGCTACTCCTTCTTCCTTGGGTGAGGTTCTTCTTTTCCTTACCTCATACTAGTAGTTTCTAAGATAAGAACTCTGAACTAAAAATTGGAAACTTTTTTTTTGTCTTTATGTTGTCTTTCATATCTCCACGTCACATTCCCTCCGTAATTACTTAGCTTCCCTCTCTCTTCCTTTGAAAACTAAAGTGTATTAAGACTTTATTCCTTTATTCCATTGGAAATGAGATTCTGGTTAATCTGCCATTTAATTCATGCTTTGGGAACGAAAAGAATTTAATTCCATTTTCCTTTTCAATGCAGATTTGAAAAAGGTGAAAGAATCCATAAAATTAGGCGGGCGCAATGGTGTACTGCATTGCCCGGCCCCTATCGAGCACGCACTACAGTGCACTATAGGCACCGAGCTTTCTGTTTGACGGGTGTTGTGGCATACTGTATCACCATGCTTTCTATCTGAATCGTGCTACAACGTGCTATAACACCTAAGTTTTTATTTGATGGGCGCTATAGCGCGCTGTAGCGTCAGACTTTTTGTTTGATATGCGTTGTGGTGTGCTATAGTTCTTGAATTTATGTTTGAATTTGTTGCAGTGCATTATAGCACTGAGCTATCCATCTTGATTCATATTGGAGCATTAGGGCATGCTGTGGCACACTGTAGCGCGCATAAATCTTCATTTTCATCAATTTCCATCTTTTTTGTAATATGATCATTTCCAAGCAACAATGACAATAAAACACACTATAATAATGACCCGATAGTAGTTTTAGAAAAATCATGCATTTTAAATATGCAAATGACTATAGATATGTGGCTCATCATGTGATAAGAATGAAGATCTAAGATCTACCGTAAGGATCTTAATAAGTTTCTTAAGTAGATTTTTAGGAAGATATAGGGTTAAGCTTTTAGACTATAGTTTTCAAGTTTAAGGACTTTAAAAATGGTTCTAATTAATTAATGTACTAATTTTAAGCCATTGGGTAGATTCCTACAATTTAAGAGCATTTAAAACAACATTTGAGCAAAATGACCAAAATATCCCTCCTTAAAGGTCAAAATTGAAAATTTAAGATTTAGGGTTCCAAATTGATTCTAATCACTTCTAATAAGTTCATTACTGCCTAATGAAAAGTTAAATAATTGAATTACCAAGTTTGGACTTAAGATAGATTTAATGAGCACTAATCCATTTTCAAAGTTATTAAGGGTGATCAGCAAAATTAGGCTATGAAAGTGAGATCTAAGCTTACTAATGAGTTATATATGACTTATGGAGTTCATAGATACCAAGATTCTAAAATTCATAGATCAAATGAATAAATTAAGCACTAATCAAATTATTAATGTAATTAAGAGGTGATTAATGAAATTAAACCTCAAAAAATAATTTTAATTGCATAATTAAGTTCTTCTTTATCTAATGAACATTTTGAGAGCTTAAAAATAAATTTGGGCAAGAAATGAGCTTAACATTCACTAGTTACATTTTAGGGTAATTAGGGCTTAATTAAAAAATTTTAATCACAGAAATTAAAGTTTTATTACAAATTAATATTCTTTATATTTTTTTAATCAAAATGATATATTGGCTTATACTATTTGAATTAAAAATGACCAAGTTATTTAATTACTTCATTTGGAATTAATTAAATTAATGAATCATAGGCATCTGAATTATTAATTGATTTTCCTTAAGAATTTTAAATCATGAAAAATCAATTAATAAAAGCGAACAGACAGTGGAAGGTGCGAGTCAGGGCTAACCCAGCCCAACACTGGGTATCCATGCGACCTCCTTCTTCCCCAACAAACAGGAACAGTTAGGGCACCCTTCAAACGCCAAATCTGGAACTCTCGACCCACCCGCTGCTTCAAAATAATCGCTGCACCATCCCTCGACCGAGACATGCCTCTTTCACTAAAAAGCCCTAATTGGGGTGGCCTAAAATACCGGATGGCTACTCGCCCCAAATCACCATCAGCAAAAATCTAGGGTTTCCTTATAATGGTGAATTCTTCTCACTATGACAATGTTGCTGCTTCTACTGGACACATACGCCTTCAATGATCCCAGAAAGAGGAAACGCCTCAACCAGCACATTGAAAGAAAGCTTGGATCCATAACTCTATTTCTACATGGCATTGTGGGCATAGTACTAGCCTAGCTACCTCGATCACCAATAAGGCTAACTTAGACTCCAACATGGTCTTCAATCGATAGCAGACAATATGCAATAGGTCTACTAGAAATTAGACGCTCAATTGAGGTCAATTAGCAGTAGTACCAGGGATGACAAAAATAATTCCGGGAATCCTCTCGAACAAAAATTGGCATTGAACTTTTGCCTCGAAACCTTACGGCTCGAGTGCTAACTGTCGATCGGTCATGACATAACTACCATTCAACACAACGGACAAAATAACTGGATTTGATGAGAATCGAGCTGGATTAGCTAATGAAATAGTGTACCTAGATGGCAAAAACCAGAGCTGACCAACTCGTGGAATGGTTCCAGAGACAACTTTTGATCATTGGCGCTTCTATCAACAAAATGGGAACCTGAACGCCTGGTCTCACCCACTGAGTGCTGGGAGGTAGTTGTAGCTGGAGCTGGATTTGACCAACAGATGTTTGGAAATTGGTACACATGGAAAGGTAAATCAAAGCTTCCTTGGAGACTAGGAGAGAGTCAGAAGATTCTCACAGTGAGCAAAGAGCTCACTGTGACAAATGTAAGTCTATATATAGCCTCGAAATGGGGTGAAGCTTGAGACCGACATCCTTGGCTGGCCCGAGAAGGAAAGGTTTGCTAAGTCCATCCCGCAGGGCAAACTCAAGAATTCACTACCCTAAGGCAGATAAAATATGACAGGAGTGGGAGATAAGAGAAATCTTACGTACCTGGCACTATGGAGACCGTTGAATGTTATCAGCAAGAAACCAGACACATGCGAGATCTTGAAGACGAAGCTCCATAGTGATGGAAAAAGCGCAAGCTGTCTGATCGATTGTATATAGACAGAATAGCCTGACTTGTCGCTACTTAACGAAGAACCCCGGGCGAGCTATTAGCGGTTGGATCGCAGATGCTATCTGAAGACTGATAATGGATCTAATTAGGCATTGAAGGATAGTCGAGCGATCAAGGCATCAAAAATGCTGGATGGCGCATATTGCATGTTCTGGTTGTCCTGTGTTCAGGAGCGGAGACAGGATTAGGAACGTAAATGGTTAAAGTCGTTAACGATTAAATAATGACTAAATAATTAAATTAAATTAATATTTAATTAAACTAAATTAAATTAAATCTAATTTAGGACCAAAGTACCTCCAAAAATTCCTAAAAATTCACCCTTAACTAATTTGGGGGTGAGGAATTCAAAAATCTAATTAGATTTTAATTTGGAGATTAAATTAATTTAGCTAAGTTTTAGGATCCTAAAATTGATAAATATCCAATTTGCTTAAATGAGCTCTTATTGATACCAAATTTTTAAGGTTAGATTTTAATGACTAGATAAAACCAATGGAATGAGAACTTTAGTTTAGTTTAGATTAGTTGGAGTAACAATCTTGGTGCTTAAGAGTTTGGGCTGTTACATTGATCTTGACCACTGGGCTTGTGACTTGTGGCCCAGTTGTGTAACAACCCTAGTATTGTTACCCATTATTGGGTAATCCAATTAGCTTATAATCATCGTCATTAAACTTCTAACAACATTAGACCAATAGATGCCTGGAAATTGGTACAGATGGCAAGGTAAATCAAAGATTCCTTGGAGACTAGGAGAGAGTTTGAAGATTCTCACTATGAGCAAAGAGCTCACTGTGACAAATGTAAGGCTATATATAGCCTCAGAATGGGGTGAAGCTTGAGACCGACATCCTTGGCTAGCCCGAGAAGGAAAGGTTTGCTAAGTCCGTCCCATAGGGCAGACTCAAGAATTCACTACCTTAAGGCAGTTAAAATACGATAGGAGTGGGAGACAAGAGAAATTTTTCGTACCTGGCACTGTGGAGACCATTGAATGTTATTAGCAGGAAACCAGACACATGCGAGATCTTGAAGACAATGCTCCATAGTTATGGAAAAAGCGCAAGCTGTCTGATCGATTGCGATATAGACAAAATAGCTTTGATTTGTCGCTACTTAACGAAGAACCCCAGGCGAGCTATTAGTGGTTGGATCGTGGATGCTATCTGAAGACTGATAATGGATCTGATTAGGCGTTGAAGAATAGTCGAGCAATCAAGGCATCAAAAATGCTGGATGGCGCATATTGCATGTTCTGGTTGTCCTGTATTCAAGAGCGAGGACAAGATTAGGCACATAAATGGTTAAAGCCGTTAACGATTAAATAATTACTAAATAATTAAATTAAATTAATATTTAATTAAACTAAATTAAATTAAATCTAATTAAGGACCAAAGTACCTCCAAAAATTCATAAAAATTCACCCTTAGCTAATTTGAGGGTGAGAAATTCAAAAATCCAATTAGATTTTAATTTGGAAATTAAATAATTTAGCTAAGTTTTAGGATCCTAAAATTGATAAATGTGGCGACCGAGGATCGAAGTTCGAGAGTCTTTAAAGAACAATTCATCTCAAATGAAAAATATAGACATTTTTATAATTCAAAAAGGACATAATAAAATAAATAAAATTTAAAGTCCTTTTATACATAGAGCCAAAACATATATGAAAATTTATAATAGTTTGAATTATGCAAAATATGAATTAGAAATTTCTACATTCTTTTGCTTCCTTTATTCTTCTTATTTTGATTTGGCAGATCTTCTGAGTTCTTTTTGATTATCAAAACCTGAAAAATTCAGATTACCAGTCAGGTAGGAATACGCAAATTGTTCTTATAAGAATAAATCTAGCATCCTATAATAGGTATAAATCATATATGAAAATGACTGAAAATAAAACTGCAAGTAAAGTAAGCAATTTCTGCCCTGCAAAATAGCTGTGAAATTCAACATATATGAAATAAATTTTATTGAGAGCACTTGTAACAATAAGGCGAGTCCTGAAGACTCCTGAGCCCAAATGGGTAAACCCATAGGCATAATCTGTAGGAAGCTTATCTCGCCACCCGTCGGTAGCTTACTTAATAATAATTCTTGGTGTGTCTTTCCTCTGGATTGCCTACTTCCTACAAGAGGCTAAATCCCTCCATATAACTCCCAGGGGCTGCTAGCTGGCCCAATCTATACAGATTCTAAGTGTTGCGTTTCTCCCTCCAAAGACAACCACCACAATAATAAACTCATTGTTTCAACTTTTTGTTACATGCTATTCAATATCATTCTTTTTGCAAATTATAAAGCGGTAAGCAGTGTAAATAATATTCAATTGGAAAATGGCTCAAATATAAGAATACTGAAATGAAACTTATAAGTAGATTTGCGTACCTGACTAGTTTTGTCTCAACATTAATCAATTCAATTTGTTTGATCTGCCAATAAGTAGTTTAAGTCATTATTTTGATACTTCATGATTTTGTAATAATAGGTTTTTATGATATTTGATATTGAAGTATTTTTATTTTTCAAATGAAGTGATAATTTATATGAATTTCTTAGAAATATGTGCAAACATCTATATTTCCTAAAATTTTCTAAGTCCTAAAATTCTTAAAATTTTCGGTAGAGTCTCCTTTATTTTTGTTCAAATTTTCCAAATTTTATACAAACATTCTCCAATTCTAAATATAGAGTTCAGTCTTTTTTACAAGACTGCTCATTTCCAATTCTAAATAGAGTTTAATTCCAGTTCTAAAATAGAGTTCAACCCTTTTTACAGGATTGCTCATTTCCAATTCTACAAAAATTTTAATTACATTCAATTAAACTAAGCAGTTTAATATCCTATATCAAACATCTAATAGCAAAAAAATGCAGAAATTAATTCAGCAATTTATAGGGACAGCATTTATTTGGCTTTTTTTTTTTTTCTATGCATCATTTCTCTTGTTACTAATTTACAACTCAACCTGCAAAGAATAACATCAATAAAATTAATATTCAAATATAAATGAAACAAGTAGGGTTGAATTCTTAAAATATCATTAGATTCTTTAAATGCATTTTAATAAAAGGAGTTAATACAAGTAATGACAATATTCCATGATTCTTTCATATATTTATTTGATAACATATGGTTTTAATAAGACAATTGATAGTATTTGATCATATTATTTTACTTTGGAATTAGAGAAAACTTTTGACAGCATATGATTCTTATATATATATATACATGGCAGCATTTGGATATCATTTAAATAAATGGCAGTATTTAGATCTCTTGAACTACATGAAACATTTAATTAATCATAACTGAATGGACAGCATTTGATCACAAAATTTTATGGACAGTATTTGATCATATTAATTTAATGAATAGCATTTGATCACATTAAAGAATGGACAGCATTTATAATCAAAAGAAAATGGTAGTTACGATACTAATAAGAGAAATGGTATTTCATAATCTTATGTACAACTTATAACAGCATTTATGTTTGATCTCATAAAATATATATAACTTTTTAAATAAAAAGCAGCAACTTAATCATGTATGAGTCAAAAGGCAGCATTTGTATTTATTTACACGATACTTGGCATCACTTAGATCTCGTGGCAGTAATTGATTCACTTATGCAATTAATGGCAGCAATTTACTTTATTTATAATTGATTAATGTAAGCAATAATACTGGAATTTAATATTAAATCAATGAATTTATCCATTACTTAGTCTAGAGTTACCATCGTTATTCAGATTGGCTTATGCTTAAAATTTTATAATTTGAATTAACTTATCATCATAAAATTGCATGTAAATACCTGAAGATTAAGCTAGCTTTGTTAATGGAGTTGAATATATTACTAGATGCTCTAGAGGTTATCATTAATGGTCGTACTGTGTAAAATTCAGCAAGGTCATATGCTTGTGGATTAGTGAAGCATTGATGGTACAAGTATGTCATCCTATATCACATGGATGATGAATGCTATAATTCTCTTAAGATCAATTTAATAACAGCAATAGCAGCAATAATTGCTTCATGAAGAGGTTGTGGAGGTGCTGATATTCAACTGGGGAGAAGCATCATAAATCATATGATTACATTTTATACAGCATAGTGTTAATCTAAATACCAAGCGATTTTGATGTAGCATTTTTCTCCAAGTGTTCACTAAAATATACATAACTTAAATGGGGATATGCCAATTTGTTTTGGGCAAAAAAAATTCAATATAATAAATACTATTTTCAAATCTAAGGGTACAAGCAGGTGGTGACATTCTTCATTAAAATGCAATAGAGTGCCAAAATAGTCTAAATATTCCATACAGAGTTTCAGAAATTGACTTGTTGATTTGTCCCAGTAGGTCACTTGAACAAACCTAAAATTAAATTGGATTGCAGAAGGATGAGTTAGCAGATACACGGTACCCCTATGAGATTCCAAAATTACATGTATTCTCTGAATAACATAGATCATGTGAACTCAATAAAGAATTTCAACAATCTTTCATACTAAAATCTTTACTTTAACATATTAAGTTTTAAATTAATATTTCCTTAAAAGCTTTTCAAGTTCAGAACGGTATATTTTAAAAAAAAAAAAAAATAGTTTATTGGATTGTCACTTAATAGTGAAGAATCATACACAAATGCAGCTTCTGTAAGTTTGTTTGTAGCTGAATCTACAAATTCAGTATTTATCACTCTTCTCTATCACTAACAGTATATTCATTGATTTAGAAATACTTTCAGATTTAATTATAGCTAATTTATCTTATTTCAATGATTAATTAAGCTCTACACAATGTGCAAAATATATCATCATAGAAACCTAAGACTTGAATAAATCATATTAGATTGAAGCCTTGGAAATCATAAGACATGGTTGTATGTTAAATCCAAACACATGCACAAACTAATTCTCCTTACATCTTCAACTTGACTCTTTTCTAAGTTTTATAATTTCAATAGTTCTCTTTCATGATATTCATAATTCTAACATTTTAGTTTTGTATTGATTATTTAGTTTTCCATTTAATGAATCTAAAGGAAAAGAAAAAAAATCTGATTTTATTCATTAAAACCTATTAACCATTTCATATTTTCTTCAATCATCTCTAAGAGAGAAATAAAGATGGAGATTCAAATGTTTAACATGTAAAGGAAAGATGAAAACAATACTTGCTTTCTTTATTTTCACTAGCCACAAATTAGGGTTCATCTTCACAGCAATTTCTTTTCTCAATGTTGAATAGATCTTATCGAACTCAATTGACTCCATAAATATTAAAATCTCAAAGTACATTTAATTTTATATGTCTATTAATAATTAACTAAATCGAGTTCTAAAGTAGTTCATACTAATCAACAATGCTCTAAAGAAAGAAAGAATATCAAAGTTCCATATCAACTAATTGAAAAAATGGAGTAAGATGAAAGAGATGGTATACCTTGATCCTTATCATGCTAGAAGGAGTTCTTAATGGAATGAAGAAGGTTTCGGCCAAGTGGAGAGGAAGGCGTCGGCGATCGGAGGTGCTCGGCGAGTGGAGACGACTCAGCTAGGGTTTGAAGAAGGTCTCCTTCCTTTGTCTCGAGCCACCTATGACCTTCTTATCTTCGCAGGATTCCCTCGCATGATGAGATAAGGGCGAGAGAAACTCGAGCCACGTGTTGTCGACTCACCTCTCAATAGCTTACAGATCAAGGAGTCGAGGATGCGTAGGTGGCCGCTTGAAAGGGATCGGGATTGAGAGAGGGTATCGCGTGCGAAGGGGCTTAGGGTTTTCGGTTAGGATGCGAATGAGAAGAAAATAAAGAGATAAAAAATATATATAATTATTAAATTAAATTTTAATTAACTTAATATTTAATTTTATTGTATGATATATAGAAAAAATAATAATATATATATATATATATATATATATCCTAGCTAATTGAGTGCTTCTGAACACAATGGTGTACTCAGATTTTTGATCCGATGAGTATTTAATTACTCGAATTTTCAGGTATTTAAATAATATTAAAATATTTGTCTAAAATTTTACGACTTCCAAATGCGTTCAAAACTTCACCCCTAGCTAATTTGGGGGTGGTGAACACAATGGCGGAGTCAAATTTTCAATCTAAAGTCAATATTATTTATATATTAATAAACAGTTTGAAATGGAATTTTTTTTGGTATTTTACAATAAAATAGCCAATTTGCTCAAATGAGCTCTGATTGATACTAAATTTTTAAGATTATGTTTTAATGACTAGATAAAACCAATTGAATGAGAATTTTAGTTTAATTTAGATTAGTTGGAGTAACAATCTTGGTACTTAAGAGTTTGAGCTGTTACATTGATCTCGACCACTGGGCCTGTGACTTGTGACCTAGTTGTGTAATAACCCTAGTATTGTTACCCATTATTGGGTAATCCAATTAGCTTATAATCAACGTCATTAGACTTCTAACAATATTAGAAGCTGATCCCTAAATTTTGCTACAATTTGGAGATCATTTATTTTCAATGAATATTTTGAGCTATTTAATTAATCAAAAAATAAAAAAATTAAATTGGCATCCGATTAAAAAGTTGACTTTACTTTTGAGTTGCTCGCCCTTAAATTAGATAGGGGTGAATTTTTGAGAGTTTTCGGATCTCGTTTAATATTTTAAATATAGTTTAAATTAAATAATTAATTATTTAATTCGGGTAGACGGCGTCGACTCACCATTTGATCAACAATGGGCTCGATCAGCACCGTCTGTCACCCTATAATATTCAATTAGATGATTATTATGTGGGAGATACAATGTTACAATACATCTCTCACACGCATCGCGATCTTGTGCAGGAGCTGCAGACTTTGTGCCACAGCCCATCCTGACAGTAGTAAACCCCCCTTCAGCATCTTCTTAACCCTCGCAGCTACTTGTTCACTCACTGCTGAAGCTTTGTTCACATTTGGGAGTCACGAGATCTCCTGTTGATGGAAGATTTGGAGGAAGAAGAAGCTTCGCATCAAAGCCTATCTATGGAAATTTAAACCTCAAACTCTTCCAAATTCACCTTAATTTTGTTTCATTTTGTAATTCCAATGTACATAGCTCGATTTAGGACCCATTTGAGGCCTCGATAGGGTCTAATTAGTTCAATTGGACTCGAACCTATACGGTAATGTGTAGTGTCCAAAATCCATCTGCACAATTTCCCACTCCATTGGCTCTTTTCATCCCTCCATGCCTTCTAAAGGATGGTGGCGAGCTTAGGAATCAAATAGACTTGATCGTGAGCTCGGGGGTTCACTGTGGGTGCCGCAAAATGATCCCACAGTGAACCATAACCATAAATGAATATTTTAACAAATTAAGTCGATGTAGGTAGGTTGAGTTAGGGATTTTGATTCCACATTGTATGTCTCATTGATGATTTTCCAATAAGTGGTCACACGTCCATTGGGATCGCTGGAGTAAGGAGTTAGGACGAACCCTAACTCATCTCTCTCGGCCACCCATTGGAAGACAAACAATGTCTGGTGGGTTGACCTGACCTGTGCGAAACTGTGTCAAGTTTTACGTACGCAGCTGGCCTGCATGCGTGAGTCTGTGCTTGCAATCGCAACAGTGGGCTCACATGCAGGGGTGATGTGCATGCTGGTCAAGTCTTAGGAACAGTAAAATTACTTAATTAATTTAATTCAAATGCAATTAGTCTAATAATTTTATACATACTTATCCAAATATAGCAAAATTATATATTATTTTGATTAAAAAAATGAGTAGAACAATAATATGTAATTTAATTTTAGTTCAAATTATCAATTTTTAATCACTATTAATTGTCATTAGGAGTAATTAAACTCTAATTAAGCTAAATAATGTCCAAATTGAACCTGCTTACTGCCATTTTAATCCTTATGCTGCAAGGATTTCATATTTGCAAATTTTATTTCATTTGAATATCAATTGGAAAACTTGCATTTTGGCACTTCAATTACTTAATGAAAGACTTGTATGTTTAAGAACTTCCATATTTTTAGTCTCCTAAACTTTAGGACAACAAACTTAAACTTAGATTGAGCCTTGATAACACCTTAGAGTATGATGTTAGAAAAGAGAAACTTAGGTGGATTTCTTGATAGTCTAGTTTATAGTAAATATAGAAAGGTTCATCAACATAGAGAATGAAGGTTAAACTTAACTCATAGGACTTGATTTGACATTTGATTATTGTAGTAGTTCTAATCTTAGGATGAGATTAATTTGGCTAGTTTCCCATGAAGGTAAGAATCACTAGTATGACCTTTAAAATGCTAGTTTGAGCTAGGCTTAGTTCCTTATATTTCTCAAGTGTAGGTTTAACCATAGTTATCACAGTATATAAATTTGTATTATTAGCTCACCCCCAAATTAGCTAAAGATAAAATTTTAAGAATTTTTTGGAGTCATTGAATTTTCTAGAATACTTTAATATATTTTAAATACCTAACAAATTAAGATAAATAAATAAATCTTCAATTAAAAATTTAACTTTTTTTTTTAGTTCCTCACCCCCAAATTAGTTAGTGATGAATTTTTATGATTTTTTGAAGCTCGTTTAATATCCTAATTCTAATTATTAAAATACACTAATGATTAATTAATTAAGTAATTAAATGATGGGGCCCGCCACCTATTAATAGATCAGGCCCATTAGGGTGTCATCCCCCATGAAAGAAAACTGGATCATGGCTTTGACTTCCACCCACTCAACCAATGTAGGAGCTCTCTACAAGCTTATCTCAATGGCTAAGCCCATCCCTCCTCCCTCCTTATCTAGACACCCTCTTCTTCTTTGGGCATGCTGTTAGGAAAGCTAAGGAAGCTTCACTCCAAATTGAGAGGACCTCTATCATTGAAACTATATATACTTCCCTTCACATTGATTTAATCATGCACTTACTTATTACTTCTCATTTGTGAATCCCTAAAGTGCTCATGAGCTCGATATGAGTTCAGTTTTGAGGAAGATGAACATTATTGCATAATAAAATCACAATTTTTCTTTTGATACCCAAAGCTATGGCATCAATTTTAGAGGCATTATAATGATCCAAATATGTCAATTTAGCTACCAATCGAAAGGTCTCAGAAAAACATTTCAATCGATATATGATACGATCCGTGAGGTGCCCTAAATTGAAAGAACTGTGATGCCATGGGGGATGTCCTAGATTACTTCTGAAAAGGATGACCCACGTGGCGCCGTAGCATGCTGTAGCGCCCGACTCTTGGGTCGAGAGAGCCCAGCTCTAGGGTCGAGAGCACTACGAGCGGGGGAGACATAGCGCGTTATAGTGCCTAACTCTTGGTCGGGGGCACCGTAGCGCACTGTAGCGCCCGACTCTCGATTTGGGGCGTCATAGCCCGCTGAAGCGCCTAGCTCTCGGGCCGAGGGCGCTACGACGTACTGGAACGACTAAGTCATGGGATTTCTGGCGCGGAAGCGCGCCTTAGCGCGCTATAGTGCCCAGTTTTACATAACTTCACAATTTTTGTAATCAGTCCACTCCATAACTGAAATAACACAAAATATATACTAAAACAACATGCAGTATAAATATGGATTTATTACTCGTGATGTTTAGATCATTTGAATATGCGCTTTATATGGAAATTTTGGATTTGTAGCATTTTCATATGAATTAATATAAATCATTGTATCAAATCACTACATTATCACTTCATAGAACCTAAGACACCAATTTTAATTTAAATTGGTGCTTATGTGAACCTTAAGACATTATGCTAGAGGAGATTAAGTAATGATAGATTTATTATATTGCTTGGAGTAAAACTCTAACCTTAATGGTGAGATTAAGAGCTTAAAGTATTAAGCTTTAGATTTGAAACCTTGTAATCAAATCTAAAATTATTATGGATTATTAGAATATGATATAACATTCATTTAAATTACATTAGATTCAAAAAGATAGAATCTTGAGGCTTTAGACAATCAACCTATTAGATCAAACTTACCTTTTTGATGTAAAGAATAAACTCTCTTATTATAACTATATGAAAGATTATTAAGTTACATTTGAGAAGAGAATTTAAGAACTTAGTCATGCATTAATCATGAGATTTCTAAATTATTATATTAAAGGATTATTATTTAGTAAACTCTCCATATAAAAGATCTTCATTAGAATCATTAGTGTGTGAATAGTAATAAAGAATATCTAACCCTTAAGATTACAAATAAAATTATAGTTAATATAAAACCTAAAAGAAAGCTTAATTATAGATCTAAGCTATTGAAAAGAATGTTAAAAGATATTAGATTAATTAGAAAAAACTAAACTTTAGAATATAATTCAAAAGTATCATAACTTGTGAATTATGATAACTTAGAGCTAGCAATAGTAAGATTATACTTAGCATATATAATTGAATTATAGATAAGTTGGATTATGAAGCACCCATTTTAACCCTAAAAATCATATTCAGCAATAGGGATTGAATCATTATTAACTTAGATAATAAAACTATTCAAAAAACATAGATTTTAACTCTCATTTAGCAAATTATATTTATAAATTATTTTGCCACTATAAAAAAGTTAATTAAATCACTATTTGACAATACAACTTTATTATATATATATATATATATATATTAAATTAACTAGATATATAATGTTTAAGTTAATTTAGGGATTTGATTAATCCCAATTCTTATGATAGATAATCAAAAATAGAAAATAATAGATATCATGTGATTTACAATATTTAGATACTCATTGAAATGCTGCAACGCATTAGAATTAATTCATTGAAATCATGCATTAATACATTGTGCATAATAATATACATTTAAAATATACTTCAGAGGGGTTTATTTTGATGGATTATAGTATAAGTATCATTAAGCTAGGGCAAGCTATTAGATTATCCGGAGACCACATAATTCCTTTGAGGAGGAATATGTGTATTTTCAGTTGACCCCACTTTTAGATAAGTTAAGTAGACGTACTCAACTCCTTGCTTGTTCCACGTCCATAGAACAAAATATAAGATAAATAAATCATAAATTGCATATCTCATAATCTTATTGATTGTGAATGATTACTATAATCTTATGATTATGTTTATTCAATTTTTTTAGGCTGAGATTGCTTTACTTACTTTACTATAGCAATTTATTATTTTAGTTTTATTTGCAGCCTTTACAATGTAATTTTCTCTTATATCACATATAAAATTATTTGCATTATCTCTTTACTTAGCTTATGAATCATTTAGACATATTCATGTTTCCCTTATTTAAATGCATGCTTTATAACTATCTTGCTAACCTATTTGATACAGGAATGAATAATTAAATTGAGTCATGTGAGTCTTTCTTACTTTACAACTTTTTTTGTAGTTATTTACATTTTTGTTCATTCCATGCAAAATACTCCGCTTATATTAAAATTGTAAATGGCTAACGTGATATCCTTATAACAAAATGTATTTAGTTTCCATAAATTGTACTTAGACATTTTAAAGTTTAACAACTTTTTTTTTTATTGGTTGTGTCATATCGTATTATAAACCAAATACAATAGATTTGAACATTGGATTAAACTTGGTACCTAAAGGAGATTTTGAGTTGTAACTGTGCTGAAGACTCTATTTGCTTTCATTTTACATTTAGCTTATGTGAGGATGAGTGATATATTTCCTCAAATTTATTATATTAATACTTTTGTGATGTTTTAACTATTCTTTTATGTTGTATATTTTCATATTATGAATAAAAAATATTTGATTAGAATGTTTGAGTTTCCTTCCACCCATAGATCCGTATTATAAATGTAGTACTCAATAGTGAATTAGAAATCTATAATCCAGTATTAAGAACTACCGTAACACTCATTATTGGATTAATATATTGAATCTAATAACGTGGCGATACAGTTGGCAGAGCGCCCTAGCGCTAGTTTGCTTGAGACTTTCGCACGCTGTAGAGAGCCTTGGTGCAAGTTATCCAAAACTAGGGAGCTGTAGTGCGCCCTGGCGTTCGTCTACCTGAGGCCAGGGCGCTACGATGCGCCGTAGCGCCTAACGGAAAATAACTCTGGCTCAGGTGACGCCCAAAACAATTTGGGGGGTATTTTGGACTATTTGGGGTCCGAATGTGAGCTGGGTACTTAAGGGAGCATTATTGGAGGAGTTTCTAATGTTAGCAAGAGCAAGCTAAGGGCTTTGGCTTTTATTGGAGAGAGCCCCAAGGGTTTTGGCAGTTACTCTCCTTCTTTTTCTTAGAGTAAGAGTTGATGTTCCTTGTTAGAGAAGAAATCGATCGAGAGGCTTTGTAAGCAGTAGATCTTCTTTTCTCTTGTGAAGATAAGCATCTTTGTAACTATGTAATCTTTCTCATACATAATGAAATTTGTGTGTGGTGTGGTTCCATGCATTAGGTTTTTCATATAAAATCCTTATTGTTTAGATGCATGTGTATGTATTGTGATCTATTTATTATTGTGCTTGTGATTTTGTTATTTTTTTGGTAACCGTCAACCCATCCCCGACCCTCGAGCGCAAATCGCTTCTGCTGCGGTGCTCGCATAGGTGTCTAGATCTACAACAGTCGGAATCTTGAAAGACTCATTTAACATACTAAATGAGTTCAGAATTTAGCAGAAATAATAAGATAGTCCGTTGACATCATTAGTTAGTAAGCAAAAATTCAAAAAATTAGAGTTTAGGTTCAAAAGTTAGTTAAGGTTTAAATTTTTTAGAATTCAGTGTAATCTGATTACTTTTTTTTTTTTCTTGTCTATAAATTTTTTTGAGAATTTTAATTTTTTTGTTAAGAATAAGACAATACGATAAGTATGGGACTCTTAATAATTTAAGAGTTAAGATTTCCCCAAAATCCATTCTCTTGCTTTTTCTTGAAAAAATTGTTACATATAAAATGTGTAGTCGTCTATTAGAGAGGTAAAAAGAGTAATTGAAGAGATCGTTTCGCTCATAGATAACACATAAGAGGATAATAAAATTGGCACTATCACATTCTTTATACAACAATTAAAAACAAGACCAACAACTAAAACCATACTAAAATTCAAATACGATACTAATGATGAAAAGTATATAGTCATCAATAACATCAATATCGATCTATGTGAACCAATTTTCCACCCGAAAGCAAGATCAATAGAATCGATGCCAAATATGAGAGCTTATGGATCGTGAGCCAGAACTCTTTGGGAGGAAGGTGATGCCGAAGGCCCTGATGGCAATCTCTAGGGTGGAGAGAGCGAAGAGAGGCGTTGGAGAGCAGATCTTAGATCGCAAGAGGAAGATGAACCTCGAGTTTATACTCATTTTGCATCATGTCAAATAGCCTCTAAATAATAACATCTTATTTATTCAATTAAATATGTTAAATTCTCTAACCATATTTTTTCTTAATTTACTACATGCATGTATGCCATTTTTTTTCCCAACAAATATAACTACCTAACCATTTATATTCAATTTCAACTACTCCAAATAATTTAAAATGTAACATAATTAAAATATGCATTGAAGTATTCAATTTCAACTACTCCAAATATAGGTGTTTGTGATTGCATATAATTGTTTCTTATTTTATTTGATTTGATTTTGTTCATCATCTGAAGTTTTATTTCGCATTAATTCATAACCCTAAGAGATTCCAATAATTTTCTTAGCAATAATTATAACTCTGATCAAGTTTGGTTCGAGCTTAATTGAATCAAAGCTTGATTTTCGACATAACTTATGCTATGCTAATTATGAAATGCTCAAGTTTTGTGTCGAGCTGATAAATCTTCTCTCTAAGAATTGAGAAATATATTACGATGGAAATGTCATGACAAATAAAATCTTAAGACAATAATCTCGATATAAAACAACTGATATGTCTTAAGCGCAATTAATTAAGGTTAATTAAGAATGATGATGTTGCCAGACTGAGATTGAGTTCAAATTGGGTCAAAAAGACTGTCTAATAGCTTTGACTTCGCTTTAAGAAAGATTACAGAGTACCACATGCTTACCCAAACTTTAAAAGTCATAAAATAAGGAAAACACTTTCACGCCTGCATTATTTTCTTAATATAATTATTATTTTAATTAATAAATTTCAATTAAAATTAAGAGTAACAATTTCTTATCTATTAAAAAAGCAAATTTTTGTTTCATTAATATTTCACGTCAGTGGCAATCAGAAAAATTATATTATTTTAATAATATTTATTTATTTATATTAAAATAATATAAATATTATTTTTAAAATTTATATTAAGAGTATTGCTATATAATTCATATATTAATGTGTAAATAAATTATTGATTGAATATATTTTTTGTGAAATTCATATATAAAAATTAAAAATAAAAATTATTGATTTTAATAATTTTTGATGTATATTTTTATATAGTTATACTATTTTTCTTATATTAAAAGGATATTTAATTTTTCTTTTAACTTTTGAGAATCAATTGGAGAGCTCGAGTTCCTTTGTTACCCTTATTTACTGAAGCAACTCAGTTGCCAGAACTGTCCTGAGCGTAACGTTTTCGTCATTTCGTATCTGACATCTATCTTACTTAGGGAGAGCTGATTGAGCGCTGTACTGAATTTTATCATCGGTGGCTAGAGAGCTGGTAGCGATAGATAGCGAAAGCAAAAGAGATGGAGTGCGCGGTAAAGGAGAGGCTTCTCTCGGAAGGGGAGGGTTTAGGGTTAGGGTTACGGAAGAGGATTTGGGCGGAGAAGAAGAAGCTCTGGGTTGTAGCTGGGCCGGCCATCTTCACCCGCCTCTCTACTTTCGGGATTTCCGTCATTAGTCAAGCCTTTATCGGCCACGTTGGATCCACCGAGCTCGCTGCCTACGCCATCGTCTTCACCGTTCTCATCCGCTTCGCCAATGGCATCCTCGTGAGCTCTCTACCTCCCTCTCCTTTTTCCCTTTCTTTGTATACTGTTTGTACTTTAATTAATATATAAGAAAATACACCAAAAAAAAATATTCAGGATCAATTAAATTTTTTTTTTTTTGTAATTTTTATATATAGATCTTATCAAAAAGTAAATTCAATCAATAATCTACTTACACATTAGATTGATACATCATCTATATATTTTGATATATACTAATATGTAAGTGTAGCAATATATATATACTAAGAAAAACTATTTAGATATAATATTTAGAAAAATGTCTAATATTAAAAATAATATTTATATTATTTTAATATAAATATATATAAATATAAATATATATATATGTACGGCTTCCAAACTTTAAGGAGTTCACTTTTTTCATCAATCAGTTGGGTAGAGCTACTTCCGTAAGAAGTATTTACAGAGTGCTCGATCTCTTAAAAATTCTTAGTTTAATTAGGTGGGATGAAGTTTTAGTTTTGTTAAATTATCCAAAATAATTACATAAAAATGAATAATAGAGGCTCTACTGGTTAAGCAATTCTTCAATATTACTAAAAATTTGTTTAGAGCTAATCTCTTAGCTTGCGGCCTTATAATTATTGGTCTTCTAGCAACTCATGCTTAAAATCTAGTGACTGGTCTTTAAGACAAGTATTTGTTTCATATCAATTTTGGCAACTCAAATGGTTTAACCATTTGACAAAATCAAAGTATAGTATTAAAGTACGTAAGTTGATTTCAGCTCTAATCTCTCGTCATTCATTTGATCCCCAAAAAAGGAATGTTCTTGACAAAAACAGAGACTGTTTGCTATTGTAACAGAGGGGAATATGAGCTGTTCCTAATCAATAACCGAGAGAGGACTCCAACTAGACGGAGAAAGGGACTCAAGTTTGTGCGGGAGCAGAAAGAATCCATGCCTTTTAAAATGGTGCGGCGGATCGTCGGCGATTGAACCGTCGGAGACGTGACTGTCGAGCGAGCCGCTTAGTCCTCGCCTCTTCGTCTAGGGCCGATCCCGCAAATGAGCGGCATCGGTGAACGGCCCGGAGGGAGCTGCCTGCCACCTGCCACGAGCACTAAAGCTTCGGAGAGAGCCTGAAGCACGCGTGAAGCTCCGATCGAACGAGAATCGTTCGTCTCCGCCCTTCCGCTTCGCTTCGTTCCGTTCATTTCTCGTTCGGTTTCCTCCGCGCGTAAAGTTAGATGACCAATGCTGTATCAACTCATCGTGTAGTCCAAAAAAACCCGTCTACGTGTAAAACTACGTGTCGCGAGTGTGCGTCTCTGTGCACAACCGAGCTGCTTCTCTCTCCAACTACGATAAATGCAAGCGACGTGGTGCTGCGCGGAGCCTTCCGTCGGGGATTCATGACATGCCGATCTCTACTTTTATCCTGCGGAAAGTAGGCGTCGTTCGGGCAGTGGCAGAGAGAGAAAGGAGAAGACGGAGCCAACCCGAAGCCATTAAGAAGAAGCAAAAAAGAAACTTCTGTCTCTCTGTTTATTGGAGCTTCTTCCGCCATTCTCATTTCCCGCAAGAAGCAGCTCGCTGTCTTCATCTTCTCTTTCTCTTCCCGCCGTCTCTTTTGCTTCAATCGTTCCAAGAATCGGACAAAGAAGTTGTGCGCCGCGGCGGATTCGCTGGATTGTGTTGCTGGAAGGGGTGTTTTTAGCCTTTTGGGGCTAGCCGACAGACATCATTCAAATGGGTTTCTAGGTTTTCCCAAAGGGGATTGATAGCAAACAACATTTCACAATCATTGCCGTCCTAAGATAAATTGGTGTTGCAAATATTTTTTCTTCTATTGGAAAATTTTGATCCCCTGTTCAAGCTATGGTGATGATTATAAGTTATTAGAGAGCTGTTTGTTCGGCTTCTGAGTACCATGATTCTGGTTATTGCGTCAAATTTATGTATAAATCCATCTGAAAATCGCAATAACATTTGCAGCTGCTAGAACATGTTCAACATTGTATATTTGTATTGTTATTTCTGTTTTTGGATAAGGGTTACCTTAGTTTTACTTAGAAGTTGCAAGTGTTCTTGCTTTTGCATTCTCATTCTGTGTCAAGTGATTGGTCCTTTCTCTTTTGCTTATTTTGCTTCTTTTGCTTTGCTGTTGAATGTTATACTATTACCTCTTAGAAGATGAAGGGCTGAGCTCCATTGATGTATGACACCTTCTACTGAAAACTTTAACTGTATAATGGAATGATATAAACCAGTGCAACAAGTGTTTCTTCAATAAGAATACCCATTGCATTGGATTAGTGTTTTGATGCATTTTATGTAATCGTGTTAGATGGCTATATGGAGTATTATCTGTGTTATTTTTTTCTTATTAGAAAAAGTATGAACTTGATTTGGATGTAGCTCAAATGGAAGTGCGCTCGCTTCTTATGTGAGGGGTTCAGGGTTAGATTCTCAACACCTCAAAATACGAACTTCACATCACTACTCTAGAAACTCATCACGAAAAGTTTTTAAGTTGTTGCATGTATCTTTTTTCCATTATTGTTATTAAAGAAGGCACAATAATTTGATGAGTTTCCAGAGTAGTGACGTGAAGTTCGTATTTACACAATTGCACAATTTGTTGTTATGATGACTAAATGAATTCTATTTTACATTCCAATGGTTTTTCCTTATACGGTTGTTGTGATGATGACGAATGACTTCCTAATCCAGAGTAGTAACAATTTGATGAGTATCCAGAGCCCTAATGTAATTCTCCGCGTAGGCACTACCTTATTTACATGTATTAAGACATGTATACAGCACGTATACGGGTTAAACATGAGTTACACGTAAGCATGTGAGGGGAGCATTTCTGATGTAGCATATCCTATGAATATTATCAAAGGCCCAACAACAAAAGTCATTGCTAAAGTTCAAAGAAAGAATTTAAAGGTGTGCCTAATTATAAAAACTCAATCAAAATCTCAATAAAGAGCTTAAATATTGAGTTTATTATTTGTATTTTATTTTTATTAATATTGTACTTTATTTATTTATCAAGGCACATGTTTAACTAGTTATATCATGAGGAAAATATTTAATGTAAATAGTTAGAATTACTCTCTTACTAATTGCCAACTACCCATCTTTTTTTTTTAAATTTTTTTCCATATTTTCCCTCTAAAGCTCATAAGGCAAAAGATTTGTAGTGCCTATAAATATGAGTTGAAATGTAATGTAATGAAGTAACTTGAATGAAGGAATTTTGTGGTGAATAATTTTCATATTGCATAGTGCTTGGTAATGTCAAGTTTATTGCCTATTTTTAGTACCAAGTTATCTTATTTATATTTGATTTTCTAATTATACTCTTATCCTCATAACCTCAAATTATCCACACATCTTCTCTAGCATCTAAGTATCATTTAAAATTATTAAATCATTATCTAATCTTTCAAACACACTCCAAATTTCACCACAACCTTCACAGCCAAATCTGAAAACAGTTTGACCTAGTCTATTCCCTACCCCTCGATGCTCATCTAAACACCATCAAACCTAGTTATCTACTGCAGATCCAAATTAAACATCTTAGGCTACTTATATTAATTTATTTCCAGCCATTTAACTCACCAAAATCTCACCTACAAAAAGGACATTTCGAATCAGCCCAAACTAGGCTCGATCTGGACTAGTCTTGGTTTTCTTTTAGATAGTCCACTCTAAACATATAACCAATCGACCACAAACTTCAAAAATTATCCTTAGATATTATCATACACATCCATTCAATATTTAAATACCTAATTCACCAGAAATGCAGCCCATTAGCATCATAGTTTGGTATCAGAGCGAGGTTGAGAAAGCTGAAAAAAAAAAGCATCTCGGCACGAGGAATAAATTTTGGTGAAATCTTCTTCACAAGCTTTTGAGTTATGTCAACAAGTATAAGGTAAGTTAATCCTTTTTATGACTTAATATTTTTCATATTAATTGATTGAAAATTTGTCATATTACTTGCAAGTCTATAGTGTGTGCATAAACTCCAATTAGCGAGTACCGTATATAGCCTAGCCAATATCCTTGTGTGAACGTACATTAAACATTTACTTGAGTGAAAACATGAAAGTTAGTGTTCCACTTAATATTGAAGCTTTTACCTTCATATGAATAAAAAAATTATATAAACTTCTTTACTTTCTATATTTGGTATTTGTGATAATATTAACTGTTTATTTTTCATCACGTAAATTAATTTATAATTCTTAAAATATAAGACTTTTAAATCTAGAAAAAAAAAATTATTTGCATTAAACTTGTATGCATAAGAATATACGTGTAAAACTTAGTGTATTGCGAAGTTAAAAAGAACTTTGTCAAAAGAGCGTAAATAGCCTATGGAGAGCTTGGGACGTAAATGGTCAAGTGCCCCTCTTCACCTGGAAGTTCTTTTAACTTACAGTTCACATTATTTTTTACATTTATATTTTTTATTTCACCTTCTCAATTTTAATATTTTTTCCTCATATTTTTTTATAAAAAAAAAGGTACCAAAATCAATTTCCCAAGACCAAATCGAGAACTTGACCAAGATAGTAGATTCCATAGATCTTAGGATTCATGAACATGAAACAAAGACTATGTAATTATTTGAGGAAAATATAATTAAAATACAAGAAGTTAAAGATCAAATGTAAATCATCTTAAACCTCTTGCAAAATAATAAAAATTATGCTCCACATCCTATTCATAACCTTAACACACCTATGGAAGATGACGGCTCATACATGGATGCAAGTGATTACTTGTAGCGCCCCATCCTGTCGCCGCGCGCAACATGGATGTTTAAGGAGTAAGAACTCTAAACAGTTGGCGGCAGAACGACGTGTTACTTGGGAAGGGTTTCTAAACCTTCCCATATATGGAAGCTGAGAGTCTACAGAAGGTATAACTAAAGGCTAATTCTTAAGACAAGCAGTATACTTATCTTAAGTATTAGTTGGAATACTTATATACATTGGACTTGATAAAACAAGAAAGATATTTTCAATGTATATGAATACTATATATGAGTATTTATTACTGATCACATCACAATACTAAGTATAAGTAGGGATAATCAAAGTGTGGAAGCTAAAAGCATTCATCCTAAAGAATACTCATCTCAGAACATACATCCAGATAATTATTACAAATCATTGTTTTAAAATAAATAGAGCAGAAATAAAAGACACTCAAGCTCATAAATAATAACAACTAAAAGAATAAAGCTGAGTCTTCTACTGCTCCACTGGATTCTTCTGAATCTCCTGAGTAACCTCCAATGCTGGCTCACAAAATTGCTCAAGACCTAGCAGATTGCTGAATCCAAAAGTACCACATGTTAGACAATAAGTCTAACACATCTAAGGCTACAACATGCCTTTATATGACTTACAGAATTTAATATTTAAATAAATTAGGAAGATGCTGCAGAAATTACTGAAATAACTAAAAACTGTAATGTAAAGTAAAACAATAACTAAAAGGAAATGCTGATACAATACACTGTAAAGATAGAATTTTGAATAGCCATGCTGTATGCCAATGCAAACACATCTAAAATACCACTTAATTATCATGAATATACAGTTTGATGTCTCCATGCATCCTATTAGGAATTCAAATATCTTTATGCCCATTGCATCCCATAATTCCTCTCCTGATGTATGCCAGATCCCGCAATTCACAAGGATTCTTAAAACTCATGCTTGTGCTTATGCTTATTTAATGTATTCAAAAATACTATTAAAACAACTAAATTTTATAATTTCCATGAGTTATCACATGTTGAGAGTGTATATACATAAATGCTATATTTCTAAGAAGGGTGACTTGAAGCACTTAGTTTGCTTAACTGCAATTGATGCGCATAAGGATAAGGGGATGACACCCTTGTACAGCTTGTTCTCAAACTAAACTGTTCAACTCCCTACTTATAATAATACTTAAAATATTCTAAGAAAGGTAATTTTTGAAATACTTAGTTTGTTTAACTGCACTTATCAGTGCGCACAAAGATAAGAGGACACCACCCTTTTATATTTTGTTCTCACAAACTAAGTTGTTCAATCCCCTAATTATAACATAATTTAAAATGTCTTAAGGAAGTAATTTGAAACATTTAATTTGCTTAACTGCACTTATCGATGCACACAAAGATAAGTGACACAACCTTTTACAATTTGTTCTTCCAATCTAAGTTGTTCAATCCTTCACATATAACACACTTGATAAAATTAGGAAATTTATCCTAATGTTATTGTAGATCTATCTAAAGATAGGATTAGGATATATTTTTTCATTTAGGATGAATTAACCAATTTCATATTCTTATTGAATCAAATTAGCTTTATGGATATACATTACAGTCTCCACATGATAATTACTAATGTTATTGTTCTAAACTAACTATTTAGAAACTAAGGAAATTCAAACTAATGAATCCATTCTCCATTAGAGGTACTAACAATAGGGTTCCAAGATTGTGACATAACAATCACTCTAATTAGGTACACTACCTCATTTAAGGAATATTTGCCATCTTGTCTTAATCATAAGATTTTATCTTAACTTGGGAGCTTAAGACTTCTAATAGTCTAAAGATCAATAAATTCAATCAAGTGTCTCCATAGAGTTCAATCCATAGATTCTTATGCAGTTTATTATAAAATTACTTGATTAAGGGAAAATCACTTATGCAAATCATTATGCAATTATCAAGAATTAAATAATCAAATAACTCATAAGAAAAAGTTGTGGTTTAAATTATTCAAACATTAATTATAGTTAAGATCAAGTTATGAGCCTCAAGATTAAATGTATTGATCACATGGTCTAATAGTTATAGTTTATTATTTCTAAAATCAAAATGTCAATATCAAAAATGTTAACTTAATTCATACCAATTGGTTAAGAATTGAAGTTTCACATTTAAAAATCACTTAGATAATTGCAAAATGCTTGTTTTTACTAAATCCAATTTTTATTGTGGTATACAAGGTTCTGGAACTGTCAGATTGCAAAAATATGAAGTTAAGACAAAATTGGACAGTTCTGTTCGCTACGGCGCGCTGTGTCATGCAGTAGCGCCCTCCTTGCCGAAAGCCAGGCGCTATGGCGCACTACGACCGGTTTCGGTGCTGCGGCGCGCTGTAGTGCCCTCCTGGACGAGATCCAGGCACTACGGTGCATTATGACGGGTTTTGGTGCTGCGGCGCGCGGTAGCGCCCTCCTGGGCGAGATCCAGGCGCTACGACGCACTATGGCGGGTTTTGGTTCTGCAGCGCGCGGTAGCGCCCTCCTGGCCGAGAACCAAGCGCTACGGCGCGCTACGGTGGGTTTCGGTGCTGCGGCACACTGTGGCGCCCTCCTGGCCGAGTGCCAGGCACTACGACACCAACCAATCCGAGACCTGAGCGCTGCGACGCGCTGTAGTACCCCATGGCTCAGAGCCAGGCGCTACGGCGTGCTGTCGCGCCTCGGCTGAGAGCCAGGCGCTACGGCGCGCTGTGGCGTATGACAGTAATAAATAAATATGCATTTAGCTCTCTCTCATGTTGAGTATATCACTCCGAACCAGTAGAGCCTCTATTATTAATTTTTATGTAATTATTTTGGATAATTTGACAAAACTAAAATTTCATCCCACCTAATTAAACTCTTAAGAATTTTTAATATGAATAGACGTGTCTCCTCACTGATTACTAATTCTAACAAGTCATGCATTAATGCAGTTCGGCATGTCAAGTGCACTCCAGACTCTCTGCGGCCAAGCCTTTGGTGCCAAGCAGAGCCACATGCTCGGCATCTACCTTCAGCGTTCATGGATCCTCCTTTTGATTTGTGCCGTCATTCTTCTCCCTCTCTTCATCTTCACCACTCCCATCCTCCGCTTTCTCATCCGAGATGAATCCATTGCAATTGTTGCCGGTTACATCTCCCTCTGGTTCATCCCTATGGTTTTCTCTTACGTTTTCTCTTTCACCCTCCAAATGTATCTGCAGTCACAGAGCAGAAACATTGTCATCTCCTACCTTGCCGCTGCCACTCTCTGCATTCATTTGTTCCTCTCTTGGATCACGGTGTCGAAGCTCTCCATGGGGGTTGCAGGGGCCATGGGCTCCATGATATTGGCGTCCTGGATTCCCATTTGTGGACAGCTTATTTTTTCAGTGTGCGGAGGATGCCCTGATACTTGGAAGGGATTCTCTAGGAGCGCTTTCAATGACTTGTGGCCTGTGCTTAGGCTTTCACTCTCCTCAGGTGTAATGATGTGGTAAGTGCTCTACTAGTTAATCATGGGTGACATCCTAAAATATTTATAATATTATTGGTATGATATATATATATATATATATATATATATATGCAGTATATATTGGAACCTTTTCGTTCATAATTAATTAATATTGATCCTCATAAAAGCATGAAATGCTCAAAAATAATGTATGATGATCTGGCAGTACCATCTGTTTCTCTCAATTGACAATATCAGTTTGTATAATGCCATAATTAATGTTGGTGTTCTCAGTTTGGAGCTTTGGTACAACAGCATACTTCTTTTACTAACGGGAAATATGAAGGATGCTGAGACGGCCATTGATGCTCTGTCTATCTGGTAGGCCGGCAACTGTATAACTATATTAGCAAATTATCTTTAATATTTTAGCAAAAATTAATGTTTTCCTGAATGTGTTAAACAGCCTCAACATTAATGGCTGGGAAATGATGATATCACTTGGATTCATGGCGGCATCAGGGTATTGTTTCTTAAGATTTGAGATCCAGCTACTTTATCCTTAAAATGGAGATTCAATATGATGAAGTGATGGGCAAACTTTCCTTTGTCTTAATATAGGGTACGTGTTGCAAATGAGCTAGGTGCAGGCAGCGCAAAGAATGCAAAATTTGCAATTGTTGTGGCCACAAGTACATCTTTTGCAATCGGATGTTTGTTTTTCCTGTTGTTTCTTGTTTTTCGCGGAGAGGTTGCTTATGTTTTCACAGAAAGCTCAAAAGTCGCTGCTGCGGTTGCTGATCTTTCCCCTTTGCTGGCTTTCTCCTTGTTGCTGAATAGTATTCAGCCTGTGCTTTCTGGTGAGCTTTAAACATTGAAAAAATGCTTTTTTGTAACTTTTCTCATCATCATTTCCTATTCTTTTTCTTTTAGAGGCCTAAATTCTTTTTCATCATAAGAATATAGCTTTAGATGTCATAGCTAGTGCATTTAATGCTCCATAGATACTTGGAATCGTTTTTGTAAACTTTGATGTCAACCTATATATATATATATATATATCCGAAAAAAAAAAAAAACCAGGTTGGGCGTTTATGGCCTTCTATAAACAAAAATTTTCCAAAGCAAACAAGAAAGGCACAAAATTTTATGGTGTGGTTGCACTCGTGTTTACCATGTACAAACAGAATACTCCCGTGAGATGTGGGGTTTTCATGAAGCTTAGTTCCTTTCCTCCTTGTTAGTTACTTATTCTTTAGCATTTTCCATAACTTTACTGTGGTTGCCTCCATCATCATGGAGTATTTGTTATCTTGAGCAAGACAAATGCGTATCAATCCTTATGCACTCATGTACATGTATGCTCATTTTTTTTCTTATATCTCTCTAAGTTTTCCAACACAATCTAGGATATCTTCAATATTCAATGCACTCAGCTCATTCATTGCCTCACATCTCCATATCTAAAAATTAATCATCCTATCAAATTTGATGACATTATGATGACTTTTCCAGTGTTATTTAAGTTGACAACGCTTCTTCTCTTTCCTCCATGACATTGACAATAGTTACCCCACAAAATCTTTCAGAAACTGCCAGGTACCACATAATGCAATCCTCCACAATCACTTGGATTAATCTCAAAGCAATAAAAAAAATGTTGCAAAGAAAATAAATCATAGAACGCACAACACAAGAAATTTAAAATTTGCTAAATATGTTAGGAAATCTAAAAGGAAATTTTTTTTACTATATTCTAATTTGTTAAATACATTAGTACATATAATAAACTAAGGGGTGTCAACGAAAAGACACATCCCTAATAAAAGGACATATCCAAAAAAAAATCCCTAATGAAGAGACACACATCTTCACTCACAAAACAAAACTGAAAATTTTACTTAAAAAAAAACTAATACTCCCCCTTAAGTTAAATTTTCAAAACTCTGATCTTTGTTTTCATTTTAGAAAATCTGTTGGCTTTAACGCTTCCATAAAAATGTCCGCGGCTTGATCTTTAGTGCTACAGAATACGACTTTTATTTCTTTATCATTGAGTAGCTCTCGAATGAAATGATATTTCATTCGAACATGTTTCATCCTTCCATGAAAGATCGGATTCTTTGTCAGTGCTATTGCAGCTTGATTGTCACAAAATAGAACAGTACTTTTTCCATGAGGTTTCAACAAATCTTGCAACACCATTCTTAACCAAACAGCTTGACAACCTGCAATAGTTAGAGAATTATACTCTGCTTCAACAGTTGAGAGAGCTATAATCTTTTGTTTCTTGGACTGCCATGAGATAGCACCAGATCCAAGACTAAATACAAATCCGGATGTACTTTTGCTGTCATCAACACAACCACCCCAATCACTATCGCAGAATCCCACCAAACAGCAGTGATCTACCTTTTTGTACTGAATACCATGATCAGTTGTACCAACCAGATAACGCAAGATGCGTTTTCCTGCTTCCCAATGACTCTTCTTAGGTTTTCTCCATAAAGCGACTGATCATACTAACCGCAAACATGATGTCTGGTCTAGTTGCTGTTAGGTACATCAAACTTCCAACCAAGCTTCTGAACAAAGATGAATCAACTGACTATTTATTAGTCTCCTTTGACAATTTCAATCCGAATTCCATTGGGGTGCTTATGAGAATAGCATTCTCCATTCTAAATCTTTTGAGAATCTTAGTGGCATACTTCTTTTGAGATAGTGAGATCATTCTATCACTATACTTCACTTCTATACCAAGAAAGTAATAAGCCTGACCCAAATCTGTCATCTCAAACTCTTTCTTCATAGACTTCTTGAAGTCCTCACATAATTCTTCACAATTTCCAATGAAAATTATATCATCAACATAAAGGCAAACAAATAAGAACTTATCTTTATTCTCCTTGATATATAGAGTGTGCTCATATGAGCATCTCCTAAACCCGTTCTTCTCAAAGTAGCCATCGATCCTACCATACCAAGCACGAGGAGCTTGCTTGAGCTCATATAGTGCTTTCTTCTACTTGCAAACTTTTGTTTCTTTTCCCTTCTCTACATAGCCAAGGGGTGTTGGTCTATGTATACCTCTTCTTCAAGCACACCATTCAGAAATGTCGATTTTACATCCATCTGGCTGACCGTCCAGCCATACTGAGAAGCAAGAGAAAAAACCAATCTTATGGTTTCTAAACGAATAATAGGAGCAAATACTTCGTTGTAATCATATCCAAACTTCTGTTTGTAGCCTTTCACAACAAGACAAGCCTTGTGCTTCTCAACTTTGCCTTTTTCATTTAACTTTGTTTTGAAAATTCACTTTACCCCAATAGACTGATGCCCTTTTGGAAGTTCAGACAACTCCCAAGTTTCATTCTTCATAATAGAATGAATTTCTTGATCCATGGCATTTCTCCACTTCTCACTTTGAATAGCTTCACTAAATTCAACTGGATCAGCATTAACAAATAAGGCAAAATCAGCTCATTCTTTATTCAGGATTTCCTGAGTTCTGTTGTAGATACCTTGTAAAGTCCTCATTTTCTTTGGAGGTGAATCAGACATTCCACTTGATGACGATGAAGAAACACCAGGAGAAAGTCTTCTAACAGGAGATATGCTCTCCTCTGGGGCTTGCATCTCTTCTTCATCAACTTCTAAGCTTTCTTTCTCCCCTTCTCCTTTTTCTTATATAAACTTTGCACTTTTCTTCTTTTCAGACCAATCCCACTTTGAGTCTTCATCAAACACCACATCTCTATTGATTATGGTGTTCTTAGTCATTGGATTATATAACTTGTAAGCCTTTGACTGCTCACTATATCCAACGAAGATGCACTTCTCAGACTTCTCATTTAACTTACCTCTCAACTTCTCAGGCACGTGCGAGTAAGCTACACATCCAAATACTTTCAAATGGGCAACACTTGGCTTTTCTCCACCCCAGGCTTCATGTGGAGTCTTCCCTTGAACACTTTTTGTCGATGACCTGTTCTGTAGGAACGGCAGTCGCTACAGCTTCAGCCCAGTAACTGTTTGGCATCCCCATAACATTGATCATACTTATGGCTGCTTCCATGATAGTACGATTCTTTCGCTTTGCCACACCATTTTGTTGTGGCGTGTATCTTGCAGTTAGTTGGTGTCAGATTCCATATTTCTTCGTATAGTCTCTAAACTCATTTGAGAGATTCTCTCCTCCACGATCAGTTCTGAGTGTCTTCAAGTAAAAGTCACTCTGTCGTTCTGCCATAGCTTTGAATTCTATGAAGTAACTAAATACTTCTGACTTCTCCTTCATGAAATACACCCATGTCTTCCTGCTAAAATCATCAATAAAGGTTAGAACATACCTCCTTCCACCAATGGAAGCTGTCCTCATTGGCCCGCATATATCAGAATGCACAAGTTGGAGAGGCCTCGAAGCTCTCCATGCTCCTTTTGGAAATGCATTCCTGGAATGCTTCCCAAAGATACAACATTCGCAAACTTTATCCACCTTCTCAACAACTGGTAAACCACATACCAGTTGGTTTTTTTTTCATTTCTGACAATGCTCCAAAGTTCAGATGACCAAATCTATGATGCCATAACATAGATTTGTTATTATCAACTGCACTTAAGCGGTTCACCGAATCACCTCCAAACTTGATAGGAAACATCTTGTTTGGAGTCATCATCACCTTCCTGAGTAAAGTTTGATCTTTGTTGCGGATCTCGCAAGTATCCTTCTTGAAGTGAATGTCATGTCCCTTCTTCAACAACTGACCTACACTGATTAGGTTGTGCTTCAGTCCGGGCACGTAGTAGACATCAGCAATTGTCTCCATGCCCTTTTTAGTCTTCACACTTACTTTTCCGCTACCTTGAACTTGTAGCTTTTTGTCATCATCAGTGCGAACTTCCTTCTGAAGAGATTCATCCAGGCTTACAAATCACTCTCTATTACCGGTCATGTGGTTACTGCAACCACTATCCACATACCAGACTTCATTTACACCGTTCTCTTTCCCATCGCAGGTCAAGAACATATCACTTCCATCTTCATTCACTTTCTCATGCATAAAAGTTGACTCCTTCCCTTCAATGGGCTGCTTCTATCTACAGAATCTTGCAGTGTGCCCATACCTTTGACAACTGTAACACTGAACTTGAGATAGTCGTCTTCCTCTCCCCCTACCTCTACTTGAAACTTCACCGCTGTTATGACAGTTATGCTATTGTTGTTGTTGTTGTTGTTTATTTCTATCACCTTCTGATCGATCACCTCTTCCTCTAAATGACGATCTTCCACTTTCTCTATAGTTTCCCCTCATAATATTTGAGTCTGGAAGGCTTGCTCTATTGGAACAACTTCATACTGCTTCATTCTCAATTCGTGAGACTGAAGCGATCCCATCAAACTTTCAAGAGTCAAGGTTAATAAGTCCTTTGACTCTTCTATTGTTACCACAATATTTTCAAACTTACGAGGAAGGCTTCATAGAATCTTCTCAATCACCTTTTTGTTCTGTGACGACCCCAATATTGGAAATCACTTAACTCAATATTGATACGTCATCACAATATCTAATACTAGATTAGAAGAAAACTAATCCAAATCATTAAGTATTGTGTTTGGCCAAGGATTTAGAAGAGGGTCTTAAGTTAAGATGGAAGGGGAGTTATGAATGGTATATAGAAGTTTGTAAATAAAGATGCAACAAAATAGATTTAAGAATGAAAGAAAAATAGAATTGAACATGCAATTTATGAAAGAAGACATGAGTACATGCAATAGTAATCTAAAACAAATGAATTACTTACATTTAATTTTAGACATGAGATTCTAATTATTTATAGGGAAATTAACACGTGAATTATGGTTTGTCTTTTTCCCAATTATTCTAAGTCTAAATTTTCTTAAAAATTTTTGCAGAGTCTCCTTTGTAAATAGTTAAAGAAACACCTGCAGAAGTACATGCAATACTCCCATTTCAATGGGAGTTATAATTTAAAAGAAAAGACATCCTAATCTATCATACATTTAATCCATTTTAACTCCAATTCTAATATAGAGTTCAATCCTTTTTATAGGATTGCTCACTTCCAATTCTATAATAGAGTTCAATCCTTTTTATAGAATTGCTCATTTCCAATTCTAGATAGAGTTCAATCCTTTTTATGGGATTGCTCATTTCCAATTCTAGAAGAAAAAGGGAGAGAAGTACATGTGTAACAATTGTCTACACTATGATTTATTTCATCGAGGCATTAAATATTTATAGGAAGATATGCAAAGACTTAATTAACACACAAATTTTATACATTTAATTCCTATTCATCCATTCATTTACTCATCCATTCATTCATCACAAGTATTTAAGTATATTCTAAGCTCCAACAAGTATGGTAAATTAAAGTAAATGATATTATTACAAAACAACAGTAAACTGAATAAAAAAAGAAAATTTACAGCTCACTTGGAGTTCTTAATAAGCTATAAATTTATAATATATGATAGACGGAAGCAATTTTAGTTTTTATCGCTTGGTCCAGCTCCACTAGCATCCAAGTGCACCTGATCTATCACATTTTGACATTTAAATGTGATAGGGCAAAGTCAAGAAATAGAAAATTTGGTTAGACTAAATAATCTAAGCACAATTTAAGATTGACTAAACATGTTATTGTTATAATTGGATATCACAGTTCTAGTTACAATGCAAGCACAAGCATAAGTGCAATATGGTAAGCATACAAATAAGGAAAGGAAAAACAAGTGAAATAGAATTGCTCACTTAATCAAACATCCTAGCCTATAAACAATATAAGAGTAAAATATCCTAAATAGGCTAGAATGAACTAGTGTGCATATGAAATTAAATAAAATAAAGCATGATATATTCAAATGAACTTATGCTAAGTAAGGAAAAATAAACAGTGAAGCATTTAAATGGAGTTATACAACATTCACTGTAATCTAAATAAATTGTAAACAAGTAAAGTACAGTCTTAAATCATTGAAAATGCATAGTAAGGAAATTGAAGGAATAATCTTAGACTTAAATCTAAGATACACATAGCCTAGGACTATGTAAAGTAGTATAACTAAAAGCTATGGTGAGTCTTAACAATCTATAAGATTGAAGATCTCACATGTTTATTAATTGAAGTTATTTTAATCTGTGCTCATTCTATGGGCATATTCAGAATGAGATGAGGAGTTAAACACGTATGTTTAACATCTAAGAAAAATGGGATTCATACCTAAAATACTCACATTCTCCCTCTAAGAATGCGATGTCTCCTTATTACTCATTTCAGTCCGCCCTAGACTGGTCCACCATATAGAACCCCTAATAATTTTAGGTGAAAGTTTTGTTTATGCATAATATTTTTATGAATGATTCAATGAATAAGGCTCAAAGCTAAGCAAGCCAACAAGGGAAATTCAATATTTGCAACTAAGTGATATCCAAAGTTATCTAATTTTAATGATCTACTTAATGATTAGAGCTAATTGAGCTCCCAATTAACTTTGAGATATTGATCTCAAGTTAATTGTAATATAATAGTAATTGGGATTTTGAAAATTAATAGATTCAATTCATTTAATATGATGTGACAAAATAATTTATAAATATAATGATTGTTGTTAGAGACTAGCTCTTAACCTCTTCCTGAACTATAAGATCTAACTTAAAAAATTAAATCATGGCTTAGGTTACTAATAGGTAGAGATTAAGATAAAGAATTATCTAACTTAAGAAATTTAAAACTAAAGAAATTCTACTACTATTCATTATGGTTTTCTAGTTAGGTTATATTTTGAATATTCTAATCAAACATATTAATCTAGCTAAGTTACAAGTAATTGCAAAGTTTAGGATAAGTACTTACTAGATTTAAGAACTACAAGTTCTATATTTACTATTAATGTATGTTTAAAGAATTTAATAGGCTCCCTAAATTAATCTAAGTAAGTTAAGGATACTTATTACTATATCTTAATTTAATAAAATAAGTTTTTAGGGATTAGGATGAATAAGCTAAGTATTGAACTAATCACTAAAACTAGATCTAGTTGATTAACAATTCTATAATTACTAAAACATTAAGACTATTTATTCTTAATGGTTGCAACTAATAGACTTAGGATCCAACTATAGATCAATTGCAAATCAAATCCTAGGATTTCTACTTTAAGGTTGAAAAGTGAATTAAGCACTTGGCAATTAATTCACATAACTAGGGAATTGAGAATTAAGCTCATAAAAATATTATCGAAGTGCCAAGGGAGATAATAAATGTGACAAGTTAGCTATCCTAAGATTTATAAGACCTATAGTAAGCTACTTAGAAATTTAGGTTAATTACAATAACACTAAGTGAGAGTCAAAAATCTATTATCATAATTGGTTGTCCAATTGAAATCTTTTATAAATAAATGAAATTTTTATTTCATAAGAAGAAGATTGACACTAAGTTTGTTAGTTTTGGACAACATTGGAAAATTAGGGTTTTAATGACTCCTAATTAGGTTAAAAAGTGATTAAGAAAATTAGATTTCAAATATTGGATTTTATTCCATATTATTGATCCTCACATTTTTATGAGTAAAATAGACTATTTGATCTTTTGATTTGGAAATCAATTGATCAAATTAGGTCACAAGAAAGATTAATATTAATTTTAAAATTAATTAATTAATCCTAAATATTGACTCAATAAAATATTTATCAAAACTGAAATTAAATTTCATATTATTGATCCTCAAAATTTTGTGATCAAAATAATATATAAATTTGTATTAATTGGAGTTGTACTTTTAAAGTTATGATTAAAACAAATTTTGTAAATATTAAGAAATTGATTTATTTACACATCATCAAATAGCATAAATAAATTATTAAATTAGGTCATCATTTAGCATTTAATAATACACAGCATTTATTTAGAAAGCAAAATTAATTGGGATACAAAAGTTCATAAATGATAACTGCAAAAATTGAATTCTCTTAATTATTAGTTTAATTGTTTCATTAATAAAATTAATAATTAAGATGCTAAGTTCTATTTAAACTTAAAAAAAATTGCACGACGCACAGAGATCACTCGCAAGAAATCCCCGATCGAAAATCGCAAGGGATGCGTGTCGTCACAGGCGAGCGGATGGGGGATCGACTGGCCAGGATGATGTGTCGTCTCCTTCGCCATCTATAAGGGGGATGCCGACAGGAATGCCGACAGGATGGGGGGGTGCCGACAGAAGAAGGTTGTCGACAGAAGGGAGTGCCGACAGAGGAAGGTTGCCGACAGAAAGGAGGAAAAGAGGTAGAGTCCTACTCGATCCTGGGGACGGCCCGCACGCCGGCGAGTGAAACTCGCCGAAGCTATCTTCCCAAGTCAAAAGATGGACTTGATGAAGTGAAGAGGACGTTACCCTAAATTTTCCGGAAGGGAAAAATCGATATGTGCGTAAAAAGGAAAGGAGATGAAGACGGAAGTACCTAAAGATCCCGCACAGAACGGCTCGTCAACGAAGGCTTAAGGTACGCAAAGCTCTCTGTTACTCCTTCTCACGGCTCGATCACCCGCACTCGTCGATCACCTCAGTAGCAGTTGCAAATCCTACGAAGAAGCTCCCACAAGCACCTCAGACACAGCAGCTCGAAGAACTTCAGCAAATGCCAAAAAATATCCTTAGGAAAGGAATAGAAGGGGATTATAGCCACGGGAAGGCCAGCTGGAGAACCGGACAATCCTTCCCTGGCAGCTGCGATCGTGCTTTAGAGGCGTACAGGGAGCGGGATCTGGCCGTTTGTTCGATCGGTTGATCGAACGGCCAAATCTGAAATTTACGGTTTGATTAATGCTAAACCGTCGGATGAGACCCAAAAGGAAGAGCGACGGCCAAGATGCTGCCGCACGCCCGATCCGAGCAGTACCCGCCACAGCGAATTCTCTTCCACTATTAAAAAGGAACCGTTGGATATTTTTAAGCTTTAATTAGGTTGTTTAACAATGTTTTTTAAAAGCTAATTAATTTATTTTAGTAGGAGGCTGTTACATGTTCACTAATTCTTCATTTACTAGCATCTTGTTCACTAAGGCCACCACTCGATTGAAAAAGTCTTCAATCGATTCTGAATCTTTCATTTTGAGTGTGTCGAACTCACACCTCAAGGTTTGGAGACACACCAACTTCACTTTATCTTCACCTCGGTAAGTCACATGCAATATATCCCAAGCCTCTTTGGCGGTCATTGCCGATGAAATACGTTCAAAGATAGCTTCATCTACCGATTGATAGATGAAGTAAAGTGCCTTTTCATCTTTTTTCTTCATCTCTTTTAGCTCCGTTAGTTGCCTTGCTGATAGTGTGTTTACATCCACCGGTTCCTCTACGCCATTTTCTATAAGATGCCATAGATCTTGAGACTCATACAAGACCTTCATCATGATGCTCCACGTGTGCTAATTCTTCCCATCGAAACGAGGAAGTTGTGGCTTCGTCAAATCTCCGGACGAACCCTCCATCTTCTTCTTCAATTTCCTTTAACCTTTCTCTGATACTACGTGTTAGGAAATCTAAAAGGAAATTTTTTTTATTATATTCTAATTTGTTAAATACATTAGTACATATAATGAACTAAGGGGTGTTAACGAAAAAACACATCCCTAATAAAAGGACACATCCAAAAAAAAAAATCATAATGAAGAGACACACCTCTTCACTCACAAAACAAACAAAAAAAATAACTGATAAAATCTACCGCTAGGAATTGCATGTCAGTTTTTACTCATTAGCGTTGCCTCCATCCTCCATTTCACGATGTGCCTGGGTGGGTCTTCCACGCACCTGAGCACATTTTGGCAGTGAACCTTATTCTGGCGCTTGGGTTTGCTGAAACGCCGTCTTCTCGGGTTGTTTTAGCGTTGGCACGCTGCTTAAGCGTCCTCTTCTCGGGTTGGCTTAGCGCTCGGCGTGCCTAAGTGCTTGTTCTCTGTTGATCGCTCCTCTTTCAGTGTGCCTGGGCTTCTATGCTGTTCAGGATCATGCAAGGCCAGCGCTTGGGCATGTCCAAGCGTTGCTTCTTTCACTTCTTAGCATACCGTTTGCATGCTTGGGTGCGCCTTCTGCCACTCCTGAGCACGCTTTTGTTGCTTTTGGCTGTGCCTTTTGTTGTGTTTGGGCGTGCCTTCAGCTGTGTCTGGGCACGTATCTCCTAGGTGCCCCTGCTGGTGCTGCAACCCAAGACTCCGCCACAATCATCTTCTTCTTTAAACTAATAACTTTATCATGATGCCCCAGCTGATGAAGACCTTCTGTTTCGTCTTTGTATAAGAGCACCTAGTGGCAAAATGCTCCCAGTCCTCTGTCCCCCAAACACTAGTGACCGTATAGACAAGACCTCTGAAAAGTCTGCAGAGGAAACAGGTTTCCAAAGCCACTTTGGATTACTTGGAATCTTTTTGATACTGCTGTTTGACATTTTTGTTAGAAATACATTTTATAATCTTTCAATCCTCTCTGGATGGCTGCGTCTCTTTCTTTAATATTTCTTCCGCCATTCATTACAAAATTTTTATAATGTAATAATTACAAAGTTCATGAGCTTCTGCTACATAGATTTGGAAGTCTTGGGCTTGAATCATTCTTGTAATGTGCAGGGGTTGCCTCAGGCGCTGGTTGGCAAAAATTGGTGGCCTATGTTAATGTGACATGTTACTACATAATTGGGGTGCCTCTTGGGATTGTGCTTGGATATTGGTTGGATTATCATGTTAAGGTAAACATTTTATAATTTGTTCCTAATGTTCATGCTTGCATGTTATATATGCAAATATTAAATATTTGAGTGTTATGCCAGTTGTTTTGGATTTGTAATATCAGATCAAATAAAATGTTTATTAACATAATGACGTTTTATTTCAGGGTGTATGGATAGGAATGCTACTTGGGATTTCAGTGCAGACTTTAGCTCTGGTTTGGATCACTTGGAGAACAGATTGGGACAAACAGGTATGTTTCTCTTTACTGGGCTAAACCTCTTCCAATATATACAAGCAGTGTTTATTGACATTATTAAGTTCTAAATACATGATTCCGAGTTATAATATTATTTAGTCATATGATCAAATCCCTTGGATATATTTGTGGTTGTACTCTTTAATTGTTGTCAGCATCTTGGTTGTGCAGCGATAAGATAAGAAAAAAAAAAACTAAACGATTGATTGCTGTTATATGTAATATATTACCCGATAGTTTCCTCAATTTGCCACACTACAACCCTCATTTCAAGGTCATGCTAAATTACGGCTTGAGTTAATTTCATTAAATAACCAACGGCTTCATGGGAACACACAAATGCATTTAATTTGTGCATATTTTTAGCCAGGCACTTAAGTGAGTTGCAAATAGCTGCTCTGCTTGTAACCAGGCACACAAACTGATTTAGGGCTGATTATGTTTGTCTGACATATTTGTGTTATTCAAATGTCAGAGATTGAGCATGCTCATGCTCATATGGCTCAATGTTTTGTATGCTTTATATTTATGTAAATATACAATTTTTGAGCCCTAGCGATGTTCTCTTGCGAAAGTGGACGAGCCCTAGCGAAGGCGGTGGGATCGGCTTTTCTTTTCATGCAGCTCCACTTAATGTGGGATCTCGGCTTTAACGATATCAGCGATGGTTGCTGCGGTCCCTGCGCTTGCGTCGGAAGGCTTGGGCTTTCCTGACCTTCGGCTTCGGCATGGAGTGCGACCTTCGACGGCTGTTGCGGTCCTAGATCTCGCGGCAAAAGCTTCCGGATTACCCGACCTTCGACCTCGGCGTGAATGGAGATCGTCAGTCTCTCAATCCTTTCATGATGTGATAAGGAACGCTTCATCTTCTTCTGGTTTGATTGGAATCGAACCTATTGATCATCTTCGAGATAAACCAGCACTAATCTTTTCAGAAATTGAAGACCAAACACTTGCAGTGTCGTTCGAATTTACACTCATTGGCAAATTCTCAAATGCCATTAGGGAATTTCTAGATAGCTTGGGTTTATCCGGAGATTTTCTCACCGGACTAATCAACTCTCGTCATGTGCTTCTCAAACTTTCTAATGAAGTAGATTACTTGCGAATTTTGCTAGAGGCATTTATTTCATTGAAAGTCGCTCTATAAAAATTCTAAAATGGACAACATCATTTGATTCAACATTTGAACCACCTATTATACCAGTTTGGATTAACTTTCCACTTCTTAAAGTGCTCTTGGTTACCTATTCGATTTTATTTGCTTTGGGGTCCTATTTTGGGAAACCTTTAAAGATTGATTATGCAACGACAAATATGATAAGGCCATCTATGGCACGAGTTCTGGTGGAAATGGATTTGACCTAAAAATTTGAATGCAAATTATGGATCGGTGACGAAGGGAAGGGGCACTTCCTAGATTGCATTATTGAAAACCTGCCAGCATTTTGCTCGCATTGCTTGATTATCAATCATATTGATCTGTAGTATTTCAAGTTGAATCCTCAGTTGAAGAGAATCCTCTTGCCGATAGAGAAACGCTCCCAAAGGGTTGGAGAAAAAAACTAAGTTTGTTTATATCCGAAAATGAAAAATAGACATTCCAGGGGTGGAGCCTAATAGATAGATGGATAATTGCGGGTTAGTCGTCACTAGCCCAAATCAAGGTCACTACCTAGCCCACCTCTATTGATGTTGGAGTTACTGCAATGGATAACATGTTAAAGGTTTGAATTTGGTTCTGCTTGATGAGAACAGGGCTATCTGTTCCGAATATATTGAGAGGAGTATAGGTGAACAACATGATTGAATAGGTCAAGATAGATGAAAATGCAGAAAACCAACCAAATGAAGAGAACATAGCGACTCCCACCGGTAGGGTTGTGGCCGTGGAAACGGATTGTGCCATCGATAAGGTATACACTTATGATATGCTCCCCTCATACAAACTTCGGAAAGCGATAGAGATTGATGTGATTCTTGATGATAGTTGTTTGATGGGAGCTCCATCTGAACGACTTCAATAATTCTTTAATGAATATCTTATAATCCTTAGCAATCGTGTTAAAAATGACATGAATGGTGAAGTGCACTTTAATTCTCTCGCAATGGACGACAACAAAATACACATGATATATCAACATGAAATGAATGATGTGAAGAGATCTTTGAGTCGGATGAGGTTACAAACTCGGGGAATGATTTGATAAATTTGAATTCCACGAAAAAATTAAAAGGCATAAGAAGAAGAAGAACAAAATCAAAATCTTCACATTAAAACAACAAATCAAGGTATAACCTAGACAAAGACAAGGTTGTTGATGGGCAGAAGGAACTTCTTGTGTGGAGGCTGCCTCCTTATCTGAGTAATTTTTAAAAGTATGGTGTCCGTTTTGCATATTTTGCATATTTTCAACAGCTCCATTGTCTAGTCTTTTGGTTCAATTATTGGGAAGCCTTTCAAGATTGACGGGGCAAATTTCTTTTATTTGTCTGATGTTAGCATTTAGATGGGCTCATAATAAGTCTAGTTAATGGAAACCGACCAGTCTTGATAATGTTTGAAATACTACTCTTATTGCCACACTATCGACCATGAGATAGATTCATGCTTCACCTTCATTTATTCCTTCTCATGAGTCTACTGATAATACTGGAAATTCTTGAGACCCCTGTGTTCATGATTGGGCAAGCAAGCCTTCTCTCCTTTAGCTTGAGACAACAATTTACTTAGGATACTGACATTTGTTACTTTTTATTGGATTAATGAGTGAGGAGGGACTATTGGTTTAATTGGGAATCGAATTCTTAAACCTCAATAGTGATCATTTGTTAATTAAAAGAACGAATTGATAAATAAAAGTACATTCAACATTTGATAACTAAAAATGTACAGACCAATAAAAATAAAACCATCAATTGATAAGTAAAAATACAATTTGTTCAAATCAAAATACAATTTGATAACTAAATATTTCTAAAAAAACTTTTGAGTTTGTTCAAATACTACAATTAGCGTTTAGCCATTCAATGAACAACATAAGTAGATCACTGGCTGATGTAGCATAACCATAATGGGTTCGGCCCCGCATTATGATGCGAGCTTATACTAAGGAGCTGATTATTTGGAGAATTATTTGGAGAATTAATTTTAGTTTATTTTCTAGAGTCTTAGGAGTAATTTCATGCAATAAAATTGTATGTTTATTTTCATAAGCATGCAGGTTTAGTTTGTTGCATTGGTTCATCGAATTTGTCATGTTTTGGGTTTTTTTTGAGTTAATCATGTAGACCCGATTATTTATTTTTGTTTTATTTTCATATTTTCATGTATGGGCTAATATTTATGTTGTCATGATGCATTGGGTTGTCCTCCATCAAGGTTGAGGAGCGGAAGAATCATTTGGGAATGCAATGGGTGTTAAGGAGGGGTATTATGGTCATTTGATCAAGGATTGGCCTTAGGGTTTGCAAGAGCTATATATTGAAATATTTTTGAATTCTAATAGTTAATGAGTATTTTCCTCTCTAAATTTTGGCTTAAGCTTTTGAGTTGTGGTATGGACAATCGAACCGGTTGTCAGTGTGCACAATCGACTAAGCTTCGAGGTGTGTACAACTTTGAAGGACCAGAGTGCGGATAATCCTGATAGTTATCATTTGATTTTATTTTTGTTTTCTGTGATTTTTTGGTGTGTTTCGAAGTTTTCTCAGTTAGCTTAAACACATCTTGTTTCGTTCGATTCTAATTCCATTTACCCAATCAATTGTCCAATTTAGGAACATTGTAGAAAGTGTGACGTTAGAACCTTCTACTCATCATATTTTTCTCAAACCTTTACTAATTCCTTTGAAATTAGCGCTTACAGTTTTCCAACATCCATCCACACAACATTCTAAAATTTCATAGCATTTTGATTTTGTTTGGTTCTCCAAACTATCATTTGAAGTCAAACAGTCGTTGTCCAGCACGCAAACCTCTTTCACCACTTCACCCCATCACCAACACAACATGACACATTACTGTATTACTACATTAAACATTGACACTATATAATCATATAATATTGATGCAATAACACTATAACAGTGTAACATTAATATTGTAAGTATGTAATATAGCAGGCACCATCGCACACAACTCCCCAAAAATCCCATAATGCAAAATGGAAATTATGTAAGTCTGCACAAACAAAAGACAATTTTTAGATTTTAGGTCAATTAACTAATATAAGTGAAGGTATAATAAATTATAATACATAAAATAAATTGCAAACATTTGTTATCTGAATTAACTCTGAAGGATCTGGCTGACTAACTTGTTTTTTTAAGAGGGACTCAGGTTAACATATTACTTCTTAAATCTATAGTAGGCATAGCTCAGTAGTCAAATGCGATCATTTGTTATAGACATAATATAGCAATTGCCCAAATAAAATAAGTAAAAACTAAAATATTGAGTTCAAAATACTTTGTAAGTTCGAAAAAGGAGTATCAAAAAATTTGTATACCTAAAAAAACCATAATTTAAAAGGCAACAATAGCATCAGCAAGGCATCAATTTAGAAGCAGCAATAGTAGTAGCAATATAGACTATGTAGTTTAGGGTTTACACGTGCAATATTTTGTGAGCTTATTTCTAGGGTAAATTGGTTGAAGTTATAAGTTGAAGTTGTGATCCTATTCTTAGGATCAGAGGCAGCAGTAGCCCCAGCAGCAGCAAAACTAGTAGCAACATCAAAACCAGCAGCAACAGCCCAAGCAACAATAGATGCAACAACTACCCAAGCAGCAACAAAGTGCCTGCAGCCCAAGTAGTAGCAGAGGCATCAGCAGCTGAGGCACCAGCTGCCCAAATAGTAGTAGAGGCACCAGCAGTCCAGGCAGCAGCTGAGGCACTAGCAGTCCAAGTACCAGCATAGACACCAATAGCCCAAGCAACAGAAGAGACACTAGCATCAGCTAGTAGTAGAGGCCCAGCAGCCCAATTGCCCTAGTAGTAGAAGCACCAACCCAAACACAACAAAAAATATTATTAGAAAAAATTAAATTTGTAAGATTACAGAAAAACCAATAATTAAAAATGTTTTACTTGTAAAATTAATAATAACAATAAGACACATAAGAATCATATGAGAACTAACAGAAGCAGCATCAGCCCAAGCAGCAGCACTTTCAATAGCAACAGAGGTAGCTGCCTAAATAGTAGTAGAGGCAACAACAACTTGCAGTCCCTGCAGCAACACATTAACACCAGCAGAGGCAACAAAATACCTAGCACCAATCACAACAATAATACAAAAAAATCGTACTTGTAAAAATTCAAGAAAAATAATAATTTCAAATTATGGATGTGTAAAACCAAGAATAACAATAATACTCATATAAGAACTTGAAGAAGCAGTAGCAGTAGCAGCACTAACCCGAGTAGTATTAATGGACGCAGCAGCCCCAACAACTATAATAATCACAACATCAGCTCTTGGAAAAAAAAAGGAAAATAATATAATTTGAAATATTCATGAGTATCTACGAAATGCTCTAATTATCATGTTATAATATGAAATGATTATTTTCATCGTCCTTTTTTCCCTCGTGAACTTGCTTAATCCATAGTCCATACAAAAAAAGGATAGTAACTCAGCATCCAAATTCTAAACACAGAATAGATAATTTAATAGCTTGGTGATTAAATAAAAAGAATAAAAAATCCTGCTAAAGAACAACAATTAACAATAGTACTGTTAAATAGTTTTTGGAGCATACCATAAACACCAAAAGATAAATTAGTCATAATTAGTCAACCATTGTGTTCAACTGATAAACTAGTCATAATTAGTCAACCATTGTGTTCAACTAAGTAGATTCTACACTTCAAAGTGACACAAATTGCACTTCTTTCTTAATTATCCTAACCTCTAAGATACTTTAACTTGTTTCACTTGTTTGTGTCATTACAACCAAAGTATATGTACTCTCTTGCCCATTTATTAACTCACCTACAATATTTTGCTCATGCTTAAACTTATCAATTTCAGATTCATAATAGTCTTTTTAACTTCAGTTTATTTGAAATACTTTTAAATAATAAAAAGGCACATAAAAGTTCATAATTGAAATATTTTAAAATAAATAAAAGCAATTATAGTCATTCATAGCCTCTATTTAATTGAAAAGCTTTTGTTGTTGTTTGGGCTACTACTATTACTAGGATTGATCTAGAGTCTAGTGCAACATTCAGATAAACAAGAAGTCCTAATAAAATTTTGGATATGTGCTTTTGTGTGACAAATTGCATTCAACTCTAGTTCCAAAATTTTATGGGCTTCTTTTGGGGTTGATGGCTTGCTGCTAGCCAAGCCACCTCTAGTGCAACAATACTTCTATATGTTAATGAATAAATTGAAGCTCCTGGGTACAATGAGATTTTAGCTCGCATTGCAAAATAAGCATAACGTCTTTAACAAAGAACAAATAAAAGGTGTGAAATGTATGACCTAGATGTTAATTAGAGTTTTATCAACAGAATTGAAGATACTAAAGGTGTACATGAAATTATCTTGATCTATAAAAAATTTATAGGTTAAAAACTTCAATATGCTAATATGAGCAACTTTAACTAATAGATTCAAGCAAAGCACATGTGCACAATAAACAATTTCATAAAAGCAATAACAAATTGTTATTAGATGCTTATCTTAATGGACATATAGTTGATTTACTAAATAGGCTTGTAGTTTACTGCATGTTAAAGACAATGATGTTGATTTACTATCATACCCCGCCATGAACAGGCTCACCGTTTTAACTCTATAAACAAGCTTGCAATTTACTACATGTATGCAAGTCCTTAAAAAAATAAAAATCTTAAAAATTTTGTAAAGAAATAAATCAGGCCTTTAATATGTTCACTGTTTTAGCTATTAGGTTCATAACTTAAAGCATGTCTAAGAATCTTAAGGATGTGAAAATCTAAAATTATGGCATGTCTAAAATTATAGCAAGTTCATAACTTCTAGCATGTCTAATAATCAACCAACTTTAGTTCACAATTTTCCTTAAAAATAGCCTAACAGCTTATTGTATATTTGAAAATTTAAAATTATAACCTTAAAAAATGGGAAAAAATTAGAAAGACCCTAAAATGGATAATTGTTTCAGCTCGGCTTCACTCCTAAAAATAAAAGTCAATTTGTTCCATGCTTGAAATCCCTTTAAGAAAACCCCTAAAGTAATTTGTAAGAAATACAAAACAAATCTGGAATAGAATCACAATTTCAGCTCACAAATTTAATCCTAAAAATAGGCTCAATACTTATTACAAATTTGAATATTTTAAATAATAAAAGCCTTAAAAAATTTGTAAAAAATAGATCATGAACAGGATCACAGCTTCAACTCATAATTTTAATTCTAAAAACAGTATCATAATTTATTGCATATCAGAAAACTTTAAAAATTTATAAAAAAAAATAGACTTTGAACAGAATCATAGCTTTAGCTCACTAAACTTTTAAAGCAACCTCACAATTTACTTCATGTCTAAAAACCTAACAAAAAAACTAAAAAATTTAAAAAAAAATAAAAAATGGATCTTAAAAAAGATCACAAATTCAGCTCATAACTTCAATCCAAAAAACAGTATGACAACTTACTGCTTGTCTGTAAATCCTAAAAAACAAACCCTAAAAATTTTGTTAAAAATAAAAATTGATTAGAGTAATTATAGTTCACTTAGCTTGGAAAAAGGAAATCACAAATTATTAGTTATTAAACAACTCACAAGCTGATCAAAAAAGTCACAAATTATTAGTTATTAAACAACCCTCAAGCTGAACAAAGAAGTTTAGAATAATCATTAAAGGTTGGGACTCGGGAGTTGGCCTCAGGACTCACGAGCGAGAGCGCCGAGAGAAGAAGATAAGAAACGAGAGTCGAGAAATCGAAGTATCGAACCGAGGTCCAATTGATTGAAAAGGCAGAGATGGAGTGAAGGGATTAACCAATGGAGTCGTTAAGTTGTTTTGATGATTTATATAAGTATTTTATTTTATATATTATAAATTGTATATTTTGAGTGACTCAAACCAAATTCAAGTTGAGTCCAGCCTAATTCGAACTTAACTGGTTAGGTTCGAGTCAAGCTTTTCAAATCAAGAATTAACTTAAAATTTTATGTTGATTTCGATTCAACTCGAAATTCGAGTGATTTTCGAATTTCGGCTTAAATTGTCATCCTTTAATGTCTAATTTATTAAAAATACACTTATTTTTAGCATCTTCCAAAACGAACAATAAAATCTATTGATTTGTCATCAAAAAGTATAAAATATGTATTGTTTATTTATTATATTCTTATATTATTAAATATTTCTAAAATATCTCATTTTATCATACGAATAATTACTATTTATTTAAAGTAATAATAAATTCTAAGTGGCCGGTGAGACTAGAATTTATGATCTGGGATAATAAATTCTAAGTCTCAATTATTGAGCTGTAACACTATTCATCTATATATATATATATATATATATATATATATATATATATATATATATATATATATATATATATATATATATATATATATATATATATATATATATATATATATACATGAACTATCTCATTAGTTTAAGCAAATCACATTATCATAATAATATTTTGTACATATTTCATTTTAATTCTAATTTAATTATATATGGTAGGTTGAACTGGCTCAAGCAAGAGTTAACAAATGGTTCATTCCAACCGAAAAGGAAGCCAATGTTGAAAGACAACTTGCTTAAATTCCACAGTTTTCAGAAGGTTTCTTTTGTTCATGGAGGGAAAAAAGAAAGCTTATTCAGAAGCTGTGAAAACCGGTCGAGTCGGGAAATGTCTCAACCTTCCATTGGAATTTTTTCTTATCTATTCATTAGTGGTTTAAGAATGTATTTCTTGTTTACCTTCTGGTTGTTCTATCGCTGTTTAAACAATGGAAATTAGAAATAAATCTCAATTTCAATCAAAATGCCTTTTTTTTTTCTCATGTTTTTTGAAGTTCAAATAATGTTTCATTTATTAGTAAGTGGGACATAATGATATATATATATATATATATATATATATTAACCAAAGGCTATTTCGATGAGTTTTTATTTTATCAAAAACACTGATAAAGATTAGGACTAAGAGGGTACAGAAACTTAGAAAAACTAAAATCTAAAATCAGCCTCAAAAATAGAGATCCAATGTGTATCCTAAAAAGTTTCTGAACACAAAAGAAACAAAACAAAAATCCACCAAACATCAAACCAGAATAAATATAATAAGAAAATATGATGAAAGGGCAAAACAGAAAACTGTATTGGAATCCAACAGCAATCAAAGCAGAGATAGCAGTCATAAATTCTTATATCCAGAAGAGCAAGTCTGATGCTGAAAGGCGGTCACCAAATTGACGGGCACGCATTAATAAATGCAAGAAAAATTCCATTTTTCTACGAGAAATAAGGGCAGGCCAATCGACTCATTTAAGAAGTTTGCCTAGCAGGGCCTTAATAGAAGTGTGATCTGCATCCCCAAAGACATCAGAATTGACAGAGCCGAAACCAAACTGCAGACATCAGCAATCCAGGTACAATAATATCCCGTACTACGAAGGAAAAATTAACATAAAACACCATAATAAGATGAGCAGCAGAGTCATGATAATGCCCAAACAGCCGCAAATAACCTATAAGACGCAGTGCCAAAGCTGCCCATCCACACCCAAACCTCCAACCCCAAAATCTACCTAAGCATAAGCCACAGAATATTCGCCCAAAGCCTAAACTTACAAACATCAGGAACCAGCCACCTGCTCAGACAGCTAAGACCGACAGCAGAAGGAGCCAGAACATTATCCAACAACCCAAAAACTACTCAGTAGTGACAACGAGGACTACAGCCCAAACAGTATATAGTAGGAAAACATTTTTTCCCATATCATTATAAAGCAAGAACATGATTAGTATAAGCATTGTTAAATATATACCAGCAGAAGTTATTGCCACTATAAGTGTTTATAATCTTGTTGACATCATTTTTGACATTATCAATAATTTTTTCAGCTTGGAAGGGACATGAGGAGTATTTTGCTTTATTACGCGCATCCCAAATGTTCCATAAAGTGCAAGTGTCAACAAGTTGTCCAATATGAAGTTTTCTTTTCTTAATCGAGGGCCAACGTTCAAAAATATTATAAATTTCATCAAGAGTAGAGGTGACATTGGGATGGATATTTAGAGAAAACCATACGTTTTTGCTGACAGGATTTATAAAAAAACCATGATTCATTGTTTCAATATTGTTAGCACAGCAATGGCATTTGGAAGCCATATTATAACCTTTAGTTTGTAAATTGCTATCAATACTAATGAAGTTGTTATAAAGCCTTTAAAGGAAGATACTGACAAGATTTGGAATGCACTTATTCCAAAGGCAAATAGGGAAAAGTCAGGGGACTTTGTGTTCTACAAACTTGTCAAAGGCAAGAAAAATTAATCTTATTGTTGATGCAAAATTTAGTTAGCAATCTTGATATTTTCAAGTTTAGAACTAGTGGTTATAATCCTATCAACCATTTCCATAGAGAGCATGTTTATGAGAACGTCATAATTCCATCCAATGTTTGTATCAAAAACATTGGCTAAGGTTAGCTTTGGATGAGTAATATAAGTGCTGCACTGAGTTATAATTTCTTTTTGGTTTCAACAATCATACCAAAATGAGATGGAAGGACCAACAGCATCCTAATAGATTGAGTCTTCAATAATGTCACGGGAAGAGAGCATTCGCTTCCAAGTTATGGAGTCAAAAATTTTATGTTTAGTTTGAGAAGGATGAGTTCTAGCACAGTATTTATCCATAAGAATATCCAATCAAATTATCTTTGATGTTCTAAAATTCCACCAGAGTTTAAGGGAAAATGCCTTATGTAACAAAGAGAGACATCTAATTCCAAACCATCCCTCATTAATAGGTAAAGTGAGTCTATCCCAAGAACATCAAATCATTTTGCTACCTTTAGGATGGATCCGAAGGAACATATTAAAAATACTCTTTAACGTATTCAATATAAAATTAGTGGGAGAGGTTACCTCAAGCTAATAGATGGGGATGGTGTTTATAACGTATTTAAGGAGAATTAGTCTACTACCCTGAGATAGGTATTTGTGTTCCCAACTTTAGAGTTTTTTAAAGATTTTATCAAATATGTTAGAGAAGATGTTGTTTTTGTTATGACCTTTAGTAATTGGGATGCTGACAACTGTAAATCTGCGCTTGCACGCAAGTGTACATGTTTAAAGTAATAAGTGGAATGGTAAGTTCCGAGAATTTATATCGTCCTTAGGGAACGGTGGTTTTGATACTAAGTCTTTCATTAATATTTAGAATAATTTATTTTTAGGTTTTTGTTGGTTTCAAAATTAACAATACAGTTTACTTAAGGTAAGAAACTATTTGTTCAAGAGGAAAGAGTTGGGGATTGGTTATAGGACTCATAAGGGCTTGGTGCTATCATTTAGTCATTGAAACTCATAAAGTAGTTTCCTATGCCTAAACAATCAAGTGAATATTGCCTAAACTAGAGCAATCCTCTAATTCAACAAATTCAAGTCTAGTGCAGCAAGGAGAACACCTTTAGGGTTCTACCTTGGCACATAGACCCTTATGAGATCTTTATTTACTTCAATTATGATTTCCTATGTCTAGGTTACCAAAGTGTTACTTTTAGTTAATTGATCTCACAAGCATGATTTCCATCAATCTGCATCATGCGCATACACACGCAGTTTAGCTAAATGAGAGAATGCATTGGACTCATTGGACTATGTCACATCATCCAATGGGTGTCCAATGTTCTCTCATTCCTTCTACTTTGCTAAGCCACAAAGCAAGATTGATGGGGACTTAGCTCATAAGCATCAATCTCTCGGATGAGCCTTAAGGAATGGTGCTAATGAGCTTAAGAACTTGTCATATAGTTCTCAACTCTAATTTGCACTCATTCCTTTCTCTAATTCAATTGATGAGCTTTGGAGCATAAGTTCCTTTTAATGATAATTCATTTCTAGTTTGATTTAATAAAGATTTTTATAAGACACATTCAGGCATTTTCATTAAACAATGATAAGAAACAATTCAGCAAATAGTTTTTTATTCATTTCAAAATAGCGTACAACCCCATAGACCCTTACATTGTCCCACACCTACAACCAACCCTCTCTAATGAGGGTTTAGCCTTCCATTTCATAATTAATACAAGAAGATAGGCACAAATGAACCTTGACATCAATTCACAACAAGAAAGATAAGATAGAGTTTAGAAGGGGTACTAAGAAACAACACAGAGGTTTTTAGGGGTTCTCTTGGTATTCCTCATTTTCTTCCCTTTCATTCTCTTGAGATCTTCTACTATATTTTCTTCTTAATCCTTTACTCTTCACTTTCTTCTTGGAGAGTTCTTTCCTTTTTTTCTCACAACAGCCTCCCATTTAGATATTAGAATATGGAAATTTGGAACCCTTAATTGGTATAAAATTATCCCTTAAATAGGAGAGTTTTCAGCCCCCATGCATTAATCACATGTGACCTTTCATCTTCTTTGATTCAATGCAAGCAATTCAAATTTTATTCTGTTTTTCACTTGGGATTCATTAGATTTAATGTTACTTCAGGTTTTAAGAGGCTGGGGAAGGCCAATGGTATGAAATTGTGTCCGCCATATGTTGTATTAAATTCAATTTTTAGAGCTTTTTCTGTATCGGCCGCTGTGGCACGCTGCAACAATTGCAATTGGTTCTGTTGAATATAGCTTCAGATGGGCCATTTTGCTGAGGATCCACCGTAGCGCGCTGTGGCACCATCAATCCAAACACTATTCCACTGCAGAGCGCTGTAGCGGATCAAATTAATTCGGTTTATCACTACGAGCGCTATGGCGGTTTGAGTTTCGAAAATGCAAAATTGTCACTGTTCAATTAATTCATAATGAATAATCTGAAATGTCGCCGTGGTGGGCTACAACGATTTTGTTTTAGGTCTGCGTAAATCTTCATAAGGCATAGCGCGTTGTGGCGTGCTTGGAGCGCACTACAGCGGTCAAAAGTTCAAAATCGTGAATTTGGCACAATTCAATTATTTCATATAAAGTTTATAGTAAAAATCTGAAATGCCGCCGCAGCCCGCTGTGACGTGCTGTGGCGCGCTGCAACGATTTGCTTCAAGTTTGACAAATCAGGTTCCGGGTCTTTGTTTAGTGCACTTGTCCGTCGTGGCCCGCTGTAGTGCGCTTTGGCGCACTGCAACGATTTTCATCCAGATTTTTCCAATTTAGCTCTGGCTTGCCCTTTTCTCCTTTTTCCTGAAAATGCATAAATTCCACTCAAAGTATGCTGATTTGTATGATGTTTTAAATATTTTTACCACTTTATTTTACTATAATTACCCCCCCATATCTTTTAATTATGGGGGGGGGGGGTAATTACCTTAGGACTTTCAAACATTAGCCAGGCATTTGGTAAGTGACAAGAGTATTGTGCCATGTGTACTCCTTCTCATGAATCACAAAGAACATTTATATTTTTAGGAGCGACACTTTTCTTCATCCTAATTTCTCAATTTTGTACATTGGGAGAGATATTTTTCATCATCCCTATTTTTCTTTTTTTTTTATTGAAAATTAAGCTCAAAGGAGAGATATTTTTCTTCGTCTCTGAATTAGTTTCTTGTGGTCATTAATTTCTATATGAGCCTAGCACACTCAATTATTCACTCACACCTTGCCATTTGCTGGTTTTAATTCCCTAGGTTTCCCCACCCCCACACTTAAACCTACGCACATATTTATTTCAATTTGTTAGAAATTGAATCTCACTAGAGCCCTTTACTTTGTTAGGAGGTGCATGATTGTAATATTGATTTATCACATTGAGTTCAAGCATATTAGTGTCCTTAATATTTACACATTCGAATTTATTATTGAATCCATAAAATAATAGTGTTTAGAAAATTGAACTTGTTAACACAATCATAGTAAAGATGAGAGTGCAGGAAATCTGAAATTCATTTATTAGCAATCAAAATTATAGCTACTGAAAGAAAAACAAAAATAGAAAAATAGAAATGAGCAGAAACAATACAATCCTATGGGCATGGGTTTCCTCCCACCAAACGCTTGTTTTTACATCTCAGCCCGACGCATTTTGAGTCTCCTATGTGATTCCTTCCCTAGGAAGGTCTTGCAATGGACATTTCTTTCTCCTGCAAGTCATGTTCATCTAAATATAGTTTTAGTCGCTGCCCATTCACCTTCAATGTTCCCTCCTTTGAAGTGATATCAACAGCTCCGTGGGGATATACTTTCTCTATTGTGAATGGGCCCGTCCATCTAGGCTTCAGTTTTCCTGGAAACAACTTTAATCTTGAATTAAATAACAACACTTTCATTCCAGGTTGAAAATGTTTGGGTTTGATTAATTTATCATGCAATTTTTTTGTTTTCTTTTTATACAGCTTAGCACTTTTATAAGCATTCAACCTAAATTCATCTAGTTCATTCAGTTGCAGAATTCTTTTTTCTCCAGCTTGTTTGAAGTCAAAATTTAGTTTTTTAATTGCCCAAAATGCCCGGTGTTCCAGCTCTACCAGCAAGTGACAGGACTTTCCATACATCAGCTTGTAGGGAGACATTCCTAAAGGGGTTTTAAAAGCTGTCTTATAAGCCCAAAGTGCATCTTGCAATTTAATTGGCCAGTCCTTTCTATTTTTGCAAACCATTTTTTCAAGAATTTGCTTTAGTTCCCAGTTTGACATTTGACTTGCCCACTGGTTTGAGGGTGGTATGCCGTGCCTACTTTATGCCTCACCCCATAGCCCCTCAAAAAACTCTCAAGCTGTTTATTGCAGAAATGTTTTCCTCCATCGCTTATCAAAATTCAGGGTGTTCCAAATCTAGCTAAGACATGTTCTTTTAGGAATTTAATTACTGTCTTTGCATTATTATTCGCACAGGCAATTGCTTCAACCCATTTAGAAGCATACTCAACTCCCACTAGTATGTGTGTATTTGACTTAGAGGAAGGAAATGGTCACATAAAATCAAGTCCCCAAACGTCAAACAATTCAACCTCAAAATCTCCATTCAGAGGCAACTCATTTCTCTTTCCTAAATTCCGGATTCTTTGGCATTGGTCACAACTTTTGACAAATTCAGCAGTATCCTTAAATAGCTTAGGTTAATAGAACTCTGATTGTAACACCTTGGCAGCTGTGCGATGTATCCCATGATGCCCTCCATAAGGGGATGTGTGGCAATGATAGAGGATGTTATTTACTTCGAATTTGAGCACACATCTCCATAGGATTTGATCAGCACAACATTTGTACAAGAAGGGATCATACCAAAAGTAGTTTTTAATGTCAGTAAATAATTTTTTATTTGCTGAAAATTCAACTCTTTTGGAACTACTTTTCTCGCAATAAAATAACCATAATCAGCAAACCAATGAGATCTACTTGCTGCAATGATATAAAGTTGCTCGTCGGGAAATGTCTCACAAGTATTCACAGAATTTGATTTACTTTATCTCTCTCAATCCCCCTCTAGTTTCAATTATGGAGGTTGAATCAGATTTTTCTTTTTAAATTCAGTTCTCAAAATTTTCTCTTTAAACATCGTGGGCAAGAGATCTATTATTTCTTCCAAATCATTTACTCTCACAGTCATTACTCCCCTCACCATATCAATTATAGCTCTAGAGCTAGCTAGGAATGGCCTTCCAAAAATCACAGTGGAGTTCTGAGGTGGCCGCCCTTCTAATCATAAGGCTTAAGGAGTGGTCGTCACTAAGCACATCTTACACTTAACATTAGATTGGAATTTAAGACTCCAATCCAATCTTATGATAAAATGTTCTTTTCATAATAAGGTAAAGATTAATAATCACTTAATGAGTATCAGAGTGTGAAAGAAATGAATCAACTGAAGTAATCATCCATATTATAAAAAAAAGACATCCAGCTCATAATATATACAATGTAGGAAAGCAAAGTACAATTTTATCATGTATTATTACAAACATTTAAAGTTAAGAACTAAAATGAAAAGAGTCACTCATCATCACAATGTAAAAGTAAAGTAAGACAACTAGTAAGTGGACTAAGGTCCCTCAGTAGTCTGAACCTCCTCCTGGATCTGCTCCTTAGTAGGCTCAATCTCCTCAAAAAGCTCAGAATCTACTATTATCGGTTTCATAATAATAGGGCCTCAGCCAACAAAAGAAAATCTAGTTAGACAAAATGTCTATGTACATTTTAAGGTAATGAATTTTAATGTATTTTAATGATATCACAACTGTAATTAAGCATAGCATATTAGTAAAGCGACAAGAAAAGAAGAGCAAATTATGAGGTAGAAACATACCTTAACTCAGGCTGCAATACAAGGTAAGTAAAGTACAAGTGCAAATCTACTAAGTACAAAGAAAAATCCTAAGGAATATGATCAAACTAACATGCTAGTTATAGTATAAGTAAAAGTATTGTACTGAAAATATAAAGATTAGCATCCTAACATGCACTCAAGTGAGTAAAATGGCTGACATACAAAAAGTTCTGAAATGTAAAGGAACTGCAGAAAATGAAAAATATGAAAGAAAGAAAAGTGTGCTGAACGGTAAAGTAAAGTAAGTCTGAAGTATTGTAACAACCCTAGTTGTTACCTTAGCTAAATCTGGATTATTTTAAGCTAAACCAAGCCTTAATTTTGATTCCATTGGACTCAATGAGTCATTTAAACCCAACCCTAGAAGTTTGAGATCATTTGGAGCTAAAATGGAAAATTTGATATTTTTGGCTATTTTTAAGCCCTAAAAAATACCTAAAATAATTTGATCTACAAATCAAAATCTGATTTCATTTTTGAATTCCTCACACCCAAATTAGCTAAGGGTGAATTTTTAGAAATTTTTGGAGCTCAGTTGGTCCTAAATTGGATTTGAATTATTTAAGAATAATTATATATTATTTAATTAGATTTAATTTTTATTAAATTAAATAAATTAATAATTTTATTAACCTGGGATTTGCTGTCGGACTGCGGCAGATCCGCTACGGGGTCCCGACAGCAGAGCACGGTTTTGAGCCAGTGGGATCAGTAGCACGCATCTCAGCGCGCAATCCAAAGGCTCTCACCACCCCGTCCCGTGATCTGATCTCGTTCGCCCGATCGGCATCTCAGATCGGACGCTCAAGATTCTCTCCGCGTTTCTGTTTTTCAAATCCCCGCATCAGACTGTTCAAACCCAACAGCTTCTATATTAGACGGCAGAGGTGAGTCCAGTCACTGTGGATCGTCATTCTCACAACGATCCTGCCCGACAGAAGAAATTCACCGTACTGAGCCACGTAGACTTGTCGGCCACTCTCCCTGCCAGGTCACCAGGACCGTTAGGATCTTCCGAGAATGGCCGAGCCTAGCGAGGCGACCCGGGAGGCCTGGACCCTCCCAATTTGGGGAAAATAGGGAGAAGCCTCGGACCGAGCCAATTCCCAAGCCCGAGCCCTGGCCTCCATTCCTAAGACCTGCTGGAGCCTATAAATATCACTAAGATTTCACAGTGAGTCTCTTTGCTCACTGTGAATCCCCAATTGTCCGGCTAAAGGTCTGGCGGAGCTCCCGTCACCTCGGCAATTTCCGGCATTTCCAGGGCTTAGAACCGCTGATAGAGGGCCCGTCTGGAGTTTAGACCCCCTGTGCACCCTCGTCTAGCCTCAGGGAAGCTTAGGAGCACCCTCGCAGCTCGACTTCAGGTACAACCTTTTCCCCATTAAAATTCCTTAAGCTCGATTTCGTTCCTGCCTTCTGAATGAGCTCTGGATGCCGTCTAGGTTACCTTAGCCACCTAGGGAACCCTCTGTGATTGTCGCTTGGGGCTAAGCTAGCTCGAATCGATCGTATCGATCGATTGAGCTAGCGGCCGAGCCAATGGTTGAGTCCTTGTAAGGACCCAGCGATTGGCTGCACCCCAGGTTAAGATAGCTTGGGGGTTCGATGCGTCTTTGCTCCCTGAATGTGTAGGGATCGAACCCCAGTCGAATTGAGGCCTCTGTGAGGAGAATTTCGTCCTCACAGTCGGCCTAAGACATCTTAAGGAAGGACGTCTCGGTCGAGTAACACCCCGTCAATCCAGAGGGATCCAGATGGGGGTTCTTGGTCCAATCGACGCGTCTCGACTCAAGGAACGTGTAGGGATCGATTTGAGCCCCTGCCGTCGCCGGAGCGTCGAGAATTTCAGCTTTGAATTTCTACGGGCTCGGGACCCGTCGAGAGGAAGAAGACGAAGTCACGGGTCCTGGTCAGGTCGGTCTCTGACCCGCGCGGTTCTGATTTTGGGCCGCGCCTAATTAATAATTATTGGATAGCATTTTTAATGATTGCGAATTTAATTAATTAAACCCTATAGTTTTAATTTAAATAAACATTCAGAATAAATTAATTAAATAACTTTAGTTATACAAACCAAATGGTATGATCCAATATACCATTTAAATCAAAAAAATTCAAGGAATCTGAATATAAAATAAAATCTCAGATCTAATGGTTGGATTTAAAAATATTGGCCAAACCTTCTCTGTTCTTAAATAAATCATATAAAATCATCTAAATATCCAATTTATGAGTTTAAGGGCTCTGATTGCTCCTTGTACCATAAGGAATAATTCCAGATCCTTAAAATTAATTTTTGGATAATTTGTTTTCTTAATCACTCCCTAATCACCCTAATCAAAGATTAGTGAATTTAACCCTAATTAAGCCTCTGATTTGGGTGGGGGTTATTCCTAACCTCATATTAAGTCTAGTAGAACCTAAGTGTAAGGTTGGATTGCCTTAGAATGCTTTAATTTCACTAATCACCCTAAGTGGCTTAATTAAGTGATTAGTGCTATTTAAGATCATTTAGGTCATCAAAACCTAAATTAAGGGTGTTTCCCACTTCATTAAGTAATATGAAATACATTAAAATAAATTAGAACAAATTTGGGTAATTAAACCCTAAAATCCCAATTTTAGCCTTAAGAGGGGTATTTTGGTCATTTTGACTAAAATGTGATTTAGGGTTCTCTAAAGATTGAAAATTTCAATAAACTATCCTAATGTAGCTTGGAAATGTTCTCTGAAATCTTAAAATAATAATAGTGCTAATATGATCATGAATGCATGAGATCATTAAATCTTTAATTAAGATATTTAGATCTTAAGTTTTATTTATAAAGATTATATGGCATTAAACTCTAAATCTAATAATTGAAATGGTCAATTATCTCCTTAATAAGTTCAATTAAGATAACTTAAGAATTAAGTGTTAAAAGAAAAGTAATTGGAAATGTCTAAGTAAAATCTTAGCTTAAGATCTAAAGTAATCAAAACCCAGTCCCTTAGATCTTAAGTAACCTAAGAAGGTCAATATGGGTTTAATGTTAATCTAATACTTGGAATTGTCAATTTTAACCTTAATAAGATCCTTATGGTTAATTATGAACTTAGATTCTAAAGAGGATCACAAATGGAAACTCTTAAGTCAAAACTCTATTTTAGAAGTCTAAAGTGATCAAACTTCAGATCTTTAGATCTTAGATTTTAGACTTAGACCTTCAATTTGAATTAAACCATCTCCAATTGAAATTCTTAAATGATTGATTGTTTAATCTTTTGAAACCTTCAATGCAAGTATAGGATGATTCAATCAATAATATAAGGAAATTATCTTAAAGATTGAATATAGATCTTAGATTCTTAAGTTCTTAATTAATTATTCTATCTTATAATCAGTAGAATAGCCTTTCACTAAGTTCTTAGTTCCCAAATCTTTCAACTTATAGGATTCCTTACCTAAAATTTGGGTGATAAGTGAGAAACCTAGACCCTATTTAGAATGTCACTGTGGATTTCAGGCTTTGAACTCAACATGGGGTTTAAGTTCTAAATCCTAAAATCTTGATTTACTTAATGAAGATTTGGGTAAGAGAGTAAAATATTAATAAAATTTGGTCATTGATTTATTTATTTAAATTATATAGTCGTCTTGTGATTCTAGATTAGAACTTGTTAAGTTCTAATATTAATCTTAAGGTCGTACATCTGAGAATTTACTTGAGAGCTAGATATTGGAGATCCTAAGCTAGTAAATGTCTCAGAATAGCTAGTTGGATAAATTAGATAACAATGGATATCACATAAGTCTAGATTGAGTATCTTGCTTACTTTGATTAGATTGCTTTGGCATACATTGTATTTGAGCTTTATCCCTTGAGCATAATAGGAACACTTAGGATATGGATGATACATCCTAAGTTAGAGTTGGTAAAGCATATATAATTTCATTCAAGTTTTTGCAGTGCTTTTAGTTAGTAGATTAGGTTTTAAGTATAATATTGCCACCTCCAGTATTCAGTACAGTATGGAAGTTACCCAGGCCTCTGAGAGGAATGGGGATGGCCTATAGGCTGGGTATTTTGATGATTTTCGGGCTGGGGTGGTAGTGCTATAGCTTAGGCCTATTGCTACTTTAGTTCAGTTCAGTTCAGTTTGTATTATTTTACCATATGTTTCTGTGGCTTTTACTTGCAGTTAAGTTGGCTTTACCACATGCTTCAGTGGTTTCTTGCTTTAGATTTTATTTGCTTTTGTCACATGTCTCAGTGACTTTGCTTTATATTAATCTGCATGTTGTATGTATGTCCTTATGAATTATATAAGCATAAATGGCATGCTTAGGATGTTAGATTTTTTAGATTTATTCAGTACTTGTGTCCTTTTATAACTGCATGTTTACTGTGATCATAATCATGCTAGGATTTATATTGTAGACTAGTCACTTTTGCTTTGAGCTTTACCTTGGTTATTTATGATGTTTTGTATGTCCTGTTACATACCCGTTGATCACTATAGATGGAAAGTTTATAGTATTCCTTTTCTTTTACAGCTTGTCGCACCTTTTAAACGCTTGCATGTTAAAATAATTTAAATGTGATATCTTAAATATTCAGATCATTAATTTATCCTAAAATGTACTTAGACAATTGTCTAACTGTAACCTTTTTTTCTTTTTGGCTAGGGCCCTGGCACTTGTGATATCGACAAATGTCAGATCTGGAGTTGTTTGTTGGCAGTGCTGTTGGTGAGGAGCCAGTTCAGGAGAAGGACCTTCCAGCTGCTGATTAGATAGTTTTGCCTTGTTTATTCAGTGAGGGCGAGAGTCTTTCATTTTCAGTTTGTAATAATTAACTTTCTGGATGTACTTTACTTTCTGCATTGTGATGAGTTACTATATTGCATTTTCTTTTCCTACTATGTATGTTTGTGGATGTTACTCTATTTTTGTACTGCTTCCGCCACTTTGATATTTATATTGATGAATGTTATAGCACTTGGTGACAAGTCCTTGACTTAAGGCAGGTTGGGTTTGCCTAACTTACTTAAGTTGAGGATTTGCCACAGTTGGAGCACCGTACTTCCTTATTATCAGTACGGGGGGCCCCACAAGTATAATTAAAATATGTAAAGTAACTGTAACGAGACTGAAAAGTAAATATAAGTAATGTAGATTAAAGTGTTGTACGTGTGAGATATTCTTACTTAGTCTGCCAAAAAGTAAAGTCTATCTGATAATCTAGGAGAAACATCCCAGATCCTAATGCTAAAGTAAAATCCATAAAGTATCTAAAGAGCATATAGGAGAAACATCCTAATGCCAAAGTAAAGTACCATAGGGAAAATTTTCTAGGCAAAAGCTGTCCTAAAGTAAAGTCATACTAAGTGGCAGGCTAAGTAAAATATAAATCATAAGTATAATGTTGTTTATTAATATTTATTTTAAAATTATGCATATGATATGTGAATGAAATTCAAAGTATAATATAAAGTATGTATCAAGTATTTAAGTATGTCCAAAGGTGTAAAAAGGCTTAAATAACACGGAAAGCATAGTAAATTTCAAATTTAAGGTAATAAATAGCACTACACAAACTTTGTGATATCACCTATTTTTTAATTTAAACATTCTAACTACTCTAAGTTACATAAGATTCAGAATCCTCAATTCCTACACTGTCTGTAACTTAGAATCACGAATATACTAGTTAAACATAATTAGGATTGGCCACATCCTAATTATAACTGAATCAAAGTCACCTAAAAGGTTAAAATAATTAAATCAATCGTCCTAAGTTATTATTTTATAACCTCCAAATAAACCTTGATTAGTTAAATCAAGATTTAAAAGATTAAGAATCAAACCCAAAGAATGAAGTTTAAATTCTTAATCACAAGGCTATCCTAAAGGACTAAGGTTTAATCCCATCTCACAGATTAAATGTTAAGGCAAATCCTATTGAATTAAGTCATATTTAATAGGATAGATCTCTAATCCTAATTCTAATATTAAAAGATCAAATAATCAATTAATAAACTATGAAAAATCTAATAAACTAGTAAAATCAAGGTTTCACCTTAATGAGTAACCCACTTTACTCATTAGATAAATTCTAACCTAAGATCTATTCATAATCTTAGGAATTAAGGCTCTTAGATACTAAGAGTATCACTCAGACACACATCCTAACTAAAGTTATAAGACCTAAAGATTGATCTAAGAAGTTCAGAGGAAAAAAAGGTTTCTCATAATTCACTTAAGTTTTGTTTAAGACATAACTTAGGGTTTTCGTCAAATTTCTAATTTGAGACTTAGAATTATCTGAATAAGGTCTAAATTATATTAATTACTATATAGTATAATTTAAAAGTGAAATCCGGTCTTAAATTCATTAAACCCTAATTTTGAGCAAAAAGACTATTTTGCCCCTCCTTAAGGGTCTAAATTTCACCTTTATAAATTAGCACTTAATTCTAGATTTTAATAATGTGGAATGATTACTTACTATCTAATATGAGTTTAGACAGTAAGTTCATTAATTTTGGTTAAGTATTAAGCCTTATAGGGTCAAATTAAGGATTTTGACTTATAAGGGTATATTGGTAAATTTACCCTAATGATATATAATTTTTCTATTAGTTTACTGTAGTTTATGCTCTAAGGTTTCCATTGAACCTAAAATTATTAAATTTTGATGTGTATTGGCTAAGTTATGGGCAATACAAGCTCTAAGGTTAATTTAGTAATTAAGGATTCTTAATTAAGGGTTAAAAATCCTAACTTCTCCAATTGGTGTCCAAATTGAATAAAATTAGTGGCTATTAATCACAATTGATCCATTGATTTTATTGACTGGTAGTGGGTTCAATTTGAACCTTAATTGGCTTAAGTATGGTCTAATTAGGGTTTAGGGTGATTAGTGAGTGTTTAATAAAATTAATCACCCAATCACTAATCTAACCCTATAGTTAGGTTCTAATAGAGTCTAAGAGCTCTCTGAAATTTGAATTGTCCAATTTGGATTATTAGATTTGTTAATATTTACCAATTAAGTTTTAGGGTGATTAGGGGTGATTAGCAAATCTAATTGTTGGATCCTAAATATTTTTGTAGATTACTATAAATTAGGTTTTGCTGATCTAAATTGATATTTGGATCATCTAATTTGAAGCTCAATTAACTAACTTATGGTCAATTGAAGTTCTAAAGTTAATTAATCTAATTAGTGTTAGGTCCTAAATGTCATTAGTCAAATGCTAATCCAAATAACAAAATTAATACTACTAGAATGTTCCTTATGGTTTTGTGATCACTTTGAGACCTATATTTAATAGGTTTGGATTAGTGTGCGCAAAGTTATGGCTAAGTGAAATTTTGTGACATTTGTGAATATTTAAATATCCTAAAATATCACTATATGATATATTGCTCCTACTATAATTTGGATGGTACCATAATATTCCTCATAATTTTTTTAACACAATGGTATATAAATATCTTAAATTTAGAGTTGTAAATTAGGAGTTATTAATATTTGAAGTTTCTTATATTATAAAATAATTATATTAAATCTAATAACTAATTTAATCTAATTATTTTTAATTATATGCAATCTGTTGTGCAGGTGGGACCCGCTGGAGAGGCAGACAGATGGCACCAGCGAATCAGAAGGTCCCACCCACGCCTTTTGAAGTCGACACGCATGCAGACGGTGGGGCCCACTCTTCGTCTTCACCGTGGGGGGGGGTCGCGAAGAAGACGGAACCCGACCTAGGGCATCAGTCGAACGTCCGCTCGCAGAAGTTATTGGCCACGATTCACACACCAAAATGGAGTATTGGATTGTATCAATCTTCTAAACTAGAATTCTTAACTTGATATTCATTCTTACTCTACATATTAGGGTGCCCTAGATATCGAGATATAATTGAAGAAGAAGCATAACCTAATCTCTTCGACTAGCAAAAGTTTGATTAGGTAAAATCAATTCATTCTTGTGTAAGAAATTCATACAATAGAACATACTTAATGCAATATTCGAAGCCTAATTAATTGAAAAACTGGAAGGAAATCGAGTACCTTAGACGAACGGTATGAAACTTAGGGCTTGATGAGATCGCTTGAAGTTCAGATCGACTCCTTTTTTGCTCAAAATTGAAACACATAAAGTAGCTTAGAAACGCATGGAGATCCTTAATGGAAGCTCTCGAGGATGAAGAGCAGCGGTGAGGAGCAGCAGAGGATGGCATCTAGCGCTCGATGCAACCACGCGTCTGCGAGGGCGACATGTGCAGAGAGCGGAGATGACGAAATGTGGACCGTTCGATCATTCGATCGAACAGTCTACCTTTGTCATTTGGTTTGATGGTGAAGGTGAGAAAAATGAATGGCGGCTACTGTGGATTAAAGGAGGCCGTTAAGTAATTAAAAAAATATTATTATTTAATTTAATATATACTAATTTTATTAATTAAAACTATGTATTTAAACATATCCAAAAAATTTCCAATAAATCACCCCTAGCTAATTGAGATATGTTGAACGCAATGGTGCAATCGGATTTTTGATTTGATGAGTATTTAATTATTTGATTTTTCTGAGTATTTAAATAATATTAAAATATTTGAGGAAAATTCAACTACTTTCAAATGCATCCAAAACTTCACCCCTAGCTAATTTGGGGGTGGTGAATGCAATGGCTAAGTTAGATTTTCAATCTGAGGTTTAAATAAAAAGTCAATTTCTAAGGTTTTGGGATTTTCCAGAAATCAGGTTTTGATTTATTTGATTCCTGGTTTGATCCAGATTTTAGAGGTAGGTTCTAAATGACTTGATTAAGATACTAGAACCATAATTAGGACTTGGATAAGTCCTAATTGACCAAAGTAACAACATGGGTTGTTACAAGTTCTCACTCCATCTTTCCCATTCACACACGATAAAATTGGTTGAAATTATAAAACTTCCTATCTCTACCCGCACATTCTTTACTATTCATATGAGGGTCATTGAGTTGAGATTAACAAATTCAAGAATTATTAGGGTTTCCTCCATTCCTGTCATCCCAAGCTGGGGGTGAATGAGTAGAGGCATAACATTGATGGAAGCCCCAAGATCACATAAAGGATCTGAAAGGACTTTACCCTTAATGACACATGAAATGTTTATTCTCCCGGGGTCAGCTCTCTTAATGGCCACACATATTTTATCTTTAGATTTATCTTCCCCTACTTCCATCTCCAACTCAGTTTCAGATTCAGAATTTACTCTCTCCTTATCTTGAGTGGTGTGCTCTCTCCCCTCAGTATGGATTACACTCAGTCTCCCTAGGGTTTATTTCAGTGGAGCTAGGCAATGCTCCTTACTGACGTGTGGCCAGCAGTTTTGAGATCTGCCCAAGCAGCACTTCAATATTCCTATGGGATGCCTCTATCCCTTGGATAGAGGCATCATGATGGGTGATTGTTGCTTCAGTTCTTCTCATAAATTAGATAGTTTCACCCTTAAATGTATTGAAATCTCCTTCTAAATTTGAGGGCTGGGTTTGGTAGTTATTCCCCATGCTATAACCTTGTTTGTTAACTGAACTTCCTCCACTAAAGTTTCCCAAATTATTATTATTGTTATTCCAAGAGAAGTTGGGATGGTTCTTCCACCCGGGATTGTAAGTATTGGAATTGGGATTGTTCATTGAATTACTCTGGTTTGCATTGTTGTTTCTTAGGAAATTTACTTGCTCAGTTTGCGAGGGGGTGAATGGATTATTAAAATTACAGTTTTCACCAATGTGATTTCCTCCACAGAGCTCACAATAGCTCTCTTGGACATTGCATACACTCATATTTTCTATTTTATTATTCAATGCATTGATTTTATTTTGCAAGGATAAAATTTGAGTTATTTCATTTAATTGGTTAGCCTCTACCTTTCTTAGATTGAGCCTCTCAGTAGGGCATTGATAGGCATTAGTGGCCATCTCCTCTAGAAGGTCGAAGGCCTCCTCTTGTGTCTTGCTATTTAAAGATCCCCCCGAGGCTGCATCTATGAGAGTCATAGTGGGTATGTTTAAACTGTTATAGAATATTTGTTCCTACATCCACAATTCAAACCCATGATGCGGGCAGCATCTTAAGCAGTCCTTAAAATGCTCCCAGCCATCATATAAATTCTCACTATTTTAATGTGAGAAATTTGATATCTTATTTATTAGCCTAGCTGTCTTAGCAGGTGGGAAGTACTTAGCTAGGAATTTCTTAGCTAAGTCATCCCAAGTCCTGATGGACTCGCCAGACAAAGAAGTGAGCCAAATTTTAGCTCAGTCTCTCAAAGAAAATGGAAATAGTCTTAGTCAAATTACGTCATCGAACACACTATTAAACCTAAGGGTATCACAGATTTCTAGAAAGTTTGAGATATGGGCATTTGGACCTTCTGAAGCTATACTGCTAAATTGATTATTTAGGACCATGTTTAGAATTGAAAGTTTAATTTCAAAATTATTAGCTTGAATAGGGGGTCTAACAATCGCATTAGGCACTCCTCCCACAATTAGGAGGGCATCGTCTCTTAAGAGTCTACCTCTCACATTGACTAGTGGCTTTATAGTGTTTGCTTCTAGATTATCCATTTAAATTTTAGGTTGGTTTAGATTTACCTATTTTCTTCTAGCTCTTAAGTAAGTGCTCTCTATTTCCAGATCAAAAAGTAATTCAACACCTATTCTTCTACTTATGCAATTTAAAAATTTTAGCTAGAAAGAACTAAGCAATTTTAGCAATGTATTTAATCACAGAAACTTAGTAGATTCGAGCAAACAGTTCAACAGAATTGATGCAACAATATAGTTACAGCAGTTCACAAATTTCAGCAGTGTAAATAGTAATCAACAAAACAGTTCAGCAAAATTTTAGAAATTTTTGATTTTTCAATAACAAATAACTAAAACAAAATCTAAATTAACACTAAAGTTAGCATAATATAATTACAACAACTAAAAATTATATGCAAAATTAAAATAAGATCTAAATCATTATTTAATCGAAAATTATACTTAATACAAAACAAAACCGTTCCCCTGCAACAGCACCAAAAACTTAACAGACTGTAACTTTGCGCTTGCACGCAGTGTACTATCCGAAGTAATAAGTGGAACGGTAAGTTCCGGAAATTTATATTGTCCTTAGAGAACGATGGTTTTGATACTAAGTCTTATCTTCTTTCACTAATGTTTAGAATAATTAATTTTTGGGTTTTTGTTGGTTCCTAAATTAACAATTCAATTTACTTAAGGTAAGATACTATTTGTTTAAGAGGAGAGAGTTGGGGAATTGGTTATGGGACTCGTAAGGGCTTGGTGCTGTCATTTAGTCATTGAAACTCATAAAGTGTTTTCCTATGCCTAATTAATCAAGTGAACATTACTTAAACTAGAGTAATCCCTTAATTCAACAAGTTCAAGTCTAGTGTAGCAAGGAGAACACCATTACGGTTCTACCTCAGTATATAGACCCTTACAAGATCTTTATTTACTTTAATTCTGATTTCCTATGTCTAGGTCACCAAAATGTTACTTTTAATTAATTGATCTCACAAGCAAGATTTTCATCAATCTGCATCATGCACATACACACGTAGTTTAACTAAGTAAGAGAATGCATTGGACTCGACTATGTTACATTATCCAATGGGTGTCCAATATTCTCTCATTCCTTCTACTTTGCTGAGCCACAAAGCAAGATTGATGTGGACTTAGCTCACAATCATCAATCTCTCAGATGAGCCTTACGGTATGGTGCTAATGAGCTTAAGAACTTATCACATAGTTCTCAGCTCTAATTTGCACTCATTCTTTGCTCTAATCCAATTGATAAGCTTTGGAGCACAAGTCCTTTTTAATGATAATTCATTTCTAGTTTGATTTAATAAAGATTTTTATAAGATACATTTAGGAATTTTCATTAAATAAGGATAAGAAACAATTTAACAAATAGTTTTAATAGCATACAACACCATAGACCCTTACATTGTCCCACAACTATAACCCAACCCTCTCCAAGGAGGGTTTAGCCTTCTATTTCAAAATTAATACAGAATAAAATGAACCTTGACATCAGTTCACAACAAAGAAAATAAGACAGAGTTTAGAAGGGATACCAGGAAACTGCCCATAGGTTTTTTGGGGTTCTCTTGGTATTCCTCCTTTTCATTCTCTTGAGATCTTCTACTGACATTTCTTCTTAATCCTTTATAGTTCTCTTCAGTTTCTCCTTGGAGAGTGCTTTCCCTTTTTTCTCACAGCAACCTTCCTTTTAGATGTTAGAATAAAGAAATTTGGAACCCTTACTTGGTCTAAAATTGCCTCTTAAATAGGAGAGTTTTCAGCTCCTATGCATTAATCATGTGTGACCTTTCATCTTCCTTGATTCAATGCAAGCAATTCAAATTTTATTCTGTTATTCACTCAAGATTTATCAGATTTAATATTACTTCAGGTTTCAAAAGCCTGGAGAAGGCCAAAGGTCTGAAATTGTGGCCTTCCCTATGCTGCATTAAATGCAATTTCTGAAGCTTTTTCTATATCAGGCGATGTGGCACGCTGCAACAATTACATTTGATTCTATTGAATTTAGCTTCAAATGGGCTGTTCTGCTGAGGATCCGTCGTAGCGCGCTGTGGCACCTTCAATCCAAACTCTATTCCGCTTCAGCACACTGTAGCTGGTCACATTAATTCAGTTTATTGCTGCGGTGCGCTATGGTGGTTTGAGTTTCAAAAATGCAGAATTTTCACTATTCAATTAATTCATATAAGGTTTTCATGAATAATCTGAAATGCTGATGGGGCACGATGAGGCAGGCTACAATGATTTTTTTCTAGGTCTACGTAAATCTTCATAAAGCTTAGCGCGCTGGGGCACGCTTGGAGTGCGCTGCAACAGTTAAAGTCGTGTCCCACTGGAGCGTGCTATGGCGCGTTGCAGCGGTTTTCATCCAAATTTCTTCAATTTAGCTCTGGCTTGCTCTTTTCTCCCTTTTTCCTGAAAATACACAAATTCCATTCAAAGTATGCTGGTTTGCATAATGTTTTAAAAGTTTTTACCACTTTATTTTGCTATAAATTTTGAATATATCATCCTCCCTTTTAAATGTTAGAATATGGAAATTTGGAACCCTTACTTGGTCTGAAATTGCCTCTTAAATAGGAGACTTTTCAGCCCCATGCATTAATCGCATGTGACATTTCATCTTTCTTGATTCAATGCAAGCAATTTAAAAATTTATTTTGTTATTCACTTGGGATTCATCAGATTTAATGTTACTTCAAGTTTCAAGAGCCTGGGGAAGGCCAAAGGTCTGAAATTATGTAATTCCCTTTGCTGTATTAAATGTAATTTATGGAGCTTTTTATGTATCGGGCTCTGCAGCGATTATATTTGATTCTGTTGAATTTAGCTCCAGATGGGTTGTTCTACTGAGGATCCGTCATAGCGCGCTGTGGCACCTTCAATCCAAACACTATTTCACTACAGTGCGCTGTAGCGGGTTAAATTAATTCAGTTTATCGCTACGGCGCGCTATGGTGGTTTGAGTTTCAAAAACGCAAAATATTCACTGTTCAATTAATTCATATAAGGTTTTCATGAATAATCTGAAATGCCGTCGGGACGCATTGTGGAGCGCTGTGGCGAGCTACAACAATTTTTTTCTAGGTTTATGTAAATCTTCATGAAACTTAGCGTGCTGGGGCGCGCTGCAGTAGTCAATGTCGTGGCTTGCTGGAGCGTGCTGTGGTGCACTGCAGTGGTTTTCATCCAGATTTCTCCAATTTAGCTCTGGCTTGCCCTTTTCTCCATTTTTCCTGAAAATGCACAAATTCCACTCAAAGCATGTTGGTTTGTATGATACTTTAAATGTTTTTACCACTTTATTTTGCTATAAATTTTGGCTATATCATCCTCCCTTTTAGATGTTAGAACATGAAAATTTGGAACTTTTACTTGGTCTGAAATTGCCCTTTAAATAGGAGAGTTTTTAGCCCCCATGCATTAATCACATGTGACCTTTCATCTTCCTTGATTCAATGCAATCAATTCAAATTTTATTCTGTTATTCACTTGGGATTCATCAAATTTAATGTTACTTCAAGTTTCAAGAGGCTGGGGAAGGCCAAAGGGCTGAAATTGTCTCCATCCATATGCTGTATTAAATGTAATTTATGGAGGTTTTTCTGTATCGGGCGCTGTGGCGGCTACAACAATTGCATTTGATTCTGTTGAATTTAGCTCCAGATGGGCCGTTCTGTTAAGGATCCATCGTAGCGCGCTGTGACACCTTCAATCCAAACACTATTCCGCAGCAGCGCACTGTAGTGGGTCAAATTAATTCGATTTATCGTTATAGCGTGCTATGGCGGTTATAGTTTCGAAAATGCAGAATTATCACTGTTTAATTAATTGCTATAAGATTTTCATGAATAATCTGAAATGCCGCCGAGGCGCGCTGTGGCGCGCCGCGGCGGGCTACAACAATTTTGTTCCACGTCTGCATAAGTCTTCATAAAGCTAAGCGCGCTGTGGCATGCTTGGAGCACGCTGCAGCGGTCAAAAGTTTGAAATCGCGAATTTGGCTCTATTCAATTAGTTCATATAAAGTTTATATTAAAATTTTGAAATATCACTGCAGCCCGCTGTGATGCGCTGGGGAGCGCTGTAGAGATTTGCTTCCAGTTTGACAGATCAGGTTCCAGGTCTTTGTTTAGTGCACTTGTCTGCCGTGGCCCGCTGGAGCACGCTGTGGTGCACTGCAGCAGTTTTTATCCAAATTTCTCTAGTTTAGCTCTGGCTTACTTGCCATTTTCTCCATTTTTCCTGAAAATGCACAAATTCCACTCAAAGTATGCTAGTTTGTGTGATGTTTTAAATATTCTTACCACTTTATTTTGCTATAAATTTTGGATATATCAGCCTCTCTTTTAAATATTAGAATATAGAAATTTAGAACCCTTACTTGGTCTGAAAATGCCCCTTAAATAAGAGAGTTTTCAAATGCATTAATCACATGTGACATTTCATCTTTCTTGATTCAATGCAAGCAATTCAAATTTTATTTTGTTATACACTTGGGATTCATCAGATTTAATGTTACTTCAAGTTTCTATAGGCTAGGAAAGGCCAAAGGTCTGAATTTGTGTAATTCTTTATCTTGTATTAAATGTAATTTATGGAGCTTTTTTTGTATCAGGCGCTGTGGCGCGCTGCAGCGATTGCATTTGATTCTGTTGAATTTAGCTCCAGATGAGCTGTTTGTTGAGGATCAGCCATAGTGCGCTGTGGCACCTTCAATCCAAATACTATTTTGATGCAGCGCACTGTAGCGGTTCGAACTTAAGTAAGTAAATCAATGACCTAATTTATTAATATTTTACTCTCTTACCCAAATCTTGATTAAGAAATCAAGATTTAAGGATTTAGAACTTAAACCCCAATTTTGAGTTCAAATCCTAAATCCAAGGTAGTATCCTAATTGGGATCTGGGGTTCACATTTTTTACCCAAATTAAAGGTAAAGGACCCTATAAGCTAAAATCCAGGAACTAAGAACTTATTGAAGGGTTATTCTACTGATTATAAGATAAAATAATCCATTAAGAACTTGAGAATCTAAGATCTATATTCAATCTTTAAGATAATTTCATTATCTTATAGATTGAATCATCCTATACCCACCTGGAAAGTTTCAAAAAATTAAACAATCAATCATTTAAAGAATTCTAATTGGAGATGGTTTAATTCCAAATTGAAGAGCTAAGTCTAAGATATAAGATCTAAGGATCTGAGGTTTGATCACTTTAGACTTTAAGCTAGATTTTAACTTAAAATTTTCCATTATTCTTTCTTTTAGAATTTTAAGCTCATAAGTTAACTTAACTGAACATATTAATGTGAGACTTTGGCATCTACAATTTTTGGGTGCAATTATTAAGGCAATGGTGACCCCTTTAAGATCACACAAGATCTAAGTTTTTAATTAAGACTAAATGAAGATTCTTTAGTTTAATATGAATATTATGGACATTATTAGCTTAAGAGTTCAGAGAGATATTAATGATCTAATTTAGAGTTAATTTACTAAATTTCCCAAGGTTTTAGGGCACGGCACTTAAGCACATTTTGGTCAAAATGACCAAAATAACCTCACTTAAGCTTAAAATTGGGATCTTATGGTTCACTTATCCAAATTAATCCAAATCTATTTTAATGTGTTTCATCTTGATTTATAAAGTGGGAAATACACTTATCTTAAATTTTGACCCCTTAATTAAGCTAATTAGCACTAATCACCTATTTAAGCCAATTAGGGGGATTAGTAAATTTGGGGTATCTTAGGGCAATCCAGCCTTACCCTCAGGTTCTAATAGGCTTACTTTAGCATTCGGAGCTTACTTACCCTAAATCTGAGACTTAATTAAGGTTAAACTTACAAATCATTAATTTGGATGATTAAGGGGTGATTAAAAAAAAATAAATATCCAAAATTAATTTTAAGGGTCTCTAATTATCCTCTAGGGTCTAAGGACCAATCAGATCCCTTAATCTCCATATTTGGATATTTATTAAATTTAATATGATTTAATTAAGGACAGTAAAGAGTTGGGCAATTATTTTTAAATCCAACTATTAGACATATGATTTTATTTTATATTTAGGTTCCTTGTATTTTTCTAATTCAAATGGTATATTTGATCATACCATTTGGATCAGTATAGCCAAAGTTATTTAAAAAATTTGTTATGTTTTTTTATTTAAATTAAAACTATAGGGTTTGATTAATTTAATTCACAACTATTAAAAATGTCTTTCAATAATTATTAAATAGACGCGGCCCAAAATCAGAACCGCACGGGTCACGGGTTGGCCCGGTCCAGGACCCACGACTTCGTCTTCCTCCTCTCGACGGGTCCCGAGTCAGCCAGACTTCTGCAGTGAAATTCTCGGCACTCCAGCAACGGCAGTGGCTCAAATTAATCCCTACACGTTCCTAGAGTCGAGACACATCGACTGGACCAAGAACCCCCATCCGGATCCCTCTAGATCGATGAGGTGCTACTCACTCGAGACGCCTTCAATAAGGCGTCTCAGGCCGACTGTGAGGGGACAGATCTCCTCACAAAGGCCTTGATTCGACTGGGGTTCGATCCCTACACATTCAGGGAAGTGAGGCGACTCGATCCCCCAACATTTCATAACCTGGGGTGCAGCCAATCGTTGGGTCCTTACTCGGACTCAGCCATTGGCTCGGCCGCTAGCTCAATCGATCGATACGATCGATTCGAGCTAGCTTAACCCCAGGTGACAATCACCACAGTTTACCTAAGTGGCTAAGGTTCTGTAGACAACATCTAGGGCTCAATCTAGAAGACAAAATTAAACCGAGCTTAACGAAATTTTAATGGGGAAAGGTTGTACCTCCTATTGGGCTGCAGGCTTGGCCGAGGGAAATTGAGGTGTCCTTAAGCTTCCTGAAGATTAGACGAAGGTGCACAGGGGGTCTAAACACTAGACGGGCCCTCTATCAGCGGTTCAAGCCTTCGGGAATGTCGGAAATCACCGAGGAAGACGAGAGCTCCAGAGGCTTCAGCTAGGGAAATTGAGGAGTCTCAGTGAGCAAAGGGACTCACTGAGTGGTGTTGGGGGTATTTATAGGCAGCTGGGAGCTCTGGGCGTGGTTTCTAGAGCTTGGCAATGGGAAGGAGGCTTGGGCCGATTAGAAAGGCTCGGTCCAACGGCTATGGATAATTTGGGGAGAAGAGAACCGGCAAGACAGACACGCCAAGTGCAGGAGAGGAATTTCGAGGCCTTCCCATACTGCCACGGGGGCTGGGAGGTTTCTGGCTGTCGAGGTGGACCAGATGCAGACGGGTCAAGAGGTGGACGATGATCCACAGTGCTCGGGTTCGTGTCTGCCGTTTGATGGATCGACCGTTGGTCTCGGATGGCTCGGATGCGTTACTTAAACGGGATATGATAGTAGCCGTCGGATGCTAGCGATAAATCCGACACATAGGATCTAATCTTAACATGGAGGAGATCCTGCTATTCGATGGTCTTCCCCAGGATGCGTGCCAACGCATCGAGTGGCTTAACCCGACGCCCATCTGTCAGGACCCCGCAGCGGATCTGCCGCGGTCCCGGCAACAAATCTTGCCTTTTAATTTTAATTAAATTTATGAGTTAATTAAAAATAAATCAATTAAATAATATATAATTATTTCTAAATATTTTAAATCCAATTTAGGACCAAATGAGTTCCAAAAATTCCCAAAAATTCACTCTTAGCTAATTAGGGTATGAGGAATTCAAAAATGAAATCAAATTTTAATTTAGAGATTAAATTAATTTAGGTATTTTTCAGGACTTAAAAATAACCAAAAATAACATGTTTGCTAATTTAACTCCGATTGATTTCAAACTTCTAGGGTTAGGTTTAAATGACCCATGGAATCCAATAGAATCAAGTTCAAAGTTGGTTTAGCTTAATTAATCCAAATTAAGCTTGGGTAACAACAAGTGTTGTTACAGACTCCCCAACTTAAGAACAATGTCATCCCCGACATCATCTAAGTGAAGAATAATTCTATTGGAGCAATACAAGTTAAAATACGATTGATAGAATGATAAGAATAATACCTGAGTTTACAAAGAGCTAGGGATATTTATTGCGCATATCCACCTCTTTCTCCCAAGTAGTTTCTTCTAACGATCGATTCTTCCACTAAATTTTGACCAAAGGAATTGAACGATTCCTTATCTGTTTCTGATCATGAGCTAAGATTCTGATAGGTTCTTCGGCATACAAAAGATTGGGTTGAATCTCTACTACTGGAAGTTGAACGAGGTGAGAAGAGTCTCGAAGACATCTTCTCAAGGATGATACATGAAATACATTGTGAACAGCTGCAAAGCCCTCCAGAAGACTTAACCGGTAGGCAAATGATCCTACTTTGGCCAAAACTTTGAAAGGTCCAACATAGCGGGGACTGAGTTCCCAGCTATGCCAAATCTGAAGACACCTTTCATTAGACTGACCTTTAGATAAGCAGAATCTCCCACATTAAATTCTAGGAGACGGTGATGAGAATCATAATACTTGCTTTGATGATCTTGAGCTGAACAAATTCTCTGCTGAATTAATTTGATTTTAGTACTGGTTTCCTCCACTAAGTCTGAACCAAAGAGCTGAACGCTTCCTGTTTCTGACCAAGCTAGTGGAGTACTGCATTTTCTACCATACAATGCTTCATAAGGGGCAATCTTAATACTGGCTTGAAAACTGTTATTATAGACAAACTCCACTAACGGAATGTGATCTTCCCAGGAACCAGCAAAATCAAGAATACAGAGCTTAAGCAAATCTTCCAAAACTTGATTTACCCTCTCAGTTTGACCATCCGTTTGAGGATGAAAAGTTGTACTCATGGCTAGAGTCATACCCAGATCTTGATGCACAGCTTGCCAAAACTTGGAAGTAAATCTGTTATCTCTATCAGATACGATTGACTTCGGAATCCTATGCAATTTGACAATTTTCTTGATATAGAGTTTTGCTAACTTCTCTACAGAATCAGTTTGACAGATGGGGAGAAAATGCGCTGATTTGGTTAAGCGGTCTACTATTACCCAGATTGCATCGGCACCTGATTTTGCATGAGGCGATCCCATGATAAAGTCCATAGATATATCGAACCATTTCCATTCAGGGATATCTAATGGATGTAGAGAACTACCAGGTCTTTGGTGTTCAGCCTTCACTAAATTACAGGCATGATATTTGGTCACAAAGTTAGCTACATCTTTCTTTATACCTGGCCACCAAAATAATTGTTTTAGGTCTTGGTACATCTTAGTACTGCCTGGATGAATATGATATCTAGAATTATGACCTTCGACTAAAACTTCTTGATGCATGGACTTAGGAATCCACAATCGATTACCTTGATAAATTACACCATTCCGCAACTGCAATTCATGACGAAGACCACCTTCAATATCTGCTTTAAGTTTCAGGTACTCATCATCTTTAGTTTACGAGATAGAGACATCTCGGTGGAAAGTGGGTTCTACATTAATATTTGCTAATAGCGAACTCAGCATATCACCACTAATTGGAGAAATCTCGAGCTTACGAAATTCAGGTTCTAAAGAACTGGATGAAATCATAGAGGTTAAAGTAGCACGACGACTAAGAGCATCAACTACTATATTCGCTTTTCCTAGATGATATTGGATACTGAGGTCATAATCACTGATGAGTTCCAACCATCTTCTTTGGCGACAATTCAACTCTCTCTGGGTGAAGATATACTTCAAACTTTGATGATCAGTGAAAATTGAACATTGCACTCCGTACAGATAGTGACGCCATATTTTCAAGGCAAATATTACGGCTGCAAGTTCAAGATCATGAACTGGATAATTTCGCTCGTGGGGTTTTAACTGTCGAGAGGCGTAAGCAATTACCTTTCCCTCTTACATTAAAACACAACCTAGATCAATTCAAGAGGCATCAGTATATACCTGATAGTTCAAACCTTTTTTAGGTAGAACAAGAATTGGGGGCGGTAGAAAGAGCATCCTTTAGAGTTTGAAATGTTTCCTCACACTCTGGACTCCAAATGAACGGAACGACATTTGGAGTCAATTTAGTCAACGGCGAAGCAATCTGAGAAAAGCCTTTAACAAACTTTCTATAGTATCCCGCTAATCCCAGGAAACTTATAATGTTGGTGACAGACTTAGGTTGATCCCAATCCTGAATAGCTCGTACTTTACTCTGATCTACCCGAATACCCTGAGCATCTATTACATGCCCCAAAAATGCAATGGAGTTAAGCCAGAACTCACACTTGGAGAACTTGGCATACAGTTGATGCTCACGCAAGGTTTTTAGTACTAACCTCAGATGTTCTTCATGATCTCTTAGAGTTTTGGAATAAATGAGGATATTGTCAACGAAGACGATCACAAATTTGTCCAAATATTGTTTTAGCACCTGTTGCATCAAATCCATAAAGATTGATGGCGCATTGGTGAGTCCGAATGACATCACCAAAAACTCAAAGTGGCCATAACGAGTATGAAAAGCAATCTTCCCTACATCATCTTCCTTTACTCGCAGCTGATGGTATCCAGACCTTAAATCGATCTTGGAAAATATCACGGCTCCGGATAACTGATCGAACAAATCATCAATTCTAGGCAATGGCTATTTGTTCTTTACAGTGACTTTATTCAATTCACGATAATCTATACACATACGCATAGATCCATACTTCTTTTTCACAAATAAAATTGGCTCTCCACAAGGAGACATACTTGGCCTAATGAAGCCTTTATTCAAGAGCTCTTGCAATTGCTCGTTGAGCTCTTGAAGCTCCTTAGGTGCCATTCTATAAGGTGCTTTGGATATCGGCTGGGTACCAAGGATCAATTCAATAGAGAATTCTACTTCTTTGAAGGGAGGTATACCAGGCAAATCTTTTGGAAATACATTGGCAAACTCTTTGACTACTTTACAATCAGCAAGAGGGATACTCTCTTTTGTTTCACCCATCATGGTAACTAGGTAAGCATTACAACCCTTAACAATCAATTGTTCTACTTTAATGGCATTTATTAAGGATAATTGTGTGCTAGTTTTTCCTACAAACATTTCAGGCTTGCCCTGAGAGTGGAGAGTGACTTTCTTTTTATGACAGTTTATCACGGCATTATTGTCACTAAGCCAATTCATCCCGAGGCTGATATCAAAGTTAGCTATTGGCAGGATGATTAGTTTGGCCTGAAATTCTTGATCATTTATCAGGACTTTAATATTACAAAATTTAGTGGGCACTCAGTTGGATTCCAGATGGAAGCCCAACACTCAACGTTTGTGCTAGGTTGCATGCGCAAAGGTTAAGGTTATTGGCAAATCGTTCAGAGATAAATGAGTGACTGGCATCGGTATCGAACAATACATTACAAGGTTGGTTGTTGAAATAAAGTGTGCCTAATTTTACACAGTTTCGCATTAACAACTTGAAAATATTTAAAATACAGAAATGCAATTTATTAGGAGAGAGGTTTATGGGTGTGTACCTAAACCTACATTGTTATCTTCTACAGCTTCAATAGGAGTTAAGGCATATACTCGTGCAGGTCCAGCATGATGATTGTTAGACTGCCGTCATTGATAGTTCTGAGAATTTGGGACTGGTGATTGCGTGTGAGCAACTTCAGAAGCAGGGGCTGGTATTATAGCCAGATTTGGTTCTCTCTAGTTCAGTGGAGTTGCTCAGAACACTTGCTTCTTATGTTAAGGATTCATTTGAACTCCATCTACCATTTTCGTGTGGTCGCATTGGTAGAATCAGTGGCCTGTATGCCCACAATTGAAACACCTCTGGCCAAAATGGTAACACTTGCCATATGGATGTGGCTTAGTACAGTTTTGAATTTGTTCAGTAGTAGGTGCTGTTTCTAGTTGATATACTCTTGCAGGGTTAGATCCGTGTCTTTTGAAGTTTCCCCGTGGGTTTAGAGTTATTTGCGCTTTTCGCTCAAGATCTTCTTCTGATTGAAGATGCTCAATCACCTTAGCCATTTCCACCAGTTTGAAGAAACTAGTCAGACAGATCGGCACTATTTGATTCTTCAATGAACTTTGGAGTCCACAAATAAAGTGATGGCACTTAGCTGACTCGGAATGAGTGACTTCTGGTGTGAAATTAATCAATCTATGAAATTCCCTTTCGTATTCTACCACTGAACGACTTCCTTGAGTCAACCTCATGATTGTGTCTGCAATAATATTTTGTGCGGATGGGGGAATGAATTCAGTCTTGAAGGCCTCGACGAACTCATCTCAGGGGATGTCCTCTAACTCGTAGTCAGCGAACTTGGTGTTTCGGATCTCTTCCCACCAATATTCTGCTTCTGCATGAAACAGACGGGTGGCAAGACAGATAGCTTCCGAGTTCGGGACCTTAAGACTAATAAGATCCCTTTCCACAGCCTTTAACGAATCGGCTGTATCCATTGGGGACAGGTTCCCACCAAAGGCTGGAGGTCTTAACCTCAGAAAACTGTGAAGGAGATTATCCGCCAAAAAATGTGAAGAAGAAGCAACTTGTGGAGCATGAACTGTTAGAGCAACAACAGTGACTAGAGTTGTACGATCATTTAGTAATTTCTGCATAACGAGCGTCTGTTGAGCTTGATTTTCCAACAGAGTTGTCACCATGGCTCGCAGATGAGCCACCTCATCATTAGAACTACTTGAGGTAACAGTGTTCTTGACAGGAGTAACTTTAGGTGGTGATCTGGAATCCATTCTAGTTTAAGTTTAAAGAAAAAGACAAACTCATAATTTACTCTAAGGAAGAGAAATCAAAATCTTTCATTAATTATAAAAATAAGGGATTACAATGCCAAAACTGTAGATCTAATGGGGTTACTTGAAAATGAAATAACATTTATCCTAACCATCATTCAAATATTATCAATATACTCTGCCCTAAAGGCTACACAAAATTCCTCAAAAGTGACTTCCCGATGCTTCCTGTTACGTTTCTTCTCGAGCCTTGCCATGGTCTCATACCACCAAACTCCGACGTAATCCACCATCAGGTCTATCCCAATATCTACATAAAGTGACTTAGGACACTCTATGTGAATCAGAATGGACTCTACTCAGCTCAACCATTCCTGAGCATATATGGGAAAGTTGAGCCCTCAATATACAGCTTGCTGTAGAAGCTTCTCCAGGACTAAGATTCCTTTTGCTGAAACTCCTTCAATCTACCAGTTGATTTCCTGCCTCCATTTAAAGCTACAACTCTAAACTATCTTGAAGGCACACTGATAATAGTCTATATCGGACTCTTCAGAATTCATTTGACTCTGAGGACAGAATTTTATTACATTTGTGTTAGACTCCAGATAACTAAATTATTAGGGTGGGAGTATTCTCCTCCTACATTTTTCATAGAGTTACTGACACTACTATATTATGGATGTCATTTATATTGATGTTTGTATTTCAGAAGAATGGTCTATTAGGTATAAAGGAAACATAGATCCCATTCTGACACCTTATGGTGTTCTCTGATACTAACTGTGAGGCCCCCGTACTGACAACAAGGAAGTACGGTGCTCCAACTATGGATAATCCTCAACTTAAGAATGATTAAGTAAAACCAACCTGCCTTAAGCCAAAGAATTGTCATCAAGTACTATAACATTCATCAATATATATAAATATCAAAGTGGCGGAAGAAATAGACGAGTAGTAACATCCACAAGCATACATAGTAGACAGAGAGAGAAAGCAATATAGTAACTCATTGAAATGTAAAAATGAAATACATACAGAATTAATTATTACAAATTGAATTTTTAAAGGGAAAGAAAATATCTCTCAATCTCACTGAAATAAAAATGCAATATCCAACTAAATAGTAGCAGCACAATCCTCCTCCTGAACCTGCTCCTCTTTTGCGACACTGCCCACGAACACATCTGAAACTGACATTTGTCGGTATCACAAATGCCAGGGCCCCAGCCAACAAAACAAAAAGGTTACAGTTAGACAAATGTCTAAGTACATTTTAGGCTATTTTAATAAACTGAATATTTTAAGGATATCACATTTAAATTAACTAAACATGCAAGCAGTAATTGGTGCAACAAGCTACGAAAGAAATGGGTAACTATAAACTATCCATTTATAGCCAACAACAAGTATGAAGACCATACAATGCAAAATAAATAAGGTGAGGCTAAAAGCTAAAAAGAAATAACAACTACCATACGATTCTGACCCTAATATGCTTATGATCATATTAACATATGCTGATTATATAAAAGAAACACAAGTACTAAAAATGTGTAATTCTAGCATCCTAAACATGCCAAAATATATATAAGTATACCAAATGAGTATACATACAACATGCTAGTTAATAAAAAGAAAAGAAAAGCCACTGAGACATGTGGCAAAAAGCCAAGCAATCTATGAAATGTAAAGCCACTGAAACATATAGAAAAGCAAGCAAGTACTGCAAATAAGGCCACTGAAGCATGTGGCAAAGCAAAACAGAAAACAATACTGTACAATCCAGCTAAAGTAGTAATAAGCTTAAGACATAGTACTGCCATACCAGCCAATAGGCCATACAGGGCCTCCAATATCAATCAATCAATCCCCAGCCTAGCCATCCAAATATGCTAGGTCTGAGTCCAATCTATACAATACTACTACTGAAGAGGCATACTAAGCTAGGATATATTCTACCAACTGCAAACAAGGCAAAACTGAATGATATAAAATTCAAATACTAACTTAGGCTGTATCATCACTATCCTAAGTTTTCCTATCATGCTCAAGGAATAAGGCTCGATAACCAAGGGATGCCAAGCAGTCTAGTCAAGGTAAGCAAGAGACTCAATCTAGACTTATGTGATATTTAGTATTATCTGATTACCAAATCTAGCTACTCTAAGAAGGTACAAGTTTAGGATCTCTAATATCTAGCTATCGAGTAGAATCTCAGATTTACATCCCTAAAGTTAATATTAGAAGTTAACAAGTTCTAATCCAAAATCATGTGACAACTATATAGTTTAAGTAAGTAAATTAATGACCTAATTTATTAATATTTTACTCTCTTACCCAAATCTTGATTAAGAAATCAAGATTTAAGGATTTAGAACTTAAACCCCAATTTTGAGTTCAAATCCTAAATCCAAGGTAGTATCCTAATTGGGATCTGGGGTTCACATTTTTTACCCAAGTTAAAGGTAAAGGACCCTATAAGCTGAAATCCAGGAACTAAGAACTTATTGAAGGGTTATTCTACTGATTATAAGATAAAATAATCCATTAAGAACTTGAGAATCTAAGATCTATATTCAATCTTTAAGATAATTTCATTATCTTATAGATTGAATCATCCTATACCCACCTAGAAGGTTTCAAAAGATTAAATAATCAATCATTTAAAGAATTCTAATTGGAAATGGTTTAATTCCAAATTGAAGAGCTAAGTCTAAGATATAAGATCTAAGGATCTGAGGTTTGATCACTTTAGACTTTAAGCTAGATTTTAACTTAAAATTTTCCATTATTCTTTCTTTTAGAATTTTAAGCTCATAAGTTAACTTAACTGAACATATTAATGTGAGACCTTGGCATCTATAATTTTTGGGTGCAATTATTAAGGCAATGGTGACCCCTTTAAGATCACACAAGATCTAAGTTTTTAATTAAGACTAAATGAAGATTCTTTAGTTTAATATGAATATTATGGACATTATTAGCTTAAGAGTTCAGAGAGATATTAATGATCTATATTAGAGTTAATTTACTAAATTTCCCAAGGTTTTAGGGCACTTAAGCACATTTTGGTCAAAATGACCAAAATAACCTCACTTAAGCTTAAAATTGGGATCTTATGGTTCACTTATCCAAATTAATCCAAATCTATTTTAATGTGTTTCATCTTGATTTATAAAGTGGGAAATACACTTATCTTAAATTTTGACCCCTTAATTAAGCTAATTAGCACTAATCACCTATTTAAGCCAATTAGGGGGATTAGTAAATTTGGGGTATCTTAGGGCAATCCAGCCTTACCCTCAGGTTCTAATAGGCTTACTTTAGCATTAGGAGCTTACTTACCCTAAATCTGAGACTTAATTAAGGTTAAACTTACTAATCATTAATTTGGATGATTAAGGGGTGATTAAAAAAAAATAAATATCCAAAATTAATTTTAAGGGTCTCTAATTATCCTCTAGGGTCTAAGGACCAATCAGAGCCCTTAATCTCCATATTTGGATATTTATTAAATTTAATATGATTTAATTAAGAACAGTAAAGAGTTGGGCAATTATTTTTAAATCCAACTATTAGACATATGATTTTATTTTATATTTAGGTTCCTTGTATTTTTCTAATTCAAATGGTATATTTGATCATACCATTTGGATCAGTATAGCCAAAGTTATTTAAAAAATTTGTTATGTTTTTTTATTTAAATTAAAACTATAGGGTTTGATTAATTTAATTCACAACTATTAAAAATGTCTTTCAATAATTATTAAATAGACGCGGCCCAAAATCAGAACCGCACGGGTCACGGGTTGGCCCGGCCCAGGACCCACGACTTCGTCTTCCTCCTCTCGACGGGTCCCGAGTCAGGCAGACTTCCGTAGTGAAATTCCCGGAACTCTAGCAACTGCAGCGGCTCAAATTATTCCCTACACATTCCTAGAGTCGAGACGCATCTACTGGACCAAGAACTCCCATTTGGATCCCTCTGGATCGACGGGGTGCTACTCACCCAAGACGCCTTCAATAAGGCTTCTCAGGCTAACGGTGAGGGGACAATTCTCCTCAAAGTGGCCTTGATTCGACCGGGGTTCGATCCCAACACATTCAGGGAAGTGAGACGAGTTGATCCCCCAACATTTCATAACTTGGGGTGCAGCCAATCACTGGGTCCTTACTCGGACTCAATCATTGGCTCGGTCGCTAGCTCAATTGATCGATACGATCAATTCGAGCTAGCTTAGCCCCAGGCGACAATCACCATGGTTTACCTAAGTGGCTAAGGTGCTCTAGACGACATCCAGGGCTCAATCCAAAAGACAGAATTAAACCGAGCTTAATGAAATTTTAATGGGGTAAGGCTGTACCTCCGGTCAGGCTGCAGGTTTGGCCGAGGTAAATTGAGGTGTCCTTAAGCTTCCTAAAGATTAGAAGAAGGTGCACAGGGGGTTTGAACACCATACGGGCCCTCTATCAGCGGTTCAAGCCTTCGGGAATGCCGAAAATCGCCAAGGAAGATGAGAGCTCCAGAGGCTTTAGTTGGGGAAATTGAGGAGTCTCAGTGAGTAAAGGGACTCACTGAGTGGTGCTGGGGGTATTTATAGGAAGCTGGGAGCTCTGGGGGTGGTTTCCAGAGCTTGGCAATGGGAAGGAGGCTCGGGCCAATTAGAAAGGCTCGGGCCAACGGCTATGGGTAATTTGGGGAGAAGACGATCGGTAAGACAGACGCACCGAGGGGAGGAGAGGAATTTCGAGGCCTTTGCGTACTGCCACGGGGGCTAGGAGGTTTTTGGCTATTGGGGGGGACCAGACGCAGACGGGTTGAGAGGTGGATGATGATCCACAGTGCTCGGGTTCGTGTCCGCCATCTGATGGATCGACCGTTGGTCTCGGATGGCTCGGATGCGTTACTTAAACGGGATATGATAGTAGCCGTCAGATGCTAGCGATAAATCCAACGCATAGGATCTAATATTAACGCGGAGCAGATCCCGTCGTTCGATGGTCCGCGCCAGGATGCGTGCCAATGCATCGAGTGGCTTAACCCGGTGCCCCGCTTTCGGGACCCCGCAGCGGATCTGCGGTGGTCCCGACAGTAAATCCCGCCTTTTAATTTTAATTAAATTTATAATTTAATTAAAAATAAATTTCTAAATATTTTAAATCCAATTTAGGACCAAATGAGTTCCAAAAATTCCCAAAAATTCATCCTTAACTAATTAGGGTATGAGGAATTCAAAAATGAAATCAGATTTTAATTTGGAGATTAAATTAATTTAGGTATTTTCAGGGCTTAAAAATAGCCAAAAATACCAGGTTTGCCAATTTAACTCCGATTGATTTCAAACTTATAGGGTTAGGTTTAAATGACCCATAGAATCTAATAGAATCAAAACCAAAGGTTGGTTTAGCTTAATTAATCCAGATTAAGCTTGGGTAACAACAAGAGTTGTTACAGCCGCCATGGCGTGCTGTGGCACGCCGCGGCGGGCTAGAATATTTTTATTCCAGGTTTACATAAATCTTCATAAGGCATAGCAAAATATGGCACACTTGGAGCGCATTATAGCGGTCAAAATTTCAAAATCGTGGATTTAGCACTGTTCAATTAGCTCATATGAAGTTTATATTAAAAATATAAAATGTCGTCGTAGCCCACCGTGATGCACTGCAGTGATTTGCTTCCAGTTTGACAGATCAGGTTCCAAGTCTTTGTTTAGTGCACTTGTCCGCCATGGCCCGCGGTAGCTCACTTGGTGTGCTGCAGTGGTTTTCATCCAGATTTCTCCAATTTAGCTCTGGCTTGCCCTTTTCTCCATTTTTTTCTAAAAATGCACAAATTCCACTCAAAGCATGCTTGTTTGTATGATGTTTTAAATATTTTTTCCACTTTATTTTGCTATAAATTTCAGATATAGCAGATGCCAAGATAGATAACTGGGAGTTTGCTAGATTTGATATTTAACGTATTGATAACTCTATTTATAATGTTCAATGTAGTTTTGTTGCTAGTGAAGAGTTGGGACTTTAGAGTTTTAATTTTAAGGCCAAAAATTTGTTCAAGAGAGTCAAAACAATTTTGATTTTGTTGACATATTTCCCACTAGCATTGCTAAAAATGACGAGTTCATTAGCATAGGCAAGGCGGGTCATAAGGATTCTACCACCAGCATTGAAATGAAGAGTAGGGTCACTTTTAAACAAAGAATTTTTATTGAGAGACCAAAATTTAAAAGCCAAAATGAAAAGAATAGGGGAAAGATGATCTCCTTGCCGGAGACATCGTTCATATTAGAAGAAGCCTCCAGTCTTGCCATTAAAGAGAATCGAGAAAAAATTATCATGGTGAGGTTTTTTATTTTTTGGATAAAGCTATCATTGAACCCATAATTGCTTAACATCTTAATCAAAAATTTCCAATCTATTTTATCAAAGGCTTTTTCAAGATCTAACTTTAAAATGAGATTATGACCCCACCATTTATTTTTTAGGCTATGAAAAAATTCTTGTGTGGCCAAAATGTTGCCTTGAGTTTTTTTACCTGGGATGAAACCCTATTGATTTGGTTCTATGAGAGAAGGTAAGAGTTCTTTCAATCTCTTGGCAAGGATTTTAGAAATAATTTTATTCATGGTCATGCAAAGGCTAATGGGTCTAAACTCAGACCACCACAAGGCATTTTCTATTTTGGGAATCAAGGATAGCATAGAATGAGTGAAGAATTTGGTTAAGCGGATATTGCAAAAGAATTCCTTGATTCAGTTACAAACATCTAATTTGTTGTTATTCCAAAATTTGTAGAAAAACTCGCTTGTAAAACCATTTGTTCTAGGGCAAGTATTTTTTTTAAGATTTTTGACGATCTCCCAAATTTCATCATCATTAGGCATCATGTTAAGGGATGTGTTGTCTTCCTCTGAGATTTTAAAAGTGGGGAGGGTCATATTTTGACGAAAGGTAGTTGAGTCATGGTTTTGGAACACCTCTTTAAAATACGAGATAGTGGAGTTTTGCAAATCGGAGATGCTGTTAAGTTTGATGTTGTCGGGGGAAGTAATTTTCGCAACATGATTAATGTGCCTTCTTTTATTCACCTAGTTGTGGTAAAATGAAGTATTGCTTTCACTGTTGATGTTCCAATTAAAATTGCATTTTTGTTTCTAAAAGGTTTTATAATCATTGTGAGTTTGAATAAGGATTGCTTTGGCCTTAGAAACCTCCATCCTATTAAACTCAATTAAGTCCAAATCAAATATGATTTCCTAAGAGGTAACCATATTTTCCTGGTGGGAAGCATTATTGAAAATATTTCCAACCTCTTTTTTATTCCAGATGCTTATTGCCTTCCTGAGCTTTAAAAAATTTTCAACTAACCGATAAACACCATAGGACTCACAATGATCATTCCAAATGGATTTAACAAGTTCATAGAGATCTGCTCTATGAAGCCAAAAAAGTTGGAGATGAAAAGATTTCTAAACATTGGAAGTATTTTTCTAAGAGGAGAGGGTAATTTGCTTATGATCTGAGACAATGGAGCTTAAAGAGGAAGCAAGATAATTGGTAAAAGAGTTACACCATTCATTATTGATCAAAAACGTGTCCAATCTTGCAAAATTTTCTTCAAGAATTCCAAGTAAAAGGGGAGCCCGAGTATTTAAAATCCTGAAGACCACAATCAAGGATAGCAGAGTTGTAATCAATAGTAGATTTAGAAAGATTTCTTACATAGCCTTTGTATTCAGAGTTTTTAAGGATTGCATCAAAGCCTCCCCCAACAGCCCATGGGAGGGTGGAAGAGCTACAATCTTTAAGAAAGCTCCTATGAGAGAGGCGATCAAATCTTAGGTTAGTAGCATGTACAAAGGTTATTAGAAAGCTAAGGTTTTCATTATAAAATCTAATGTGGATAGCTTGATGGAATTGGGACAAACCCTTAGCTTTCCACATTTTGGTACACATCACCCAAATTTTATTCGAATCAGAGGGCACAATATTATCAAACTTTGTACATTTACAAACATAGTTTATAGCATCAGAGTTTAATTTAGGTTCTATAATAGCAACTATATTAGTTTTCTTTTCTAAAACAATATGTTTAAATCTTTTTCTAAATGAGGCATTACCAATACCTCAATTATTCCAACATAAAATATTCATTAATTAACAGTAGAGGAGCCGTTTGGGGTCCACTGAGAAGCATCATTAGATAAGTCAATATTAACAACATTATGTAATAATACTATATGATTATCAGAATCTATGTTATCTATATCAAGAATCATGGATAAGGATTTGTACCTATTAGAAACCAGCAATTTGTTGTTGCTAAACTATATTATTTTATTTTTCATAGGTGTTTTGGGCTTTGAAAAGGCATTATGATCTACCATACCTGTTTTAAGTTCTTCCATCTGAGATTTAATATTGATGTGAATACCTTCAAAATTTTTAGCAATACAGTTTTCCATCTTTTCAGCATTATGTTTTGAACTTCTAAAGCTTAAACAATTAACCTTATTAAAACTTGCCATTAACAACATTAGCTTCCTGCATAATAAAGTCGGTCTGAGTGTAATTATTAGCACCCTCAGCAACAACAATAATCTCATCAACAACCTCAAAATGTTAATAGTAGCAGGAAGTAATTGAGTGTTACAGTTTATAACAACAGTTGGAACACCATTAGCGCCTAGGATATTCCACAGAATTAAAGGCAGTAAATAATCGATGGAAATGTACGTCTGCATTTACACGCAAGTGTACATGGTCTGAAGTAATAAGTGGAAGTTTTAATTTGGGATTTATCGTCCTCTGGGAATGGTGGTTTTGTTACTAAGTTATATCTTCTTTTAATAATGTTTAATGATTTAGTTGGCTTTGATTTGGTCCCTAAATAATCAATACAAATGACTTTAAGATAAGATACATTTGTTCAAAGAGAGAGAGTTAGTGTTTCACTGTAGTACTTATAAGGATTTGGTGTTGTCACTTATTTGTTTAAATGTATACTATGATTTGTTTATGCCAAATTAAATCATGTGATCACTGTTAGAATTGGAGAATCTTTGCGGATCACTTTTAGCCCCTTAGAGAGTTCTCCTCATTTTCCTTACTGCAAGCTTTTCTTATGGACTTTTGAATATCAAAAATTGGAACCCCCTTAAGGTCTGAGATTGCCCCTTAAATAGGGAAGCTCTCAGCCCCAAGGCATTAATGATGTGACTCTTCCCCTTCATTGGTTTTAATTCAATTCCTTTTAATTTTTTATTCACTTTATTCTGTTGGGATTCAGCATAAATAATGCATTTCAATTTTCAAGAAGCTGGGGAGGGCCAAAGGTTGCATTTTTTGGCCTTCCATATGCTGCAATTATGGCTGTTCTGGAAAATTCTGGATCGTCCACTGCGGCGCTCTGTAGCAGCAGCATTCCAAACATTGTTCTACTATGGCGCTCTGTGGCAGCAGCATTCCAAACACTGTTCCGATACAATGCACTGTGGCAGCAGCATTCCAAACAATGTTCCTGCATGACAGTTAGTATCTTTTCCTTCGGTCACCACAGTGTCCGCTGTGGCGCACTGCGGCGCGCCATAACAGATAAACCTTCAAATGACTATTTCAATAGCTCACATATAATTTCATGATTAATAAAATATTTCGTTGTGGCGCACTGCGGCATGTTACAGTAGAAAATACTTTGAAAATGCAGATCAATTAGTTCACATAAAGTTTGCATGAATAATAAAATATTCCGCTACAGTGCGCTGCAGTGAAAAATACTTTCCAAAATACTGTTCAATTTCCTTTTATATGATTTTAATTTTAACTTAGAGAAATGACGTTGTGGCGCGCTGCGGCGCGCAACAGCGGTCATTCTTCCAAGCCTGCAGTCAGCTTCCATGTGAGGGAGTTAATGAGACCGCCATGGCTCGCTGCGGTGAGTTTCCTTCCAGGTCTTTTAGATTTTCTTCTAGATGAAGAATTTTTATGAACCACCATGGCGCGCTGTGGCGCGCCACGATAGTTTTCTTCAAAAATTCATGTAATTTACCCAGATCTTCGTTGTTCTCCATTTTTCCTAAAAAAACTTATGATTCCATTCAAAGTACCTTGTTTCATATGGTGCTTGGTGATGTTTTAATACTAAATTTAGCTATAAATTCTATATATATCACACCCCCACACTTAATTCTTTGCTCATCCTAGAGTAAGCCTTAGAGATTGCTTTTATAAAATTCATAGTTTAGAGATTCAATGTGCATGTCTATTGTGTAAAGAACTTAGATACTAAGTAATGCTCTAAGTTAAGATAACTTCAAACCTTTCAATTTTCACTACTCCCTTTCAACTAGTTCAAATTCTTACCCTCAATTTAGTTTCACATCAAATATTATACTTAATGTTTTATTATGGGGGAGGTGATCAGAAAATATTTTGAAAACACGAATCAATAGTTCACTTATAGTTTGTATGAATAATAAAATAATCTGTTGTTGCACGTTGCAGCAGAAAATGCTTCGAAAATGCAGCTCAATAATTCACATATGGTTTTATAAAATGATAATTCCCCCGTTGCGGTGCGCTACAGCGAAAATACTTTCAAAAATACTATTCAATTTTTCTTTATATGATTTTAATTTTAACTTAGAGAAATGACGTTGTGGCGCGCAGTGGCGCGCAGCAGCGATCATTCTTCCAGGCCTGCAATCAGCTTCCATGTGAGGGAGTTAATAAGACCGTCATGGCTCGCTGCGGTGAGTTTCCTTCCAAATCCTTTAGATATTCTTCTAGGTGAAGAATTTTTATGAACCGCCATGGCGCGCTGTGGCGCGCTGCGGCGCGCCACGATAGCTTTTTTCCAGAATTCATGTAATTTGTCCAGATCTTCGCCGTTCTCCATTTTCCCCTAAAAAACTTTTGATTCCATTCAAAGTACCTTGTTTCATATAGTATTTGGTGATATTTTGATACTAAATTTAGCTATAAATTTTGTATATATCACACCCCCACACTTAATTCTTTGCTCGTCCTCGAGTAAGCCTTAGAGATTGATTTTCTAAAATTCTTAGTTTAGAGATTCAATGTGCATGTCAATTGTGTAAAGAACTTAGCTACCAAGTAATGCTCTAAGTTAAGATGACTTCAAACCTTTCAATTTCTACTACTCCCTTTCAATTAGTTCAAATTTCTACTCTCAATTTGGTTTCACATCAAATGTTATACTTAATGTTTTATTATGGGGGAGGTGATCAGAAAATTCAAACCTTAGGGGTGCAATTGGTGATTACTTGAGCATTGTGCCATGTGTGCCCCTTCTTATGATTCACAGGGAACATTTTAGCATTATAGGAGAGATATTTTTCTTCATCTTAATTGTTCAATTCTTAACTTGGGAGCGATACCTTTTATCATCCCTATATTTTTGTTTCTTTTGGACTTTCAACTCTAAGGGAGAGAAATTTTTCTTCATCTCTTAATTTAATTCCTTATGGTTTTCAGTCCTACAAAAGTCTAGCACCTCAATTTCTCACTCACCTCTTGCAACTTTGGTTTAATCTCAAATTTTTATCCCCCCACACTTAAACTTCTATACATGTCATTTTAATTTCTGGAAACCAAGCATTAGTAGAGCCTTAAACTGAATAAGGTGGTGTAGAATTGAAGTTAATTTTCCTCTTACTTGCAAGCATACTTGAGTCTTAATTTCTACACAATCAATTTTAATATTAAATCCAGAAATTTATTTCATTTAGAAAATTATCTTTGAAGTTTAATTATAGCAATGATGAGGGTGCACTAGATACAAAATCAATTTTATTAAACTGAAATAAACATTACAAAAAAAAAAGAAAAACAAAAAGCAAAAATTCAAAAATAGTACAACCTTATTATTCATTAGGTTCATCTTCCTCCCTTGCGTATCAATAGGTGTAATCCGCTGGCCAATCATCATCTGGGAATGGTTCTCTTACAGATGGGAGCATCAGCCTAGACCCATCCCGTCCTCCATGTAAGCTCCACTATTGGAACATTGTTTCAAAAGCTTCGTGGAATTTTGTTTGGAATTCGTGCTGCCGAGCTGCTTCTACTTTGAGGAAGCGTGTGACGACCCCCAACTTAGTTCCATACCCAACCTTGACCTTGGATTCTTGATAGATCCTGGTTAAGGTATGGAGACTAGGGTGGCATCATCATTTTATACTGAGGATTGTAGTCGAGAGTTCAGAATTATAATATAAAGATCATATACATTTGCTCAAATAATTAGAGAACATGAGAGTAGAAATTTTTATTCTAAAAGAGTATTATTACAAACACAGGTTTCTCTTTTATTTGTAAATACAATATGAGAATAAAAAGGGTAGCAGTAGATTGATCAGGTTATCTCCAAATCCTTAACAGTGACCTGACCTGGCATTTACAACGAAAATGCCCGGGTATAACACCCGTTAGAGATAAACTCTAGTACTTTGGATATCATTAATTACATTGTATATATATGAATAAAAGCATGAAATTTAAGTGCAGGGAAAATTACAGGGAAGCATAATAATAAAAGTTTGAAAGGCAGAATTTCCTTATTTGAGGTTATCACGGCTTTTCCTGCAAATCAAATTTGTATCGATAATTTTGAAATAACAATAAAAGTAATCTGTGACAAGTAAGTCATACTTATCAAAAATTGATATCTCTATCTTGAAAGTGAATAATATATGTATATAACATTTTTATTCGAGCGGGCAATTTCTCAAATCTTGAGGAAATCAAGCAGTCTGCTATGATTATCACAATTTGGGTTCAAATATTGCCATTCAGGCATTATTCCACATATGCTAACCCCTCGTAGGCATAGTCATAGTCTCCTTATATCTTCACGGAATAGTATGATAGCGAACTAGCCCTCTTCTGATTATATTCTGTACAGACTATAAATACTTCTCATGGAACCCCATTTAATTCAATTAATCAAGATCCATTATCTATCTTTGAAAGTATCTCATATAGTGCTGTAAACTTTAATTATAGCAGAGTAAGAAACTAGTTTGGTAAAATTTGTGGAGCAAAGTGTATAATCAAATTAACATATATAAATGTAATTCATGATATCTGTAGTACCTGTTTTCCTTTGTTAGGTTGACTTCTTGTGAATCTGTGCAAAATTTATTTATTAGAAAATTATCGATGGGTAAAGAAAATAAAAATATTTATTTTATCATATTTCTAATTATCTATGTCTCTGGTTCTTCCTCTTGCTGTTTCAATGTTAGTATAAATAAGATGATGATAATAATAGTGATGGAGATAGTAATGATAGTAGTGATGATAGTGATAATGATAATAGTAATAATAATAATCGATGTTATTATTATTATTCTTATTTATATTTATAAGTAAAGAAATGAAGGTCATTATGAAAGAGCAAAAGTACAAATGATAATAATGATAATAATAATATTTTATTATTATTAATATCATCATCATTTATAGGCGAATCTACATGTAAAAAGTATTATTTTTATTACTTTATGTGAGAGAGTACACTAAATGAAAGAAAATAAAAGTATTATTTTATGTGATAATTTTATACACATGAGTTTATTTTAAAAAAAGAGAATATTATGATAGTATTAATAGGATAATAATAATAGTATTATTATTGCTATATGAAGATGATAATAAGTATAACTTACTATCATATTAGCTTAAGAAAAGGGATAGTATTATAATAATAATATTTTTATATTTATAATAATAGTAATAATATAATTATTATTACTATTATTATTTAGAGAATAATAGTAGAGAGAGAATGTTATAATATTAGTGAGAGATATTATAATAATATTATTTAAGTAATAAATATTTTGATAATAATGATAATCATAACATATTTAATTATTATTATTATTATTATTATTACTATAACATAGTTATAAAATGACATTATCATATTATAACACACATATATGTGTATATATATATATACATATATAATAACATAATATATATATAAACTAACATAATATATATATATATATATATATATATATATATATATATATATCTAAAGAAACAAGAATTAAAATTACGTAAACATAGATGTAGGAATTAAATTGCAAAAGGGAAAGTTAGTGATTAGTAGCATAAAAATAAATGTAAGAATTAGTGGTTAATTAATTTGCTTGGTTACTGAGTCAAATTAAATTTTTTAGTTATTTTTAACCGCTCAATAAAAATTTTATATTTCAATTGGCCCGTTTATTTTTTTCTAACTCACTTTTTTTTTGAGTTTTTGTGGACCTTCTCCCCGTTCAAAAGTGGCTTGCCGAGGGCAGCGGATACTTGCGATGAGGGTAGTAGACGACTTGTGGGAATGTCGGCAGTGTGCCGGCGTGGCGTCGGCACGCCGAGGTGGCGGGGCGAGGGGCGGTCGTCGGCCGGGGGAAGAAGAAAAAGAAGAAGAGAAGTGGCGGGAGACTTTGGGGTGGCCGAGGGGGAAGGGAGAGGATGGTTGGAGGTTGCCGGAAAGGTAAGGAAGTGGAGGAGGGAGGTCGGCGGCCAGCCGGAGGTGGAGGAGGAGGAGGAACTTGAGGGAAGAGGAGAGGAGGGCAGCATTATTTATAGGGAGGGGGGCTGCCCACCCGGCCTCCGATCAGCCTGGGCAGGGGGCAGCGTGGCCGCTCCTAAAGAGGGAGCGGAGGGGGTCCGGCCACTTAAGTGACTAGCAAAGAAGAGGGTGGGGGTCCGTTTGGGAAAGAAATGAAAGTTTCGTGAAAAGGAGGAAAGAGAAAAAAAATAGAAAATAGAAAAATAATAATATTAATAATAAAATTTGATTTAAATTAATCGTACTTTTCTATCGTCTAATTTCCAAATTTGATGAAGCTTGACCGGAAGGTTCATCTTGACGAGATGAACGTCTTGGAACAAAAATTTCTCGATTCGGAACTATATTTTATTTTTAATTAATTTTTGAAGATAAAGCTTCAAAAATTAATTACGGACAATCCGGGGCTCAAAATTGGATAAAACATTTTGTGTAGCCTTATTTTATTATTATGAATCCAATGACACCAAAATTATTTAATTTGGACTTATATTTAATTTTTCCTAATTTTTCTTATTTAAAAATTCAATAATTAATATAGGCATATTTGCCTAATCGAATTGCCTTCAAACTTAAGCATTATGATCACAAAAATATACTCTTTTTAATGGTTTATTTTGTTTGGTCAAATTTTAAACTTGCTTGGGAACCTAATTTTATCCTGATTTGATTGACATTTTGGTTTTCAAAAATTTAGGTTATTACATACTCCCCTACTTAAAATCGATATCGTCCTCAACATCATAGGTAGTTCGGGTTAAGAATTACCTTGTTACTTTGAAGAGATTTAGATATTTTGTGCGCATGTCGTCTTCTTTTTCCCAAGTAGTTTCTTTTGAACTTTGGTTGCTCCATTGAACTTTTACCATAGGAATTGATTTGCTACAAAGTTGACGAATTTCTTTTGCCCGAATTTTGATAGGTACTTCAATATATGTTAAGTCTGGTTGGATGCATTCTCTAGGAACATAAGTTTATTGTTCTGGGTTGATTAAGCATTTGCAGAGAGATGATACATGAAAGACATTATGTACTCCAAAAAAATCTTCTGGTAACCTTAATTGGTAAGATGAGCTTCCTACAATATATCTGGGGTTTAGCTTTCCTGTTATTCCAAAATATGTATCCCTTTTATTAGACTTACCTTTAAATAGGCAAAATCTCCAACTTGGAATTTGATTGACCTATGTTTAAGATCATAATATTTCTTTTATCTATCTTGTGTTGTTTGTATTCTTCCTCTATTAGTTTAACTTTTTGTTTTGTAGCTTCTATGAGTTCTGATCCATAGATTTGAGTGTCGCCTACTTTGAACCAGGATAATGGTGTATTACACTTCCTTCCATATAGCACTTCATATGGAGCCTTTCCTATACTTTCTTGATGGTTGTTATTATAAGAAAATTCTATTAATAGAATATGTTCTTCCCAGTTTCCACCGAACTCTAGTATGCATAGTCTTAAGAGATCTTCTAATACTTGATTTACCCGTTCTATCTAACCATCAGTTTGAGGATGAAATGTGGTACTCATAGTTAGATTGGTTCCTAGGTCTTGATGTACAGATTTTCAGAAATGTGATGTAAATCGACTATCTCGATCAGATACTATTGTTGAAGGGATTCCATGTAGCCTGACAATTTCTTTTATATATATTTTTGCCAATTTCTCTATGTTATCTATTTTCTTGATTAGAATGACATGTGCTGATTTTATAAGTTTGTCTATTATTACCCAAATAGTATTGGCTCCCATCTTACCTTTAGGAAGTCCGACTATAAAATCCATGGAGATGTCTGTCCATTTCCACTCTGGAATTTGTAGTGGTTGTAGAAGTCCTCCTGGTTTCTGATGTTCTACTTTTATAAGGTTACAAGCGTGACAACAAGTTACAAATTTCCCGATGTCTTTCTTTAACCCAGGCCACCAGAATACTTACTTTAAATCTCTATACATTTTTGTACTTAGTGGATGTATTGTGTATCCTGAATGATGAGCCTCAGTTAGTATTTGATTACACAATTCATGATTATCAGGAATTCATATTCTTATCTCATAGTAAATATAAATGGCTTTCAAATGTAAATTCTTCTTGAGTTTACTGTCTATATCTTGTTTTAATCTGAAATAACCTTTATCTTTGAGTTGAGCATTCTTGATTTGTTCTTCCAAAGTAGATTTGATTGGTTAAATACTGTGCATATTATTTATTGGTGAACTAAAGATCACATCTATCTTCATTTTATTAAGTTTTATCATGAGAAAAATTGCTTGTAGATTTTTTGCTTAGTGCATCTGCAACTACGTTTGCTTTTCCAGGATGATACTGAATAGTAAGATCATAATCAGTGATTAATTCCAACCATCATCTCTGTCTAAAGTTAAGTTCTTTTTGAGTGAAAATATACTTAAGACTTTTATGATCAGTATAAATTTCATATTTAACTCTATAAATATAATGTCTCCATATCTTTAAAGCAAACACTATTGCTGCTAATTCTAGATCATTGATTAGATTATTTTTCTCATGAAATTTTAATTGATGAGATGCATAAGCAATAACCTTCTTATTTTGCATTAATATTCCTCCTAATCTATTTCGAGATGCGTCTGTAAAAATTTGATAATCAACTCCTTCCTGTGGCAATGTTAAGATTGGTGATGTTGTTAGTACATTTTTTAATCTTTGGAAAGCTTCTTCACATTCTGAGCTCCAAATAAAAGGTACTGCTTTTTGTGCATGTCTTGTAAGCAGAGCTACTATCTTCGAAAATCCTTTAACAAATCTCATGTAATATTCAGCGAGTCCAAGAAAGCTTCTTATTTCTGTTATCATTGTTGGTTGAGGCCACTCTTGAATTGCATTTATCTTTATTGGGTCTACTTGAATGTCGTTGCTACTAACAATATGGCCTAAAAAAGTTATCGAGTACAACCAAACTCATATTTTGAAAATTTGGCATATAATTGATGTTGTCTTAGTGTTGTTAAAACTGTTTATAAGTGTTGCTCATGATTCTTCTCATTTTTGGAATAAATTAGTATCTCATCAATGAATACTATTACAAATTTATCCAAAAATGGTTGTAATATTCTTTGCATTAAGTCCATAAATACCGATGGGGCATTTGTAAGGCCAAATGACATAATTAAAAATTCAAAATGTATGTACCTTATTCTGAAGGCCATCTTTAGTACGTCTTCCTCATTTATTCTTAACTGATGATATCCTGATCGAAGATCTATTTTTGAAAATACTGTAGCTCTAGATAATTGATTAAATAAATCATTTATGCGTGACAGTGGATACTTATTCTTCACTGTTGCTCTATTTAATTCTCTGTAATCTATACACATCCTTAAGGTGCTATCTTTCTTCTTGACAAATAATACTGGCGCACCCCAAGGAGATATACTAGGGTGAATAAGTCCTTTATCCATTAATTCTTGAATCTGTATTTTGAGTTCTTGTAGCTCTCGTGGTGCCATCCTATATGGTGCTTTGGATTGTGGTTCTGTGTTAGGAATAAGTTTAATGGGAAAATCTATTTCACGAATAGGTGGTAATCCTAGAAGGTCATTTGAGAATATATCTACAAAATCTTTTACTATTCTTGTGTCTTCTAAAGAAACTTTGTCTTTTTCTATACCTATCATTGTTAGCAGATAACATTCACATCCTTTTCTAATCATTTTTCTTGTTTTCATAATATCAATAAAGTGTGTCAGGGCGTTCAATTTTTCTTTGATAGTATCTGACTTCTTATTCCAATTAAATTTTATTTTTCTTTCCTGACAATCTACAATAGCTTTATGTTGACTTAGCCAATTCATTCCTAAAATGATATCAAAATTATAAATAGGAAGTAGTATAAGTGTGGTAAATAAGAATTTTCCATCTATGAATATATTGCAGATGCAATATTTATTGGCTATCATGTAGGCTCCTAATAGTTGTCCTATCTTTATTGATTCTTCTAATTTTGAACATGGCAGCTATATTTGTTTGATAAATACTTCTGATATAAATGATTGACTGGCTCTAGTATCAAATAAAACTAAATATGGAATATCTTTATAATATAAAATACCTGACATCACTTCGGAGTTTTCTGGTTCCATGATAGAAGTAAGTGTATACATTCTTGAAGGAGCCGGATTCCTTTGTTTTGAGCAGGAACTTGATTTTGTTGAGAAATAAGGGTAGTTGTTTGCTGAGAATTAGGAGTAGGTGCTTGCCTTGAGTTTACTAGTGGTGATTGATTGAAAGTTGATTCCACCCTTCTGATAGGCTGCCCATTTATAGTATAATTGGCTCTACAAAATTGAGAGTGGTGGCCCATTCTGCCATATTTATGACATTAATCTTTATGATGATAACAGTTACCATTTGGATGTGGTAATTGGAAGGGCCTATTTAGTATGGATTTGTTTTGTGATGGTACTGGATTTCTTGATGGTGGGTTAGGTTGAAATTGTTTGAAGGTTCCTTCTTGTGTAGTTCCTGGTTGAATCTTTTCTTTTATTTCTTTTAGTAGTAACATGATCATTATGCTCCAATATTTTTGCACACTCGAGTAGATCAGGAAAGTTAGTATGCCTTAAAGGAATTAGGCTTCTTCTTGCGGAATATTTGAGACCTTTAAGAAATCGATTACAACGAACTGCCTCTATACTTACTATATTTGGTGCATATCAAGCTAATCTTGTAAACTCGATAGCATATTCAGAAACTGTTTTATTCCCCTGATATAGCCTCATGAATGTGTCTTCCATTATTGCTTGTGCAGATGGCGGGATATATTGGGCACGAAAGACTTTAACAAAATCTTCCAAACTTATCTCTTCTATATTAGAATTTGCAAATTTAGTGCTTTTGGTAGACTCCCACCAATTTTCTGCTTCACCTTCTAAAAGATAAACAATTAGTCTTACCATGTCGATTTCTGAACATTTTATAGTTATTAACTTCTTCTCGATCTTTTTCAACCAGTCTTTTGCTTCCATTAGTGAGATTGTCCCATTAAAGGTGGGTGATTTTAGTTTAAGATAAGCTTGAAAGATTCCATCATTGGAGAAGTTTTGATTTGGGAAAGGTTATATTAAGAATGTGGATGTGTGATTGGTAGCTTGGTTATAAAGTAAGGTTGTTACTAACTACAGTAATTTATCAGTCTTATTTTCGATGGGTTCGTTGGAGTCAGGGATAGTGGGAGTTTCTTGAGAATCCATCTGAAGAAAGAAAAGAAGAACTTTTTAGATAATAAGAATAATAAATAAAGCAAGAAGATTGATAAGCAAAGCATACATATTTTCTTCCTTTTATTTATCTTCAAAGAAAACCATTCTTCTGATATATATATATATATATATATAATATAGTATCTTGGTTATTTCATTCGGGTTGCTAGTTGGAAGTTGCTTCTTCTTCTTCTGGCTCCAAATTTATTGAGGGATCGATCTTCTCTTTTAGCTTGTTTATCTGAAGGCTGAATCTAGTCTCCTGATCTTTTAACAGCTAAGAAAGAGAAGTGATTGATGTTCTTATAGCTAGTTAAAGTTCTTATAATTCATTGTCCAAATTATCAATCCTCTCATCAGTTAACATTGTAAAGGTTGTTAGGGTTCCAATGATTCTTTCAACTGTCTCTTCCAATATTTGAATTTGCTCTTGGTGGGTTGGCGAGCTCGGAGCATAGTTTATATCGAGGTTCTCGAATTGCCATGGGATTTCATTCGAGGAGTCTGATTCTGAGAGATTATCCCAGTAATATTGTGGATCCATCTATATAAGAAAATATGATTTACGTAACATCCCAAATCTTCTTATGATATAAAGTTTTATATTTGAAAGATACAAACATACTTATATACATAAATAAATATATACATATATAAATATGTATATATATGTATATGATAAAACTTAAGTTCTACATTTTTGCTGTGCCTTTCCTCTAACTGCTCCTATTTTTCTTTTAGCAGAGTTTTCTGGTTCCTATTGGATGACGGGTTTTTCTGTTGAATGTTCTCATCTATCTTGCATTTCTCTTCTAGCTCCATATGGTGATACTCATATGCTGCAGCTGCTTCTTGATAGTGTATTGTAGATTTTCTATTTCTTTCTTATGATTTTTAGTTTGAGCATGGAAGACTGTAAGGAATAAATCTTTCATCTCCTCAAACTTTCGGGTTAAGGTTTGGAATTGATTTTCTAGGGTGGGTGGTCGATCAATACAGTAACTTTTTAGGCTTCCTGATGCACATGAATTTATCTCACTATGTTCCTCATTTTCTTCAAAGTATTCTTCAAACTCATTTTCGGGATCCATCTATAAAAATAATATATTATAATAATTTTTTTTTTCAATTTAATTTGAACAAATCTAGTTCTTATATTATGATTCTAAGATTTTCCCAACTCCAGCTCTGATATCAACTGTGACGATCCCCACCTTAGTTCCATACCCAACCTTGACCCAGGATTCTTGATAGATCCTGGTTAAAGTGTGGAGACTAGGGTGGCATCATCATTTTTATACCGAGAATTGTAGTCGGGAGTTTAGAATAATAATATAAAGATCACATACATTTGCTCAAATAATTAGAGAACATGAAAGTAGAAATTTTTATTCTAAAAAGAGTATTATTACAAGCGCAGGTTTCTCTTTTAATTGTAAATACAATATAAGAATAAAAAGTGCAGCGGTAGATTGATCAGGTTATCTCCAAATCCTCAACAGTGACTTGATCTGGCATTTACAACAAAAATTCCCGAGTAGAACACCTGTTAGAGATAAACTCTAGTACTTTGGATATTATTAATTACATTGTATATATATGAGCAAAAGCATGAAATTTAAGTGCAGGGAAATTTGCAGAGAAGCATAATAATAAAAGTTTGAAAGGCAAAATTTCCTTATTTGAGGATTATCACGAATTTTCCTGCAAATCAAAATTTTAGCAATAATTTTGAAATAGCAATAAAAGTAATCTGTCACAAGCATGTCATATTTATCAAAAATTGATATCTCTATCTCGAAAGCGAATAATATATATATATATATATATATATATATATATATATAACATTTTTATTTGAACGGGTAATTTCTTGAATCTTGAGGAAATCAAGCACGTCTGCTATGATTATCATAATTTGGGTTCAAATATTGTCATTCAGGCATTATTCCACTTATGCTAGCCCCATCGTAGGCATAGTCATAGTCTCCTTATATCTTCACAGAATAGTATGATAGCGAACTAGCCCCATTCTGATTACATGCTGTACAAACTGTAAATACTTCTCATGGAACTCCATTTAATTCAATCAATCAAGATCCATTATTTATCTTTGAAAGTATCTTATATAGTGACAGTAAACTTTAATAATAGCAGAGTAAGAAACTAGTTTGGCAAAATTTGTGGAGCAAAAGTGTATAATCAAATTAATATATATAAATGTAGTTCATGATATTCGAAGTACCTATTTTCCTTAGTTAGGTTGACTTCTTGTGAATCTGTGCAAAATTTATTTATTAGAAAATTATCGATGGGTAAAGAAAATAAAGATATTTGTTTTATCCTATTTCTAATTATTTGTGCCTCTGGTTGTTCCTCTTGCTGTTTTAATGTTAATATAAATAAGATGATGATAATGATTATGATGGAGATAGTAATGATAGTAGTGATGATAGTGATAATGATAATAGTAATAATAATAACTGATATTATTATTTATATTTATAAGTAAATAAATAAAAGTCATTATGAAAGAGCAAAAATACAAATGATATTAATGATAATAATAATAATATATTATTATTATTATCATCATCATTTATAGATGAATTTACATGTAAAAAGTATTATTTTTATTGCTCTATGTGAGAGAATATAATAAATGAAAGAAATAAAAATATTATTTTATGGGATAATTTTATGCACATGAGTTTATTTTGGAGAAAGAGAATATTATGATAGTATTAATAGGATAATAATAATAGTATAAATATTATTATTATTGATATATGAAGATGATAATAAGTATAACTTAATATCATATTATTTTAAGAAGAGGGATAGTATTATAATAATAATATTTTTAAATTTATAATAATAGTAATAATATAATTATTTTTACTATTATTATTTAGAGAATAATAATAGAGAGAGAATGTTATAATATTAGTGAGAGATATTATAATAATATTATTTAAGTAATAAATATTATGATGATAATGATAATAATAACAAATTTAGTTATTATTATTATTACTATTATTACTATAACATACTTATAATATAACATATTATCATATTATAACACACATATATGTGTGTGTATATATATATATATATATATATACTAACATAATATATATATATATATATATTATATATATATATATATATAAAAGAATAAGAATTAAAATTACATAAACATAAATGCAGGAATTAAATTGCAAAAGGGAAAAGCTAGTGATTAGTATATAAAAATAAATATAAGAATTAGTGGTTAAATAATTAGCTTTGTTATGAGTCAAATTAATTTTTTTAGTTATTTTTAACCGCTCATTAAAAAATTTTATATTTTAATTGGCCTATTTATTTTTTTCTAACTCACTTTTTTTTTAGTTTTTGTGATCCTTCTTCCCGTTCAAAGGGGGCTTGCGGATGGCAATGAATACTTGCGATGAGGTAGTAGACGACTCATGGGAATGTCGGCAGCGTGCCGGCGTGGCGTCGGCACGTCGAGGTGGCGGGGCGAGGGGCGGTCGTTGGCCATGGAAGAAGAAGAAGAGGAGAGGTGGCGGTAGACTTTGGGGTTGCCGATGGGGAAGGGAGAGGATGGTTGGAGGTTGCCGGCAAGGTAAGGAAGTGGAGGAGGGAGGTCGCAGCCAGCCGGAGGTGGAGGAGGAGGAGGAGCTTGAGGAAAGAGGAGAGGAGGGCAGCCCTATTTACTGGGAGGGGGGCTGCCCGCCCGGCCTCCGGTCAGCCCGGGCAGGGGGCGGCGTGGCCTCCCCTAAGGAGGGAGGGGAGGGGTCCGGCCACCCAAGTGGCTAGCAAAGAAGGGGGGGGTCCGTTGGGAGAGACATGAAAGTTTCGTGAAAAGATTGAGGGAAGAGGGAAAAAAAATAGAAAAATAATAATATTAATAATAAAAATTTGATTTAAATTAATCGTACTTTTCTGTCGTATAATTTCCAAATTTGACGAAACTTGACCGGAAGGTTCATCTTGACGAGATGAACGTCCTCGAATAAAAATTTCTCGATTCGGAACTATATTTTATTTTAAATTAATTTTTGAAAGTAAAACTTCAAAAATTAATTACGAACAATCCGGAGCTTAAAATTGGATAAAAAATTTTGTGTAGCCTTATTTTATTATTGTGAATCCAATGACACCAAATTATTTAATTTGGACTTATATTTAATTTTTTCTAATTTTTCTTATTTAAAAATTTAATAATTAATATAGGCATATTTGTCTGTCAGATTGCCTCCAAACTTAAGCATTATGATCACAGAAATATACTCTTTTTAATGGTCTACTTTGTTTGGTCAAATTTTGAACTTGCTCGGGGACCTGATTTTGTTCTGATTTGATCAACATTTTGGTTTTCAAAAATTTGGGTTGTTATAAAGCATATGCCGCGTGCTAAGGAGATGCCCAAATCCCATTGATGCACAAACATACACGCCATCAATTTGTCGGCTGAGGTCCGGCCAATGGACGTTGAAGCTTTGCCTTCTTCTCCCCTCCTCTTCTTAGCTTGCACCCCCTCTTCGATGCGGGCACTCAAGTTTGTCAGTTCTAGAGGAGCACAGGGCAAAATTGTGACATCGAAAGAGGGGATCTTCACCCCTTGAACCTTGCATAAACCTAAAATCAATGACCCAAAAGCTAGAGCAGCACACGGCCTGGTCAAGGTGTTCCAGAGCTTCTCTCTTATAATGCTGAATATATGAATATATCCCTCTCTTTGCAATGCACAAAGGAGCAGTGCCCATGACCAGGTTACCTCACTGAGATGCCCCGATGGCATTACAAAATTGGAGACGAACACATGCTAACCATTGCTCGACTCCGTGAGGAGTGCTCAAGAAATGTTGGCCAAGTCCCCTCTCCATCCTGCATCAGAGCGGGTAATCTCACTCGAAATTTTTGCTGGGTTGTATTGGGAGCTCTATAGGTTGAGATAGATACAGTTCTCTACATCACTCAATAAATAAAATTTTTTGATGTCTTTGTTACCGAACACCACAGCCTTACCCCTCACAAAAATTTTATGCCCCACCACATTGATAGCGTTGGCAAAACTTCCTGCACAATGGAGAGGTAAGTAGAGCCTGTGGGACTCACCAAGTGGTCCCATCCCCGGTTCAGAATTTAATTAGAGTTCACCGGGTATGGGAGCCTGAATCCCCGCTATGGGATTAACTTCCTTTTTCTTATAACTTGGTTGAAGCGTTGTTCTGCTTCAACTGAAGAAAATCTCTTCTTATTAAAACACTCCACCAGCTGTGGAGGTAGAAGCTCCCTTGCTCGCAATTGCTTTCTTACCTGAAGACATTACTCTTTTAATATTAAAAAAAGAAGAGAATGAGAGGAATGATGATTGAGAGCAATTAGAAGAGTTAGAGCTGAGGTGCTTGAGTTTCAATGAGGTGCATCCTCAAACTCTCCCCTCTCAGCCTTTTTATAGTAGATAGAAAAGAAAATTCTGGAATGTCTTGAGTTAATCACACTTATGGCACATCAATTCTTGGTCAAAGCTAGATTTAACTCATGCGATAAATGTGACTTAATTTTTATTCAAAAAGGTGGACAATTTCAACTTTTTAAGCACCTAATTTGCAGTTTTGGAGTTCCAAGGCGCGCTGTAGCGTCTTTGACTGCCTTAGGAATCCAAGGCAGTCAATTTCTGCTTTATCTGGGCATTTTTTGCTGCAGCACGCTGTGACGCGCCACGACGCGTTGTGACGCTTTAAAATAGTTGTGTTGAGTTATCTGCTATAGCGCGTTGAGGCAGCGAAATCCGCTGCAAAGCGCATAGCAGATAACTACATCAATTTTTTTGGTTGTTTATTAATTTTATACTACTCATAAAAGTAAAAATTTCAAACAAAATAGAAAAAGTTGGGTTACCTCCCAAAAAGCATTTGGTTTAATATCGTCAGCCCGACATATTTTGGTTCAAATAGATTCAGAATTAATATTTGGTCTTCGTTTCCAAATTTTAGATTTTTGCCCCTTAGTTTTAGTAGAAAATTTTTTTGTTTTCATTGGGTCCGTAACTATTTCCACTTTTTCTTCCAAGTCATTTTTAGGAGGGGAATCCCTTTCCCTTTTTTTCTTCCCCTCCTTATTTTCTTTTTATTAAGTGGAGGTTTCTCAACTTCTCCTCCAAATGAGGAGTTAATCCTACTCTCAGCACTCTCTTCATTTAGTTCCAAATTTTCAATTCAGTATTTTGCACAAATCCTCCTCCCTCATATCCATTTTCCAAGCAAATTCAATCATGTTCTTTTTAAATAGTGTAGGTTTTAGATCGATGACAACAACCTTACCCTTGACTTTGATGCTCATTATACCCTTGACTACATCGATTATGGCATTGGTGCTAGCAAGGAAAGGTCGCCCAAATATGATAGTGGAATTTTCATTCCACGTATCCCATTCGCAAATAGTAAAATCAGTGGGAATAAAGAACTATCCTAAACCAACGGGTATACTTATAATTATTCCTAAAGGAGTTCTTGAATCAAGGTTTGCAAACTCTAAGATCATTGAGGTGGTCTCCATCCCTCCTAAATTCAGTTCTTTGTAAACATGATATGGCATGTATTAACCAAGTCTCCAAGATCACATAAAGGATCTAGAAAAATCTCATCCCCTATCACGCAAGGGATATTCAACCTCACGGGGTCCTCCTTCTTTTCTGCCACTAATCTCTCAATTGTTTTGTTTCACAATTCTCTTTCTAACCCCCGTTTATATTTATTTACTCCTATTTTGATAAGGCGATCTTCTTCAGTTTTATCTAAATGAATGGCACTCACTGTTTCCCTTGGATTAATTTCAATCGAGTTGGGCAACATTCCCTGCTGCCGGGTGGACAGCCGCTGGGAAATTGGTCCTAGCTGGACTTCAATATTCCTTAGAGATGCCTCTATCCCTTGGATAGAGGCTTCATGCCTGTTGAGTGTAACTTCAGTTCTCCTCATGAACTGAAGGGTTTCTGTCTTAAAGGAATTAACCACTCCCTCAAGGTTGGGCTGCTAAGTTAAATTGTTGTCAAATTGATTGTACCCTTGTTTATTTATATTATTTCCTGCATTAAAATTTCCATTGCTATTATTATTATTACTCCAGGAAAAATTTGGATGTTGCTTCCACCCAGGGTTGTAAGTATTGGTGTAAGGATTGTGTACATTATTTTGCCCAACATTATTATTTCTTAAATAATTAAGTTGTTCAGTGTTTGAGGGTGTAAAAGAGTTGTTTAAATTACAATTTTTGCTCATGTATCTCCCTCCGCACAACTCATAGTGTGCTTCTTGAACATAGTTGACATTCATATTCTCTATTTTGTTGTTCAGTACATTTATCTCATTTTGAAGGGCCAAGATTTGATTTATTTCATTTACTTGGTTAGCTTCCCTCTTGTTAGGGTTGATTCTCTTAATGGGCCATTGGTAGGCATTGCTAGTCATCACTTCTAAGAGATCAAAGGCTTCTTCCTGGGTCTTACTACTGAATGACCCTCCAACAGCTACATCAATAAGTGTCCTTGTTGGAGCATTCAAACTATTGTAAAAGGTTTGAACTTGCATCCATTCGAGAAAACCCATGATGTGGGCATCGCCTAAGATACTCCTTAAATCTTTCACAGCTATCATATAAAGTCTCCCCCTTGAATTGATTGAAATTAGTTATCTCAATCCTCAATCGGGCTATTTTTGCAGATGGGAAATATTTAGCTAGGAATTTTCTAGCTAAATCATCCCAAGTGCCAATAGAGTCTCCCAGAAGTGAACTGAGCCAACTCTTGGCTCTATCTCTAAGTGAGAATGGGAAATGCCGCACTTTAATGGCGTCTTCAGAAATGCCATTAAATCTGAATATATCACAAATTTTGAGAAAATTTGAAATATGTGAATTATGATCCTCTGTGGCTAGTCCCCTGAATTGGTTATTTTGCACCATGCTAAGTGTCGAGGGTTTAATCTCGAAGTTATTGGCCTCTATGTTCGGTCTCACAATCGCATGAGGGATGCCTCTAATAGTAGATAGCGCATAATTTCTTAAGGCTCTACCCCTAGGTTCTCCTAAATGATTAGCTTCTAAATTATCCATTTCAAAGTGATGTTAATTAAGGATTGCTCGTTCTCTTCTAGATCTCAAGTATGTTCACTCAATTTCATGATCAAATAAATTATCAACATTTTCTCTTGTATTCATGCAGTTCTTAAATTAAGATAGACAAAAATGATTATAGCAATCACAATGAACAATTTAACAATTCAATCACTCCAAGAAAGTGAATAAGTAATACAATTCTAGTTCTACTAAGCATGGTAAGTAAACAAAATGAAAACTCTAGCTACACTACAGTTAGCACAATATAATATGATTACAGAAAATAAAAACAAGATAATTAAGTAAGAAATCTAAATCACTATTTACTTGAAGATTATACTTAATACAAAACAAAATCGTTCCTCAGCAATGGCGCCAAAAACTTGACAGACGGAAATACAGGTCTGCATTTGCACGCAAGTGTACGTGGTCTGAAATAATAAGTGGAAGTTTTAATTTCGAGATTTATCGCCCTCTAGGAACGGTAGTTTTGTTATAAAGTTATATCTTCTTTTAATAATGTTTAGATAATTTAGTTGGTTTTGATTTGGTCCCTAAATTATTAATGCAAATGACTTTAAGATAAGATAGAATTATTCAAAGAGAGAGAGTTGGAGTTTCATTGTACTACTTATAAGGATTTGGTGTCATCACTTTTTTGTTTAAATGTATAAATTGATTTATTTATGCTGAATTACATCATGTGATCACTGTTAGAATTGGAGCAATCCTCAAATTACAACATGTTTAGATTTAGTGCAACAAGGAGGACTCCCATTGGGGTTCTGCCTCATTACTTAAATCTCTATGAGATCGTAATTTAAATGACCTTTGATTTCCTATGTCTAGGTTACCAAATATCTTCTTTTACTTGTTAGATCCTACAAACATGATTTTCATCAATAATGTGTCATGCGCTTACAAACACGGTTTAGCTAGATGAGAGGATGCATTGGCTCTAATAGACTATGTCACATCATCCATTGGGTTTCCAACTCCTCTCACCCCTTCTACTTTGCTGAGCCACAGAGCATTGACTTGATGGGAACTTGGTTCACAATCATCAAATCTCTTGGTAGAGCTCTTAAGGAAAAGGTGCGAGTGAGCTTTGAGAACTTGTCACATAGTTCTCAGCTCTACCTGCACTACCCTCCTTGATCTTGCCCAATTGATGAGCTCAGAACTCAAGTTCTTTTATTAATAATTCATTGAAGTTTTATTTACTAGCAAAAATGGTTTGACATAAAGTTCATTCAGACATTCCATCACAATCATAATATAGACAACTAAAATAGAAATTTTTTTCATTCATTTAATCATTTCGATCACAACACCATAATATCCTTATATTTTCCTACAGCTACATCCCAACCCTCCCCAAGAGGGTTTAGCCTTCCATTATAAGATAAATATGAGCATATATGCTAAGGGAAATAAACCTTGTCATTCATTTACACAGAAAAATAATCAAAAAGGAAGTTAGAAAAAATACTAGGAAGTTCTCAGAGGTTTTCTAGGGTTCTCTTGAATTTTCTCCTGCACTCATTCTTGACTCCTTCTCTTTCTCCCTTGCTATCTACTTCTCTTCATTCTTCGTGAATCATTGTCGGCCCCTTGGAGAGTTCTCCTCCTTTTCCTTACTGCAGCCTTTCTTATGGACTTTTGAATATCAAAAATTGGAACCCCCTTAAGGTCTGAGATTTCCCCTTAAATAGGGAAGCTCTCAGCCCCAAGGCATTAATGATGTGACTCTTTCCCTTCTTTGGTTTTAATTCAATCAATTTTAATGCTCTATTCACTTTATTTTGTTGGGATTTAGCAAAAATAATGCACTTCAGTTTTCAAGAAGTTGGGGAAGGCTAAAGGTTGTATTTTGTGGCCTTCCCTATGCTGCAATTATGGTTGTTCTGGAAAATTCTGGATTTTCTACTACGGTGCGCTGTAGCAGCAGCATTCCAAATGCTATTTCGCTACGGCGCGCTGTGGCAACAGTATTCCAAATACTATTTCGCTATGGCGCGTTGTGGCAATAGCGTTCCAAACGCTGTTCCTGCATGAAAGTTAGTATCTTTTCCTTCAGTCACCGCAGTGTCCGCTGTGGCACGCTACAGTGGATAAATCTTCGAAATGACTATTCCAATAGCTCACCTATAGTTTTCATGTTTAATAAAATACTTCGCTGTGGTGCACTGCGGCATGCTGCAGCTGAAAATACTTCAAAAACGTGGATTAGTTATTTTACATATAGTTTGAATGAAAAATAAAGTATTTTGCTGTGGCGCACTGTGGCGCGCTGCAGTAGAAAATACTTTGAAAACGTGAATTAATAGATCACATAAAGTTTGTATGAATAATAAAATAATTCGTCGTGGCGCGCTGCAGTGGAAAATACTTCAAAAACGCAAATCAACAATTCACATATGATTTTATAAAATGAAAATTCACCCGCTGCGGCACGCTGTAGCGGAAATACTTTCAAAAATACTATTCAATTTCCCTTTATATGATTTTAATTTTAACTTATAGAAATGATGTTGAGGCGCGCTGCGGCGCTCGGTGGCGCGCAGCAGCGGTCATTTTTCCAGGTCTGCAGTTCAGGTTCCATATGAGGGAGTTAATGAGACTGCCATGGCGTGCTACAGCGAGTTTCCTTCTAGGTCATTTAGATATTCTTCCAGGTGAAGAAATTTTATGAACCGCCATAGCGCGTTGTGGTGCGCTGCGGCGTGCCATGGCGGTTTTCTTCCAAAATTTTATGTAATTTGCCCAGATCTTCATTGTTCTCCATTTTCCCTGAAAAATATATGAATCCATTCAAAGTACCTTATTTCATATAGTGTTTGGTGATGTTTTGATACTAAATTTAGCTAGAAATTTCATATATATCAGTAAACTTTTCATAATTATCAGCATTTTGTACATTTGTCAAATCCATATTTGTCAAATTTTGAAGTAAGTCAATTTGAGTAATATTGTAAACAGAATTAGGAACGGCTATATCATTACCATCACCAACAGTATTCTTAACATTCAAACTACTATCACTTTCAACTTCAGTGACAATAGCTGAGGCATCGGCTCCAAATTTAACAAAATTATTATAATGATCGGCATTAATAAAAATTTCAGTACAAATGTTGTAACAACTCAAGTTGTTATTTAGGTCAATTAGGACTAATCCAAGTCCTAATTATGGTTTTATTATCTTAATTATATCATTTAGAACTTACCTTTAAGATTTTGTCTAAATCAGGGATCAAATGATCAAAATCTTGATTTCTGGAAAAATGCTAAAACCTTAGAAATTGACTTTTTTGTTTGACCTCAAATCAAAAATCTGACTTCGCCATTACGTTCACCACCCCTAAACTAGCTAGGGGTGATGTTTTGAAGCATTTGGAAGTCGATGGATTTTCGACGAATATTTTAATATTATTTAAATGCCTGGAAATTTGAATAATTAAATACTTGTCAAATCAAAAATCCGATCACGCCGCTATGTTCCTCACCCTTCAATTAGCTATGGGTGATTTATTGGAAAATTTTAGAATGAGTTTAATTATCTAAATCAAATTAATAAATTCATTATAATTAATTAAATAATATTATTAATTTATTAATTATTAATGGCGTCATCAACTGAAGTATAACACCGTCAACCTAACTTTAATTTCGTCGTTTGATCTGACGGTCCTCGCAGACCATCCGATAGAGGGATCAGACGGTCCCGAGACTGTCTCCCTCGCATGGTTGCCGAGGGCAGCGCGTGTTAATCACGCGACATGCGACCCCGAGGAGTCTTACATGCAGCCTCCGCCGCCCTTAGCTGCCTCCTTAAAACTCCTTTAAATGCTTCAATTCTCTCAGAGGGTCGGTTTCACCTCTTGAATCTTGAAGTTAAGCGAAGTCTTCTGATTTTGATCTCGCTACTTATGATGACCCACTTAAGTAGTAATAAGTGAAACTCTTAAATATCGAGGCGCCTTTTCAGATAACGGTGGAGTTCCTGATAAGAACTCCAAAGTTAAGCGTACTTAGGTAGGAGCACTCCCAGGATGGGTGACCTACTGGGAAGTTATCTTTTGAGGGCAAAACCATGAGGCCTTTCTGGCCAAAGTGGACAATACCTTGGTGCTTAAGAGTTTGGGTTGTTACAAATGGTATCAGAGCAAACCATAGGGTGTCAGATAGGAGCTAAGTTCCATATAGGGCAAAGTACTACTTCATGTGAGTAGCCTCTTGAACCCATGATGGTTAAGGTGCTACATGGTTGTGGGTACCTCTTGCGCCTGTAGGGGTCACCTCTAGTCCTATCTACCCAATGGATGGTTCTTGGATCTGTGTGTATATACTGACGAGGACGTCAGTTACTTAAGTTGGGGAGATTGTGATGACCCACTTAAGTAGTAATAAGTGAAACTCTTAAATATCGAGGCACCTTTTCAGATAACGGTGGAGTTCCTGATAAGAACTCCAAAGTTAAGCGTGCTTAGGTAGGAGCACTCCCAGGATAGGTGATCTGCTGGGAAGTTATCTTCTGAGGGCAAAACCGTGAGGCCTTTCTGACCAAAGCGGATAATACATTGGTGCTTAAGAGTTTGGGCTGTTACACTACTCCTTCCGGCCCTCAAGGTACCCTCCAATTCTTTCCTCCTTCTTTGAGTATACTATCTTATAATGATTGTTCAATACACAAAACCGTATTTATCATAATATTTTTCATTCAATCAAACCCTAAACCTTCGATCGAGCCTCCGTTTTGAAACCCTAAATCACGACCTTTCACCTTCGGAAGCCGAGGCGGCGTCGAAGATGAACCGTCTCGGATCGGGTCATGCTCGACCAGTCCGAGCTCTCGCGTTAACAAGCCCAGTTCGCCCTGCAACCCACGCAGTGTATGTAGAGGTGGAGCCTGCCAGTGTGCGCTGGCTGCGCCTAAGCATGCCGCGTGGAAGCATGGGGCCCATGGTGCGTAAAACATGATGTTCAGGCTGTGGGCCCCGTAGGTTGCTTCAGCTGGCATCATGGGACCCGCCCGGGTTCTGTCCGCCACTCTCTTAGCGCCACATGTCGCCGAGTCAACCGTGGGTCCCACCTGCTGTAACAATCCGAGTTGTTACCATAGTTGATTAGGTCTAACCCTAAGTCTTAAATACAATTAAAGTGCTAATTAGGACATTGGAGTCAACCTCTGAGACCTAGTCCAAATCAGGAGTCAAACGAATTGAATCCTGATTTTTGGAAATCTAGAAACCCTAGAAATTTACCTATTTAAATTGATCTCCGATCAAAAAACGGATGCCACCATTGCGTTCCTTAACCCCAAATTAGCTTGGGGTAAAGTTTTCGTGTCAATCGGAAGTCGTTAAAATTTCGACGAATATTTTAATAATAAAAATACCTCAGAAATCGAGGTATCAAAATACTCGGCAGATCGAAAATCTGACTGCGCCAATGAATTCCTTGACCCCAAATTAGCTAGGAAAAACATGTTCAAAATTTCTTGGAAAAATTTCAAAATATATATATATATATATATATATATATATATTAAAATAATAATTTAAATTTGACGGCGCTAACAGCGCCGTCCAATCAGACGGATCCATCTGGACCGTCCGATTGCGTGGATCTGACGGCTCTCAGCCGCGATCCGTAGCGCATGGTCAGGACCGATCTGGACCGTCCGCGATCGCGCAAGATCCGACGGTCCGGAGCCATCGTCCACGCGCGATCCGCCCGCTCGCCACGCGGCGCGCCCGCCGCCCGCTCGGCCAACTGCGGCCTCCCCCGACCTCGACGAGGTCGCCTCAGGTCCTATAAGACCTCAGGCGAGCTCGGGGCTCCGGGTTTGCGAAACCCGAGCCCCGAATCAGCGTCGAACTGCCCGAACCCCGTCAGTCGTCGACTCGAGGTACTCCCCGATCTCCCCCATCCTTCGTTCAAGTTGTAATTTTTCCTTTGAATATTGTAGATTAGGACATAGATCGACGATCCACCGGACCTGATCGGCCTCGATCAGGTCCGGCTAGCCCAGATCAAGGCTTGAAGCCTCGGGCCCGTTTTCCGCAGCCGCCAAAACCCTAGGAGTTAGGGTTAGGTTTTGCCGGCGATCCCGGCCACCTCCGGCGAAGGTCCGCCCGCCGACGTGTAGCCTTCATCGAGGGCTACCGGCGCCGTGCGGGCCGAGGTGGTCCGGCGCCGGGAAGGCCGGCAAAAGCCGTGCCCTAGCCGGCGCCCTCGGCCCGTCTTCGCGGAAGAAGACGAAGTCTGGGTCTGGCCGGGTCGACCCGAGCCCGCCCCGCCCGAGCCGGGTCCGCGTCAGCCGCGGTGGGGCCCACCAGGCCATGTGGCAACCTTCGGGCCCGCCACGTGTCACGTGGGCCCACATGCCGAGCCACAACGCTTCGGCTTCGACCGTGGGGCCCCCCCAGTACCACGTGGCAGCCAACCGGCATGCCACGTGTCACGTGGGGGCCCATCGCCCGAACCCACGCGGCTGTTCGGCTTTCTAGTGGGGCCCACATCGCCATGTGGCTGCCTCTGGGCCCGCCACGTGGCAAGTGGGACCCACTGCCCGGTCAACCCGCGGCGGTCCGTCTCCCTGTGGGGCCCACAGTGTCATGTGGTAGCCTCTGGCAGTGCCACATGTCAGGTGGGGCCCACTGCCCAGTCACCCTAACTAAGTCAGCCCCTGTGAGGCCCACAGTGCCACGTAACAGCTCCTGGCAGTGCCACATGTCCAGTGGGGCCCACTCTCTGAATTAGAAAATTCAAGATGCTAACCAGCCTAGAATTTTAATGTCATCATTACAACAAAATAATATTTAGGATCTGAACCCTAGAAATTTAGGTAAATTACCAAATTACCCCTAGCCTTATTTTAGTAATAACTTGATCGTTTCTCGCCCGATTTAGGCGTACTTACTGTCTATTTTCAAGTTAGACAGTAAGGAATCAAATGGAACAAAGAGAATTCAATTCTGACCCCTAAGTCAAAAGTTGACTTTTTGACCCTTAAGGTTGGGGCAACATAATCATTTTGCCCTAAGATTGGACTAAGTACCCTTACCCTTTGGATAACATCCCAGAATGCCAAGACTAATATTATAATCATCTTAGTAATGTTTGAGCAAGTGAAATCAACCCTTAAGTCAGATTCCAATAATTTTTGCTAAGTCTTAAGCACTACACCTTAAGGACCTTTCTTGAGAATATGAATAGATCATAGGTCAGAGTTCATTCATTGGGTAAATTGGGTTACCCAATGGGTGAAACCTTGGTTTTAGTAGTTTCTAGACTTTTATTTTATTTTATAACCTATTCTGATTATTTTGTCTTTTAACTTTAGATTTAAGATAGGAGATTCATCATATTAAGTTTGATTACTTAGTAGGATTTGCCTCAACTAGTAGATCACTAATAGAATAAAACCTAGAACTTAGGTATTATCCTTTGGATTATATGATTAAACCTAATTCTTGTAGTGTTTAATCCATAATCTATATATTTAAAAGATCTTGATCAGATCTTAGTTAGAACGTCTAAATTCACAAAATTAGGACGTATGATTTATTGATTTAACCCGTAGTCGTCTAACTGATTGAACTAGATTGGAACCTGATCAGTTCCAATCCTTTTTAACTTGTAAGGACGAGTTTCTGAGTTACACTCGATAGCAGGAAAATGGTGATCCTGAACTTGTGTAACTTGGAATAGTTAGATGGTTAAGTAGAAAACAATGATATCACCATGTTTAGTAGAGTCCCTTGCTTACTTTGAAGATTGTTTCTTACGCATTACTTGATTTTTGTGTCATATTTCCTTGAGCATATCATACAAGATTTTTGATGCATAAATAAATTGTTAGGAAAATATGGAGACTCCTTAGATCCTTTGTAAAAATATTAAAGTGATTTATGAAAAGATAATGATTTTATGAACTGCCTCTCAGTTATATCCTTATTGCCTAGCCTCCTTATGTCGCTAGGGGAATGATCCGCTTATATATATATATATATATATATATATATATATATATATATATATATAGGATGTAAGAATCTTGCTACTATTTATATGTACCACTGCTGAGTTATTTATTTTAATTGGCATGTTTTTTGTTGATCACCAGAATATTTAGGGTGTAGAATTTTTCTTACTGCACTTATTTAGTTATGTATATTTATACGCCCTTCCTTGTTTAGTTTGTATGCGAGGCATGTCTCAGCCTCTTTCCTTTTTCTTGGCTTAAGTTATAAATGATGATTTATAGCTTCCATGTTTCTTTGTATTGCTTGCTGCTCCTTTCATATATATATGTTGCTTAAATGTTGTCAAATAGTGATATTACTTAACACTTATAATAATTCATAAGCTTAAAATGTACTTAGACAATTGTTTAACCAGATTTTTCTTTTCTTTGGCTGGGGCCCTACATTGTGAAACCGACAATGGCAGACTCCTTTCAGTTAGACGAGCAGGAGTTAGGTGTGGAGCCTTACCCAGAGGAGGAACCCGTGGAAGAAGCTGTCATCTAGTTCCTTTATATTTCGAGTGAGAATGAGTGGTTTTCATTCTATCTTTATTTAAACATTTTAAATGATGTAATAATATAGGTACCATTGACTATGTATTTGGATTATATACTTATGTTCTGAGTTCTATTTTTTTCCTATTTGTACTGTGATACTTGGATGATTTACATTTCCTTAAATTGCTTCTGCACTCTGTTTGTTTACTTATACAGTGATTGTTAGTTTGATTCTGTTTTAATCCTTCCCTAATCAGGTGGATTGTAGAGTCTATCCTAATCCAAAGATAAGTGAGGGGTTAGCCAGAGTGACACCCCACCCTTAACCTAATCATCTGGCGGATTAAGGGTGCTGGGGTGCCACAGTTGGTATCAGAGAATTCTATAAGATGTCAGATGAGAATTTGCATTCTTATCTATCGAATGGAAGATTCTTCTGCCAGTTCAGTCACTATATCAGTATATGCTAGGGTCGCATCCAAGGGATCACAATGTCACACTCAGAATAAGAAGTGATAATCAAAATACACAAGCAGTGTATCAAACAAAAAAAATCTAAATGTTAACACAGTTAGATATGCTAGGATGACGATTGAAAGGCATCTTCGATGATTCAATGAAAGCTGGGAGGAATTTGTCCAATTTTACGAAGGACTCGACCCGTACGTAGATCCGGAAGTTAGGAGGCTGAACCAATTGCTCTGTGAAAGCACCTTCAGAGGACAAGATCATCCCGTGTTGGCTGAGAGATGGCTAATTTTGACTGGTGATATAATGGGGGCGACGGATATTACAGACAATGTCAAGCTTGCCCTCGTGACATGCCTCCTGCAGGGCAGAGCTAGAGTCTGGTGGCGTGTTAACCTTAGAGCCCTCACCCATCAGCGCGGATGGATACAATGGGACGTCATCTATGAGGACTTCCGACGTGCCTTTATAACCCGATATATTGGATAGAAGCTTTAGTTTTATTTCATATGCTATTTGTATTCCCTTCTGTATCATCTAAAATTTGGTCTTTCAAATAAATAAATAAAAAATTTGTTTTACCTTACTTCATTAATATGGATGTTTAGGATACCGTGCAAACATGTCGGGACAGGATCTCTTAGCCCATTTTAAGGATAGGTGGGCATACGACGTGTTCCTGGCAAGGAGATATGGTAGGGAAGTCCAGGGGGTCTCCCCAGCGGGGGCCAGCGTTCTGGAAAGAATGCTGGAAGGTGCGATATACAGGGGGCTAGACTTCCCCATTCTGGCCAGAGAATGGTTGCACAGGGTGATCCAGATCTTCGAAGAACTGGAATGCCCCGACGACGTGCGATTGGACATCCTGGAGATCCTCCTTCAGGACTATGCAGAGGAATGGTGGGCATAGGAAGTATGGAGGTTCGAGCGACGACACGCCCACCGCCGCCAAATGCTGACTTACGCTTACTTTACTCAGGCTTTCACGAGAAGATACATAGGATAGATCCTGTGTTTTATTTTCCAATGACTATCTTGTCTTTTGTACTCTGTTTCCAAAAAAATTTGTATCATCTATTTTGTTTAATAAAAAGAAAAGCTGTTATATTGACTCCTTTTTCTAGAATGCTAAATGGATGTCGTCTTTTATTCAAATTTCTAGCAAAAATGAATCCTGGACAAAGCCCTTCTCCCACCCCATCCAGCACCGCATCCAGTGAGGTTAACGCCTTACTGGAGGCTATAAAAATGATGATAGAGTCCCATCGGCGACAAGCTGAGGATGTGGCCAAGGCACAGGCCAGTCAGGCGGAACGGATGGAACGCCTTCTGGTATCACAGATCAACCAAAATCGCGCATTGACGACATCTACCTCGGCGCCCCAAAGTTACAACCAGCAGTACACCCCGTCTGCTGACATAGTATTACATAACTTCCTCCGCTTGAGACCTCCCATGTTCAATGGGAATGCATCAGCGGTAGATACAGAAGACTGGTTGCGAATGGTGGATAAGAACATGACCAGCCTCAAGTGCCCCAAAACAGAAGTGATCCGACTGGTCACACATTTGCTATACGGAGAGGCCGAACATTGGTGGCACCAAACACGCACCACTAAGTTTGAGGGCATCGGCTTGGAGGATATCTCCTACGACGAGTTTGTGAAGGTGTTCCGGGCGGAATATATCCCACTATCCGAACGCCGCAGTATGACGGAGGAATTCCTCAAGCTGCAACAAGGGGACCGCACTGTGGCTGCGTACAATGCGGAATTCTGAAGACTCGCCAGATTCTCCTCGAGTCTGGTACCCACCGAAGAAGACCGGTGCCATCGGTTCCAAAGCGGTCTTCGGCCGTCCATACAGACCCAGGTTGTGCCCATCCGCCTCACCAACTACCAGGAGCTGCTGGAGACTGCAAAGGTTACTGAAAAGTGCCAGCAGGGGGAGGCAAAATAGTTTGCCAGCTCCTCCATGCTACGCCAGGATTACCCAAAGCGGGCCAGAGTGTACCAAATTGAGGCAGAAGCTCCTGCTGCGGATCCTTACAATGGCTGTGCTAGGCCGCACCCCTACGGCAGGTGCTTCCATGGGAAAAATGTATGCTACACTTGTGGCAGGCCAGGGCATGGCTACACCTAGTGCCAATACACAGAGATGATTGACGACACGCCCATCAGGCGGGTACAGGGCCAGCCTGTGTTTGATCTGTACCGGCGAGCCCCTGCCACCACTACCGCACGTCCAGTCCTGCCACCGCCTGCTCCACGATGAGAGATGCCTCCTGCTCCTCGTCCCGGTACCTCCAAGCCACCGGCCAAGCAGCCTTACCATAATAGGCCCACTGGCCAGGCTCGTGTGTATGCCCTCACACCAGCAGAGGCCACTGAGGACAATCATGTGGTGTCAGGTACACGCTTCTAAACCAATTCAACAAAGTTTTACTCATTCATGCTTAGTTATAACCGATAAACCTTGCATCTATAATTAGGTACAATATATGTATAAATAATAAGCCCTGTAACATTCTATTCGATACTGGAGCAAGCCACTCCTTCGTCTCTGAAAGTTGGATAAAATCCCTCAACTTACCCGTTCACCGATTGACAACACCGCTAAACGTTGGGCTGCCATCCGGAGCACAACTTCAGGCCAACCAGTTTTGCAAATTACAGGTTCCCTTTGGAGGAGCGAAAGGTTGGGGCCAAATTGATAGTGTTGCCAATTGCCAACTTTGATGTTATCCTGGGCATGAATTGGCTAAGCCAGCACGATGCCACTACTAACTACCAGAAGAAGAAGATTACCCTAGGTAGTGGCAAACACGCAAAGTCCTTTGTAGGGAACTTCAGCACTAGAGCTTCCCTAGTTAATGCTATTCATGTGAAGAGGCTTGTAAGCAAAGGTTGTAGTGCATTCCTAGTAACTATACTAGGTGAGAAGAAGGAAGAGGTTCCTCTCTCCCAGAATCCTGTCGTCTGCGAATTCCTCGACGTCTTTCCTGAAGATCTTCCTGGTCTTCCACCCACCCGAGAAGTTGAATTCGCCATTGACATGATTTCTGAAACTCAGCCTATCTCAAAGGCGCCTTATAGGATGGCGCCCAAGGAGTTGCAGGAGCTACATAAGCAACTGCAAGATTTGCTAGAAAAAGGTCTTATAAAACCAAGCTCTTCTCCGTGGGGAGCTCCAGTCCTATTCGTAAAGAAGATGGATGGGTCAATGAGAATGTACATTGATTATAGAGAGCTGAATAAGGTCACAATCAAGAATAAATATCCACTACCTTGCATTGATGACCTATTCGATCAACTAGCCAGAGCCAAAGTATTCTCAAAGATCGATCTACGATCATGCTACCACCAAGTTCAGGTGAAAGACTCTGACATTGCAAAGACGGCCTTCCGAACTAGATACAGTCACTACGAATTTTTAGTGATGTCTTTTGGACTAACAAATGCGCCTTCCATATTTATGGATTTAATGCAACGTATCTTGAAGCCGTATCTGGATAAATTTGTCATCATGTTCATAGATGATATTCTGATATACTCTAAATCCAAAAGCGAACACGAGGGACATCTTCGAATTGTATTGGAAGAGTTGATGAACCATCAACTCTATGCCAAGTACTCGAAGTGCGAGTTTTGGCTAAAGTTTGTCATCTTTTTAGGCCACGTTGTGGATGCTCAAGGGATCAGGGTGGATCATAACAAAATCCATGCAATCCAAGAATGGGCTCAGCCCAAGATAGTGACAGAAGTCAGGAGTTTCCTGGGATTAGCAGGTTATTATAGGAAATTTGTGAAGGGATTTTCTCAGATCGCTTCCCCTATTACCAAGCTCACTCAGAAAGGGGTACCACTTGAATGGTCACCAGCGTGTGAGAAGGCCTTCCAAGCTCTCAAGGACGCACTTACCTCTGCTCTCGTATTGGTTCTTCCGAAGGAGGGAGTAAATTTCCAAGTACACACAGATGCCTCGGGCATAGGCCTCGGAGCCGTATTGATGCAAGAAGGGAAGGTCATAGCCTATGCCTCGCGACAGCTGAAAGTCCACGAGAAGAACTACATGATCCATGGACTTGAACTAGCTGTCGTAGTGTTTGCCTTGAAGATCTGGCGACACTATCTCTATGGAGTCCAATGCTCAATCTTTACTGACCACCAGAGTCTAAAATATATATTCACCCAGCGGGAGTTAAACTATAGATAGAGGAGGTGGTTAGAGCTGATCAGCGACTACGACCTGGATATTCAATATCATCCAGGAAAAGCTAATGTGGTGGCTGATGCCCTTAGTCGTCAGGCATCCCTGAATGCCATGATATTAGAAGGCCCGTTGGTAGATGAATTTTATATGATGGGTATCAAGCCTATAAGCGGGGACAGGCTCAGCCTAACTCTATCAAATATTAATGTGGAACCTACCTTCCACCGGGATGTGTCTGTGTCACAGACCAAGGATGAGGAATTCTTGAGTTTCAAGATGGCTATCGAGAGTGGTCGCCGTACCGATCTTCGCTTCCACAATAGTGCCATCTATCTGGGGAATCGATTATGGATACCTAAGTCCATGCAGTGAGAAATATTAATTAAAGGACATAATTCAGGGTATCAAGTGCACCCAGGAAGCACGAAGATGTATCAAGATCTAAAATCATGATTCTGGTGGCCAGGGATGAAAAGAAGCATAGCAGACTTTGTGGCGAAGTGCCACGAATGTTGCCTAGTAAAGGCAGAGCACCAAAGGCCAGGAGGCCTCCTTCATCCGCTAGAAATCCCAGAATGGAAGTGGACAGATATATCAATGGACTTCGTCATGGGTCTGCCTCGTGCGAGATCTGGGGCAGACACTATTTGGGTCATCATTGATCGACTGACTAAGTCTGCGCACTTCCTTCCAATCCGACAAACTGATTCAGTCGAAAGGCTTGCCAAGTTATATGTCAAAGAAATAATTCGACTTCATGGTATCCCGAAAACTATCGTATCTGATAGAGACAGTCAATTTACATCGAAATTCTGGCAGGCTGTTCATCAAGACATAGGCACCACACTGGCCACGAGCATAGCATTCCATCCTCAAACAGATGGCCAGACCGAGAGAGTAAATCAAGTACTGGAAGACCTACTCCGCCTCTGTATATTAGATTTTGCTGGATCCTGGGAAGACCACCTTCCCTTGGTGGAATTTGCATACAACAATAGCTTCCAGGCCAGTATCAAGATGGCTCCATACGAGGCACTTTACGGCAGGAAGTGCTCAACACCCATGTCTTGGTCCGAGACCGGAGACGTTCAGTTGTTCGGCTCAGAATTGGTCGAGGAGATGAACAAAAAGGTTAAACTTATCCAACAGCGTATCAAGGCAGCCCAGGATAGACAAAGTAAATATCATAATCTCCGTCATCGACCCTTAGAGTTTCAAGAAGGAGACTTCGTTTACTTAAAGGTCAACCCCATGAAAGGAGTCCATCGCTTAAGGGTTGCTGGTAAGCTTAGTCTAAGATATGTTGGACCATTCAAAATCTTCCAGAAGATTGGGTCAGTTGCCTATCGATTAGACTTGCCAGAGAATTTCGTAGTAGTGCACAATATTTTTCATGTATCGTCCCTAAGAAAGTGTCTTCGAGACTCATCTCATCTTGTGCAGCTTCCAGAAATTCAAATCCAACTAGACCTATCATTTGCTGAGGAACTGATTAGAATCCTGGCCCGTGACCGCAAGCAACTCAGGAATCGTGCAATCGACATGATTAAGGTTCAATGGAAGAACCATTCCTACAATGAGGCCACCTGGGAAAAGGAATCCAATATGCGATCCAAGCATCCCAAACTCTTCGAAAACCCAAGTACTTCTATTTCTTAGTATTTTGAACCTTTAAATTTCCATGCAAGTCATGCTTAGTTCCACTTGAGTGATGTCGAGGACGACATCATTCTTAAGTGGGGGAGTCTGTAACAATCCAAGTTGTTACCATGATTGATTAAGACTAACCCTAAGTCTTAAACATAATTAAATGTGCTAATTAGGTCAATGGAATCAACCTCCTAAACCTAGCACAAATCAGGAGTCAATTGGATTGAATACTGATTTCTAGAAATCCGAAAACCCTAGGAATTGACCTATTTAAATTGACCTCCGATTAAAAAATGGACGCCACCATTGAATTCATTAACCCCAAATTAGCTTGGGGTGAAGATTTCGTGTCAATCGGAAGTCGTCAAAATTTCGACAAATATTTTAATAATAAAAATACCCCTAGAAATCGAGGTATCAAAATACTCATCGGACTGAAAATCCTGACTGCGCCATTGAATTCCTTGACCCCAAATTAGTTAGGAAAAACATGTTCAAAATTTTTTTCTGAAAAATGTTTTTTTTTTTTTAAAAAAATTATTAATTAATTAATTAACGGTGCCGTACGACGCCGTTAACTCCAGTTAATGGCGCCGTCAGATCAGACGGATCAATCTGGACCATCCGATCGCATGCGGATCCAATGGCCCTCGGCCGCGATCCGCGTAGCGCGGTCTGGCGCGATCCGGACCGTCCGATCGCGCGCGGATCCGATGGCCCTCGGCCGCGATCCGCGTCGCGCGGTCTGGCGCGATCCGAACCGTCCACGATCGCGTAGATCCAACGGTTCAGAGGCGTCATCCTCGCCCTCTCCGCCCGCATGACACGCGGCGGCCCGTCGCATTTTCTGGCCAATCCGGCCACATCCAGACCTCGATGAGGTCGTCGTCCGGTCTATAAGACCTCGGCCTACCCCGCTAGAAATCCCAGAATGGAAGTGGACGGATATATCAATGGACTCCATCATGTGTCTGCCTCGTGTGAGATCTGGGGCAGACACTATTTGGGTCATCGTTGATTGACTGACTAAGTCTGCGCACTTCCTTCCAATCCGACAAACTGATTCAGTCGAATGGCTTGCCAAGTTATACGTCAAAGAAATAATTCGACTTCATGGTATCCCGAAAACTATCGTATCCGATAGAGACAGCCGATTTACATCGAAATTCTGGCAGGCTGTACATCAAGACTTAGGCACCACACTGGCCATGAGCACAGCTTTCCATCCTCAGACAGATGGCCAGACCGAGAGAGTAAATCAAGTGCAAGAAGACCTACTCCGTCTCTGTATTTTAGATTTTGCTGGGTCCTGGGAAGACCACCTTCCCTTGGTGGAATTCGCATACAACAATAGCTACCAGGCCAGTATCAAGATGGCTCCCTAAGAAGCACTTTACGGCAGAAAGTGCTCAACACCCATGTCTTGGTCCGAAACCGGAGACGTTCAGTTGTTCAGCTCAGAATTGGTCGAGGAGACGAACAAAAAGATTAAACTTATCTAACAACGTATCAAGGCAGCTCAGGATAGGCAAAGTAAATATCATAATCTCCGTCATTGACCCTTAGAATTTCAAGAAGGAGACTTCGTGTACTTAAAGGTTAGCCCTATGAAAGCAGTCCATCGCTTCGGGATTGCCAGCAAGCTTAGTCCAAGATATGTTGGACCATTCAAAGTCCTCCAGAAGATTGGGTCAGCTGCCTATCGATTAGACTTGCTAGAGAATTTCGCAGTGGTGCACAATATTTTTCTTGTATCATCCCTAAGAAAGTGTCTTTGGGGCCCGCCTCATCTTGTGCAACTTCCAGAGATTCAAATCCAGCCAGACCTATCATTTGCTAAGGAACCGATTAGAATCCTGGCCCGTGATCGCAAGCAACTCAGGAATCGTGCAATCGACATGATTAAGGTCCAATGGAAGAATCATTCCTGCAACGAGGCCACCTGGGAAAAGGAATCTGATATGCGATCCAAGCATCCCAAACTCTTCGAAAACCCAGGTACTTCTATTCTTAGTATTTTGAACCTCTAAATTTCCATGCGAGTCATGCTTGGTTCCACTTGAGTGATGTCGAGGATGACATCGTTCTTAAGTGGGGGAGTCTGTAACAATCCGAGTTATTACCATAGTTGATTAGGACTAACCCTAAGTCTTAAATACAAATAAAAGTGCTAATTATGCCAATTGGAGTCAACCTCTGAGACCTAGTCCAAATCAGAAGTTAAACGAATTGAATCCTGATTTCTGGAAATCTAGAAACCCTAGAAATTGACCTATTTAAATTGACCTCTGATCAAAAAACAGATGCCACCATTGCTTTCCTTGACCCCAAATTAGCTTGGGGTGAAGTTTTCGTGTCAATCGGAAGTCGTCGAAATTTCGATGAATATTTTAATAATAAAAATACCCCACAAATTGAGGTATCAAAATACTCGACGGATCGAAAATCTGACCGCGCCAATGAATTCCTTGACCCCAAATTAGCTAGGAAAAATATGTTCAAAATTTCCTGGAAAAATTTCAATATATATATATATATATATATATATATATATATATATATATATTAAAATAATAATTTAAATTTGACGGCGCTAACGGCGCCGTCCACTTAGCTAATGGCGCCGTCCGATCGGACTGATCCATCAGGACCATCCGATCGCGCGGATCCAACGGCTCTCGGCCGCGATCCGCAACGCGTGGTCTGGGCCGATCTGGACCGTCTGCGATCGCGCAGGATCCGACGGTACGGAGCCATCATCCTCGCGCGATCCGCCCGCTCGCCACGCGGCGCGCCTACCGCCCGCTCGGCCAATCGCGGCCTCCGCCCGACCTCGGTGAGGTCGCCTGAGGTACTATAAGACCTCAGGCGAGCTCGGGGCTACGGGTTTGCGAAACCCGAGCCCCGAATCAGCGTCAAACTGCCCGAACCCTGTTAGTCGTCGACTCGACGTACTCCCCGATCTCCCCCATCCTCCATTCAAGTTGCAATTTTTCCTTTGAATATTGTAGATTAGGACTTAGATTGACGATCCACCGGACCTGATCGGCCTCGATGAGGTCCGGCTAGCCCAGATCAAGGCTTGAAGCCTATGGCCCATTTTCCGCAGCTGCCGAAACCCTAGGAGTTAGGGTTTGGTTTTAACGGCGATCCCGGCCACCTCCGGCGAAAGGTTTACCCGCCGGCGTGTAGCCCTCGTCGAGGGCTACCGGCGGCCGTGCGGGCCGAGGTGGTCTGGCGCCGATAAGGCCGGCAAAAGTCGTGCCCTAGCCGGCGCCCTCGGACCGTCTCGCGGAAGAAGACGAAGTCCGGGTCGGGCCGGGTTGACCCGAGCCCGACCTGCCCGAGCCGGGTCCGCGTCAGCCGCGGTGGGGCCCACCAGGCCACGTGGCAGCCTTCGGGCCCGCCACGTGTCACGTGGGCCCACACGCCAAGCCGCGACGCTTTGGCTTCGGCCGTGGGGCCCACCAGTGCCACGTGGCAGCCAGCCGGCATGCCACGTGTCACGTGGGGGGCCCACCGCTCGAGCCCGCGCAGCTGTTCGGCTCCCCAGTGGGGCCCACAGCGCCACGTGGCAAGTGGGAACCACTGCCCGGTCAACCCGCGGAGGTATGTCTCCCTGTGGCGCCCACAGTACCACATGACAGCCTTTGGCAGTGCCACGTGTCAGCTGGGGCCCACTGCCCAGTCACCCGAGTTGAGTCAGCCCCTGTGGGGCCCACAGTGCCACGTGACAGCTCCTAGCAGTGCCACATGTCCAGTGGGGCCCACTGTCTGTTAATTAAAATGTAATTAAATTACTATCAATTAATTACTGTTTAGCATTAATTTATTACAGTTAGTGGTTAATTAAGTTAGGATTAGTGTTAATTACTTTTGAACAGTAACTTTAGTTAATTAAGTATAATTAGAGATTAATTAGGGTTAATTAAATGTTAATTAAACCCTAAACAGTAATTAGGTTAATTAATTACCATTAACAGTAAAATCTAATTAATTATTTCATAATTAGATATTAATGAGTAATTAAGACTAATTAAATAGTGATTAGCACTAATTACTTTGCTACAGTAAAAATTTTAATAAATCTAATTAAATTAATTAAATAATAGATTAATTAATGTTAATTAGTAATTAAGCCTAATTAATCATGGATTAATTAAAGATTAATGATTTTAGAAATTTTATATAAAAACTTTAGGAATGAACAGTAAAATAATACAATTTGAATAAATGAATAGTAAAATAATTCAAATTGTATTTTTGAATAGTAAATCTTAAAGGTTTAATAACTTTTTGTAGGATGATCCAAACATAGCCAATATAGGTCTTAAAATACTCAGAAAAAAGTAAGGATTCAAATAATGTAATGTAAAAATTTATTTCAGGGTACGTATAACGAAGTAGTATTTTAGGACCTCTTCAGAGCCTCATAACTTTTTACCCGATTATCAAAACATAGTCAATATGGGTCTTAAAATGCTCAGGAGAGCGGCCCCATCACCGCGGTAGTATTAGTTTTCTCATTCGGACATCAGGATAAAAAGTCAACCCTAGAATTTAGAGTTGACTTTAGTGAGAAATGACCAAAATGCCCCTAGACTTCAAACGGCCATAACTTAGTCAAATCAACTCTGAATTAGAAAATTCAAGATGCTAACCAGCCTAGAATTTTAATGTCATCATTACAACAAAATAATATTTAGAATCTGAACCCTGGAAATTTAGGTAAATGACCAAATTACCCCTAGCCTTATTTTAGTAATAACTTGACCGTTTCTCGCCCGATTTAGGCGTACTTACTGTCTATTTTCAAGTTAGACAGTAAGGAATCAAATGGAACTAAGAGAATTCAATTTTGACCCTTAAGTCAAAAGTTGACTTTTTGACCCTTAAGGTTGGGGCAACATAATCATTTTGCCCTAAGATTGGACTAAGTACCCTTACCCTTTGGATAACATCCCAGAATGCCAAGACTAATATTATAATCATCTTAGTAATGTTTGAGCAAGTGAAATCAACCCTTAAGTCAGATTTCAATATTTTTTGCTAAGTCTTAAGCACTACACCTTAAGGACCTTTCCTGAGAATAGGAATAGATCATAGGTCAGAGTTATTTATTGGGTAAATTGGGTTACCCAATGGGTGAAACCTTAGTTTTAGTAGTTTCTAGACTTTTATTTTATTTTATAACCTATTCTGATTATTTTGTCTTTTAACTTTAGATTTAAGATAGGAGATTCATCATATTAAGTTTGATTACTTAGTAGGATTTGCCTCAACCAGTAAATCACTAATAGAATAAAACCTAAAACTTATGTCTTATCCTTTGGATTATGTGATTAAACTTAATTCTCATAGTGTTTAATCCATAATCTATATGTTTAAAAGATCTTGATCAGATCTTAGTAAGAACGTCTAAATTCACAAAATTAGGACGTGTGATTTATTGATTTAACCCGTAGTCGTCTAACTGATTGAACTAGATTGGAACCTGATCAGTTCCAATCCTTTTTAACTTGTAAGAATGAGTTTCTGAGTTACACTCGATAGTAGAAAAACGGTGATCCTAAACTTGTGTAACTTGGAATAGGTAGATGGTTAAGTAGAAAATAATGATATCACCATGTTTAGTAGAATCCCTTGCTTACTTTGATGATTGTTGCTTACGCATTCCTTGATTTTTGTGCCATATTTCCATGAGCATATCATACAATATTTTTGATGCATAAATAAACTGTTAGGAAAATATGGAGACTCCTTAGATCCTTTGTGAAAATATTAAAGTGATTTATGAAAAGATAATGATTTTATGAACTGCCTCTCAGTTATATCCTTATTGCCTTACTTCCTTATGTCGCTAGGGGAAGGATCCGCTTTTGTTGTGTGCCTAGTTTACTAGCCTCCTTATGTCGTTAGGGGTACACCGTTGGTGCCTTAACCGTACTGGTGTTAAGGTTGCCTTGTATGCTTAGTTTACTAGCCTCCTTATATCACAAGGGGCATATAGTTGGGCCTTAACTGTACTGGTGCTAAGACCCTTCGCTTGTTTTGTGTGCTTATATGCCTAGCCTCCTTATGTCGCTAGGAGTACACAGTTTTATGTCTTAGCCGTGATGGTGCTAAGCTTCTTTGGTATTTGATGGGTTTGAGTAGCTCTTTTCTGTATGGCAATCGATGCACGTGTGGCTTTATATGCAGTTGTTGTTGCTTACTTTTCATTATTCTTATTTCGTTAGCTATTTTCTTGTACTGCTTTTATATATATATATAGGATGTTAGAATCTTGCTGTTATTTATATGTCCACTAATGAGTTATTTATTTTAATTGGCATGTTTTCTATTGATCACCAGAATATTTAGGGTGTAGAATTTTTCTTATTGCACTGTTTAGTTATGTATATTTAAACGCCCTTCCTTGTTTAGTTTGTATGCGAGGCATGTCTCAACCTCTTTCCTTTTTCTTGGCTTAAGATATCAATGATGATTTATAGCTTCCCTGTTTCTTTGTATTGCTTGCTGCTCCTTTCATATATATATATATATATATATATATATATATATATATATATATATATATATATATATGTTGCTTAGATGTTGTCAAGTGGTGATATTACTTAACACTTATAATAATTCATCAGCTTAAAATGTACTTAGACAATTGTCTAACTAGATTTTTATTTTCTTTGGCTGGGGCCCAACATTGTGAAACCGACAATGGCAGACTCCTTTCAGTTAGACGGGCAGGAGTTAGGTATGGAGCCTTACCCAGAGGAGGAACTCGTGGAAGAAGTTGCCATCTAGTTCCTTTATATTTCGAGTGAGAATGAGTGGTTTTCATTCTATCTTTATTTAAATATTTTAAATGATGTAATAATATAGGTACCATTGACTATGTATTTGGATTATATACTTATGTTCAGAGTTCTATTTTTTTTCCTATATGTACTGTGATACTTGGATGATTAACATTTCCTTAAATTGCTTCCGCACTCTATTTGTTAACTTATACAGTGACTGTTAGTTTGATTCTGTATTAATCCTTCCCTAATCAGGTGGATTGTGGAGTCTATCCTAATCCAATGATAAGTGAGGGGTTAGCCAGAGTGACATCCCACCCTTAACCTAATCATCTGGCGGATTAAGGGAGTTGGGGCGCCACACCTGCAGACAAAAGAAAATTAAAATAATAATAATTATTATTATTTAATTAATAAAAAATTGATTTAAGTTCATATAATATATAAATATATATTAACTTAATTAAATAAATGTGTATATATATATATATATATACTTATATACATACATGCATATTTAGAATAATAGTAAAATGAAGATATTAATTAATAAATATAATAATGTATTAATTATTTCAGTCCATTAGAATTAACATAGGATTAAGTTTAAATAGTCTTATTTAACATTAAGTTATTAAATATAATTAATTAAATTAATTACCAAGCTTTAGATACCCATAACTCACAAAATACTTAACCAAATTATACAAATAAATATATCAAATTCATCAGAAAAATATAAGGAATTTAATGATACTATTTATTTTGCTGCAAGACTATTATTTCATATAGTGATATTTAGGGTTATTAAATTATTCAAATTATGTTCCAAAATTTCAATTAACCATAACTTTGTAATATTTAACTCAAACATACCCAATATAGGTCTTAAAGTAATTAGCAAACCCTAAGGATTAATCTAGTAGTATTTATATTGTTGTTTGGATTAGTTTTAGACTAATGACTGTTAGGACCTAATATAACAACCCTAGGTTATTATCATGCAAAATAAATGTGGATTGATTCATTTTTTTTAGCATCATTGCTTTTAGAACATTAAGATAAGCTTATATGGAAAATTTAAAGTCCATTGGACTTCTCTAAGTCAAAAATTACAATTTGATCAGTATAGATGCCCTAGTCTAGACCCAAAATATTTTGATCTCAAAATTAAAATTTGATTGCATTTTTGAATTTCTCACCCTCAAATTAGCTAACGGTGAAAATTTAGTGCAATTTGGAATTCATTTGGGCTAATAATTCAATTTAATTTAGAATGGTTTAATTACACTTAAGGGCTTATAACTTTCCATAATTGCATTTTTACCCTAATACCTAATATAACAGCCGGGATCCGCTGTGCGGACCGCGGGCGATCCGCTGCGAAGCCCGGGTCACACGACAGCGGGATCCCTCAAATCTAGCCGTCACGCCTTTCCATCTGACGGTTAGGATTAGAATCGCGGGTCTGCTGTTAGATCAACCCTAATGATCCTACGGCGCAGATTTAATCTGGTTCGGCCATTAGGATCCAGAGGATCAGGACCGTTGCGCCTTCCCGATCGATGCATCAGACGGTCCACAGCGCACCCGCACTGTGGATCTTCATCCCCGCCAAGATGCGCCCGACAGGGAAGATTCCCCGTACTGCCAGTGGCCACCCCTATCCCCCACGTGCGCCTCCAGCTCAGCAAACCGTTGCTGATCTTTCCCCAAATGCCATGAGACCCCAATCGGGCCTTGTGGCCCAGCCGAGCTCGAAATGGAATTTCGAGAGCTCGGCCATGGCCCGCCCTCTCGGGCCTCCCCAGCCCGAGCCAGTGGCTCCAGAAGCTTCCTTAAGCTCAACTAAGCCTATAAATAGCCCCAGATCTACTTCAATTGCTACTTTCTGATAAATTGTAGCTTCTGAAATTCGTCGCCATTGCCGAAGTCCCGGAGCTTCACCCAGGCGCTCCCGTGCTCCTGAACCGCTGATAGAGGGTTACTCCTGGAGTTCAGGACCCCTAAGAGCTTTCAGAGTCCCTGCAGCAGCGAGCCATGATCCATCTTCCAATCCATCAAAAATCAGGTATCCCAGTTGCAGGAATCGAGTCAATAAGGCTCGAATTTTATTCCATTTGATGCGTTTCTATGCTTATTGTCAATACGAACTCAACCGTATCGTATTTAGGGCATATGCTAGCCCTGATCGATTGAAATGATCAATTAGGCTAGTTTTCTTCTGGATCGCCTCGGCCGAGTAAGAACCCGGCGATCCAGGCCACCCGAGACCCCCAAACCAGAGGGCTTCAATCCGCCTCACCTCCCTGATGCTGTAGGGGTCGAGCTCGGGGTCTGGCATGGCCTCTATGGGAAGAATTATCTCCCCACGGTAACACAAATGGTGAATGCCTCGGGTGAGTAAGGTCTGTCTGATCCAGACCATCTCCCAAGGGGCTTTCGGTCCCAATCGACGCGCTTGGACGTGGTGATGGAGTAGTAATCGAATGCTGGTCGATCCGTGGACCGGATGCGCTGGAATTTGGGGATTAGGTTTTTCCTAATCGGCCTCTTCCGCGGGACGAAGAATAGGGGACGATGACACTGTGCGGGCCGGGTCAACCCATGACCCGCGCGGTGCGACAGTGCCGGGTCTCCCGGGCCCCGGTCGACCCGCGCGTTCTCGATTTCGAGCCGAGCCGTTTAATTAAATCGAATTAATGGAATTATTTTCCTTAAGGAAAATAATTCGATTAATCAAATCATAGGAATTTGATTAAATAAAAATACATAATGTATTTTCTTAATTACTTTTAATCCACTGGTTAAAATTTTATGATATCATATATGAAAATATTCAGAAAAATCTCAGGAACCTAAATATAAAATAAAATCACACATCTGATGGTTAGATCTTTAATTATTGCCTAATTACAGTGAATCTTAATTAGGGTAGATTAGTAAAATTTCTTATTCAAATTGCATATTTAGGGTGCCATTAGTTCACTGATGTTAAGTAGATTACATGTGCCAAGTATAACATTTTTCTGAGTCCTATAAATGTAGTTATGCCCTAATCTTGTCAAATCATAATTAGTGAACTTTATGGTTTATACACCTTGGATCATAGCAAACTTAGTCTCTGATTACTTGTATGATTAATTAGGACTTGCATGCCAAATTTAATGTAATCCAAATGGTTGGATTTTTATTTATGTACTTATCCTTTTTACTTGGAATTAGGGTTGGTTAACATTAAGTAAACATTGATTACAAGACTGTGAATTAAACATTTTCCAATAATACATCTGATTTACTATTGATCCTAAACATTTGAATTAGATATATTAAGGTTAATAATAAATCTATGTGATTGCTTGATCTGAATCTAAACTTTAGATCCCTGATTCTCTCTTAAGAAAGAAGACTAGCATAAGAAGACAATTAAAATCATATTGATTAAACAAGTGATCTAATCCTTAACAATATGCTTGATTTAGTTCCCATAATCTTAGTCTAAGTGTGATCAGATGACTTAATCATCTGATATAATCATCCTAAATCTAATTATGAACCAAAACCTAATAGATTAATATCAACATCTAAAGAAGAGATCTTGATGCTCTCTTCATAAGATCATCTTAAATTATCTAAAAGACCTAAATTTATATATCATGGGGTAGGAGGCCTTGTATGAATCCTTGAGGTAGAAGTATAGAAGATCCCTTCACCTTAGAGATTGATCTATTCTCCTTGTGGTAGTAATCACTTAAGACATTAGAAGAGATACATATCCTTGTGGTAGAATCCATATTAAGTGATCCCTGATCACATTAGATTTGTGAAACCTTGTATAGGACGTATCTACTAGTCTAAGACTTGTAGTCTTGATAAATCCTTGCTCTATTAAATATATTTGATTGAACCATGATTGTTGGGTAAGTGTAGTATAGTATACCCATATTACTGGTCCCCAATAATAATCTGTATTCGTTGAGTCACTCTAAGTAAGATTTGTCTTTGTTGCTATCCTGCGGGCTTAGGCGGACATAACCCCGCTTAGAATAAATCAATCAATCCTAAGAGTGTATTAAATGGGTACCCATTCCTTAGTTTTATTGAAGGACAGTTGCCATCGGGCAATGCCTCCTGGTGAAGATAGCTTCAATAGGTATGGCTTAAATAAAACTAAGTAAAGGGGGAATTACCTTCCTTAAGACGCTAAGTATGATTGTGAGTTTAGTGAAAAAATGCTTAGTTTGAGATACAAAATCATCATCGTATGGTGCCTCCTAATGAAGATCGCTTTATTAGGGTGGCGTAATCAAACTAAATGTTGTGTCCTATCTTTGCAGCATATTTAATATGTGTATACAATCACCCTGCCCAGTGATTCTTGAGTAAATAAGTAACTTTAACTAAATATCGATCTAGAGATTTAGAGTCAGAATTCTTTTAGCAGGATTCTACACAGTGGAGACTTAGGATTCATTTTTGTTTCTTACTATATTCTTCATGGATTTCAGGATTTTCCATTCATACCATATAATGGCATAAGCATAAGCATAAACATGAGTTGACATTATTCCTTCTATTGTGACACATGGTTATTAGTGATACAGTATGAGATACGGAATGTTATATACATAGACTGGGGAATTTCAGGGCGCATCTATGTCACCATACAGACTTCTTAATTGTTGTGCTTATATTGGACCGTACGACTCATAAACCTTCAGTGATAGTTCTGTGATATACCATAATATAGCATATCTGTGGGCATTGCTTCAGTAGCATATAGTGCAGCTTATAGCATCCTTCTCAGCATCTGACATTTTCATATACTTTCAGAATTTGGTTTTGATGCAATTTTTCCTTGCTTAGTTCCTATAGTTTATTTATTTGATGCTTTATAGTTTTCCCTGCACTTTTACTTCATGTCCTTACATATTTGTTATGTTTAGATTAGCTTATACAGCTAGTTTCAGTTGTGTTAGACTTCTTGTCTAACACGGGGTACTTTTGGGATCCAGCAATTTGCTAGATCCCGAGCAGTTATTGGAGACAGGTCAGGAAGACGTCCCAGGGACTCAGGAGGAGCACTTGGAGCCGTAGGGGATTGAGCACCTACTTTTACTTTCTAGTTCCTTTCAGTATTTTGGCTAGACTCTTTTTATTTTTGCATTTTTATGGTTTGTAATAAAACTCTGGATGTATTTTTACTTTCTTTTTTGAGATGGATATTTACTACTGCTTGAGACGAATGTATTCTGGATGTTTGGCTTTTAGCTTACGCACTCTGTTATTATGCTATACATAGTATTGTGATGCGATCAACGAACTGGAAATGCTGAAATATATTATAACGTACATGGGTTCTTCTTCAGTCCCTTGCACTTATGTATGTACTAAGTCTAATATCTAAGATAAGTATTTCATTCTTATCTTAGATGTTGGCTCTCGAGCCTACTCTTAGGGCTAGAGGCAGCGGCCTTCAGTATGGCTCTGTCTCCTTAGCCTATTCGGGACAATGGGTTTTACTTGTATGACCCACAGTTCCTGAGTAGCGCACCGTTCCGCAGCCAAACTATGGATTATACTCGTATTTTGCGCACGGCGATGGGACGGGGCGCTACAGTTGGTATTAGAGAAGTATTATAAAGTGTCAGATAAGGAGCTTGTTCCTATCTACTTTATAATCTGTTCTCTATGACAGGACAAGATATCAATTACTAAATGTAGTGCGAAGCAAACATCCAAAAGATTCATTAAGCTGTCTCAGAAATAGAAAGAAAATTTTTGTCTACGATACAGACACCCTAGGAATTAAACGCACGTAAAAAGATAACATAAAATGACACCTTAGGATTTGAATGAATTTTGAAAGAAAAATGAATGAAATATTTATGGGTTGAACTATTTTAGGGAATGGAATATTCACCGTCAGCATTTCTGTTCTACCTTAGGAGGTTTGATGATTATTGGATAGACGACCTTCGAGATGGTTAGATCTACGGGAGGACAGTGGATGGAGTATCACCCCAAGGAGTCGCAGTACTGGACAAGTTTCTGGTTCATTCATCATTCCGAGGCACCAGTCTTTCGGCACTCGCCAAAGAGTGGCTGGATCGCGTTACCACGGCACTTAAAGAGACAGCATGCCTAGAAAAGTACCGTTTAGAGATTGTAGAGATCCTACAGAGGGGATCAGCGAGTCGTTGGTGGTATTGGGTTGATAGGAGATTAGCTCGAAAAGGCCACATAGTCACATATGATGACTTTTGTGCTGCCTTCTGGGAAGAGTATTGTAACTAGACCCTAGGAATTTCCTCATGTCATTTCTTGTTATATTGTTTTCATATTTTGATGTATCCATGTATCTTCTCTTATGAGAAAGAACTTGAAAATGAATGAAACCTTCTAAAATTTGCATCATAACTGCAGCTATGAATCCTGATTCCCTCTACTCCCACTCCTATTAAGAAGACGATCCCATCGTCAAGCGGATCTGAAGAATCGAGTCTTATGGCCAATTTAATAAAGGACTTAATTGATAGTAATGTGCAACAAGTGCAGGAGACATGATCTCTCATCCTCTCCATCAAACAACAATCCTCTGGACCTTCTTCTTACAACTCAGGTGACGGAGTTCTACACAATTTCCTTCGTTTTCGCACCCCCACATTCAACAGGGCCTTGAACCCCATGGATACTGTAACATGGATAAAGTTAGTGGAGAAGAATCTGGCCTTAATTAAATGCCCTAATTCTGAGGCAATTCATCTGGTGACCTATCTGTTCCAAGAAGAAGTAGAATATTGGTGGGAAAATGAACGGAATAACAGATTTGCGGACTTTGAGATAGAGGACATACCATGGGATATGTTCATGGAAGCATTCCGCGAAGCTTTCATTCCGGACAAGAAATTCTAGAAGACGAACTTCTTCATCTCACGCAAGGGAGTATGTCAGTATCTGATTACGAACAAGAATTCAGGAGACTGTCAAGGTTCATTCCAGATTTAGTAAGATCGAAAGCATCCAAGTGCCACCGCTTCATGAAAGGTCTGAGAGATTCTATTAGAGCACACCTAGTTTCACGACAATTCAAAACCCTAATAGAGTTGATCGAGGCTACCCGTCTGCAAGAAGGATTCCAGAGTCAGCTGAACCGGAAGAGAAAGACCATAGTCACGCACCCACGAGACGAGCGCTTTGGCCATCGCAAAATGGCCAGAGTCTACAATATGGAAACTACACAATCTCAGCCTCAGAATTCCAAATGTAAGAAGAAGCATCTGTATGGGAAGTGCTACCACTTCGGTGGTGTATGTTTCACTTGTGGCCATAAGGGTCACCGCTACTATGAGTGTAGGGAGAAAAAGACTATCGATGGTGTGGCCATTGATCACTCCCGCCATAAGCAAATCTTTCGTGCTCAACCCATGAACCAGTGGGAGCCCGCTCCTGCCATAATGCCGGCCCCTACGACGAACTCAAGGGCAAGTGTACCGATGCAAAGGTCATCATACAACTGCCAAGATTCAGGAACCCAGAACAAGCAACCCTCGGCACCTGCCTGAGTGTATATGCTAACTCCAGCTTCTGCTCCTGAAAATAACGACGTGGTGTCAGGTACGCCTTAAATCAATTCTCTTTTCTTGTTGTACTAGATATATGTCCTTCATTATTCCCATATTTCAATTATCAAATGAACTATTCTTACATAAATTATTGCAATTTTAGGCACATTAACCATAAAGGACACAACTTGTAATGTTCTATTCGATATTGGAGCAAGTCATTCTTTCGTATCGAAAGAGTGGGCTAAAACACTTAAACTACAGACACATCAACTAGCCAGTTCATTAAGTATTGGGCTACCTTCGGGGGCTCGTATACAGTCTCAACAATACTGCAATCTAGATATTCCTATTGAGGGTCAAAACTTTGGAGCTATGCTAATTCTACTGCCAATCACCAACTTCGACATAATCCTAGGTATGAATTGGTTAAGCCAACATGGTAAGTCCATTAACTGCCAAAAGAAGAAAATAACTTTGGGTAGCAGAAGAAACTCCACATCTTTTGTGGGAAAACTTAGGACCCAATCATTGTTAATCAACGCCATGGTGGCAGAAAGGTTAGTAAAGAAGGGATGCAATGCGTACCTTGTAACAATGTTGGGAGAAAGGAAAGAAGTCATACCTCTTTCTGAGAACCCTGTAGTTTGTGAATTTCCCGATGTTTTCCCTGAAGACCTGCCTGGTCTTCCTCCGAACAGAGAAGTAGAGTTCACCATAGAAGTAATTCCCAGAACTCAACCACTGTCCAAAGTTCCGTACCGCATGGCGCCAAAGGAACTCCAAGAGCTAAACAACAAACTTCAAGAATTATTAGAGAAGGGTCTCATCCGTCCAAGTTCATCCCCTTGGGGAACACCGGTGTTGTTCGTTAAAAAGAAAGATGGATCGATGAGAATGTGCATCGATTATAGGGAGTTAAACAAAGTAACTATTAAAAGCAAATACCCTTTACCGCGTATCGACGATTTATTTGATCAGTTATCTGGAGCAAATGTCTTCTCCAAGATAGACTTGCGATCTGGGTATCATCAATTGAAAGTTAAGGATTCTGATATTGAGAAAATAGCGTTTCGAACCCGTTATGGACATTACGAATTCTTGGTGATGTCTTTTGGATTAACGAATGCACCATCCATCTTTATGGACTTAATGCAGCGTGTGTTGAAAGCATATCTGGATAAATTTGTCATTATCTTCATTGACGACATACTGATTATTCCAAGAATAAGACCGATCATGAGAAACACCTTCGTATAGTACTTGAAGAACTCAGGAACCACGAACTCTATGCTAAGTATTCTAAGTGTGAATTCTGGCTTGATTCTATCGCCTTTCTGGGTCAAGTCATCGACTCCCAAGGGATCATAGTGGATCAAAACAAAGTAAGCATAGTCCGGGACTGGTCACAACCAAAATCCGTGATGGATATCAGAAGCTTCTTAGGATTGGCAGGCTACTATAGAAAATTCATCAAAGGTTTCTCACAAACTGCGTCTCCTCTCATTCTAAAAGAAAATACAGCAACATAAAATATTTATTCTGTTCGACAAAATTATAGAATAATTAAGGAGTTTGATACGTCTAACTATCTGAAATTTGGGTTCATGACTAACTACATATTTCCCCTCAAGTTCTATGTGCAATCTCCTTATTTCTCTAGATATCAGTGTGTCCTAGCCTAACGTATTGTCTGTATAAACTTGAGATCAACCTGAATGAACCCATGATACTGATTTCTGATCATTTATTTCAACTTCTAAGCACAAAATCTCATATAAATATATCATAGTGGTTCAAAGCTTAATAGCAATGCAAATACTATAAATAAAATAATTAAATAAAAAGAATAATATTCTTCATTTTATTTTATTAAATATATTAATATTATATTAGTTATTTATCTTTATATAATAAAAATAATAATTTATTTTATTATTATTATAAGTAATATATATATATATATATACATATATATATATATATTAAATAAAAAAAATGGTAGAAATATAAGTTACAAAAATTAGGAAATATATACATATAAAAAAAATAATAGAAATAAAAGTTGCAAAAATTAGGAAATATATATATATATATAGAAAAAAGAAATGACAGAAATTAAAGTTGCAGAAATTAGGAAATATATACATATATAGAAAAAAATAACAAAGATGAAAGTTACAAAAATTAGAAAATATATACATATATAGAAAAAAAAGAAAATGATATAAATAAAAATTATAAAAATTAGAAAAAATATACATATATAGAAAAAAAAAGTTACATAAATTAAGAAATATATACCTATATAGGAAAAAAAATAGAAATGAAATTTGCAGAAATTAATATATATATATATAGAGCAAAAATTAAGAAATATATATACATTTATAAAAAAAAAGAAAATGACAGAAATAAAAATTATATAAATTAGAAAATATATACATGTATAGAAAAAAAAAAGATAGAAATGAAAATATAATAATAGCAGTAATAATATTAGCATTAATAATAATAATAATATTATTATTATTATTATTTAAAGTAGAAGATGAAATGAAAAGAATATAAAATATGTCATTTCTTTCTTATTTCTTACACTATATTGGTATTGATGAGGCTTTACTAGAGGTCAATGGGGGGAATTGGTGGTGACCAAGGAAGAGAGGGAGGAAGAGGAGTGTGGGGAGGGGAGTGGGGGAGGAGAATGAAGTAAGGGTGGGGGAAATGAGGAAAATGATGCGGAGGTGGAGGTGTATTTATTAACTTTTTTCTTAATTAATTAATTATTCTCTCACTCATCCATGATGAAATTTTTGACTTCTTTAACATAAATGCATGAGTGTTCAATATGACTTTCTCCTTCTCCTTATTATTCCTTCATTCTTTGTAATAACCCAATGTTGTTACACAACTTAATTTTAGTGTGATAATATCTTAATTATCATCCTATTAAGTTCATTTAGCCATTAGAACCAAACCCTGAAAATTTGGAGCAATTCGTAGCTCAATCGATTATTTTGGAATATTTTAATATTTAATTAATTAGAAAACTGAGGTATTTATTTTAACCTCGAAATCAAAATCCAACATTGTCGTTGCGATCATCACCCCCAATTTAGCTAGGGGTGATATTTTGGATGCATTTGGAAGTCGTCGGATTTTCGCGAATATTTTAATATAATTAAATACCCCAAAAATTAGCATAATTAAATAATCGTCGGAATCAAATTCTGACTTTGCCATTGATTTCTCACCCCCAAATTAGCTAGGGGTGAATTTTTGGAAATTTTCGGAGTGCATTTCAAAAATCTGAATTTTCTTAAGGAAAATAAATAAGTAATTATTCAAGTCCCTAAATTGCAATTTCCCCTTCTTTCCTAAATTCCTATTGGGCTGGCCATACTCTCCATTCAGCACCCCTCTCCTCAAGTCATGGCACATGCAAGGCCATCCCTCCTCATAGCCCCCTAGCCATGCTCTACCCTCTCCTCTTCTCCCTTTAAGAAGGAGCTCAAGCTCCGTCTTCATCTTCATTTGGCAAAAGCTGCAGCTCTCCCTTCCCCTCCATTGCTAAGTCTTGGGCTGAAGAAGAAGAAGGAGTAGCTCCTCCTCTAAGCTTTTCAAGTCTTCTTCCTCCTTCTCTCGCAAGGCTAAAGGTACTCATTTGCTTGCTCTCCTTGTACCCATTTGCCTTCTTCATATTGTTATTATGCTTGAATGTATCTTTAGAAATCCATAAGCATGTATGGAAGTCATTAAGGATCTTTAAAGCATCACAGTTTATTGAAAGAAAAATTGCTCTGCTTTTCATTTATTCTATACACCCCTGCATTTATCACCATTTTTCATATAGTTAGGATGCTCCGTTTATGCCAATTATGGTATCAATGGAAAGGTATCAGAAAGACATTTCCATTGATATATGACACCGCTCATGAAACACTCTGGATTGAGAGAATTTGAGCTCAAAATGAGGCTATTATGGGTTTTCCCACTGGCAAAAACACCGTCTGGCGCTTCAGCGCGCTGCAGCACCCAAGCAGCAAACTGGGCCGCTGTAGCGTGCTGCAACGTCATTTCAGAAAAATCATATAATCTGTTAATTACCAAATTAAATAGTAAATCGCAAATGGACCGCTGCAGCGCGCCATAGCGCGCTATAGCGGGCTGTAGCGGTGTTTTAAGAAAACTATAGAAAATCAGGAAAATAAATTATTTGAACAGTATTTTTGCGAGTTGGACCGCTGCAGCATGCCACAGCGGCCTACAGCGCTAAAAGTGATGCAGCATGCTCTGGCACCGGAAGCGCCACAGCGCGCTACCACGCTAGAAGCACCACAGCGCGCTAGAGCGCAAGCGCTGTGGCGCTTCCAGCCCTGTAGCGTGTTGTGGCGCTTCCGGCGCTGTAGCACGCTGTGGCGTTTCTGGCGCTGCTGCCTGCTGTGGCACGCGGCAGCGATCCAACTCGCTAAAATACGGTTCAATTAATTTATTTTTCTAATTTTCTATACTTTTCTTAAAATGCTGCTACAGCCCGCTATGGTGCACTGCAGTTGTCCATTTGTGATTTACTATTTAATTAGGTAGTTAACAGATTTTATATAATTTTTCCAAAATGATGCTGCAGCATGCTACAGAGCGCTATGACGCGCTGCAACGACCCAGTTTGCAACTTGGGTGCTGCAACGCCAGACGGTGTTTTCGCCGGTGCGAAAACCCGTAATGGCCTCATTTCGAGCTCAAATTCTTTCAATCCAGAGCGTTCCATGAGCGGTGTCATATATCAATGGAAAGGTCTTTCCAATACCTTTCCATTAACACCAAAATTGGCACAAACGGAGCATCCTAACTTTACAAAAAATTGTGATAAATGCAAGTGTGTACAGAATAAATGAAAAATAGAGCAATTTTTCTTTCAAAGAAATGTGATGCTTTAAAGATCCTTAATGGCTTTCATACATGCTTATGGATTTCTAAGGATACATTCAAGCATAATAACAACATGAATAAGGCAAATGAGTACAAGGAGAGTAAGCAAATGGGTACCTTTAGCCTTGCAAGAGAAGAAGGAAGAAGACTTGGAAAGCTTGGAGGAGGAGCTTTTCCTTCTTCTTCAGCCCAAAACCTAGCAATGGAGGGGAAAGGAGAGCTGCAACTTTTGCCAAATGGAGATAAAGAAGGAGTTTGAGCTCCTTCTTAAAGGGATAAGAGGAGAGGGTAGAGCATGGCTAGGGGGATATGAGGAGGGATGGCCTTGCTTGTGCCAGGACTTGAGGAGAGGGGTGCCAAATGGAGAGCATGGCTAGCCCAATAGGAATTTAGGAAAAAAGGTGATATTGTAATTTAAGGACTGAATAATTACTTATTTATTTTCCTTAAGAAAATTTAGATTTTTGAAACGCACTCCGAAAATTCCTAAAAATTCACCTCTAGCTAATTTGGGGGTGAGAAAATCAATGGCGAATTCGGAATTTGATTCTGACAATTATTTAATTATACTAATTTTTTGGGTATTTAATTATATTAAAATATTCGCAAAAATCTAACGACTTCCAAACGCGTCCAAAACATAATCCCTAGCTAAATTGGGGGTGACGATCACAACGGTGAAGTCGAATTTTGATTTCGAGGTCAAAATAAATCCTAAAATTTTCTAATTAATTAAATATTAAAATATTCCAAAATGATCGATTGAGCTCCGAATTGCTCCAAATTTTTAGTGTTTGGTTCTAATGGTTAGATGGACTTAATGGGATGATAATTAAGATATAATCATGCTAAAATTAAGCTGGGTAACAACCTTAGGTTATTATATTCTCTCTCTTCTTTATCTCTCCACTTTCTCTCTATACTTTCTCTGTCTTCCATTCTTTTTCCAAAAAATAATGAAATTTGATATGGAGATATATCTTGATGAAAAAAATACACTCGTGCAAAATTTTTTCAATTTGGAGTAATATTTTTTTTTTATTAATTTATGAAGATAACAACTTTAAAAATTAATTCTGATCAATCCAGAGCTCTAAATTCGATGAAATTTCTTATAAAGTTTTTATAATATTGTTAATTCAACGGCATTAAAATTGTTGAATTTGAACTTGTATTTAATTTTCCTAATTTACTGAATTTAAATAATTTTAAAATTAATTCAGAAGTATTTATTATCCATATTGCTTCTAAATTTGGGTATTACGATCACAAAAATATACTCTATCTAATAGTATTTTTAGTTTGTCTTAATTTTGAAGTCACTCGGAATCCTAATTTTTGAGTTGGATTTAGTCCTAATTATCCTAGTAATGACTTGGGTCATTACAGGACTGTTGAGGAACCGTATTCTCCACGGACACATGCACGCACAGATGCCTATGTAGGCCACGTGTGATGGCCTTCCTTCACTTTGAATCCCTTACTAAGCTCATATTTAGTCTCATTTAAAATCCAAAGCTCGGTTGCACTGATTAAGGTTGAGATAAAAATTGTGAACCCCCTGTCATACCGTATAGAGCTCAATTGAATCCTCTCGAGTTGAACCTGAGAGGTACCCATTTTCCCATTATTGTAGGATTGAGACACCTACATGAGCACCCCAGCGGAAGCAATTTGTGCTCGAGGAATGTGGTTGCGATGACGGTTACCAAGCAAATACTAAAATTACAAATACAACGAAAAGTAAACATAACACATGCACATGAGACAAACAAGCATCTAAACAGCTAGGATTTTATGTGGAAACCCATGGATGGGAAAAAAATGACAGAGCCACACCATAAGAAAATTACACTATATATAAATAATTTTATAGAGTTACAAGGAGCTTTACCACAAGAGAAAGAAAGATCTACTGCTTACAAAGCCTCATGATCGATTTCTTCACTAACAGGAAATGCCGGCTCTTACTCTAGGAAGAAGAAGGAGAGCAGCAGCCACCTTCCTTAGCGTTCTCTCCAATAGTAGCCAAAGCCTTTGATAATTATTTGCCAACACTAGAAAACTCCTCCAAAAAATTCCCTTAAGTACCCTATTGACATTTGGACCCAAAATGATCCAAAATATCCCCCAAATAGCTTACGGCATAATCTGGACTAAAGCAGAATTCTGTTGGTGTTATGACCCGCCGTAGTGCCTAAGCCTCGGGTTAGCCAGGCTTTAAGAAGCACTGGAGTGCCCTGGTCTCTATCGCACTGGAGCTAGGGCACACTATAGCACTCCAGCCTCTAGAATCCACCTGCCAAAGCATGCTATAGCACTATGGTCTTTGTTTGATGATCGCTGGGGCATGCTTCAATGTGATACAGTGCTCCAATCTCTGGATTCTACCCGTCGGGCGCGCTACGGTGTATCACAGCACGTTGTGGTACCTTCTGTAGTTGAGCTTTCCCAACTTTATTCCAAACTGCCTCATAACCTCCTAAGAGCTTATAGGAGCTCAATTAGCATCTCCATGAAGATTTGAATAATCTCCACAATATAATACATATTAATTTAATTACAATTTTATAATAATCCTAGTTGTTACCATAGCTAAGTTCATATTAATTAAGCTAAATTAAGTTCTAATTTTGATTCCATTAGACTCAATAGGTCATTTAAACCTAATCCTAGAAATTTCAATCGGAGCTAAATTGAGAATTTTGGTATTTTTATCTATTTTTAAGGCCTCAAAAATACCTAAATTAATTTGATCTCAAAATCAAAATCTGATTTCATTTTTGAATTCCTCATACCCTAATTAGCTATATGTGAAATTTTGAAAAATTTTGGAGCTCATCTAGTCTTAAATTAGATATAATAATTTAATAGAAATTAAGTAATTAATTAAATGAATTATAATTAATTAAATTAATTTATTTATATATTTTATTCCTGAGATTTGCTGTAGAGACCGCGGTAGATCCGTTGCGGAGTCCCGACAGCGGAGCACCTTCTCCTCCAAATAGATGCGCTAGCACACATCTTAGCAAAGTATCCAACAGCGCGATCTATCCTGCGCCGTGATTTAATCACATCCGCCCGATCAGCATCTATCATCCAATGCTTGAGATCTGATCCGCGGATCTGCTATTCAGGAGCTGCATCAGACCGTCTATCCGCAACGGTCTCGCGATCAGACAATGGAGACGAACCCCGCCACTATGGATCATCGTCTTCGCTCGATCGCAGGCCCGACAGAAGAAATCCGCTCGTACAAGCCACGTCAACCTTGTCTGCCACTCCCTTGGCCACATTCTCCAGACCGTTAGGCCTTCCCAATTCTGGTAAGGTAGAACTCATTAGGTCTTGCGGCCCTGCTAGCCCCAATTATGGAGGCTCAAAGCCCCGTCTCTGCCCGAGCCTGAACCATGGCTACCAGCCATAGTATCCACCCCTGGACCTCTTCCTCACCTATAAGTACCTCCCAGGAATCACAGTGAGCCCCTTTGCTCACTGTGATCCCCTAAGTTCCCAGTTGGAATCCTCCTGGAGTTCTCAGCAATTCTGATTAATCCTGTAGCTCGAACCGCTGATAGAGAGCTCGTCTGGTGTTCAAACCCCCTGTAAAATTGCATTACTGGCTTGGTGAGCTCAGAAGCATTGCAATCCCTCTCTGTCGTAGCCATTCCTCAGTCCTCAGGTATAGCCTCTATCCCTCTTTTTGTCAAGCTGGTTTCAGCTTGACTCGCACTCAATTGAGCCTAGATGCTGCTGTAGGACCTCACCTTAGCTCCCTAGAAGGCATCTAAGTCTTCTGGTAAAGACTAGCAGTGGACTAGACGGCGAATTCATCATTTGAGTGTGCACTGCCAATCGGCTTTTGGTTCGCCGATTTCTACATTCCCTCAAGCGATTAGCCAACCACTGGTGCTAGAAGCTCTCAGTAATGATTGTGGACACATATCGACGGTTGGGTTCGATCGTATCAATCGACTCAACTAGAATCGATCGACCCGACATTAACTCCCGTCTACGTTCTACCATGAGTAACACCCTAGTGATCTAGACCTCCACAAGACCTCGCATCTCGCTCAATCGATTCCCCTTTGGCCTCTGATCCTGTATGAATAGACCTCAACACATGGCATGGACGCTGTGAGGAGATTCACCCCTCACATGTGCATTTTGGGGAGACATCTCGGTTAAGTAGCACTCCAGCGATCCGGCGCCTCCCAGACAGGGCTTCTTAGCTCATTCGACACGTCTTCAGTCCCTGAAGGTGTAGCCGTCGAGATCCTAGCATGGCATGGTCAGAGCACGAAGAATTTGGCGCTTGAGATAAACCCTAGGGTTCGGGTGTCGGGGTGTCTCCGTGAAGACGATGACTGGCGCTTTGGGCCGGGTCAGACCCCGACCCGCGCCTTTTAGTATTTGGGCCGACAGCAAATTAAGGAATTTCCGACTTAATTTCCTTAAGGAAATTAATTTGGAAAATCAAATCATATGGTTTTAATTTAAATAAATATTCATAATAAATTTATTAAATAACTTTAGTTATATATGTCTAAATGGTATGGTCTAATATACCATTTTAATCAAAAAAAATATAAGGAATAATAATATAAAATAAAATCAATAATCCAATGGTTAGATTTTAAATAATTGCCTAATTCTTTTATATTTGTATTTAAATCATAATAAATTCATTGATTACCCAAAAATGTTAATCAAGGTTTCTGATTGCTCATGAGACTATAAAGAACCTATGTAGACCCTTAAAAGTAATTTAAGATCTTTTATTTTATTAATCACTCCATAATTACCCTAAAGTGGGATTAGTGAATTAAACCATAATTAGTCCTCTAATTTTGGTGAACTAAGTTCCTAATACCTTCTTAAGTGTATTAGAATATATAAATGTATTTAGATCATATTAGTATGCCCTAATTCCCTTAATCTTATTACTTGGTCTCTTAATGTAATTAGTGCTAATTAAGTCATTAATATTATTGAAAACCTAAGATAAGTGTTTTACTCACTTCATTAATCAATGTGAAGCTTATTAAAACAAATTTGAATCAATTTAGATGATTAAATCCTAAAATCCCATTTTTAGCCTTAAGAAGGGTATTTTGGTCATTTTGACCCAAAGGTGCTTAAGTACCCTTAAACCTTAGAATTCTCAAGTAAAGTAATTATAATCAGTAATGAAATGTATTAACAACAGATGCTAAGTTATATCATCTCAGGAATGAATCTTAGTCTTTTAAATCCTAAAATCCTTAAGTAAGCTCTTAAGATCTTAAGTGATCTTAAGACCCTTCATAAAAGCCTTAGCTTAATCAATATTAAAGTTGAAGTTTCTAATCCTATTTATCTTACCAAAGTTTATTCATGAATTATAATCTTAAAGAAAGTAAAAGCAAAAGCTTTAAAGAACCATAAACTTAGACTTATTAGTTTAGATCTAAGTGATCAAAACTTCAGACCCTAGATCTTAGATCTTAAATCTTAGCCTTTAGATCATCTGATTGAATTGAATTACCTTCATTTGGAATTTCTTACTTGATTAACTATTTAATCCTTTTGAAACCTTCCTTATCGATGTTGGATTGACTCAATCTATAGGATAATGTAGTTATCCTAAAGATTGGATATAGATCTTAAATTCTCAGTTTTTAAGTGATTATTTTATCTTATAATATTAGAATGGCCTTTCATTAAGATCATAGTTTTTAAATCTTTCAGCTTATAAGATTCTATACATTTAGATTATGTTTGGGTGTGAACCCTAGATCCTTAGTAAGATACTACCTTGGATTCAAGATTTGAACTCTAAAGTGGAGTTTGGATCAAGAATCCTTAATCCTAATTTACTTAATCAAGATTTGGGTTAAGAAAAGAAAATAATAATAATTAAGTCGATGATTTATTTACTATAATTCTTTATAGTCGTCATATGATTATGAATTAGAACTTGTTAAGTTCTAATGTTAACATTAAGATCGTAAATCTGGGATTGTACTCGATAGCTAGATATTGGAGATCCTAAACTTGTACCTTCTCAGAATAGTTAGATTTGGATAAAATAAGATAATAACAGATATCACTTAAGTCTAATTGAGTCCCTTTCTTACTTGACCTTGATTGCTCTACACACCTTGGATATTGATGTAACAACCCTAGGTTGTTACCCTAGCTAAAACTAGATTAATTAAGCTAAACCAAGGTTTGATTTTGATTCTATTGGATTCAATGGGTCATTTAAACCTAAACCTAGAAGTTTAAAATCAATTGGAGCTAAATTGGAGATTTTGGTATTTTTGGCTATTTTTAAGCCCTGAAAAATACCTAAATTATTTTGATCTCCAAATTAAAATATGATTTTATTTTTGAATTCCTCATACCCAAATTAGCTAAGGGTGAAATTTTGGGAATTTTGGAGCTCATTTGATCCTAAATTGAATTTGGGAAGTTTTATAACAATTAAGAATTAATTAAATAGTTTTAATTAATTAAAATTAAATTTTATTTAATTTTTAATTCTGTGGGATTTGCTGTCGGGATCGCGGCAGATCCGCTGCGGGGTCCCGACAGCGGCGCACAGTTTCGAGCCAATGGGATCTTGAGCACGGATCTCAGCGCATGATCCAAGGGCTTGCGTCACTCCGTCTCACGATCGAATCTCAACCGCGCGATCGACATATTAAATCTAACGTCCGGGATTTAATCTGCGCGGCCGTTGCTTAAAATCTCCATCAGGCCGTCCAAATGCAATGGATTCGCAGATCAGACGGCCCTGAGACCCCGATCACTGTGGATCTTCGTCTCCAGAGGATCCCGTCCCGACAGAAGGAATTTTGCTGAATCAAGCCACGTTGGACCTGTCTGCCATCTTCTCGCCAGGTCAGCTAGACCGTTAGGATCCTTTCCGTAGTGGCCGAACCTAGGGAGCTGGGTAGTGTGGCCGAGCTAGTCCAATTAAAGGAATCTGAGTGAACTCCTCGGCCCAAGCCTAATCCCTGAACCTCAGCTATGGTTTCCTTCCCCCAGAGCTCCCTGAGCCTATAAATACCTTCCAAGCTTCTCAGTGAGCTCCTTTGCTCACTAAATTTCCCTCCACTCCCCAGCTGAAGCCATTGAAGCTCTCGATGATCGTGACGACTGGTCCTGCCGCGTCTGCTGATAGAGGGCGTGGTTTGGCGTTCAGACCCCCTTACCGACCTTCTGCAACCTTCTGGAACAATCTAGCCCATCCGCATTGTCCTCTGTCCCTGTGTTTCTTCAAACCAAGGTACAACCTCTCCCATTTCCAGTAGAGCTAGTTTTCAGCTCGTTTCGCACTCAATTAAGCTTAGGTGCTGTGCTAGGACCCTACCTTAACTCCTCAGTGAGCGATTGAGTTGAAAGAGGTGGCCTGGTAGTGACCCAGATGATGAATTCGTCGTCTGTGCGCACCGCCAGGCGAATTTCCTGGTTCGCCTAAATCGGCATTCCAGCTGAAATTGATTGTCCATTCGGCCCTAAGCATGTTTGGACAATGTTGGTGAGCTGGTATCGAGGGTTAGGTTCAACCAGATCGATCAATTCAACCAAACTTGATCGATCCAGTCGAAGCGCTGAACGGCAGAAAATGCCGAGTAGCACCCCGACAATCTAGACCATCTCAAGATCCCTCGTTGCGCCCTATCGCTCCCTCTTCGATCCCTTAACATGGAGGGATCAAGATATTAGTGGCTCGTGAGCTCAGTGAGGAGAATTATCTCCTCACAGGTGCGCCAGCCAAAGGATTTAGGCCGAATAGGCATCCAGCGAACCAGAGCGTCCCAGTGAGGGCTTCTTAGTTCAATCGACGCGTTGGAGGTCAGGGAACGTGTAGCCATCGAAATCGCGGAGTGGCATGACCGGAGTGCGGCGAATTTGGCGCTGGAAGTCTGCCTCGGGAATTAGGGCTGCGGGCGTGATCGAGAGGAAGACGAAGACGCGATTTTGGGCCGGGCCGAGCCCCGACCCGCGCGGTTTGGTATTTGCGCCGCGGTTAATTAAACAATTTTTGGAATGTATTTTTAATAGTTATGATTTAATGTAATTAGATTCCTATAGTTTTAATTTAAATAAACATTCAGAATGAATTAATTAAATAACTTTAGTTATACATATCCAAATGGTATGATCCAATATACTATTTGAATCAGAAAAATTCAAAGAATCTAAATATAAAATAAAATTCCATATCCAATGGTTGGATTAAAATTTATTTGCCAAACCTTTTCTATTCTTAAACAAATCATATAAAATCATATAATTATCCAATTTATGATATTAAGGGCTCTGATTGCTCCTTGTACCCTAAGGAATAATTCCAGACCCTTAAAGTTGATTTTGGATAATTAATTTTCTTAATCACCCCTTAATCACCCTAATCAAGGATTAGTGAATTAAACCCTAATTAAGCCTCTGATTTGGGTGGGGATGGTTCCTAATATCATGTTAGACCTAGTATGACCTAAGTGTAAGGTTGGATTGCCCTAAAGTGCCCTAATTTCACTAGTCACCCTAAGTAGCTTAATTAAGTGATTAGTGATAATTAAGACCATTTAGGTCACCAAAACTTCAATTAAAGGTGTTTCCCACTTCATTAAGTAATATGAAACATATTAAAATAGATTAGATCTAATTTGGATAGTTAAACCCTAAAATCCCAATTTTAGCCTTAAGAGGGGCATTTTGGTCATTTTGACCAAAATGTGATTTAATGTACTTTGAGGATTGAAAATTTCAGTAAACTACCATAAAAATGGGTTAGTTATGTTCTCTAAGATCTTAGAATAGAAATAGTGTTAATGTGATCCTTAATCCATGAAATCTTTATTGAAATCCTTAATTAAGATAATTAGATCTTAAGTATTTTCTTATAAAGATCATTTGGACTTAACATTTTAAATTAATAAGAGAAATAGTCAATTATCTCATTGATAAGTTAATTAAAGATAACTTAAGAACTTAGTGTCAAAAGATAAGAAATTAGAAATGTTTAAGTTAAAAACCTAGTTTAATGTCTAAAGTGATCAAAACTTAGATTCTTAGATCTTAGTAATTTAAAGAGATGATTATAAGCTTAAATGTTAATCAAGTGAAGTGAATGGTTAAAGCATCATCTTGATAAGTGCAATAAAGTTTAAATTCCAAAAGAAGCATAAAATTAAAGCTCCTAAGATAATATCTAATTTTAATGTCTAAAGTGGCAAATCTCAGATCTTTGGATCTTAGATCTTAGACTTAGATCTTCAATTTGAATCAAACCACCTCCAATTGAAATTCTTAAATAATTGATTGTTTAATCTTTTGAAACCTTCCATGTGGGTATAAGATGATTCAATTAATAAGATAATGGAGTTATCTTAAAGATTGAATATAGATCTTAGATTCTCAAGTTCTTAATTGATTATTTTATCTTATAATTAGTAGAGTAGCCTTTCACTAAGATCTTAGTTCCTAAATCTTTCAACTTATAGGATCCTTTACCCTTGAGATTAAGTGAGAAACCTAGATCCTATTTTAGTATCACCTTGGATTTGGAATTTGAACACAACATAAGGTCTAAGTTCTAAATCCTTAAATCTTGATTTATTTGATCAAGATTTGGGTAAGAGAGTAAAATATTCATAAAATTAGGTCGTTGACTTGCTTACTTAAACTATACAGTCGTCACATGATTTTTGATTAGAACTTGTTAAGTTCTAATATTTGACTTTAAGGACGTAAATCTGAGATTCTACTCGATAGCTGGATATTGGAGATCCTAAGCTTGTACCTTCTCAGGGTAGTTAGATTTGGTAATTAGATAACAACAGATATCACATGAGTCTAGATTGAGTCTCTTGCTTACTTTGATTAGATTGCTTTGCATACCTTGGATTTGGAGCTTTAGCCCTTGAGCATAATAGGAAAACTTAGGATGATGTATCCTAAGCTAGTATTGAATTTACATATCATTCAGTTTTGTTTTATCACAGTCAGTAGAATATGACCTAGTTTAGTCTGCCTCTTCAGTAGTAGTATTGTATAGACTGGACTCAGACCTAGCATATTTGGATGGCTAGGCTGGGGATTGATTGATTGATTGATATTGGAGGCCCTGTATGGCGTATTGGCTGGTATGGCAGTACTAGAACTTAGGCTTATTACTAATTTAGTTGTATTGTATTTTTTTTTTTTCTTATTTTCTTTGCCACATGCTTCAGTGGCCTTATTTTTAGTATTTGCTCGCTTTGCCACATGTCTCAGTGGCTTTATATGTTATACATTGCTTTGCTTTTGCCACACGTCTCAGTGGCCTTACTTTTCATATTAATTTGCATGTTGTATGTATACTTTCATGGTTTAGATATATGTATAAATGGCATGTTTATGATGCTAGAATTTTATTATATTCAGTACTCATGTTCTTTTATACTCAGCATGTTTTACTTCGATCATAATCATGTTAGAATCATGTTTATTCAGTAGTTGCCGTTATTTTTGCTCTTAGCCTTACCTTGCTTATTTTGAGTATGTATGTTACTTTACATACATGTTGCATGCTATAAATAGATAATTTATAGTATCTCAGTTCTTTCATAGCTTATTGCACCCCTTTACTGCTGCATATATAGTTAAATTTAAATGTGATATCCTTTAATATTCAGTTCACTTTAAATAGCCTAAAATGTACTTAGACAATTGTCTAACTATAACCTTTTTATTTTGTTGGCTGGGGCCCTGGCATTTGTGATACTGACAAATGTCAGATTCAGACATGTTCGTGGGCAGTGTCGCTGAGGAGGAGCCAGTTCAGGAGGAGGACCTTCTAGCTACTGTCTAGCTAGCTTTGTCTTATTATTCCAGTGAGGACGAGAGTCTTTCATTTTCAGTTATTCATTTCAGTTTGTAATAATTAAACTTTCTGGATGTACTTTACTTTCTGCATTATGATGAGTTACTATATTGCATTTTCTTTTCCTACTATGTATGCTTGTGGATGTTACCCTATTTTTATATTGCTTCCGCCACTTTGATATTTATATTGATAAATGTTATAGCACTTGGTGACAAGTCCTTGCCTTAAGGCAAGTTGGGTTCGCCTAACTTTACTTAAGTTGGGGATTTGCCACAGTTGGAGCACCGTACTTCCTTATTGTTAGTACGGGGGCCCCACAATTGAGCCTTGTTCCTTGAGCATAATAGGTAAGCTTAGAGTATGGAAGATACATCCTAAGTTAGTATTTGAAGAGTATAATATTCATTCAATTCTTTCGGTGCTTTTAATTAGTAAAGTATGTCCTAGCTTAGTCTGCCTCTTTAATTTTAGTTTTGTTATAGAATAGACTCGGACCTAGCTCTGCGGATGCCTAGGATGGATACATGTCTTATTCTATAAGTTTAACTCAGACCTAGCTCTACGAATGCCTAGGATTAACACATGTTGAACTGTTAGTTCGGAGGCTCTGTAATGCCTATTTCTGTTATGACAGTACTATATCTTAAGCTTACTTCTACTTTAGTTCAGTTTTCAGTACTTGTTTTGCTTTTGCCATATGCTTCAGTGGCCTTACTTTAGTGCTTCGATTTCTTTGCCACGTGTCTCATTGGCTTTACTTTTTCTCATTCATATACTTAGCTTACTTTTGTCACATGCTTCAATGGCCTTTTTCATATTAAATCTGTGTGCTTGTATATATGCTATTATTGACTAGTTATTAAATATTGGCATATTTAGGATGTTAGTTTTGTATGTTTATTTCAGCACTTTCAGTACATCTTACTTTTAACAAATCAGTATGTGTCCATATAATCATAAGCATGTTATAATCAGATTTATTTAAGTAGTTGCAGTTATTTTGCTTTTAGCCTCACCATATTTAGTTATTATTTTGTATGTTATTTGTTATATATATGTTGATTAGTTATAAATGATTAATTTATAGCTATCCCGTTCCTTGTAGCTTGATGCACCTTATAATGCTTGCATATTTAAAACTCTTAAATGTGATATCTTAAATATTCAGTTCACTTAAATAACCTAAAATGTACTTAGACAATTTGTCTAATTAAAATCTTTTTCTTTTGTTAGTTGGGGCCCTAGCATTTGTGATACTGACAAATGCTAGATTTGGAACTGTTCATGGGTAGTTCTGTAGGAGAGGAGTCGGTGTAGGAGGAGGATCTTCCTACTGCCATTTTGTTAGATTTTCTTTTTCCGCAGTGAGATTGAGAGACCTTTTCTTTCTTTTAATTCAATCTGTAATAGTTAAATTTTGGATGTATTTACTTTCTATACTTTGAACTAAGTTAATGTTTCTTTTACTCTTTTATACTATGTCCATGATGTGGATGTTATATTATATTGCTTTTTGCTTTCGCTACATTGATTGATGTGTGTTCACAGTTCCAGGTGATAAGTCCTTTAAATTTGATTATGCTAATATCTGTATTAGCATCACCGCGGAAGGGTATGGGGCGCCACAAATTTGCATTCAATATAGTCTCTTTCATGCATTCCGTGACCTTATAAGTAATTATCAAGTCTCAATCGTGCTCAAATGAGCCCAATTTATGCTCAATAGCGCTGAGTCGAACAATGATGAATAATGTCCCCGTAACTTAAAACTAGGGCATTGTAATTTAGATTGTTGTATATGAAATTGGTTAGGGACTCTATAATAACCCTAGGTTATTACTTAACATAATCTTAACTTAATTACAGCATAATTATAATTATATTAGGTTCACTTAGTCATTAGCACCAATCCCTGAAGACTTGGATCGATTCAGAGCTCAATCCAATATTTAGATTATTTTAATAATATTTAATTAATTAGAAAATTGAGATATTTAATTTAACCTCAAAATCAAAATCCAACTTCGTCATTGCGCTCGTCACCCCCAAATTAACTAGTGGTAATATTTTGAAAGTATTTGGAAGTCGTCGAATTTTATCGGATATTTAAATATATTAAAATACCCCAGATATAAAATAATTAAATAATCATCGAAATTAAAATTCGACTTCGCCATTATGCTTGTCACCCCCAAATTAGTTATAGGTGATGTTTTTGAAATATTTGGAAGTCGTCGGATTTTCGCAAATCTTTTAATATATTTAATTACCCCAAAAATTATAATAATTAAATAATCGCTGGAATCGAAATCCGACTTCGCCGTTGGATTCCCCACCCTCGAAATAGCTATGGGAGAATTTTCAGAATTTTTCGGAGCTTGTTTATTCACCCAATTTTAATTAAGAGAAATGGGTTAATTAAAATTAGGAAAAAAATTAATTTAATTATTTATCCATTCTTTTTCCTCTAGCTAGCCCCATTCCTGCGTTCGGCTTCTCCTCCTCTAGCACACGCAAAGACCTCCTACCTCCTCCCCTCTCCATTTTCTGCACAAGTCCTCCCTCTCCGTGCTTTTGATGGGATGACTCATGCTCATCCCATCCAAACCCATGCTCTCCTCATCCTTTAAAATTGAACCTTAACCCTCCTTCCTTCAATTGCTGTCAAGCTGAAAATCCCTCCTTCTAAGTTCATTGATAAGTCCAAGATTTATAATAAAACAAAAGAAGAAATACAAACATTTTCATTCTAGAATTGTGTACTTTGATGGGTTTTTCACTATTTTCAAACAAAATGACAAGCTGAGCAAAATCTAGAAGAAAACTGAAACTCTTGAAGAAAATCGATGTAGCACACCCAAGCGCGCTATAGCTCGCCAAGGTGGATCAAACTCGAAACCTCACTGCTACTGTGATCCACAGCAGCAATTATAAAACCCAAACACAGGAAATGAAGATTTAATAGAACTGCTGTAGCGCGCCACAACACGCCAAGGCGAATTGAATTCGAAAGCTCACTGCTATGGTGCGCCACAGCGGAGTAAAAATAAAATGAAGATTAATTGATCTACTACCGTGCGCTGCAGCGGATTCGACTCGAAACCTCGCCGCTACAGCGCGCTTCAGTGGGATTGAACTTGGCAGAATTCTTAATATGTCCACTACCGCGTGCTGCAACGGGTTCAGTTTGAAAGTTCAGCACTACCGTGCGCTACAGCAGAACAAAAGGGTTGAATATAGATAAATAAAATGAACTTTAATACATCTACTACAGCACGTCCAAGCGCGCCACAGCGCGCCAAGGCGAATTAAATTCAAAAAACTAGGCGCTACAGCGTGCTGCAGCGTACGCCAAATTTCCAGGCAGGATCAAACATTAAATTCAGCATAGGGAATGCCATAAATTCAAACTTTTTGCCATCCCCAGCTGTTTTAAACTCCAACTCCTGTATTCATTGAATTTTTAAGACAAAATAATTGAGCAATTTATGAGAAATAATTTAAGGCAAGGGGTTGAAAGGGTGACATCTTAGATTCCAATAGAGGCTGAGAGTTGCTCTATATAAGGTAGCAAGAAAGACTAAGAGAGGGTTCCCCTCTTTGACATTCCAAGTTATATTTTCCGATGGTGTTGTAAGAAGGAAAGGAGAACCCTAACCAAGTAAGGAGAAGACAATCCATTCAATGAGAGAAATGAAGGACAACTCAATGAGCTGGAAAAGAAGAAGTTCGAGAGTAAGGAGAGATCCGGAGAACGCCAAGGGTTGTTCTTAGTATTTCTCTAAAAACTCTTCTTTGATTTTCTTTTAGTAGAATTATGCAAAGGTTCACTTCCTTGTATTTAATTTTCTGCATGATTGAAACCCAACTCTCCCTTCTTTTCAAATAGTATCTTCAGTTTGATATATTTGAATTATTAATTAGGAGCCACACAAAACCAAAAAATATTTTAGTCTAAACATTATTAAAAGTAGATAAACCTTAGTAACAAAACACACCACTCCCTAAGGACAATAAATCTTGGAACTTACCTTCCAAATATTACTTCAGACCACATACACTTGCGTGCAAGCGCAGACGTGTATTTACAATCTGTCACTCATTCCCAAGCTAAGGAAGAACCATCAGCCCTCTTCCTCCTCTTACTAACAGCTGAAGAAGAAGAAGAAGCTTCTCCTCTCAAGCCTTAAAAGAAGTAAAACTTGATCTTCTTCAGGCCGAGGTACCTATTGCTGTCACCTTTCTTGTGCTACTTCTTTCTCCATTTATTTTGCAAGTCAATGTATCTCTTTGGTAACTCTTCTCTTTATTAATTAGTTGTTATATTTACCTTGCATGTCTATTTTTTGCTGATAAGAACATGTGGTTGAGATATGGAGTTCATTAGAGCTTATTAAGATTGTAAATTTATGGTAGATGAACAGTTCTATAAATAGAATTTTTGTATACCTAGACCTTTAGTTTTATTATTTACACTACACTTGAGGTGCCCTAAATTAAGAGTATTTGGGTGCCAAAAGGGACACATTTTGGTTTTCGCACAAGCAAAATCACTGTCAAGCGCTACAATGTGCCATAACGTCTGGCTCTTGTCAGGAGGCGCTCCAGCGCGCCACAATTCCTACATCTCGGGTTGACTACATCATAGCGCACCATACCACGCCACTACGTGCTATAGCTCCTGGCTCTTAGCTAGGGGGCGCTACAACGTGCCGTAGCACCCAGCTCTCGGGAAATCTGGCGTCGTAGCGCGCCGTAGCTGTAACAACCAAAGTTATTATCCAAGCTATTTAAGACTAATCTAGGTCCTAAACTCAGTCTTAGTGCAATAATTAAGTCATTAGGAGTTCACCACTAAGACATAGTCCAAATCTGGAGTCAAATGGACCAAGTCATGATTTTAGGAAAATCCAGAAACCCTAGAATTTGACCTATCTAAATTGACCTCAGATCAAAAATTGAACTTCGTCATTGCACTCATTACCTTCAAATTAGTTATGAGTGATGTTTTGGTGACAATCGAAAGTCTTCAAAATTTTGTTGAATATTTTAATAATATTTAAGTACGCCTAAATTTTGAAAAATAAAATACTCATCGAATCGAAAATCCGACCTCATCGTTGCGTTCCTCACCCTTCATTTAGCTAGGAGTGAATATTTGGAAAAAATAATTTCTAAAATGTGTTTAATTATTTAATTTTAAATTATTAAATTAATTAAATATTAAATAATATTTAAAAATTAATCCATCAAACGGCGTCGTTTGTTGCGTCGTTCCTTTCTGTGCCTGGCATCAAGGATCCGCAGTTCGATCAAACGGCGAGATCAGATCGTTCGATCGGGTCGATCGGATCGACAGTCAGGGCCTTTCCTCCCTCAACCTCTCCGCTCGAAGTCCACGCATCGCAACGCCGCCCCGCTCGCCCAGTCGCCGTGCTTGACACCTCGTATACTCTGCCTCTACTGCAATTAACCTGCCATTCGATTGATCTCACCCTTTTCACACACTCAGGAGTCTGCCCGGTGTAATAGGAGTCGCTGCCCTTACGAACCCTCAGGACCATCCGTTTCTAAGTACCTTGATATCTCCCGATCCAACGCGATGGCTTAATACTTCATCTGTAATGATATTTCACATCTTCTGATTTCATTTGATTGCATCTAATCGAAGCCTAGCATCGCCGATTGCCCTAATTTTTTATACGATCCACTGTTTTGAACAGTTTCATTCAACCCGTCCGTAAGTCCCGACTTAGTTTTTGTAACAACCCGACGTTGTTACTGAGCCGATTAGACCAAAACCTAATCAGATTAAGAGAAAATATAAGATCCTAATTTAAGTCAAATAAAAATCAAATAAAAATATCCTCAAATAAAGCATATTAAGGAGATACACTTGCCAAAATTTGAGCAAAACGGGGTCTCGGATCGTCCTAAATAAATTCAGGAAGTTTAAACTTCTTGAGTCAATAAAAGATAATATAAAAGTTGGATTTCAAAAATTTTTATATATTTGAGTTAAGCATTATAAGAGGACTCTATATTTTAAGTTTCGTAATTTTTCGGACTCCGGATTTATCGTAGCGAATTTTTGAAGTTTTTCACTTGAATATTAATATAAAATAAAATACTTATTTAAATTCAATAATTTTTAAACGCTTGCGTTTGTATCGTCAAGACGGTCGTTTCGATACCAAGTTTGTAATTTTTTGAGTTCAATCGACTTAGATCAAGGCTTGCGAAGTTTCAGCCGTTGGATTGGTTTTTGGACTCTTTAAATCTTCATAAAAACCTAAATTCTTTTCCATTCCTTCTCTTCAAAGCAGCCTAGCCACAAGTCCCCTCTTCCCTCTCACAAGCAAGCTGACTTCTTCGCTTCCCCTTCTTGCGACCGAACCCCCCCCCTCCCCTCGAGCGATCCTCTCCCTCCCTCTCGGCAGGAGGCCGAGAGGCACTCGGCTCCTCCTCTCCCGCTCGGCAGGAGGCAGAGCGGCTGCTGCCCTTTTCTTGCTCGACAGGAGGTGAGCGCCTGCTGCCTTCTCCTCCTCGGCTTGAGTTTAAGAGCCATGAAGTTGTTCGATCTTCCTCATGGTCGAGCCACCCACTTTCCCTTGGTCGAGCTTCACCCACCTTCTCTTGGACTGAGTTGCGAACCTCTCAGCACTTAATGATTGATCCATCCTATGCTTTTCGATCATCCTTAGTCAACACAGCAAGGATCTCGTCAGTGCCTCTACCTCAGCCTGTGTCGCGTCACAGCTCGTCCCTCTTGGCAGGAGGCCGAGAGGCGTCAGCCAGCCGGTCGACCTTCTCCTTCTGGGTTTGGCCGAGGGTCGCTGCTGCCATTCCTTCCATCTAGCCAACCTTATGCCAGTGCTGTTAAGGTAACTTCTTGACCTAACCAAAAATCTTAAATCTGAATTATGGTGAGATGATTGTATTATGGCTCATCATTTTGATATGCATAGATATGTATTAGCATAATTTAAATCTTTCATATTAAGTAGATAGATCTATACAAACATTGTCAAATAATCTATACATATCACACTCACAATATGAATATATTCTTATTTAATAGTTTAATGCCATGGATTGAGCATTAACTCATATGAAATGCATGGGTTGAACTTTCATTGATTCTCAAGCCCATGTGGAAAGAAATGAGTTTCTACTACCTTCATGTCATTTCAAAAGCATCCTTAAGAACGAATCCATTAAAAATGCTTTATGTTTGCTTAGTCTCATCAATCGATAAAATATTGATGTTCTTAATACTTAGCCTAAAGAAAGAATTACTCGCTGGTTTTAAAAATATAAAATTTGAGGTGAAGAAATTGCAAACTTAATGATTTTCGAGCATCCTTTAACTGAGTTTAAGTCTCCCAATATATGAAATGTTGCTTATAAAATGTCATAGTAGTAGTAGCATCCAAAGCTTAAGATAATTTTATTAACCTCCTACATAGTTGTAAGTGATCTTAATGAGCTTTGCTTATCGTTGGTCTCTTATTTTTGGGCAATCAACACCTATTAAATATTCATTATCCTATGTTTGCTTACTCAAATGTGCCAGGTGGTGTGATTGCTAATCACAAAAGAGGCTCGTAATTAAGTTGCACCTTTCATTCAAGCATTAAGTTGTAAGACTCAAAATGCATGTGCCATGTATATTTCGTACTTAGAACTTTATTGAAGTTCTGTTTTCTTTTAATTATATTATTTTCTTGAGCTCTATGTATAGTGCGTACAGCACTTGCATAGACCTAAGCATCATTAGGAATTGCTTATTATTTGAAAACTATGACATTAGGGTATATGAGCTCTAGATAACTAAGTTGTAATCATTAACTTAGTTGAAAACTATAAATTATGCGGACATGGATTAGAACCTAGAGTCAAACTAAGGTACTCCCTTAGGAACTTCACTTCACCTTAGGCTCCTTTCTTAAGATTAGGATTAAACACTAAGTTAGATTTTATTCATTGAATAAGGGATTTATTCAATGAATGAAACCTTGGTTTTAGTAGTTTTCTAGATTTTCTTAATTTTATTTTGATTAGTTTATCTTTCAATTTTAGATTAAGAATAGAGATCTATTCTATTGAGCTTGATTATTACTTAATAGAATAAGCCTTAATTATCAGTTCACTTATAGATTGAACCATAGATCTTTAGCTTACCATTGGATCATGTGAATGAACCCAAGGTTATGGTGTTCAATTCATAATCCTTAACTTAGTAGATCTGGATCAGATCTTAGCTAAGAATGTCTCAAATCATCAACTAGGACGTGATGATTTATTATATAACTTATAGTCAATTTTGATTGAACTAAATTAGAACTTGATCAGTCCTGATTATTTTTAACTTTTAAGGCCGTGCTTCTAAGTTGTATGACTTGGGATAGTTAGAACGACTTATTTAGATAACATCAGATATCACATGAGTTTAGATTGAGTCCCTTGCTCACTTTGACTAGATTGCTTTGCATACCTTATATATTGAGCCTTACTCCTTGAGCATAATAGGAAAACTTAGAATATTTATGATACATCCTAAGTTAGTATTTGAATTTCATCTCATTCAGTTATTGTATTGTTTACAGTTGGTAGAATATGTCTTAGCTTAGTATGCCTCTTCAGTAGTAGTATTGTATAGACTGAACTCAGACCTAGTAGATTTGGATGGCTAGGCTGGGAATTGATTGATTGATATTGGAGGCCCTGTATGGCCTATTGGCTAGTATGGCAGTACTATGTCTTAGGCTTATTATTACTTTAGCTGGATTGTTCAGTATTGTTTTTTTTTTTTGCTTTGTCACATGTTTCAATAGTCTTATTTTCAGTATTTGCTTGCTTTGCCACATGTCTCAGTGGCTTTACATTGCACTTGATTGTTTTGTTTTTTACCATATGTCTCAGTGGCTTTTCTTTTCCTTTTCTTAATTAGCATGTTGTATGTATACCCATATGTTTACTTATATATATTGGCATGTTTAGGATGCTAGAATTGTATGTTTTCAGTACTTGTATTTCTTTTATATACTCAGCATGTGTTAATATGATCATAATCATGCTAGGAGTGGAATTATCTTAGTAGTTGTAGTTCTTTTACTTTTAGCTTTACCTTGCTTACTTTCATGTCTTGGTATGTTATTTCACATACATGTTGAATGCTATAAATGGATAGTTTATAGTTATCCCTTCCTTGTAGCTTGTTGCATCTATCTATTTTGCTCGCTTAGTAGTATCAATAATGTGGTGATATCTTTAAATTCATGCAATTACAATAGCTTAAATTGTACTTAGACTTATTAAAGTCTAACAATATTTTCTTTTTTTGGTTGTGCCCTGTCATATATGTACATATGACAGATCGGGAGTATAGGTCAGATCTAGCGCTTGAGGATTTATCTGCTAGCAGGTTAAGATAAAGTGTGGCTCATTGAAGGAGATATGCTTCCACCTTCTTGACCTGCCTTTGAAAAAAAAATATAATAGCTATGTTTTCTTATTCTTACTGTTTTGCATTTAAATGTATTGTATGTGAATGAATTAATGTGGACTGTGTCTAAATGCTTCCTTTCTACCTATTTTGCACTGCAATACTCTATGTATGTTTCTATTTATTCTTGCTCAGCTAGACGATTAGTACATCGGATATGCTTTTAGTTTAATATCCGTGGTACTAGTGACGACCACCTCTTAACACTCATTCGAATAAGGGGAGGCCGCCATTATTTTAGAGTTTATGATCGATCTAGTCCACCCCGGGCGCCGGTTCAACCACAAGTGGGTAGATCCTGTCACCCTTTTTCTGTAGTCATGCGGGCCGGCATCAACCACCGCCGGGAAGGCCGGTAAAAACCTTGCTCTATGCAAGGTGCCACGCGCCCTCCTCGATTCACCTTGTGGGACAACTGTGTCAGTACTGTCCCTTCCGGCGTAATAGTGGGACCCGCTTCTCCTGCCCAGCCTGTTAGCTCACGTCACATGTTCGCGCCCATTGAGTCTCAGCCCCGTGGGCTCCGCCATCTTTTGCTCGGAGATTCAGAAGGCGTCACACATTCTTGTGGGCCACTGTAGCGCCCCGTCCCATCGCCATGCACAAAATACGAGTATAATTCATAGATTGGCGGTAGAATGGTGCGCTACTCGAGAACGATGGGCCATACAAGTAAACCCATCGTCCTGAATAGGTTTAAAAAGATAAAGCCATACTGAAGGCCGCTGACTCGAGCCCTAAGAGTAGGCTCGAGAGTCAATATCTAAGATAAGAATGGAACCCTTATCTTAAGTATTAGACTTAGTACGTACATAAGGTGTAAGGGAGGAGAGAAGGACCCATGTACGTTACAAAATATCTCAGCATTTCCAGTACGCCGATCACATCACAATACTATGTATAGTAATATAACAGAGTGCGGAAGCTAAAAGCATAACATCCAAAATACATTCGTCTTAAGCAGTAGAAAGTATCTATCTCAGAAAAGAAAAGTAAAAGTACATCCAGAGTTTTATTATAAACCATAATAATGCAGAAATATAAAGAGTCTAGCGAGAATACTGAAAAGGACTAAAAAGTAAAAGTGGGTGCTCAATCCCCTACAGCTCCAAGTGCCCCTCCTGGGTCTCTGGGACGTTCTCATGACCTGTCTCCAATAGCTACTCGGGATTTAGCAAATTGCCGAATCCCAAAAGTACCCCATGTTAGACAAGTAGTCTACACAGTGAAACTAGTTGTACAAGCTAATCTAAACATAACAAATATGCAAGGACATAAAGTAAAAGTATAGGGAAAACTATAAAGCATCAAGTAAATGAACTGTAGGAACTAAGCAAACAAAAAAACTGCATCAAAACCAAATACTGAAAGTATATGAAAATATCAGATGCTGAGAAGGATGCTATAAGCTGCACTACATACTACTAAAGCAATGCTCACAGATATGCTATATCACGGTATATCATAGAACTATCACTAAAGGTTTATGAGTCGTACTGTCCAATGTAAGCACAACAGTTAGGAAGTCAGTATGGTGACGCAGATGCACCCTGAAATTCTCCAATCTGTGTATATAATATTCCGTATCTCATACTGTATCACTGATAACCATATGTCACAACAGAAGGAATGAGGTCAACTCATGTTTATGCTTTATGTTTATGCCATTATATGATATGCATGGAAAATCCTGAAATCCATGAAGAATATGGTAAGAAACAAAAATAAATCCTAAGTCTCCACTGTGCAGAATCCTACTAAAAGGATTCTGACTCCAAATCGCTAGATCGATATTTAGTTAAAATTGTTTATTTACTTAAAGATCACTAGGTAGGGTGATTGTATACACATATTAAATATGTTGCAAAGATAGGACCCTCAACATTTAGTTTGATTACGCCACCTTAATAAAGCAACCTTTATTAGAAGGCACCATCTGATGATGATTTTGGTATCTCAAACTAAGCATTTAGTCACTAAACTCACAATCATACTTAGCATCTTAAGGAAGGTAATTCTCCTTTACTAAGTTTTATTTAAGCCATACCTATTGAAGCGATATTCGCTAGGAGGCATTGCCTGATGGCAACTGTTCTTCAATAAAACTAAGGAATGGGTACCCATTTAATACACTCTTAGGATTGATTGATTTATTCTAAGTGAGGTTATGTCCGCCTAAGCCTGCAGGATAGCAATAAAGACAAATCTTACTTAGAGTGACTCAACCAATTCAGATTATTACTGGAGACCAGTAATATGGGTATACTATACTACACTTACCCAACAATCGTAGTTCAATCAAATCTCACTAGTAGGTAAGTCCTATACAAGATTTCACAAATCTAATGTGATTAGGGATCACTTAATATGGATTTTACCACAAGGAGATGTATCTCTTCTAATGTCTTAAGTGATTACTACCACAAGGAGAATAGATCAATCTCTAAGATGAAGGGATCTTCTATACTTCTACCTCAAGGATTCATACAAGGCCTCCTACCTCATGATATATAAATTTAGGTCTTTTAGATAATTTAAGATGATCTTATGAAGAGAGCATCAAGATCTCTTCTTTAGATATTAATATTAATCTATTAGGTTTTGGTTTATAATTAGATTTAGGATGATTAGATCAGACGATTAAGTCATTTTATCACACTTAGACTAAGATTATGGGAACTAAATTAAGCATATTGTTAAGGATTATATCACTTGTTTAATCAATATGATTTTAATTGTCTTTTATGCTAGTCTTCTTTCTTAAGAGAAAATCAGGGATCTAAAGTTTAGATTCAGATCAAGCAATCACATAGATTTATTATTAACCTTAATATGTCTAATTCAAATATTTATGATCAATAGTAAATCAGATGTATTATTGGAAAATGTTCAATTCATAGTCTTGTAATCAATATAGTTGAGTTAGAGTTGTTATGGTTTTAGATTTGCCTTAAGCAGATTAGGGCTTGACTCCTTCTCAAATCTTAAGTCAAATCAAGTGTATATTTAAAGATCAATGTCAAATTAGTAGATTAATTTTTGTATTATTGGTGGTAATCCTAGATCTAGATCAAGTCTTAAAAGCTTGATCTAAATCTTAAGATTTCTTAAGTTAATTAAGATGTTTAAGATTCTATAGTTTTAAATTAATTCAAGTATACTTAATACGTTTATGAAAGGCGGTTTTATTTCATTTGGTGTAACAGCCCAAACTCTTAAGCACCAAGGTATTGTCCGCTTTGACCTGAAAGGCCTCACAATTTTGCCCTCAGAAGATAACTTCCCAGTAAGTCACCCATCCTGGGAGTGCTCCCACCTGAGCATGCTTAACTTTGGAGTTCTTATCAGGAACTCCACCGTTATCTGAAAAGGCGCCTCGATGTTTAATAGTTTCACTTATTACTACTTAAGTGGGTCATCACAATCTCCCCAACTTAAGTAACTAACGTCCTCGTCAATATCCACACACAAATCCAAGAACCATCCATTGGGTAGATAGGACTAGAGGTGACCCCTACAGGCGTAAGAGGTACCTATCTAATTTGGGGGTGAAGAATTCAAAAATGCAATCAGATTTTAATTCTGAGATCAAAATATTTTGGGTCTAGACTAGGGCATCTAGACTGATCAAATTGCAATTTTTGGCTTAGAGAAGCCCAATGGACTTCAAATTTTCCAGATAGGCTCAAATTGATGTTCTAAAAGTAATGATGTTAAAAAAATGAATTAATCAATATTCATTTTGCATGGTAACAACCTAGAGTTGTTACAGACTCCACTACTTAAGAATGATGTCGTCCTCGACATCACTTTAAGAGAAGACAATTATGATGGAATATGAGAACATGAATAAGACTTTGTATTTGAAGAGTACCTAGAGTTTCAAAGAGATTGGGGTACTTCTTCCTCATATCTGTCTCTTTCTCCCAAGTAGATTCTTCTAAAGAGCATTCCTCCATTGAACTTTTACCATTGGGATGGAGCGATTCCTTAGCTGCTTATGATCATGAGCTAAGATCTTAATTGGCTCTTCTACATAAGAGAGGTCTGGCTGTAGCGATCACGGAGACAACTTCGCAGAGAGGAGATGTGGAAAACATTATAAACTGCAGAGAAATCTTCAGGAAGCTTTAGTCGATATGCTGCAGAACCAATCTTTTCTAGTATCTTGAAAGGTCCGACTTAGCGAGGACTTAATTTTTCGGCTACACCAAAATGATAAATACCTTTCATTGGGCTAACCTTTAGATACACAAACTTTCCCACATCAAGATCCAAAGCACGATGATGAGCGTCGTGATATTTACTCTGCCGATCCTGAGCAGCTTTGATTCTTTGCTGGATTAGCTGAAATTTACGATTTGTTTCTTCAACCAATTCTGACCCATAAAGCTGAACACTGCCAATTTCAGACCATGCTAATGACGTACTGCATTTTCTGCCATACAAAGCTTCATATGGTGCCATACCGATACTTGTTTGAAAACTATTATTGTATGCGAATTCTACAAGGGGAAGGTGATCCTCCCAAAAACCTCCAAAGTCCAAAATACAGAGACGAAGGAGATCTTCCATAACTTGATTGACTCTTTCTGTTTGTCCATCTGTTTGAGGATGAAAAGCGGTACTCATGGCTAGAGTAGTCCCCAAGTCTTGATGCACCGCTTGCCAAAACTTAGAGGTGAAATGGCTATCTAGATCAGATACGATAGATCTCGGGATTCCATATAGCCTGATAATTTCCTTAATATACAGCTTTGCCAATCTTTCCACAGAATCAGTTTGACGCATAGGGATGAAATGAGCTGACTTGGTCAATCGATCAACAATGACCCAAATCGAATCCGCACCAGATCTTGCTTTAGGTAAACCCATAACAAAATCCATAGAAATTTCGAACCATTTCCATTCAAGAATTGCTAATGGGTGAAGGAGTCCTCCAGGCTTTTGATGCTCGGCTTTGACTAGACTGCAAGCGTAACATTTTGCCACAAATTCTGCCACACTCTTTTTCATACCAGGCCACCAGAATGACTTCTTCAGATCTTGGTACATTTTGGTACTACCTGGATGTACTTGGTAGCCAGAATTGTGGCCTTCGGCCAGAATCGCTTGATGCATGGATTTGGGAATCCATAGACGATCACCTTGGTAAATTATATTACCACAAAGCTGTAGATCAAAGCGACGCTCACTCTCGATATCGACTTTGAACTTCAAATACTTCTCATCCTTGGTTTGAGAGATGAAGACATCATGATGGAAGGTTGGTTCAACTGAGCTCATAGATATTAGTGTGCTTAACATATCTCCATGCACTGGCCTAATTTCAAATTTTCAGAATTCTTCCTCTAATGTACTAGTGCAAATTATAGAAGATAGTGTAGCATGACGGCTGAGTGCATCTGCTACGACATTTGCTTTTCCTGGGTGATATTGAATGCTTAAGTCGTAGTCGCTTATTAACTCAAGCCACCTTCACTGTCGACAATTCAACTCGCATTGGGTAAAAATATATTTCAGGCTCTGATGATTGGTGAATATGGAACACTGGACGCCATACAGATAATGACGCCAAATCTTTAGAGCGAAGACTACTGATGCTAGTTCAAGATCGTGGACAGGATAGTTCTTTTCATGTGGTTTCAATTGTCGAGATGTGTAGGCTATAACTCTTCCTTCCTGCATCAAAACACATCCCAAACCTATACCGAATGTGTCAGTATAGACCTGGTAATTCAATCCTTCCCTGGGTAAGGCAAGAACTGGGGCAGAGGAAAGGGCATCTTTCAAGGTTTGAAATGCTTTCTCACATTCCGAACTCCAAATGAAAGGTACTACTTTTTGAGTCAGTTTAGTGAGAGGAGACACAATTTGTGAGAAACCTTTGATGAATTTCTATAATAGCCTGCCAGTCCTAAGAAGCTTCTGATATCCGTCACAGATTTTGGTTGTGACCAATCTCGGACTGCGTATACTTTATTTTGATCTACTCTGATTCCTTGACAGTCGATGACGTGACCCAAAAAGGCGATAGAATCAAGCCAGAATTCACACTTAGAATACTTAGCATAGAGTTCATGGTTCCTGAGTTCTTCAAGTACTATACGAAGGTATTTCTCATGATCGGTCTTATTCTTGGAATAAATCAGTATGTCATCAATGAAGACGATGACGAATTTATCCAGATATGCTTTCAACACACGCTGCATTAAGTCCATAAAAATGGATGGTTCATTCGTCAATCCAAAAGACATCACCAAGAATTCATAATGTCCATAACGAGTTCAAAATGTTGTTTTCTCAATATCAGTCTCCTTAACTCGCAATTGATAATACCCAATCACAAGTCTATCTTGGAGAAGACCTTTGCTCCAGATAACTAATCAAACAGATCATCGATTCGCGGCAAAGGGTATTTGTTTTTAACAGTTACTTTGTTCAACTCCCTATAATCGATGCACATTCTCATCGATCCATCTTTCTTCTTAACGAATAGCACCGGCGCTCCCCAAGGAGATGAACTTGGACGGATGAGGCCCTTCTCAAATGATTCTTGAAGTTGGTTGTTCAGCTCTTGGAGTTCCTTTGGCGCCATGCGGTAAGGAACTTTCGACAGTGGTTGGGTTCCGGGAATTACGTCTATGGTGAACTCTACTTCTCTGTTCGGAGGAAGACCAGGCAGGTCTTCAGAGAAAACATCGGGAAATTCACAAACTATAGGGTTCTCAGAAAGAGGTATGACTTCTTTCTTTTCTCCTAACATTGTTACAAGGTACGCATTGCATCCCTTCTTTACTAACCTCTGTGCTACCATAGCGTTGATTAACGGAGATTGGGTGCTAAATTTTCCCACGAATGATTTGGAGTTTCTTCCGTTACCCAAAGTTATTTTCTTCTTTTGGCAGTTAATGGATGCACCATGTTGGCTTAACCAATTCATACCTAGGATTATGTCAAAGTTGGTGATTGGCAGTAGAATTAGCTTAGCTCTGAAGTTTTGACCCTCAATAGGAATATCTAGATTGCAGTATTGTTGAGACTGCATACGAGCTCCCAAAGGTAGCCCAATACTTAACGAACTGGCTAGTTGATGTGTCTGTAGTTTAAGTGTTTTAGCCCATTCTTCCGATACGAAAGAATGACTTTCTCCAGTATCGAATAGAACATTACAAGTTGTGTCGCTTATGGTTAATGTGCCTATAGTTGCGATAATTTACGTAAGAATAGTTCATACGGGAATAATAAAGGACATATAGCAAGAAAAGAGAATTGATTTAAGGCGTACCTGACTCCACGTCATTATTTTCAGGAGCAGAAGCTGGAATTAACATATACACTCAGTCAGGTGCCGAGGGTTGCTTGTTCTGAGTTCCTGAATCTTGGCGGTTGTATGATGACCTTTGCATCAGTACACTTGCCCTTGAGTTCGTCATAGGAGCCGGCATTATGGCAGGAGCGAGCTCCCGCTAGTTCACGGGTTGAGCACGAAAGGTTTGCTTATGGCGGGAGTGGTCGATGGGCACGCCATTGATGGTCTTTTTCTCCCTGCATTCATAGTAACGGTGGCCCTTACGGCCACAAGTGAAACATACACCACCGAAGTGGTAGCACTTCCCATATAGATGCTTCTTCTTACATTCAGAATTCTGAGGCTGTGGTTGTGTAGTTTCCAAGTTGTAGACTCTGGTCATTTTGCGATGGCCAAAGCGCTCGTCTCGTGGGTGCGTGACTATGGTTTTTCTCTTCCGGTCCAGCTGATTCTGGAATCCTTCTTGCAGACGGGCAGCCTCGATCAACTCTATTAGGGTCTTAAATTGTCGAGAAACTATGTGTGCTCTAACAGAATCCCTCAGACCTTTCATGAAGCGGTGGCACTTGGATGCTACCGATCTTACTAAATATGGAACGAACCTTGACAGTCTCCTAAATTCTTGTTCGTAATCAGATACTGACCTACTCCCTTGGGTGAGGTGAAGAAGTTCATCTTCTAAAATTGCTTGAGCTGAGGCCGGAATGAAAGCTTCGAGAAATGCCTCCATGAACATATCCCATGGTATGTCCTCTATCTCAAAGTCTGCAAATCTGTTATTCTGTTCATTTTCCCACCAATATTCTGCTTCTTCTTGGAACAGATAGGTCACCAGACGAATTGCCTCAGAATTAGGGCATTTAATCAAGGCCAGATTCTTCTCTACTAACTTTATCCATGTTACAGTATCCATGGGGTTCAATGCCCCATTGAATGTGGGAGTGCGAAAACAAAGGAAGTTGTGTAGAACTCCGTCTCCTGAGTTATAGGAAGAAGATCCGGAGGATTGTTGTTTGACTAAGAGGATGAGAGAGTATGTCTCCTATGCCTGTTGTGCTTTACTATCAATCAAGGCCTGTATTAGATTGGCCATAAGACTCGATTCCTCAGATCCGCTTGACGATGGGATCGTCTTTTTAATAGGAGTGGGAGCAGAAGGGGAACCATGATTCATAGCTGCAGTTAAGATGCAAATTTTTTAGAAAATTTTCATTCATCTTCAAGTTCTTTCTCATAAGAGAAGATACATGGATACATCAAAATATGAAAACAGATAACAAGAAATGACATGGGGAAATTCCTAGGGTCTAGTTACAATACTCTACCCAGAAGGCAGCACAAAAGTCATCATATGTGACTAAGTGGCCCTTCCGAGCTAATCTCCTATCGACCCAATACCACCAACGACTCGCTGATCCCCTCAGTAGGATCTCTACAATCTCTAGACGGTACTTCTCTGGGCAGGCTATCTCTATAAGTGCCATGGTAACGCGATCCAGCCACTCTTTGGCGAGTGCCGAAAGACTGGTGCCTCGGAATAATGAATGAACCAGAATCTTGTCCAGTACTGCGACTCCTTGGGGTGATACTCCATCCACCGTCCTCCCGTAGATCTGACCATCTCGAAGGTCGTCTATCCAATAATCTTCAAACCTCCTAAGGTAGAACAGAAATGCTGACGGTGAATAATCCATTTCCTAAAATAGTTTAACCCATAAATATTGCATTCATTATTCTTTCAAAATTCGTTCAAATCCTAAGATGTCATTATATGTTATCTTTTTGCGTGCATTTAATTCTTAGGGTGTCAGTATTGTAGATATAATTTTCCTTTCTATTTCTGAGACAGCTTAATGAATCTTTTGAATGTTTGCTTCACACTACACTTAGTAATTGTGATCTTGTCCTATCACAGAGAACAGATTAAAAAGTAGATAGGAACAAGCTCCTTATCTGACACTTTATAATACTTCTCTAATACCAACTGTAGCGCCCCTTCCCATCGCCGTGCGCAAAATATGAGTATAATTCATAGATTGGCGGCCAAACGGTGCGCTACTCGAGAACGATGGGCCATACAAGTAAACCCATCATCCCGAATATGTTTAAAGAGACAAAGCTATACTGAAGGCCGCTGACTCGAGCCCTAAGAGTAGGCTCGAGAGTCAATATCTAAGATAAGAATGGAACCCTTATCTTAAGTATTAGACTTAGTACGTACATAAGGTGTAAGGGAGGAGAAAAGGACCCATGTACGTTCCAAAATATCTCAGTATTTCCAGTACGCCGATCACATCACAATACTATGTATAGTAATATAACAGAGTGCGGAAGCTAAAAGCATAACATCCATAATACATTCGTCTTAAGCAGTAGAAAGTATCTATCTCAGAAAACAAAAGTAAAAGTACATCCAGAGTTTTATTACAAACCATAATAATACAGAAATATAAAGAGTCTAGCCAGAATACTGAAAAGGACTAAAAAGTAAAAGTGGGTGCTCAATCCCTTACAGCTCCAAGTGCCCCTCCTGGGTCTCTGGGATGTTCTCCTGACCTGTCTCCAATAGCTGCTCAGGATCTAGCAAATTACCAGATCCCAAAAGTACCCCGTGTTAGACAAGTAGTCTAACACAACGAAACTAGTTGTACAAGCTAATCTAAATATAACAAATATGCAAGGACATAAAGTAAAAGTGCATGGAAAACTGTAAAGCATCAAGTAAATGAACTGTAGGAACTAAGCAAACAAAAAAAGTGTATCAAAACCAAATACTGAAAGTATATGAAAATGTCAGATGCTGAGAAGGATGCTATAAGCTGCACTACATGCTACTGAAACAATGCTCACAGATATGCTATATCACGGTATATCACAGAACTATCACTGAAGGTTTATGAGTCGTACGGTCCAATGTAAGCACAACAGTTAGGAAGTCAGTATGGTGACGCAGATGCACCCTAAAATTCCCCAGTCTGTGTATATAACATTTCGTATCTCATACTGTATCACTGATAACCATATGTCACAACAAAAGGAATGAGGTCAACTCATGTTTATGCTTTATGTTTATGCCATTATATGATATGCATGGAAAATCCTGAAATCCATGAAGAATATGGTAAGAAACAAAAATGAATCCTAAGTCTTCACTATGCAGAATCCTACTAAAAGGATTCTAACTCCAAATCTCTAGATCAATATTTAGTTAAAGTTGTTTATTTACTTAAAGATCACTAGGTAGGGTGATTGTATACACATATTAAATATGCTGCAAAGATAGGACCCTCAACATTTAGTTTGATTACGCCACCCTAATAAGGCAACCTTTACTAGGAGGCACCATCTGATGATGGTTTTGGTATCCCAAACTAAGCATTTAGTCACTAAACTCACAATCATACTTAGCATCTTAAGGAATGTAATTCTCCTTTACTTAGTTTTATTTAAGTCATACCTATTGAAGCGATCTTCGCTAGGAGGCATTGCCCGATGGCAACTGTCCTTCAATAAAACTAAGGAATGGGTACCCATTTAATACACTCTTATGATTGATTGATTTATTCTAAGCGAGGTTATGTCCGTCTAAGCTTGCAGGATAGCAACAAAGACAAATCTTACTTAGAGTGACTCAACCAATCCAGATTATTACTGGAGACCAGTAACATGGGTATACTATACTACACTTACCCAACAATCGTAGTTCAATCAAATCTTTCTAGTAGGTAAGTCCTATACAAGGTTTCACAAATCTAATGTGATTAGGGAGCTCTTAATATGGATTCTATCACAAGGAGATGTATCTCTTCTAATGCCTTAAGTGATTACTACCACAAGGAGAATAGATCAATCTCTAAGGTGAAGGGATCTTCTATACTTCTACCTCAATGATTCATACAAGGCCTCCTACCGCATGATATAAAAATTTAGGTCTTTTAGATAATTTAAGATGATCTTATGAAGAGAGCATCAAGATCTCTTCTTTAGATGTTGATATTAATCTATTAGGTTTTGGTTCATAATTAGATTCAGGATGATTGGATCAGACGATTAAGTCATCTGATCACACTTATACTAAGATTATGGGAACTAAATCATGCATATTGTTAAGGATTAGATCACTTATTTAATCAATATGATTTTAATTATCTTTTATGCTAGTCTTCTTTCTTAAGAGAAAATCAAGGATCTAAAGTTTAGATTCAGATCAAGCAATCACATAGATTTATTATTAACCTTAACATGTCTAATTCAAATGTTTAGGATCAATAGTAAATCCGATGTATTATTGGAAAATGTTCAATTCATAGTCTTGTAATCAATATAGTTGAGTTAGGGTTGTTATGGTTTTAGATTTGTCTTAAGTAGATTAGGGCTTGACTCCTTCTCAAATCTTAAGTCAAATCAAGTGTATATTTAAAGATCAATATCAAATCAGTAGATTAATTTTTGTATTATTGGTGGTAATCCTAGATCTGGATCAAGTCTTAAAAGCTTGATCTAAATCTTAAGATTTCTTAAGTTAATTAAGATGTTTAAGATTCTATAGTTTTAAATTGATTCAAGTATACTTAATACATTTATGAAAGGTGATTTTATTTCATTTGGTTTACTATTATAAGCCAAAATAATAATTAAAGTTTAACAAACAGTGTTTACTTAATGCTAACCAAACTTAGTTCCAAGCAAAAAGGATAAGTACATAAATAAAAATCCAACCATTCAGATTTCATGAAATTTGGCATGCAAGTCCTAATTAATCATACAAGTAATCAGAGACTGAGTTTGCTATGATCCAAGGTGTATAAACCCCAAAATTCACTAATTATGATTTGATAAGATTAGGGCATAACTACATTTACAGAACACAGAAAAATATTATACTTGGCACATGCAATCTAATTAACATCTATGAACTAATGACACCCTAAACATGCAATTTGGATAACTAAATTTTCTAATCTTCCCTAATTAAGATTCACTGTAATTAGGAAATAATTAAAGATCTAACCATCATATGTGTGATTTTATTTTATATTTAGGTTCCTGAGATTTTTCTGAACATTTTCATATATGATATCATAAAATTTTAACCAGTTGATTAAAAGTTATTAAGAAAATACATTCTGTATTTTTCTATTAAAGTTTTCCTAATTTTCTTAAGGAAAATAAATAATAAAATCTTTATTAATATTTTTAAAACGGCGTCGGCCCGATTTAAATCACGCGAGTTAATTGGGCCTGAAGGCCCATTACTGTTTGACAGTGCGGGTCACGGGTCAACCTGACCCGCGCTGTCGTCTTCTTCCCCGCGCCTGGCCCCGACTGAGAGCGATTGGGGCGAACCCTAATCGCCAAAATTCTCAGTCGTTGAGCCATGTCAAGAGGCTCTGGGAGGCTCTAGATCCCTGGGACCTTACTCGGTCCCTGAGCTCTGAGAGACGGATAACACATTCGATCGATACGATCGAACGGACCCTCCCAGCGCATCAATTTGATTGCAACGAGTTCGCCTTAGCTAGGGAAGAGTATAGAGATGGAAATTAAGCAGGAACTGTGCCCACACGGCTCAGTCCAAAACGTGGGGTACCTGTTATTTTTTACTGGACGAAGCTCGGCTGGAAGACAGAGGGTGATATGCTACAACAGAGAGGCTCTTAGGGGTCCTGAACTCCAGGAGCAACCCTCTATCAGCTGTTCAGGAGCACAGGAGTGCCTGGGGAAGGCCGGGCCGAGCAGCAATGGCGGCGGAGGAAAAACCTTGAATGGACTCAATTGGATAGCCAAAAGCTGTTAAGGTGAGGTCTTAGGCTATTTATAGCCTCAGGGAGGTGTTGGGAGGAAATGTTGGGGCTGGGCTCGGCTTGGCTTGGCCCGAGAGCTCGGGTCAAGAGGAGCTCTCAGAATTTCCAAAAATGGGGGTATCGGGCTGGAGAGCCCGTCTCAGAGGCCTCACGGGATTGAGGAACCTCTAACGGCTATGCTGAGCTGGCGGGGGAGTGGGGGACAGGCTCTGCCTGTCGGGGATGTGTTTTTTTCCCCTGTTGGGAATTCTGGCAAGGCGAGGAAGATGATGAACAACGCTGGGAGCTGCGGTAGTCGTCTGATGAATCGTTCATTGGGATGGAACGGTCCAGATCCGCGGACATCTAATAGCCGAACGCGGAGAGCAGATCGTCCGTTGGATTCAGATCGCTGGATCTGACTGATCGCAGCGCTACTTATGGCGGATGGAGGGATACCGTCCGATCCTTCAATCGGACCGCGGAACGGTCTGGATTGATAGATCCCGATCAAAACGCGGACCGCACGATCTGACCCGAGGAATGGACGGTTCAGATCGCGCCCGCTGTTTTAAAAACAGCTGAAGCTATTTTTGCAATTTTAAATTGTATGGAGCCCTAAAGTGCAATTGCACCATTTTAAATTAAATTGAATTATTGCCCAAATGGACTCCAAATTGCACCAAAATTTCACCCATATCTAATTTGAGGGTGAATAATTCAAAAATGCAACCAGATTTTAATTTTGAGATCAAAATATTTTGAGTCTAGACTAAGGCATCTAGACTTATCAAATTGCAATTTTTGGCTTAGAGAAGCCCAATGGACTTCAAATTTTCCAGATAGGCTCAAATTGATGTTCTAAAAGCAATGATGTTAAAAAAATGAATTAATCAATATTCATTTTGCATGGTAACAACCTAGGGTTGTTACAGCCCCGCTTCATTTGCCCGCCGAGTCTAGTGCCGATGCGTGCCTGTCAAGGGTCCCGCCACTGTTTAATATTTTTTTTTGTTTAAATATAATTGAATTAATTCTGTTTTAAATAATTAATCAGTAAAGTTAAATTAATTTAAACTGCATGTATTGATTAAATTAAATCCAGAAACTTAAATCCCTCATAACTCCTAAACCATAAATCCAAATATACTCAAGTTATATCTTATTTTAATCAGAAAAATGAGAGAAATATTCTGATAGTATTAGATTTCTCATGGGATGCTTAGATAATATAGTGACATTTTAGGACATCCTCACTTATACTAAAACTTTGAACCCTCATAACATTGTACCTAGTAACCCAAACATAGCTAATATAGGTTTTAAAATAATTAGGAGATCATTAGGAACACCCTGATAGTATTGATTTTGCCATTTGGTAATTCGTTTGCTTAATAACTTTTATGACCTATCCTAATTACCCTAAAAACTATATATATTAATTTTACCATTTCTTAGTTAATTAGACTCCAAATTAAAAAATTCAAGGTGCCAGATAGCTTAGAGTTTTAGTGCTATAATAATCTAAAATAATATTTAAGCTCTGAACTCTAGAAAATTAGAAATTACCAAAATACCCCTAGTCCTAGTTAGGTTATAACTTGACCAATTGAGGTCCAATTTGGGTCTACTCCCAGTTAAAGTACTCAGCGTGATATAGGAAAGCTATAGCCACTGAATTTGTAGAATTTGAACACTAAATGGAAAAGTTAAATTTTTGGCCCCTATTTAACTTAGGAAATTCTTAATTGCCATTAGAATTGATTTGGCCATAACTAAGCCAATAGACTTCAAAATTTAGTGTTCTTGGACTCTCTAGAATCCTTGAACAGAAACCAATAGTAAACTACATAAAAATTTAGATTCTATTAGGTGCAATTTACTAAAATACCCCTTAGGTCAAAAATTCTAGTTTAGACTTATATGACCCATTTCTTATCTAAATTTAGTGTACTTACTATCTATTTTCATGTTAGATAGTAAGGAATCATTTGGCAATAAGAAATTCCAATTTGGAGCCTTAAATCAAAAAGTAGTTTTTTGGACCCTTAAGTATGGGCAAAATAATCATTTTGCCCAAAATTTAGGTTAAGTGATCTAAAACTTTAAAATATCTTTTAAATCATTAAAATTAGTAATAAAATTGATTTAAGATTAATTTAAGTTATAAATCCCTCAATTTGAATAATTTGTAAGACATCTCAACTTTATGCTTAAAAATCTCAAAGGAAAATGATCCTTACTTAGCTAAACTCCATCCCTAACTTTCCTAATTAAATAAAATCAGCAAGTGTAAGAAGATCCAATCAATTCTTATAATCTCTCTAAGTCTACTTATTAAGGATCCTCACTTCACATTAGAATATGTTCCTTAGGAATAAGGATAGATATTAGCGCAAATAATCATATAGTAAGCAAGGGACTCTTCTATATATGGTGACACTATTATTATTTAATTAAACTATTTTAACTATTCTAAGTTACATAAGTTTAGGATCTCCAACTCCTACTATCGAGTATAACTTAGAATAGTTAGAATAGTTTAATTAAATAATAATAGTATCACCATGTATAGAAGAGTCCCTTACTTACTACTTGATTATTTGTGTTATGCATTTCCTTGTATTTTGAGCTTATTTTCTTGGACACGTCATATAAGAAAACCTTATGCATGAAATAAAAATATAGAATAATTAAGATAACAGTTGCCTTAGTTTTAGTTATATTCTGGTAGGTTCTGGTGCACATTTACCCTAATAGACAGGGGTAAGGAGTAATAAGGATGCTTAATATTATTCATTGAGGAGTGTGTGTTAAGCTTGAAACCTAGATAGTCTTGTAGACGTACTTGACTCCTCAGCTATTTCTGAATGTGTCCATAGAAGTAAAAGTAAAATAACTAAAAGATTATGCATTTATATTTACTGCATCTTCAGTCATGCTGTTCTGTTCTATCTGCCCTAGCCCAAAAAGTTTTGATAATTTTTGTCTGGGCCTAATTGGCTAATTTTCTGATATGGCAGTTATACATACCTATTTTTCCTATTTCAATTTACTAATTACTGTTTTAATAATGCATATTATTTCAATCAGCTGTACTTTACTTACATGCTCACTTATACATATTTATAGGATGCTAGATTTTACTGCTTGCTATATCTACTACTTTCAGACTTACTATTTTTAATTAGTATATGTCATGTGGTCATCAGCAATTTAGGATTAGACTTTATTACGTATATATGCATATTCTTGCTTAGTTTGCTTGAGGTGTGCCTTTTTGCCTCAATTTTTGCTTAGTTATAAATACTATATTTATAACTTATTATATTCCTTGTATGCTTACTTCTCCTATGCTAGATAGTTGTTTTGGTTTCGTATGTGTAAATGGTGACATTAATACTTCATGTAAAATATTCAACCTAAAATATACTTAGATAATTGTCTAATAAAATTTTTCTTTTATCGGCTGGGGCCCTAGTATTGTAAAACTGATAATATCAGATTCAGATAAGTTTGAGGAGCTATGTGTTGAAGAGAAGGAGCCTTTTATTAAAGAGGAGCATTAGGTGGGTGATCCTGAAGCTGCCTAATTTTTCTTTCTGTATATTGTGAGGATGGGAGACTTTTCTTTTATTTCACTCTTTTAAATTATTCATTTAATGCTGTAATAATACAAGTACCTTAACTATGTATTTCTTTACTGTACTTTATACTATTAGTTATATGTTACACTTTTTTTACTTATTATGATAAACTGAATGTATACCTGTTGTACTTTACTTCCGCACTTTGATATGTATTCGCTTAGTGACTGAGTTTAAGGCATATATGCAGTGGCTTATCTCTTTCTTACTAGTGGATTAAGGTCTATACCTAATCCAATCTTAAGTAAAGGATTTATTAAAGTGACACTCCACTCCTTAGTCTAACGATTGTGGATTAAAGGGCAGGGTGCCACATTAGCGCTGAAATTTGTCGCAGCGCATCGTCACGCTCGCGCCCCATGAAATCGGGCACCACAATGCGTCGTAACACATGGCTCTCGGCCAAGAGGCACTACGCGCGTTGTAGCATCCAAAATTATCTGGAATTGCCCATATTTGAGATTTTTCACATTTTAATGACTCTAGAATTTTAATGGGGTCAAAATATACCAAAATAAAAATTGGATTTAGTAAAATCAAGCATTGTGTGAATTTGGAAATGATTTTCAATTTGAAATCTACCACTTACCATAAATGGCATGTTCTAAGCCTCCTAAAGATTTGTTTGAATATTTTGTACCAAATGGTAATGTTATAATCCTTGATTTCTTGCATGAATAAGTAAAACTTAATAATCAGGTTGTATGAAATTTAGGTGCTTTAAATTGTAATCAAGTACTAATCTCTTTTAGTTTGATTTAGGATTTGATAAGCCTTGATTACTTATTATTTTAATCAATATGATGCTTATATAGTTCATAAATAGTAGTGTGCATATTAGAGAATTTAAATCATGAATTGAACACTTTAAATGGTTGATTGGATATTAATGAGCTTCAAACCCTAAGAATCCTAAATGATGATTAAGTTAATCAATAATTGATCTTGAACTAGAAATGGATACCAATAATATATTAATAACTCTTTAATTTGTCATTGATTAATAAACTAAATAATTAATCTTGATTTATTTGAGTTAGGAGTTAAACCCTAACTAGTCTGGATTAAGATCTAAATCTTAATCACCTTAATTAAGCCATCTTGATTTAAAAGATAAATTAACTTGCATGATTTTAATAATACTTATTGATTTAACATTAATCTTAACCCATAGAACTAAAAATACTAAGATTTTTAATGAATTAATGTGATTGTCAATCTAGACATATACCTTTAACTCCTTAATTTTATCTCAAATAGGACCCTTAGCATAAGATAAATTACATTGCTCTATTGATTTACAAAATGATCAATTTCTAATAAACTACATGATTGAATCCCATAATTATAGTATAGATGATGATCAGATGGGTTCATCCATCTGATTTGTATGCTTTAATGATGATCTAGTCTAAGAATGTAAGAACTAGATGATGATCTAGTCTAGGGATGTAAGAATTATGTAATTAGTATAATTTCTAAATCTTAAATTAACATTTGTATACTTTAGTGCTAGATCCTTAAGATCCTAATTTAGTAGTTATAGTTCAATAATTTCTAAGCCTTACTAATATATAATTTATTGAGGTAGGAAAAACTTATTATTTAATCTTGAGGTAGGAATTTAGAAGCTCCTTCTTAGCTTTAGATGTTTGATCCTATACCTCACGTGGTAGGATAACCTAAATGACTTAGAATGAGATTTTCTCTTATGGTAGTATCCTAATTTTAAGTGACCTTTAGGTCACATCATTAGAACCTTATGTAGAATTCACCCTAATGAAGTATGAATTCATTAGTCTAATAATCCTTGGCTATTAAATATAATTGATAAAACCAGTAGATTGTCAGTTGGATGTGATAGTGTATATCCATAGTGCTAAATTATTTCAGTAAAATTTAGGAATAGTTGAGTCACTCTAAGTAAAATTATAGAGTCTCAATCTTATCCTATGTGATTGGATAAGTACAGTCCAGCTTAGAGTAAACTTTATAAGCCTGAGAGTGTTATGATTAGGGAAATTGAATACTTAGTTTGAGAGGATAAACTGTGACTGGGTTCTGCTCCTTATCATCATGTATTTTGATAAGTGCAGTTAAGAAAACTAAGTATTTAAAGTTACTATTTTTATGACACTATAACTATGCTTGCAATTAGAGTATTTAACTGCTTAGTTTGAAAGAATAAACTATGATATGGTTCTGCCCCTTATCGTCATGCATTTCAATAAGTGCAGTTAAATAAACTAAGTGTTAAATCCATAATTCTTAGAAACATACCAACTATGTATATGCAACCCCTTTAGTTGATAAGTTTATGAGTGATTTTAATGATATCATTCAGTGGATTAGAATTATGAGTCAAAATTCATTTAGGTCAATTCTACAAAATAGGAGATAAATGAAATCAGTATTTGATATTGAATTGATGTCTAGATTTGGATGATTTAAAGCATACCATCATTAAAGCCTTGGCATATCATAAATTCATAAGTCATGTTAGTATTAGCGGAAAGCTTAGCTCACCTAAGAACTCTGTTAGCAGAGCGTTCGCTCACCTAGGATCTGTGGGGTGCCATGTGACACCAAGTCAGCATATTAGTGGCATACAGTTCTGTGGCATAATTAGATGCATAAATAAAAATTTAGTGGCATACAACACAATTTGAATGCATTATTTACTCAATTTCAGTTCCTTTACTATTTTCCTTATTTTTAATATTGAATTTTCAACCCTGTTTTACTTTATTTTTAGTTTTGTATAATTTTATTTTTATTTATTTTAGTTATAGTTTTGTATTATTTTGTTTGCAACTATTTTAATATTTTTTTGCAATTTTGTTTAATCACTTAAATGTTAAACATTAGAAAACTATAACTGTTTAGAATAGCTTTCGATGTATTAGACTCATTATCTAACACATGGTACTTTTGGGATCCGGTGATATGCTAGATCTAGAGCAATTTGTAGAGTTAGATTAGGAGCCCATTCAAAAGATTCAGGAGAAGTTTGTGGAGCTTTAGAAGACTCTCCACTAATATTTACTTTTCTGCACTAGTTTACTTTCAGTTCTATATTTTTATTAAGTAAACAGTTTATAATAATTCTGGATATATTTTCTTTTCTTTTCTGAGATGAATGATTTATTATCTTCTGTGATGAATGATCTGAATGTATACTTTAGCTTTCGCACTTTATATTTACTACTACTTATACTTAGTATTATGATGTGATTAGCATACTGAAAATACTATTATACTAATATATATTAGATTTCTCGTATTCAACTCATAATCTAATGTATATACTATATTGTTTAATATTTAAGATAATTTTTTATGCTTATCTTAAGGATTATTACTCATCCCTCTTCTCATGAGGTTGAGTTTCAGCAGTTCTTGTACTCAGAAGGTGTATTCTAGAAAGTTCAGCAGTCCTTCCCGAGTTGTGAACTGTTTAGTCGCTAATTATTAACTCCTTTGCGCGCGATATTGAGGCAGGGTGCTACAAGTTTTCAGTTCAATTGAAAGGTCTTGATTATAGCATGCTACATGAGGTCACCTGAGCAGGGAATATTTGGATGCCCTAGCTCGTAGTCTTCAGATTTTGCCAAGACGATGCATAATGCCTGGTGGATCAACCCTAACCCGCGTGCCTGTAGCTGATAGTGGGTCATGAGTGGTTTAGATGATACATATGGGACTTTCTTTTTAGTGGCTATGTTCAGCCACGTGCTATTATGATAAGATTAGTTTAGGCACACATCCAGTTAAAATGAAACAATTTTCAGTTCAATTATTTACAATTTAGTTCAGTTTAACTTACATTTACTTGTAGAACTTTCTGTATTTATGCATTTTTAGCAATTTTATACATGAATTTCTGTATAAACATGTTATGATGATAATTTTTAGTACTATTTTATATATTCTGTATTTTTATCAGTAAAATCAGCATATATAATCAATCATATTTGCTTAGGAATTTCTTTGTACTGTAGTAATTATATATATATATATATATATATATATATATATATATATATATATATATACAAAATGCTTAACCTCTTTGCAATTATTGGCTTTTGAGGTATATTTATTTATCTCATATTTTACTTAAGTTATATATGCATTATTTTTAACTTTTCCTATTTCAATTGTTGTTTTGTAGCACATGTGTTGCTTAAAATGATTTGTGATATCTTAAAGATTTAGTAATAATTTATCAGCCTAAAATGTATTTAGATAATTTATTTAAAATAATTTTTTTTTTCTTGACTGGGTCCTAGCATATAAAAACCAACATGTTAAATTTATAGCATTTACATGATCCAACTTCAGGTGAGGAGTAGGAACAAGAGGAAGACCCTTCTACAGCTATTTAGTCTTTAGCTGTTATTTTATTTTGGAGAGAATGATTTATTTTTGCTATTCATTTTCATAACTTTCATTAAATCATGGTCTGTAATAATTTAATTTTGTATTTTTATATTTTTTATTTTTTTATTGTATTATCAGGGATGCATTATTCAAATTATTTATTGATTTATTACTTGAATGTGATGTATGGATATATTTTATTTATGTCAACTTTCGCACTCTGTTTATCTATTACACCTATTTAATTATACTCTGAATTATGATTATCATTATATGATAATTCGAAGCGCAATTGTATGTCTAAGTAGTTGGTTATTTAGACATCTCAATATGATTAGTGTGGGCAATTTAAGTGGCTTATGAGTAGTCATTTACTTTATTAACACCAATCCAGGGTTATCATATGAGTGATGACCCGTCCCATCGTTAATTCATAATTCGTTTGCGCAAGCAAACGAGCGGGACACTACAAATATCCCTCCATAGAATAGGGTACCAAGAACAACAAATTCATTAGCTTGAATACAATTAGAACAAGAATGAGATAAGCTATATTGATTCATGGAAGAATTAACATTAAACAAATTAAAGTAGTAATATATAACTTGCTCCATCATAGAGCTACTATTGCTCAAAAACCAATCTAGAAGAGCAATTCCAATATTTTGAGAATAAAAAAATTTCAAATTATCTTCTCCTTTTGTAAGTGAATTCAATAATTCTTTAGTAAATGTTGAAGATAATGCATGATCCATGTAAACCAAATCTTGAAGCAAAACATGATTAAGAGGATCAAGTTCTACCAAGGACAACAATCTTGATTGTTTGCCCTATAGGTGCTATGATATGCCAATAAGATTATGAATTATACTATTGTTAAGAAGCTTCAAGAAGTTCCAATGCAATATAGTTTGTGATGCAGAGCAAACGGAGAGTCTCCACCAACATAATATGCCAAATTGCATCTACAATGTACTTGAATAGATTTTAAGCTGTCAAATTGCTACTAAATGAATAAAATATTATTTTCTTACAATAATGTACTTGAACATATTAAACTTATTTTGAATAAAAAAATTTTTTAAGTAAAAATTGGGAAATCGAGAGCATAAAATCTCAAAATAATTTATCAAAAAGGATGGAACAAAATCAAAATTAAATATTGGATCCTAGCTGGATTAGAACAAACTTGATTTGGTCAAAATTTCGTGGCTCTTAAAACTTTAATTTTTTTAAGAGAAATGATATCTAAAAAAATATCAATTTAAATTTGTTGATATGATATCTAAAAAAATTATCTAATAAAATTTAGACATCATTTTATTAATATTTATTTATTAATAGTAAAATAATATAAATATTATTTTTAAAATTATATTAAAATGATACCAAATTTTATTGAATAAATTTATTTAAGATAAATATTAACCGGTAATTATTATTATTATTATTTTTTTTTTTTTTTTTGTAAGCGGTCAAACTCTCGGTTCTCTTCTTTTATTATCTACGGAATTTTCCATTCTCTTTCCTCTCTGCGTGGAAGAGAAGGATTCCTCGTTCTTCGAGGGCTCGGCCATCGTTATTTCCTTGAGATCCCGAGTAATGCTTCCCTATTTTTGGTCGATCGCTCTCTTCATATGATACTTTTATTCTGCTAACAATTAAATTCTCCCTCTTCCTCTCTCGCAATTTAATATTCGATTGACAAATCGGAGATCTTTCATCACAACAATAGTCGGCTTGAATCGAAATTTGGTTTTCAGATGTAATTTGCTGTTTAAAGATTTGATTATTTTGTCTCTTTTTTTTCCTTGTTGTTTGAAAATCGAAACCTTGAATTTTTAATTTCGTAGCTGCTGCAGATCGGTCGATAGTAACTACCTTATGTTTTTGAACTGAATTTTAAAATAAGATCACGCTTTCTTATCTGCATATGGGGTATTTGTATTTCAGCATCCGGAAAACATGGGGCTAACCTTTACGAAGCTCTTCAATCGCCTGTTTGCGAAGAAGGAGATGAGAATTCTGATGGTCGGACTTGATGCTGCAGGTAAGACCACGATCCTCTACAAGCTGAAACTCGGAGAGGTTGTCACGACCATCCCTACCATCGGTGAGTACTTCTGATCTACGAAGTCAATTCTCTTTATTTGTGCTTTGTTTCGATTTTAATTTTTTTGGCATTAGGGACTTTATCTGCTGAGCCAAATTAAATGAATAAGAAAACATGCACTAAGAAAACATGCTCTTTTAAATTAAATGAAGAGAAACGTGCACTGATCAATTGTAGTTTATAAACAACAGTGGTCATATTTTATTGCAGTTTTTAGTTTTCTAATGTTTGTACTGTGGTTGAATCTTATGCTTGCCGCCTTTATTATTTGCCAAATGGGAATAATGCCCATATATCATCTTTTACAATATTTTGTTATATAAAAGTATCAAAATCCATTGGACATGCAAACATGTACTGATCAATTGCTCTATTTTGCTAGGTTTGATAAGACTGTTCTAGCTTTATTACCACTGTTGTACGATTTTTTAAAAGTATCAATATTATAGTTAAAGGTCTTTTATAATTTGCGAGGCAGTATTCAGCAGCTAAAATATCATATGATAGCCGACCATCTAGAATTTGTGATGTTGCCCCTCCAGTAAGCATTTTAATCTATCTTTGTTAGTAACATATTCACAAACTTTTTTTTTTTTACTTACTTTGGCTTTATTTAATGGAAAAGCGCTCTGAAAAATGCGTACAACAAAGTGCCATTCGTACATATTAGAATGAAGGGATTACGATTTCTGGAAATGTCATCATGCAGTATCCAAGGCAGAAATGAAGAAATGCAACATATTTTAGAATTGTGTTTCTCTTGTAAAATACTGTGTAAGAATTTATCTTATAAATTAAGTAGGATCTAGATTTAATGATTTGTATTATCTAAGTAGGATCTAGATTTAAGATTGAGTATGCAGCACATTACTAAATCTTGGGATCTACTAAATTTTAAGTTTAAGGACATTATTTAATGATTAATTAATGATCCTTACGCATGAATTATTTTAGATCTTTTAATCATTAAGATTTAATGGTTTGAACCATATAACAAGCCAAGGTTGAACACCAATTTTGGCTCACCTGAAGGCTAGGCTAAGTCTCACATGCTCATCAGATAAGGTTTGGTTCAAAGAATGAATATGCTAGTTACCTTTACTTAGGATGAAATCTAATATTAAAATAACTTTTAACTACATTCAAATGTAGTTCAATTAACAATTGAACAACTTATAAATCCACATGAAGACCTTAGAAAAGTGTGTGCTCATATTGTTAAAAGGTTGGGACATTGGGTTGATTTTTTATTCAACTAAGATAACAGGGGTCTTAAAGGTTAAACCTAAGCTTGTTTAAAGCTTATTGGCTACTGATCTTGGGTTATATCATCATTAACTATTAGTAATTAGCTTTTTCAAACAACCTTTGATGGCTAAATCTAACGAAAAAAAAGAAATAAGGTGGGGGGTCATGGAATCAGGAGAGCATTCAACCTATCATACTATGCTAAATGAAAATAGTCATCAATCAAATGTCAACCCAAAAATGAAAATAAGGTTCATTCATTAGACACACTACTTCTAATCCATAATTAAGGTTCAATTAGTCTATTTCTCCTTGAAAGGCCAAACTCAATTCATAAGTTAAGGTTAATCATAGATTTAAGGAAATCCAATTCACAATTGCTATTCAATAAAGTAACCTCAATTTGAGTCTAAAAGAAATAGTAATGGCAACCTAATAATTCAACTTCCTTGATTAATAATGGATTAAACTTAGTGATAGATATTTTAAAAAGATTACCTTTTGGCCAAATGATTACAATTCGATTTCAATTTTGGATGATCAAGGTAAGGCTTTGTGAAATAGATCTTCTACTATTTTGGGTTTTAAAGGCTTGGGTGTGCTCATTGAAATCTAATGATTATTTCAGATTTAATGGTTTATGCCCTAAGTGTGTTATGCAGAGGAATTTTGATTTATAAGCAATTTGGATTTAGGTTTAGTTAGTTTAGATTTTTAATTAGATAGATTAAACTAAATTATTGATTAATTATTATTCCAGGGGAGTGATTGTGGGCAGTTGAAATGCGATCAATTTGGAGTTGTTTTGACGTATTTTTGGTAGTTTCGAAATCTAGGGCGTTGCAGTGAACGATGACACTGTTCATCGCAGTTTTGGGTCTCTAATTGCACGCTGTAATTGTATCTGATATCCAACGACAGAGGTTTATTCCTATCGTAGTTTGTTTATTTGATATAATACATTAATAGTGATATTCATTGTTGTTGGTCTCGTGACACGTATTTAAGATTTTACATTTGCTATACATCACAATTTCACCGTTATTAATAATTTTGCAGTGGCCCGATACTAAAAAGTTAGAAAATTTAAATTTTTTTCTTAGTCAAATCAACTTGGAGTTGTATGAAATGTTTATTGCATGTATAGAAAAATATTAGAATCTCAAAAATACATAAAGCTTTCAATTTGCATGAATATTTTATTTAATATAATTTTCTAAAAATTTTAATTTTATTAATTTATTAAAAATAATAAATATTTTGAAAAATTCTTAAATTTATAGAAACTCTGTGAAATTATGTTATAAAATTTGGATTTTCTTACTTATAAAGCTATTGAAAAATTTTAAAATATTTAAATTATTCAATAATTTCAAAATATTAAAATTTTCTAAATTAAAAAGTAATTATTTATATTTTAAATTGGGATAATGTTATAATATGCAAGTTGGGTTAAATAATCATTAGTTTAGAGATAGATATTGTATACCAAAATTTGCTTTATTAAATATTTATCCCTTTTATTTCACCATGAATTTTCTCTTTTTTTTTGTTGCACATATACATGGTATCTGTCTATTAAAGGTAGAGTACAACTTCTGTCCATTAAAGGTAAAGTACAACTTCTTGTCACCTATGTTCAATCACCTTGCTAGTTGTCAATCATTGTGATGTTCTACAATTATGTTATTTCAAGACCTTTGACTTCCAAAATCACCCCTAGCCCTTCAATGCTCTCTTTTTATCAACCAAGAAAATTATCATTCTTGGATCACTCCTTGGTCATATCTCCAATTTTTGCGTCTGCATCTTGAAGAAAGAGGGGCATAATGAGTGATTCCCTTCAGCACCATGCAACCATATTGTATATAATGCTTTTAGTGCTTAGATATGATAGGTAACTCTTAAAGCTTAGATAAATAGCATGAAGTGGCAGATAAAATTCTTTTAGATGTTAGGTAGATTTTCTTGGATATACATTATAATCAAACAAAACAAATCTCTGTGATCAGTTTTGCAATTAGAAATTTATCTCCAAATTCCAGCATTCATTCATTTGAAGGTTAAATGTTGGTATAATCTTAAAGGTATCATTTCTGAATCGTACCCTGTTATTTCTAAGTGTTTATTAAGGTTTTGCTTTAGCAAAAAGCATTATGCTTTACTATCATCTTTGCATCGTTATCTCGCTGCTTTGTGATTTTGAAATATCATTTGTTCTGCAATGCCCATTTTCCATTCAAAGCTCCCCTCCCACCTAGCAAAAAGTTTATTTTGTAATGCACGTTTTAAATCTCTAACAACAGATTTTGTTGTTGCTCCCACAATTCTGGTGCTTGCTATTATGTCCATGTTGCAATTGTTGCTTTCATGTGCTATTACTACAATAATCTTTGTTACCATGTAATAATACCGAAGGTTTATACTTGAATTCTTCACTAACCTACCTAATTGAGATCAAGCTGTACTTTAAGTAGTAACACCTCATATTATGAAGCTTCTACATAGCTTTATTATTAGTTTTAATCTGAAAATTATATGCTTACAATGTTTATGAGTTTACCAGCATCATGATGAACCTTCCCACAATCTCTTGTAGTACAATTAAACATAAAAATTTTGTAAAATTGAATAATTTGATCTCTTTTGTAAAATTATTAATGGTATAACAAGACTATCCACATGAAGTGACTCTTCCTCAATCATTATTCTTTTGAGAGATTTTTTCTCAATCAATAGCAAAAAGCTCTTGATAGTTTGCCCTTTTACCTATTTTCTTCTTGGGCACCAATGCCTAGCTTTTTGAGTTTATGCCATTTTTTTTCTTTCCCTTCTCTATTTCCTACAATTTGAAGCATAGTTAAGAATTTATTGAAGAACATTAAAAATTTTTGTTCTTGTAACTCTAGAGTTGATACTGAATTTGATGCAACTAGCATTTCCTGGATCACAACCCCCCAATTCTTGTCAATTTGGTTTTATCTAGTCTTCTTTAGTTGCCATGCTAACTCTTGGGGTACAATTGATGTCATCGGCATCTCTTTAGTTTATTCTTTTTCAAATTGTTGTCCAACCTGGGGAACAATTTTTCTTCCTAACAAGTATTTTCTAAAACTATTGGAAGTATCCTTTTCTCTTCCTTTGCTGTGCTTGTTTTTCCAAGTGACCTTTCTTTAAGTATGGTGCAGAGTGTGGGGACCCGATGCCGGGTTCAGCAGGAGCTGATCCAGCACCGATTATTTTTGTGCTAGTCTCCTAATTGCAGGATCTTATTGAGTGATTTAAAAGATAAAATATGTAGACATCAAGCATAACTCATTTATTCATTAATTCACAAATTTTGGATACAAAGATCAAAATAAAAGAAAAGTTACAAACTTTTAAAATAGAGTTAAAAGAGCGACAATTCAACAGGAAACAGTATCAGCGTTGCTTGGTTCTTAGCACCTTTCTTTTAGAACGAACACCTACTCTGGGCACGTTTCAAAAGTGCGGGTATTTGAATACCAGTTAGTTGTGAAATTAAGTACTGATAGATGCCATCTTTACAAATATTAAATAATAAACAAAATAATCAATAATTTGTTAGGAAATAAAAGCTATATAAATTTATCCCTGCAAATCCGTTTCAGTTGCACTGAAATTTTAGCATAAAAGTAATTGCAGTCACAAAAATAAATATAGAATTTTGGCGTTTGATATCTGAGGCAAAATATGATTTTGTTGGGCAAGTACAAAATTGAGGAAAAAGGGTTCATTTTTTGTGTTACATATCCTAACTTCTCTCTATACATGTCCCCTCTAAGGCTTGTCAGTATAGGCTCCTTATAACTTCCAATGTCGGACAGCCTGGTCCTAGCAGTTGTCTGATTAGATTAAAAATATATCAACATGAAACCCTTGCTACTCACTTATCCAAACTTGTTCATATATCATTTTATGCGATTTTTAAAAGCATTTTTTTCAATTTGTGCGATGTTAAGCGAAAAACGTATATTAAACAAGAGTAAGGAAAGACATCTGGTACCTTGTTCTTTAAGTTCGAATGAGTGACAATTCGCTCAATCTGCAATTAGGTTTTTGATATTTTAAATTAGCCTCTTTAGCCAATATTATTATCTTCATTTCTATTCTGTTTCTTTTTCATTTTCTCAATTTGATAGAAGTCCATATTTTTAAGTTATTGATGTGGCAATAATATTTATAATAACATTATTATTATCATTTTAATAATAATAATGATAATAATAATGTACGAAAGAAAAGACAAAATGAAAATGATTGTATAAATTCCCTAGAGTAGTCATAATAATAATCCTAAATAATAAAATGTCAGAATTAAAATGCCTGAATTGAAAATAACTGAATGGAAGTAATAATCATTTAATAACATTTGTATTGTTCTCATTATTAATTAATGAGAACAATAATTATGTGAATGATTAATATTTTTCATAATAATGAATATTAAGTATAATAAGAAGAAAAAAAAAGTAAAATCTCTTCTCATTTATTCCTCTTTTTCCTTCTCCACTTGCCTAAGATAGTGTTGCTGGATAACGGAGGAAGGCCAGACGTGGTGGTCGGAGTAGGGTGGCCGAGGCAGAGGGGTGACAGCCGGAGGCTGGCCGGGCTGTTGGGAGAGGGAGGAGGGGCTAAAGGGTGGCCGGGGAGTGGCTGGCTGGAGGGCTACTGGCAGGAGGAGGGGGGCTTCTGGTTGCTAACAGGGGGGAAGGCTGAAGGGAGAGGGCTGCAAGAGGTGGAGAGGGAGGGCTGCTGTGAGGGAGGAGAAGGAGAGCTGTGAGGGAGAAGAATTTATAGAGGAGGAAGGAGGAAAGGAGGAGAGGAGGGGTCGGCCAGGTGGGCCGACCTGCCTGCGCCAAACACGGCGCAGGCTGCTCCTTCCTGGCGCGGAAGATTCCGTGCCTGCTGCGCCTGTCGAGCGGGGGGTCTGCGATTGGGGAAATCGTAGGAAGCAAGGGAGGGAATCACATGAAATAGGGGGAGGAATAAGAAAAAGAAAAATTAAATATTTACTTAAAATTAAATTTTCGTATTTTTTCTCCGTTTGACGTCTAAAAATAACGAAACTTGACACCAAGGAGTATTATGATGTAACTAACACCCTCGCGCCAAAAATTTTGATTCGGGCAAATATTTTATTTTTAATTAACTTCTGAAATTTGAAACTTAAAAAATTAATTGAGGCCGAATAGACGCTCAAAATTGATGAAACTTTTCGAGCAGTCTTTAAATATTATAATTAACATAATGACACGAAAATCGATGAATTCAGACACGTATTTAATTTTCTCAATTTATTGGATTTAATAATTCAGAAAAATAAAATTGGAGTTTTCGTTATCTGAATTCTCCCAAACTAGGGCACTTTGATCTAAAAAATTTTTTTATCTAATGAAAATATTTTTTGCCCTAATTTGAAATTCCCCGGGGTCCTGATGTCTGAGGCGGATTTTGACCTAATTTGCAAAGTAACGATATTGGGTCGTTACAAAGAGGCTCTATACAATACCACTTTTCACCTTAGTTTTCATTTGCTTTAGGGTTTGTTGTTGTGTCCTCATGCTTTTGAAATCAAAGATTTTACTAGAACTCTCACAATTTTTGTATTTGATTCTTTTGATATCTAGAACATTATTATATAATCTCTTACTGTCAGAAAGCAGAACTTCTTTATTGAGATCTTTTCTTATGATTTTCGTGTAGACACTTCATAGCATTGGCATATCGGCTTCATCGTTACATCCATCTACTTATGAAAAAAACTGTTAATTCATTGTTGATCAATTTCCTTGGTGAAAACATTAGTGATCTCTTCTTGAACTTGGATAGATAGTACTTCAAATGATGCTTTATCTCTTGCGATTACTTGTCTAATTATCACATTTCTAGATTATTAAAACCAAGCTTTTTGATACCAAATACTTGAAGCATAAATCACTTGAAGAGCCCTGCTAGTTTGTTGTTTGGGAATAGGGGCATGATTGATAGGGAAGTTAAAAAAATTGATCTGTTTGTTATTTTACTATTCAAAAGTATCAGCATTATTAAATAAATTTAGAATTTGCCTATCTATTATTTTTGCACCTCACTTTTCTTACCCCAATGAGTGCCTATGAAAAAGCCTTGTGTCTCAAGCTTTTAAAAACAATATAACATTGTGATGTAGGGTAGGTTAGACGCAAGAGTTTATACAAGCAATTATATTTAATAAATCCTGCAGACAAATGTTGGAAAACAAGATATTCTCCTTGCAAGTTCTCAAGCGTTGGCTTTCCTCCGCACGGGGGTGGGCCAATTCTTAAGAGCGGGTGACGACTGAAACCTGTAACAATTCTTTGAAATACGCTGCGGGACTAAAGCTTGTAGTATTAGAACAATCCACTCAAAGTACAGTTATATTCAAATATTTTATTCCAAGGAAATAACTCACATACACGAGGACATGGTGAGGGCTGCTACGAAGGGCTCGCTGCGGCTGGACTGGGCGGCAGTGGGTGCAGCTCCGAGGAGAGAGCTGCGGTTGGAAGGGCTGTTGGTGGAAGGGAAGTTGCCGGCGGCTGGACGAAGGAGGGAAGGAGGCTGCTGTAGGGAGATGCAGGTGGCGGCTGTGGGGAAGGGAAGGGGGCGGTTGTGGGGAAGGGAAGGGGGCGGCTGTGGGGAAGGTATGGGGGCGGCTGAAGGAAGGGAAGGGGGGCGGTTGTGGGGAAGGGGAAGGGGGCAGCTGAAGGAAGGGAAGGGAACGGTTGTGGGGAAGGGGAAGGGGGCGGCTGAAGGAAGGGAATGGAGCGGTTGTGGGGGGGAAGGGGGTGATTGTGGGGAAGGGAAGGGATAGTAGCCTAGGAGTCGTCACCTAGGGTTCCACGGAGTCGACACCGCGGAAGGAGCTTGATTACCGGTTGGAGGCTTTCTTTACCAAATTCAGCAATACCCCAAATGGCAGCAGCCCTCACCCTTAAATATAAAACAAATGCTAGGGCACCCGGAATCGACTGCCATGATTGGCCTAGATTGCCGGGGCCGAAAACTTCCTAAATAATAATACAAATAATACAAGTAGTATATGAAAAAGCATGTAAGCGACGAGCCCGATGCATCCGTGACGTCGGATCATCAGTTAGAACGAGTCCGTCGGCGTGAATACACAAAAGCGGGCCTCGCCTGGTGATGTATGGGCTCCGGCTGATCTCCATCACATTGTGTGCTTGAAACTTAATGACATTGATTAGTGCATGTAAAGTTGCCAGAAAATTATGAATAACTGCAAATACAAATGTGTTTTCTTCTATAAGCTTGTTTTTTTTCTTGGTTAGTTTGATTCTTAATTTCATTCAATACAATTTTGAATCGTGCATGAATGAAGCTCTTAGCCCTTGTGTAATTTTATGGTTTCTTAGAGGTCATTGATAAGGGATCTTTGCATTACTTTTGCTTAAAAACTATTTTTTTTTTCATGCCTCCACACACCCTACTTTTCCTATTTATATGCTTATTACTTAATATGGTAGTGAAAGGGCTCAGAGTTGGATAAATTGATAGTAGTGCTTGGAAGTGGATTACTTAATTGCAAGCTTTCCTTGTTCAAAATTTTTTATAAAACGTTTATCTATGCTTAGAGTTATTACATATGCAGTTATTGTTGAAATCTCATGTTTTTAAAAGAACAACCAATCTTTTTGTTTTATCTGTTAATTTTATTGAAGGCTTCAATGTGGAGACTGTTGAGTACAAGAACATTAGCTTTACTGTTTGGGATGTTGGTGGTCAAGATAAGGTATGTTGTTACTAGTAGGCTTCATAAGATTTTTTTTTTTGAGCCTTAAAATCAGATCAATTTTTTTACACGTATGCAGGCAATTATGATCAAGTAGTGTCATATGTTTGTTCATTCATAAAAGAATTAATAATACTTTGCTAGGGAGATTTTAACAAACTATTTTATCGTATCATATGGAACAAAACAGATCCGGCCTTTGTGGAGGTACTACTTTCAAAATACGCAGGGTTTGATTTTTGTCGTTGACAGTAATGACAGAGATCGTGTTGTTGAAGCAAGGGATGAGCTGCACCGAATGTTAAATGAGGTAAGCATATTTATTTAAAATTATTGTTCTACTATTTTTACACAAGTTTACATAATGGCTTGTATGCTATAAAGTTAATACACTATTATACAAATTATCATTTATTATGAATTTATTGTCAGCAGAGACATTGGATTACTGCAGTTCTATATTCTTACCAAATTGCTTCTTGTATTTTTTTTAAATGGTGTTAAAGGCAACAAATCATCTATACAGAAATAACGACTGCACACGTAATCCCTCGCAAATTATGAAAATTAATATATTTAATTTTAACCCTTTTAGTTACACAAATAATGGCCGCGCTCATTAATCTTTCATTTTCATTATTAATGTCTCCTTTATTTTCACTTTGCTTCTATGTTGTTGCCTACTTATGTTCTTCATGTCCCACAACTCTCCCGCTCTCTCATTGTTTTTTATGTTTACTTTTTTACTTCAAAAAAAGTCTTATAAAAAACTTTTGTAGGAGAGTAGTATTTAGAAACATAAAAACTTTGAAAAATATATACTTGATTTTGAAATAATCTTCAATAACGAGTCCTTTTTCTTAAACTTGGCTTGTATGCATGTATGTTGATACAACATTGAAATTAATAGAGTAATGCTTTTTTTCCAAATAAGTCAAGCCAAAAATGTGCCGACCTCAATATTGAAAATCACTTAACTCAATATTGATACATCACCACAATACCTAATACTAGATTAGAAGAAAGCTAATTCAAATCATTAAGTATTGTGTTTGGCCAAGGATTTAGAATAGGGTCTTAAGTTAAAATGGAAGGGAAGTTATGAATGGTATTTAGAAGTTTGTAAATAAAGATGCAACAAATAGATTTTAAGAATGAAAATGGTAGAATTGAACATGCTATTTATGAAAGAAGACATGAGTACACGCAATTGTAATCTAAAACAAATGAACTATTTACATTTAATCTTAGACATAGGATTCTAATTATTTATGGGGAATTAACATGTGATTTATGGGTTTATAATTTGTCCCCAATTATTCTAAGTCTAAATTTTCTTAAAAATTTTGGCAGAGTCTCCTTTGTAAATGGTTAAGGAAACACCTACAGAAGTACATGCAATACTCCCATTCCAATGGGAGTTATAATTTAAAAGAAAAGACATCCTAATCTTTCATACATTCAATCCATTTTAAAACCAATTCTAATATAGAGTTTAATCCTTTTTATAGGATTGCTCATTTCCAATTCTAAATAGAGTTCAATTCTTTTTATGGGATTGCTCATTTCCAATTCTAAAAGAAAAGGGAGAGAAGTACATGTATAACAATTGTCTAAACTATAGTTTATTTCATCAAGGCATTAAATATTCATAGGAAGATATACAAAGACTTAATTAATACACAAATTTTATACATTTAATTCCCATTCATCCATTCATTTACTCATCCATTCATTCATCACAAGCATTTAAGTATAGTCTAAGCTCCAACAAGTATGGTAAATTAAAGTAAATGACATTATTACAAAACAACAGTAAACTGAATAAGAAAAGAAAATTTACAGCTCACTTAGAATTCTTAATAAGCTATAATTTATAATATATGATAGCGGAAGCATTTTAGTTTTTAGCGCTTGGTCTAGCTCCACTAGCATCCAAGTGCACTTGATCTATCACATTTTGATATTTAAATGTGATAGGGCAAAGCCAAGAAATAGAAAACTTGGTTAGACTAAATAGTCTAAGCACAATTTAAGATTGGCTAAACATGCTATTGTTATAATTGGATATCACAGTTCTAGTTACAATGCAAGCACAAGCATAGGTGCAATATGATAAGCATACAAATAAGGGAAAGAAAAACAAGTGAGGTAGAATTGCTCACTTAATCAAACATCCTAGCTTACAATCAATATAAGGGTGAAGCATCCTAAATAGGCTAGAATGAACTAGTGTGCATATGAAATTAAATGAAATAAAGCATGATATGTTCAAATGAACTTATGCTTAATAAGGAAAAATAAACAGTGAAGCATTTAAATGGAGTTATACAACATTCACTGTAATCTAAATAAACTGTAAATAAGTAAAATACAGTCCTAAATCATAGAAAATGCATAGTGAAGAAATTGAAAGAATAATCTTAGATTTAAATCTAAGATACACATAGCCTAGAACTATGTAAAGTAGTATAGCTAAAAGCTATGGTGAATTTTAACAATCTATAAGATTGAAAATCTCACATGTTTATTAATTGAAGTTATTTTAATTTGTACTCATTCTGTGGGCATATTCATAATGAGATGAGGAGTTAAATACGTCTGTTTAACATCTAAGGAAAACAGGGTCCATACCTAAAACACTCACATTCTCCCTCTAAGAATGCGATGTCTCCTTATTACTCCATTTCAGTCTGCCCTAGACTGGTCCACCATATAGAACCCCTAATAATTTTAGGTGAAAGTTTTGTTCATGCACAATATTTTTATGAATGATTCAATGAATAAGGCTCAAAGCTAAGCAAGCTAACAAGGGAAATTCAATATTTGCAACTAAGTGATATCCAAAGTTATCTAATTTTAATGATCTACTTAATGATTGGAGCTAACTGAGCTCCCAATTAACTTTGATATAATGATCTCAAGTTAATTATAATATAATAGTAATTAGGATTTTTGAAAATTAATAGATTCAATTCATTTAATATGATGTGATAAAATAATTTGTAAATATAATGATTGTTGTTAGAGACTAACTCCTAACCTCTTCCTAAACCATAAGATCTAACTTAAGAAATTTGAAACTAATGAAATTCTACTACTAATCATTATGGTTTTCTAGCTAGGTTATAGTTTAAATGTTTTAATCAAATATATTAATCTAGCTAAGTTACAAGTAATTGCAAAGTTTAGGATAAGTACTTTCTAGACTTAAGAACTACAAGTTCTATGTTTACTATTACTGTATGTTTAAAGAATTTAATAGGCTCCCTAAACTAATCTAAGTAAGTTAAGGATACCTATTACTATATCTTAATTTAACAAAATAAGTTTTAGGGATTAGGATGAATAAGCTAAGTATTGAACTAATCACTAAAACTAGATCTAGTTGGTTAACAATCCTATAATTATTAATTCATTAAGATTATTTATTCTTAATGGTTTCAACTAATAGACTTAGGATCCAACTATAGATCAATTACAATTCAAATCCTAGGGTTTTTACCTTAGGGTTGAAAAGTGAATTAAGCACTTGGCAATTAATTCACATAACTAGGGAATTGAGAACTAAACTCATAAAAATATTATCTAAATGCCAAAGGAGATAATAAATGTGACAAGTTAGCTATCCTAGGGTTTATAAGACTTATAGTAAGCTACCTATAAATTTAGGTTAATCACAATAACACTAAGTGAGAGTCAAAAACTTAAAATCATAATTTATTGTCCAATTGAAATGTTTTACAATTAAATGAAATCCTTATTTCATAAGGAGAAGATTGACACTAAGTTTGTCAATTTTGGATAACTTTAGAAAGTTAGGGTTTTAATGACTCTTAATTAGGTTAAAAAGTGATTAAGAAATTTAGTGTTCAAAAGTTGAATTTTGTTTCATATTATTGTTCCTCACATTTTTGTAAGTGAAATGGATTATTTGATCTTTTGATTTGGAAATAAATTGATCAAATTAGGTCACACGAAAGATTAATATTAATTTAAAGTTAATTAATTAATCCTAAATATTGACTCATTAAAATATTTATCAAAATAGGAATTAAATTTTATATTATTGATCTACTCATTTTTGTGATCAAAATGGTATATAAATTTGTATCATTTAGATTATTAATAATTAAGTTATGATTTAATTAAGAT